>JAGPOW010000304.1:30018347-30030037 GCA_030014935.1 Caiman crocodilus
TGCCGGGCAGTTCCCGCCGGCCAGGGGGTTGGAGGACAGCAGCCCCCCCGAGGGCTCTGTCTGGGTGGAGGCCTCAGACAAGCCCCGGGAAGGCTGCGCTCCCCGGGCAGGGGCCCTGGCAGAACTCCGTGTATTCAAATCAGCAGGTCCAGATGTTCTTCACCCCAGAGTGTTGAGGGAGCTAGCGGGGGTTATTGCAGGGCCCTTGGCACAGCTTTATGAGCGCTCGTGGTGCTCGGGCCAGATGCCAGATGATTGGAGAATAGCCAATGTGGTCCCCATCTTTAAAAAAGGGAGAAGGGAGGACCTTGGCAACTATAGGCCCATCAGTCTTACCTCAATCCTGGGGAAACTCTTTGAGAAGATCATCAAGGAGCACATCTGTGATAGGCCGGCATTGGGGATAATGCTTAAGGGCAACCAGCATGGTTTCATTAGGGGCAGGTGCTGTCAGACCAACCTGATTGCCTTTTACGATCAGGTCACAAAAACATTGGATGCAGGTGTCGCTGTGGATTTAGTCTTTCTAGACTTCAGCAAGGCCTTTGCCACTGTCTCCCACCCCATCCTCATTAAAAAAGTAGGCAACTGTGGCATCGATGCCTACACGGTCAGATGGATTGCAAACTGGCTGAAGGGTTGTACTCAGAGGGTGGTGAACAGGTCATATTTGACCTGGGGGGAAGTGGGCAGCGGTGTCCCCCAGAGCTCAGCCCTTGGGCCCGCACTGTTCAATTTCTTTATCAGCAATTTGGACAATGGGGTGAAAAGCAACCTGTTCAAATTTGCTGATGATACCAAAATTTTGGGGTGAGGTGGGCATGGTAGCAGGGAGGGAAAGACTGCAGAAAGACCTGGATAGGTTGCAAGGGTGGGCTGACAAAAACAGGATGCGTTTCAATACTAACAAGTGCAGGGTGCTGCACTTGAGCAGTAATAACTGGCAGCACACTTATAATGGGAAACCCCCTTCTTGAGAGCACGGAGGCAGAAAGGGATCTTGGAGTCATCATTGATTCCAAGATGAACATGGGCCGACAATGCAAGGTCATGGTCAGCAGGGCTAACCGGACCCTACTGTGCATCCACAGGTGCATCTCAAGTAGGTCCAAGGAGGTGATCCTCCCCTTCTACGCTACACTGGTCAGGCTGCAGCTGGAGTACTGTGTCCAGTTCTGGGCACCCCACTTCAAGAGGGATGTGGACAACACTGCAAGGGTCCAGAGGAGGGCCACCCGCATGATCCAGGGACAGCAGGGCAGACCATACAATGAGAGGTTACGGGACCTGAACCTGTTCAGCCTTCATGGGAGAAGGCTAAGGGGGGATCTGGTGACCGTCTATAAACTCACTAGCGGGGACCAGAAGGGTTTGGGGGAGACCTTGTTTCCCCTAGTACCCCCCGGGATAACATGTAATAATGGCAACCAGTTCTTGGAGAGTAGGTTTAGATTAGACATCCATAAGAACTACTTCACAGTTAGGCCGGGTAGGATCTGGAACCAACTTCCAAGGGAAGTGGTGCTGGCTCCTACCCTGGGTGTCTTTAAGAAGAGACTTGATGCCTACCTGGCTGGGGTCATTTAAGCCCAGTTTTCTTCCTGCCCAGGCAGGGGGGTCAGACTTGAAGATCTACAAGGTCCCTTCCGACCCTACTTCTATGAATCTCCCAAGCCTTCCTGTGAACTCTGCTAGCCTTCCTGATCCTGCCAAATCCTCCCAGACCCCACCAACTCCCCCTCATGGACTACTCTTGCCCCCAGTCTGCCCAAGCCCCTCCTCCCCCCACTAGGCCCCCCATCTCAACTTCCCTTATATTTGGTGGCCATTTTTCATATTTTCTGAGTTGGTAGGGTCAGAAGGGACCTGAGCAGATCATCAAGTCCAACCCCCTGTCATGGTCAGGAAAGAAAGAAAGCTGGGGTCAAACGACCCCAGCCAGGTGATTGTCTAGCCTCTTTTTGAAGACCCCCACTGTAGGAGTAAGCACCACTTCCCTTGGAAGTTGCTTCCAGATCCTAGCTGCCCTGACTGTGAAGTAGTGCCTGCTGATATCTAGCCTGAATCTACTCTTAGTCAACTTATGGCAGTTATTCCTTGTTACTCCCAGTAGTGCTTGGGAAAACAGGGACTCTCCCATTGCTTGCTGGTCTCCCCTAACCCCTTCTGGTCCCCCCTCAGCCTCCTCTTGTGGAGGCTGAACAGGTTCAGGTCCCTTAACCTCTCCTCGTAGGGCCTGCCCTGCTGCCTCCTAATCATGCAAGTGGCCTTCCTCTGGACCCTATCAATGTTGTCCACATCCCTCCTGAAGTTCAGCACCCAGAACTGGATGCAGTACTCCAACTGTGGCCTGACCAATGTTAGAGGGTGAGGATCACCTCCTTGGACCTGCTCATGATGCATCTGTGTATGCATAACAAGGTGCAGTTAGCCTGTCTGACCGCATCCCCACATTAGCGGCCCATGTTCATTTTGGAGTCTGTGATGACTCCAAGATCCTTTTCTGCCTCTGTTCTACCAAGAAGGGAATTCCCCAGCCTGTAGGTCTGCTGTTGGTTCTTTCTGCTTAGGTGCAGTACCTTGCACTTGTCAGTATTAAATCCCATCTTATTCTCATCCGCCCACCCCTGTAACCTGTCCAGATCCAATTGTAGCCTCTTCCTCCCTTCTAGCGTGCCAACTTTTCCCCACATCTTAGTGTTATCTGCAATTGAACAAGGTGCTTTTCACCCCCTGATCCAAGTCACTGATGAAGATATTGAACAGCGCAGGCCCAAGGACTGAGCCCTGCAGAACCCCACTGCCCACATCCCTCCAGGTCGAAAATGACCTGTCCCCCACCACCCTCTGGGTGCAGGTCTCCAGCCGATTGGCAACCAATCTCACTGTGTAGGCATCGACACCACAATCTCCTAATTTTTTAATGAGAATGGGGCAAGAGACAGTGTCAAAGGCCTTCCTAAAGCCAGAAAGACTACGTCCACTGTGACATCTCCATCCAAGGATTTTGTGACCTGGTCATAGAAGGGCACCAGATTGATCTGACAGGACCTGCCTCGAATGAACCCATGTTGATTGCCCATAAGCATAATCTCCCCTGCTTGCCCCTCGCAGATGTGCACTTGGATAATTTTCTTAAAGAGCTTCCCCAGGACCAAGGTAAGATTAACAGGCGTATAATTTCCTGGGTCCTCCTTCCTCCCTTTTTTGAAAATGGGGACCACATTGGCCCTTTTCCAGTCCTCTGGCACCTCGCAAGAGCACCAGGAGTGCTCATAAAGCTGTCCCGCAATGACCTCTTTTAATTCCCTCAGCACCTTGGGGTGGAGATCATCAGGACCTGCTGATTTGAACACATCAAGTCCCACCAAAAGTTCCCCGACTAGGTCCTCTCTGACCCTAGGCCTGGCTGTGACTCCCCTGGGACCACTCAGTCTAACCTCCCCAAATGTCTGTATGTACCCTGTAAGATTAATCCTTTTGTTTCAATATAATATGTGTGTGGATGCATAATAGTTTGGCAAACCTCTGCTTTGCACTCTTTCCTCCTTGTTTAAATCCTTGGAAAGACCTCATTTAAATCCTTGGAAAGATCTCTATTGATTACAATGAGATTCTGATCAAGTCCTGATGCTGTAAATTCCTTGGGCCAAATTCTGCCTCCAGTTACACTGATACATTATATATCTGGAGTCACTGTCTACACCAAAGGAGCCGAGGGAAATAAAAATTTCAGCACTTGGCCCAAGAACAGCAGTGTGTTCATGAAACAATAAACTGTGAAGAGAGGAATCATGAGAAGGCAGGAATACAAGAAAGCTGAATACATGCTGGGGCAAAATAGGGAGAATGTGCATTCAGAAATAGGGTGGCATAAATGCTTGGAAAAGAATCATGCCCTGAAATGCAGTACACAGACAAATAATATACAGCTCTTTGGGACAGTGATTACCATCTTACTGTCTGTTTTGGTTAATTTTTAATACAAATTGTATACTTGAAATAGTGAGCATTTTGGATCTGCAGAGAGGATATGAGTGTCACAGGGAGAACTGAGAGAAAAAAACAAAGCTACAAGAGGAGTGTTGTCATCTTTGAAACAGGTCTGCTGGCATTTCTAGTTTTGCACTGCTACTCAGGTGTGAACATTAGAATCTATACTTAGTTGGATCACTTTGTCTAGCAGGGTGCTCCTTGTGGTCCCTTTCAAAATAGATGTATGGTCCTCATGGGCCAGATCTGGTCTGTCATCTGACCCATGAGGCTCTCAAAGGGTCCACAAATTTGGCAACAGGGAAGTGGTTGCAGCATTAATTGAAGTTCCCCTGCTGCCTAATTTCCATACCCATGAGGAGCCCCATGGCCTGGATAACATGGCCCTTTGTACCAGATCATACCAGAGTACAGACAGATCCAGACATGTGGTGCCAGGCTGGCATGTAGCCTAATCCAGGTATATGGCATCAAGCTAGCACATAGCTGGATCTGGGGACATGGGATCAGGCCAGTACAATGTTATATCTGAACACGCAGGATTGACCCTGCACCACTCACCCAGGCTTGGGTGCCACTGTACTAACTGGTTTCAGTGTGTTTATGTTGTTTCCAGTCAACTCACTTTAAATTTCTCATGCAGTTGTAAGTATTTCAGATGAACAGAGGGTAAAAAACTATGTTTATAAAACCTAAACATTAAGCCAAATCTAATCTTACAGTTTCATGTTAGAAATAAAATGTGAATTTAAAAATAAGTTTTATAAATATTAAACAGAATAAAGGGAACTTCATGTAACTGTTGTAAGGAGTTACACTGAGTTGCTTCTCCTTGAGTAACTGCATGCATATTCATTCCAGTGTAGGAAAGCTTGCTTCCAAAACACTTGAGCCAGAGACTTTTGCTAGTGGTACCATTAGGGGAGAGAATACAGTATCTCCTGCACGTCCTTATACTGCTAGCTAAGAACATAAAAGGATGTGGCTACCCCCTACAACAGCAGTCATCAACCTTTTCAGGCTGTGAACTGAAATAACTTAGCTTGGTCATAGGCAGTCAGCCACTAGGACCTGGCACCCAGCACCACTGCTGCTTCTTTATGCTGCAGCATAGGGGAGGCCCTGCTGCCACCACTTCTGTACAGTGCAGCATAAGGGAAGTGCCCACCCCCACTACTTCTCCCTGCCACAGCACAGGAAAAGCCCCCACTACCAAAATGGTGCTGAATCCCCATCTTTGCAGGCCCCATCCATTAGCTCTATGGAGGTTACCGACCTCTGCCCTCCTGCCATGAACTCTCAAGTCCTTTTCATTGTTTGGGGAGAGAGTTGGAACTCCCTATTCCTCAGCCAAGCCTGCTGCATGTAGGTGTTTATTTGGATTGATACAGTATATTCTCAGTGCAGAAGGGGAGGCAGGGCTAGGTGCGTTGCATCTGTTCCTCTTGGCATCCTGGCAACACGATTTCTCCTGCAGCGGAATAAATCTGAAAATTAAAATAACCCTCTCAGTGGTGAGACTTACAGAAATCAAATCAAAGAGAGGTCGTACATGCTCTCTATAACTGATAAAGCACTCAAAATTAATAGCTGTGATAAAACAAATCCTTGCATCTTTAATTGAAAATACAACAGCCAGGTTTTGTTTTAATAACTAAAATAAAGATTGCTGTGTAGAAATACCTCAAATGACAACTCCTTGCTCAGTAAGAAATGTTTCCTTTAGAAGCTGAAGACACCACACATTCAAGGTAGCAATATTTAGAATTTGCAGGGTATTTTCATCTTCAAAGCTTTACAAACATGAAGTAATTAATCCTCATGCAACCTGTGGGAGCTAGGCATGTATTGTAACTAGTCTGTGGCCAACAAGGAGCTTCACAGTTGTCAGGGTGCTTCATGCTGTGACTCCTCTTGGCAACAGCCGGGGCAGAAGATTTCCAGCACAAAAAGCACAGCCTGAAGCCTCCAGAGCTTACTGGGAGAATACCTGTTTGCATTTTAGGATCTATGATACAAAGCAATACAGTTCTAATTATATTGGGGAAAACAGGGTCGATTCTTAAATGGTGCCTAGGGTGCATAGTAAGTCCGTGAGGCGTATACTCAGCCTTTGGAAATCTGGTTCTATGTGCATTACCAAAAAAAAACCTGCCTTGAGCAGGACTAGATAATCTCCTGGGGTCCCTTCCAGCCCTATTTTTCTATGATTCTTTATTAGCCATAAAGGAATAAAGAGAAGAACTTCTTGTCCTGTCCCAGTCATATCTCAAGGAGCAGCAGAAATGCATCTTCTGTATGCAGAGAAGGGTGTTGAGAGAGCCCTATAGAAACTGCTTCTTGTCTTCTCTTCCCCAGCCATAACAACACTGATTGGTACTGAATCATGAAGGAACAGTCTCAGAACGGTTTCCTCTACTAAAAAAGCCAGAGTCTACTAGCTAGTTACTGCTCCTCTTTGGTGTAAATTGATGTTTGGCTACCCACCAAGGACCTGAAGATTTGCTCTTTGGTTAAAACTGTGGCCTTATGAAAACAAATAGGTATTTTGCTATGGAGTTCAGTATAGTCAAAATTTCACTGTTTTTTAAACAGAGCACAGCATCTGTACTATTACGAAGGTACAGCTTAAACAGATCATAGGGTTTAGCATGCAGTGTTCTGTTTTGATCTGAAATGGTTGGCTTTTAGACACTGCATGTCTCAAAGCAGTCTATTTAAATGCTGTGTTGTTCTCTTTGCCAGGGCCTTCGATCACCAAGTTTCACACTGCTCAGAGTGGAATGGTGAATTGCTCTTGAAGAACTGTTATCCAGATGGGTCACAACACTCAGATCAACACAGAGTATGGTATTCTGGCATTCATATAGTTTCTGGGAGTTTTGCTGCCTGGATCAAGATGGAGCACTGAATGCTGAAATCTGCAGGGAGTACAACCAGCATATTGGGTGTCAAGCCACCTCTACACATGCAGCTAAAGGTGTAATAGCATCCAATGCATGATTCACCAATCATATCTCCTGCCATGCCATACATGTATGGCAGGAGACACAATTGGGAGATTGTCAATTAGACCTCATCATGCCTTATTGCCAGTGTAGGGTGAGCACTAGCAAGAAGCAGGCTCCCGTAGCTGGGAGCCCCATGCACCCCAGCGGATAGGCTTCTAGCTGTGAAGTACCCCATGCACCCCCGAGATAGAGGATCACTCCTGTGGTGGTCTCCCAGCCCTAGGTGTGCAGAAAACTCCAAAGGTAGAAGGATAACTGCAGGGCAATCCCTCCCTACCCTGTGGCTGTGGGAAACCCCTGGTGCCAGAGGATCGCTGCAGGGCAATTTTCACCCCTCCCACCCATCCCCCCTACCCAGGATGCAGAAAACTCCTGGGGCTGGAGGGTTGCTGCAGGGGTGATACCCCTGTCCTGAGGGCTTCCTGTATTCCAGAGCCCTAGGGCTGGTAGCAGCTGAGATCTCCAGGGCCCATGGGTTTCACTCACCCCTGAGCCCTGGATATCATGTCTGCCTTATTCCTCAGGGCTTGTGAGTTTTACACTGGGCACAGTGCACCCTTGAAGTTGGGAGCCCTGCTCTATATGCAAATTAAAGCTAGATAGCAACCTGCTGTAAAGTTAGTACATATTGGGTGCATCTACACAAGACATGTTAATGTGCATTAGTTTAATCTACTATGCAGTATGGGCATGCATCTACACATGTATACCCACTGCACAGTAAAAATGGCTAATGATGACTTAATTTGATATCTGCAAATGCAGGTATCAAATTTAGGTGCGATTAGTTAATGTGCAGTAATGCATATGTAGACGTGACCCAGTGCTAACTTTAGTGCTGGATCTGCCCAGCCACTAGGGGGCCAGTCTGAGCCCAGCCCCAGAGTTCCTGGCTGGCCACCTCTCTTGTTCCAGGGCTGGGCTGCAACCTGGCAGCCTCTGGCTGCAGGATATAAAAGCCTGCAGTCATTTTGTGCTTTGGTATACACACAACAAGGAGCCTTTGTGTCCAGGAGCCCAGTAGGCCTTGTGTGCCCCCTCCCCAGACAAGCCACAGGCCCTGGCTCCCATTGCTGGGTGTGCAGCTGACCTGGGGGAGGGGGAAAGACAGCTGCTGGTGTTGGCAGCCATATGGTTTGGAGGCTGGAGCTCCCCCAGGTGTCCACAGGGGGACATGGCAGGACTTCAGGAATTGGCACTAACTTTAGTACCAGTTGTCTACACAGGTAGACACCTGCCAAAAGTCAGTTACTGTGTATTACGCTAATATGCAGTAACTTTAATCACGACCAATTGTACATGTAGACATGCCTATTGTTGAGTTTTAACTTTATAGCTGGTTGGAGCTTTTTATCGTTTGATAGCTATTTCCCACATGTAGCTAGTCTCCAAGAAATTGCACAGTCAACCAGCTAATTGTGCAATACTTGTAACCTGCAGAGAGGGCCTTAGTGGCCTCTTTGTATGTTGACCTCTCTGTACCATCATTTCTCATGCACCACTGATCATACATGGCAGAATTTTGGAATCAGCAGATGCTTGAGGTAGGTTAGAGAGCACGTTCAGGCATTATATTTACCTTCCATTTTCAGCTTTCTAGGTTTTTTGTATGTTTGTTGTATTGGGTATAGTAGTACTACTACTTCTATTGAGGAACACATTGAATTGCAGCAACACGTTATTTCACTATCACATCTACACTAGAAAATTAATTCCAAAATAGATATACTCAGGGCTCTAACAATTAAAATGTCCCTACTATAATTGCTATTAATGTTTATGAACTGTAGACAAAAAAAGGAGTTCAAGACATTATTAAATGAGTTGACAGATCACACACAGGTTATGCTTTTAGTTTCTCTGTCTTACCCAGCAAGTTAATGATGAAATTTATAAATAAAAATGAAAAATGAACAAGCTTTGTATTTTACATGGAAAGGCAAAATAACCAGAAGAATGAAACACAAACTGTGTAATAAGGTATCATTTGTTACCAATGATCTGAGACCAGTCAGAGATAACATGCTGGTGTGTGGGTTGCAATTTTATCAAACAAATCATCTAGAATCCCAAGTGAAAAGGAAAAAACTTAAGTTGACAGAGTTGCTTTTCATGAGTAACCTGGAAGGGAAAAACTAAGAACCACTGAAAAAGACATGTGAGGGGAAGTGATTTAACATAGAAAGTAATATGGTAAATGCTAACTAGGAAAAGTAATAGAAGGCAAACACACAAAAAAAATAAGCCTGTAACTTCTTGCTTTTTTCATAGAGAAAATAGTGAGGACAGTATTAATGTGGTAACTGGTGTATTAGATGAAAATGTTTTCATATGTAAGGAGATAAGAGTCCGGTAGATCACAGGTCAGCAATCTATGGCCTATAGGCTGGATCTGGCCCATGAAAAGGTCTGATCCAGCCTGTGAAGGTCCAATCTGGCACAGGGGTTCAGTGACACAGAAGTGTACTATGCAGGCTGTAGAAGTCTTAAGGGAGAGCAAACCAGGCAATGGCCCCACACTTTATAAAAATAAAAATGTATTACACTGATTATTTGTATTATCAATATTGTATTAAGATGCTTTCATTACAGTTTCATGGATAAGGAAAAGTGAAATTGAAATTGAAAATGTCTGACTTGCTTATAGGTCTTCAGAATTATGCCTCTAAGTGCACATCCAGATGAATGCCCACGTGACTCTTGCCCTGTCTCAAACCCCTTTGAGATGGGTCAAGAGGCATATGTGGGAATGAAAAAGTATTCAAAATTAGATGCTCAGGGGTCTAAAAAAATGGAGTTAAAAAAAGTGGGGCAGTGTATGGTCCCAGACCATGCCCCAAGGCAATTGGAGGCTGGGTCCACCACAGAGATTCTCCAGCTGCCAGAGTGACACTGTGGTTGGCCCTTGCCCTGGTGCTGAAGCACGCTGCCTGCGAGTGCTGGCCCCGGGCTCTAGCTCCCCCTGGTTGCAGATTCAGGAGAAGCCAGGCAGGGTTATTTTGCCTCAGTTGGCCCAATTTGCTCCACAACAAAGTGCATGTCCAAGCATGTGTGCTGAGGCAAAAAGCCCTGGCTTAGTTAATTTGCACCACTTCACGTGTGCTTGCGTTTGTGGACATGCCCTAAGGGGCCCCAAATGACTCTCTTGCCTAGGGTCCCAATAACCCTAAGCCCACCTCTGATGCAGTTCACCCCTTTCACAGTGCTCTCCTCTCCCACTGTGCAGCCTACTGCTGTGCTGCATTTTCACTACAAAGGGGTTGGGAATCTGCAGTTCAATATAGACTTCTGCCTTTTTGCAGTGGTCCTCATAAAAAAGGAAGTAAAGTGTTAGTTTGCATTGGGGATCAGATAGACAATAATAATGATCCTATTTTAATAATATTGTATTGATCAATGACATGCTCCTGCATGGAATCTTTGTGCAGTTCTGTTCAACCCATCTCAGAAAAAAACATGAAAAACAATCTAGAAGTAAGAGATGAAAATGGTTAAAGGAATATTTTCTTGTGAGGATAGAACAAAATTATTCTGACTGTTTCATTTCTAGAGGGGCAAGATGAAGTTCATTGTGGACAAATACAAGGTGCTGCATCTCAGGAAGAATAATCAAAAACCCATATATAAAATAGGTAATACCTGGCTGGATGGCAGTGCTATGGAAAAGGACCTGGGAGTCTGCAGTGTAATGCAGCCTTACAAAAGGCCAATGCAATTATAGGATGCATCAATAGAAGCATTAGGTGCATCAATAGAAGCTAGAAGATGATAGTGCCTCTCTAGTCAGCACTGTTGAGGCATCATCTGGAGTACTGTGTGCAGTTCTGGACTCCACATTCTAAAAAGGATGTGGAGAAGTTAGAGAAGGTCCAGAGGCAGGCAACAAAGATGAACAAGGGCTTGGAAAGCAAATCATATGAGGAGAGGCTGAAGGAGCTAGGCATGTTCAGCTTGTGGAAAAGGTGCTTAAGAGGGGATATGATAGAAGTCTTCAAATACTTGAAGGGCTGCCATAAAGAAAAGGGAAATAACCTTTTCTCTCTTGCTGCAGAGAGAAGGATGCAGATCCACGGCTTGAAGTTGCAGCAAAGTAAGGTTAGATGGCATAACCAGAAATTCCATCACAGGAGGTGTTCAAGAAGAGGTTGGACAGCCACTGGTTGCGGATAATCTAGGTGTAGAAGGCAGATGGGAGGACTGACGCCTAGGAAAAAACTAACCTATTAAATGGGTACTTTGCATCGGTCTTCCATCAGTCCCATGGGATTCCCATGCTGACTACAGGACAGGGAGGTCCAGGTGAGGGAGATCCTCTGCCCTCCATCAATGTTGACCTCGTAAAGGAACACCTTGAGAAACCGGATACCTTCAAGTCAGCTGGCCCTGGCAATCTACACCCCAGGGTACTCAAGGAGCTGGCGCGCATCATAGCCTAGCCTCTGGCACGGATCTTTGAGAACTCCTGGCACTCTGGTGAAATGCCTGAAGACTGGAAGAAGGCCAATGTGGTGCCTATCTTCAAGAAAGGCAGGACAGTGGATCTGGCAAACTATAGGCCCATCAGCCTGACCTCTATCCTGGGAAAGGTCTTAGAAAAGTTTATTAAAAAGAGGCTATCCTTAACAGACTGGCCGACGCCAACATCTTAAGGAATACCCAGCATGGGTTTGTTGCAGGTAGGTCTTG
>JAGPOW010000304.1:30038056-30054250 GCA_030014935.1 Caiman crocodilus
TTATCAGGGAATGTCTGACCTCTGCAGATATATACTATGCCAGTGTTTATTCCCTCTACTAGGGAAAACATTATTCTTAGCATGTGTTACCTCATACCATCTCTGCCTGTAACGTATCTGACATAACATCCTCTTTGTTTATTGGGCTGAGCTGGGCCAGGAGCTGTGGGTGGGAGTAGGGCAGGCTCCACTGTGTGGGGTGGGCAGCAGCCCTGGGCGAAGATGGGGGGTTTGGACAAGGGTGGTGTTGGGAGGGGTGGCTGTAGGGGAACTAAGGCAAATTTTGAGGTGGCTATAGCCCCTGTAAACCCTCTCAGTGTCACCCCTGTGTTAACCTGTTTCCATATATATTCATTTATATACTACTTATGATCAGCAGAAAAGCGTATGCAAATTATTCTTTAGATACTTTTTCAGTTCAGCATCAATGTCTGATGTTTATCTTATCTTATCTTACTTTTTAACCACCAAATCCTTGTAAAACATAACATCTAAAAATATCCATTAAAAAATCATACAATCAAATAACAAAGCCCCTGAATGGCCATCTGAACTTCTTGACACTTGAAACAATTGTCCTTCCTCTTACATAAGAACTGCCATTTACTGGGCCAGACCATAGGTCCAATTTGCACAGTGGATGCTGAAGGGGAGAGCGAACAGGATAAGACCAGGGTTTTTTCCACTGTTTCTCTCCCACTTGCAGCCTTCAGCACTTAAGGTCTAGGAAGTTCTGATTCAGAGGCCATACCCCTGACTCCCAAGCATGATACCTTTCTGAAACTCATTAAAATGTCAGCTTCTACAACACCTTGTGGCAATGAGTTCCATACTTTAAATACATGCTGTGTGAAAATGTATTTCCTTATGTTAGTTTTACACTTACAACCTACTAGTTTTATTTTATGCTCCCCTAGTTCCTATATTCTGAGAGAGAATATATTATAAATTCCTGTTTACTTTCTCTTCACCATTTAGTATTTTGTAAAACCTTATCCTGTCTCCCCTTAAACCTCTCTTTTCTAAACTGAATAGGCCTAGCCTTTTTAGTCTCTCCTCATACAAAATCCCTTGTATCACATGGCCCCTACCTCTGCTATATAGAGAATAAGAAGGCTGCAATGTGGTGTAGGTGGCTGTGCAAGGGCCAGCAGCCCAGGGGAAGACTCAGAGAAGACCTGCAGACAGCTGTTTGGGGCAAGGTGCAGTAAGCTTTGGGGCAGTGCTTCGGCTGGCGATTTGCTGTGGAGCAGAAGAAGGACAAGTGGTCAGAATGCAGTAGAGCAGAGCAGGATGAGTACGGGCCAAAGGGAAATGTCTGGGTCAGTCAGAAGTCAGGTGACTGGAAAGGGGCAGAACCCAGTAAACTTAAAGCCTGGCTCCAGAGCTAGAGAGTCAGTCTGGCCCTGAGCTGTAGAGAGGGAAGTGCTCTTGAAAGCTTAGGCTGCTAAGGCAGAGGACCAGTCAGCCTTTGTATCCAGGGAAGCTGGAGGGAGCCAGTGGATAGAGGACTGGAAGCTGCTGGGACTTGGAGACTCAAGAGATTGGAGTTTTAAGTGTGGCTGATAGGGGTGGTTTTGGTGGCCATGGGGGTGGGGGAAGGCCGAGTGTCAGGGGGTACTCTAGCTCATAAAGGGCTGAAACCCAGATAGAGTCCTGAAAGGGTCTGAGACCTAGGGGGCTGTGTGGGTTAGAGCTGAGATAGGGCCAGGGGCCCAGTGAATGAGTAGATAAGGTGGCTGAAGTCCAGATAGAGCCCTGCAAGGGTCTGGACCCCAGTGAGCTGCATGGACCAGTGCCAAGAGGTTCATAAGCTGAGTATAACAGCCCAGAAACAGTTAGGGACTCAGAGGACTGAGATCAGGATAGGGTCATAGTGAAGGACATAGAGTCACATCTGTAAGACACAGGCGCGACTATGGGGGAGGCTGGAGGCCCTGATTAAAGGACATTTATAGACATGCTCCAGAAGGTATGGGGAAGGATGCTTTAATTAGTGCAGCTATGAGAACCATGTTAATTAAAGTGCCCAGAGCATCATGTGTAGCAGCTTCCCTGTGTTGAAAAATGCCAGTGAGGCACTTTGAACTAAAGTTTGTCAAAAGAGTTTTAGTTTACAGTGTGTCAAAGCAGCCTCCCTGCACATTATAGGAGCCCAAAGGTTTTTAAGTAATTAAGGCCTGGAAAGCCATGGTTGGGCCCAGTAGGGCCCAGCGCAAGTGAAATGGGTACAATAGGTTGGCACAGTCGAGGGGAGAGAAGGAGAGGGTGGTCAGAGACCCAGCTCAGCAAGACTCTGCATTCGGGGGGAAGAGGAGGGACAGGATCTTGGAGCCCCCAGGTAAGCACTGAGCTGATGTTTTTAGTGAACTGTCCACAATGACTCTCAGATCTCTTTCCTGTGGGTAACAGCTAATGCACAGCCCATCTTAGTGTAGGTACCATTTGTGTTATTTTTGCCCATGTGCATCCCTTGACATTTACCTACATTGAATTTCATCTGCCATTTAGTTCCTTATTCATTCGATAGTGTCAAATCCTTCTGTGGTTCCTCACAGTCTGCCCTTATCTTTACCACTTTGAATAATGTTGTGCCATCTGCAAATTCCACCACCTTGCTACTCACCCTCTCTTCCAGATCATTTATGAATATGTGAAAAGCTCTGGTCCCAAGACAGATTCCTGGAGGACCTGCAGTTTACTTTTTTCCATTCTAATAACTGACCATTTATACTCACTCTTTGCTTTCTATCTATGAGCCAATTTGTAACCCATGAGTGAATGTTCCTGTTATCCCACGACTACCTAACTTAGTTAAGAGCCTCTGATAGGGGACCTTGTCCAAGACTGTTTTGACGTCCAGGTATACTATATCAACTGGATCACTCTGATCTATCTGCTTGTTCACACTTTTAAAGAACTCCAGTAGGTTTATGAGGTATGGATTTCCTTTAACAAAAGCATACTGATTCTTCCCCAGCAAGTTGTGTTCATCCACATGCTGATTTTTTTAATTATTATTTTTATTATTTTCTTATTGGACATTGTCACCAGTTCCTGTCCTTGATGGCTTCTTGATAAGTTGGCCACCTCTTTTTCTCAAAATGCCCCATGGGTTGCACCCATTTGGTTTACCAGGTCACAAAAGTAGCATGCAGTATTTGCAGCAAATATTCTGCATTTCATAATTGAGTATGAGAACTTCAGAGATCTTTCCAAAGTCGTTGAATGTGTAGATCCAATTCAGTTATTTTGCATCACCTCACTTTTTCAGCATTTCACACTGAAATCCCATTTACTGTGGTTTGCTAGTGACTGTTATTTCAGGTGGAAGGCTTGCAGGATGACAAAGAGTGGCAGGGTTTGTGACACCTCAACCAAGGGATTGTTCTGTCAAAGGACAGCACATATCCTGAAAGAAGAACTATTTTATTGAATCAACAATGAATCACTTTCCTTAGAACCCCAAGCAACTGGTACTTACCACAGCACAGTTTATATAAAGTCCTAGTTCAATTTATTGTTATTTGCATGGCTACACTTCTCCGTCTACAATACCAGCTTTACCCAAATGGTAATTTAAGGCTGCATCAATTCTTCTCTTTGCAAATTTGTCTTCTTGGACTGGAGCCAAGATCAATTAACTGATGGTAATTTTGGGGAGAAGTTCACATACCATGTATATTAATTAATGTTCATAAACCATGCTTTAATTTGCCAGGCCTTCATTTAATGATTCTGTTTATTCAGAATGTTGTTGCATAAGTGAAAAAAAATCAATAGCCATAAGCTAAATTCATCTCACAGAGAAACTTGGTTCCATTCATTTTTATTTTCTCTTTATGGTATAGCTTGAAAAGAGGCTCCAGTAAACTGCTGCAGAAATAAGAGTGCAGAAGCCAGTGACAAGTGGTGCTTCTCAATGCTCTGTAATTATGCAGTACAGTCAAGTTGTACCCTCTGATTCACCCTCTGAATCCTTTACCTTCATTGCTCTTTCTTCATGATAGTTTACCTCTTCACTTTATTACTTTCTTTTATTCTGACTAATCATTTCACTGTCAAGATGCCAGTGGAAGTGATTGACACTATAGTATCATCTTGATGTTGAAGAGTATTCATGAGACTTGAGTGCATACATCCTAGCAGAATTAGATAAGAATATGCAGTACAGACATATTCTTTTCTGGTTTATCATAAAATTAGCAGTGGCTCAGTTCTTGAATGACCTTTAATAGTCCTGCATTTTTTACATTATGGTACATAAAAACATGTTGTACATTGTCCTTACATTGTCCTTACCAGTCTGTGTCTCTCTAGTAGGGTCCCTACCTCATTAATGGAGGCAAAAGGGAGCCAGGGAGCAGCTAGCTGGCTCCAACTCCTGGAGGAACTGATAAGGACAAAGGACCCTTTAATGAAGTTGCTGTCTGCTCCAGGTGTGGCCAGCACAGAGCAGCCTGTGATTGACAGGCCTGGTGCTGGAGTAGTGAGTCAAGTAACCCAGAGAGGGCCATATAAGCCCAAGGCCTGAAGCAAGGGGGTGGGCAATCTGGCCCTGCATTCTCTGGGGTGGAGAGGGGCCTAACTGCCCAAGGAGGAAGGACTCCAGACTGCCAGGGAAGCTTGAAGAAAGCCCCTGCACAATGGGTAGCAGCAGATAAGTGTTTTGAACCTATGTTTGGGTGTGGTGTTGACCCAGGGCTGAGGATCCTTTGTTTTGAGAGCAGATACCTGTATTTTGTTGTTTGTTTAACTCCTGGAGGAGCAGGTTGTGGCTGTAAGGGTGGAGAAGCCACCAAAAAGGCTGCCAAGGGCATCCCAGGTCCTAGACTCTTTGAAGGACAGGAGAGCTGCTGTTAACCAGAGGACTGTGGAGCCAGACAGTGGAGACAGTCTTCAAGTCCAGAACCCATAAGGGGTGAAACTGGAGCTGGGTCTTGGGGGCCTAGGCTCCTGGTACAGAGGACCTTGTGGGGAGGGACCCATCTAGAGTAACATGGATCAAGGCCAGGGGCCTCAACCCAGACAAGGGGCTAAGACCTAAAGAATTCTCCCCCTGGCACTCCCTCCTGTGTCCCTGTAGGGACAACCTCCCTGTCCAATCATAACATCAAGGCGTGGCAAGAAAGACAACAGAGTGGGACCCTGAGAGGCCAGAGGGGGCAAGCAAGGCAGGACCCAGGCCACTGCTAGGGGTGACCTCGCTGCCCCAGGCCCAGACCTGATACAGTCTCTTACGCACCAAAAATGCTCATTTATATAACCTAATTATTAATTGTTCATACACTACTCCAGTAAATTTATCTCCCTCAAAACTAATGATAACAGCCACAAACCTACTGGCAGTTCCCATACAGCACAATTCTGGTCACCCATAAACAAAATTTCTTCCTCCCTAAAAGTATGGTTGGCTGGTTAAAAACATCAGATAAAATACCTATATGGTTCCCATTGCTGCCTTATTAATATGATTAATTTACCCTTAAAACATTCATACAAGTTTAGGACTGCTGTCTCCATTTTACAGACTGGGAGCAGAAGCACAGACCCATGAAGGATCAGTGCTGCCATACCTACCTTTTATGTACTCAGCTTTGGAGACTGGAATTCATAGACCTGAGATAGTTATCCAAGTTCCATGTATGGTGAATGGAATGAGAAAAACCTGGAACTGAGATTCATAACAGCCAGCACAGTAAGCAGAGGAAAAACTAAGCCAGTTAAGCACAGGGGTGCCAAGGACAGGAAAATGTCTTAAATTCCTTAGCTCTCAAGGGCTTAACACATTTAAATCATCAGTACAGAGATAACTCCCCCTACTCAAGATTCATAGTCAGGGGCTGTCTTCTGGAGGGTGCAGACCAAATTCTCCTATTTAAACCTTAAATAGGGGCTGGCTCTCCAAAGTGGGACTGATAGTGGTTGGCTTGCACTGCTGCACCTCCAGTCCAGCTGGGCTTGCAATTTACATAACTCCCTAGATGAAACGGAATCAATAATTTTTTTCCCTTTTCCTAAAATTACTGTAGCAGAAGTTACAGTACCCCCCTCATGATCAGCTGTGGGAACCACCCCCCCAGTTGGTGAGATTGGCTGCAGGGGACCCCCCTGGTTGGTGACTAGCTGCTGGGGGGCATGTGCCCTCCCTGATTAAGGTGGCATCAGTCACCCATGACCATAAATATGATTTATGCAGCTAACCTGCTGCTACAGAGTTCAAGACTCTCACAGGGAGAAAGTCTTGGAATCAAAATTCAATAAAAGCAGAAAACAAATAATCTTAGGTTCAGTTTTCATCCCTTTTCTTCTCAGGCCAGCCCTGGATGTAACAGGGACTAGCTGGCAGGCAGCCTCCGCACTGAAGCACTCTCGTGCCCCAGCTAGCTCCATCAGTGTCTACACATGCGCTGCTGCAGAGTAAAAAAATCTCCGCTGTAGGGTAGTACTTGTGTTTATGAGTAGTAACCTACAGTGGAGTTAATTAGTTTGCTCCGTCCTAATAGCACAGCATGTGTAGATGTTGAGAGGCTTACTGTGGAGCGAATTAGGCAACTCACAGTAAACATCTTGTGTAGGTGTGCCCATAGACTATCAGTACCCAACCTCAGGGTCCTAGATTTCAACAAGTAGGCCGCTCCTGCTTTCTTCCACCAAGGATTTCAAAGCGGTTGCAATTTCCACACAGCCATTGATTTCACACATGCTTCTTATGCCACACAGAGGAAACTTACTTCCTATCCTTCCTTTCCATCCCTTGGCTGCTGGATTCTTTCCTTCTAAGCCTATTTCTCAGGGCAGACAGCCAGCCAGTAGGGCTGTGCAAAGCTTCAGGCCCTGATTCAATATGGCGGAGATTCAGCTTGATTTGATGGCCAGATCTCCAAATCCAAATCAAATCAGAGGACCCTTTAATCTCTCCGAATCGAATTGGAACCCTCCAAATTGATTCGGAGAGATCCAGTGATTCGGACAGAGACAGCTTTAAATATTTTTTCTACGTACCTCTAGGTAGCAGGAGGCTTGTGAGTGCTGCAATGCTGAGGCGCATGGAGTGTCCTACAGGAGCATGGCAGGCTCCCCAGCACGCTCAGCAGCAGATCCGAACGTGGACCAGAAGCGTGCTGGTACTTCCAGGTCCACTTCTGGGCTCACCGCTGAGCACATGGAGGGCCCCCCCACACTTCTGTGGGATGCTCTGTCCATCCCAGCATCACAGCAATCACAAACCACACCTGCTACTCAAGGTACGTAGAAAAAACTTTTAAAGCTGTGTCTATGTCCGAATGGCTGATTCTCCGAGTCAGCACTGAATCTTCAGATTCAGAGTCAGCCGAATCAAATCAAGGACAGTGATCCAAATCAACGAATCAAATAACTGTCCCTGATTCGGACCAAATCCAAACTGAATAGGGCCTGTCTGACACCCCTACCAGCTAGGGTATGTCAGACAAATAAAACTAACAGAAATCTTTAATCTGTTGTGCCAGGAATTCTTAGTCTGGCAATTCCTCCTTTTCTCTGCTTTTGTTTAATAGAAAATAAACATAAATATCTCTTTTTTGTGTTTCTATATGCTAATATTGTTCAACTTTTTCCTTTTTTGAAGTAAATTAAAAAGTAAATGCTTACTTTCAACTCACTTAATTTTTGTCCCTTAGGGTGTCACAGACTGTAGGACTATGATAGTAAATACAACATTTCTTGGGTGATATTGCTATCTTAAACGTACGTTATAGACATTGTGACCAAACTGCATGTTTCACTTATAACCAGACAGCCAGTGGGAGACTTGAGTGCACAACATATGCTACATTAAGTCCTAAATATACTGCACCTATTGAAAAGAACAGATTGACAGTAAAACATATCATATTATGTCATACAGGAGCGAAGAAATTCCCTTATCCCATTAGATTAAATGCTAGGCATAACAGTATGGGCCAAAATCTCCTTTCATTTACATCCATACAGCCATGCTGAAATCAGCAGAAAATATACCAATATAAGTGAAATGAGCATTTGGTCCAGCTGGGTGTAACAGAACAGTCTTAAGTTGAATTGCACAGCTCTAAGGGATAGCAGAATTTTGCCCATTGTATTTACAATCTTGTTTGTTTGGGGAGCTAAATTATTCCTCCTAATTCTGTTAGAAATGTAATACACTGCCTCAGTAATAGAAAGCATGTGAAAGCAAGCAGATGGTGAAAACAGAAAAACTGAACATGTCCTGATAATGAAGTAAGCAAGTTCATTTTTCTGGCATTTGGCTTTCAAACCAAAGAATGGTGATCACACATACAGCCACACTCTTAGAGCATAATTCATCACAAAATGTATCCTGTTTCCTTGAAAGGCCATGGAAGATTATTTCTGAAATTTTGGCATAGATAAAAGATAGGTGTTGTTGAATGTGGCCCATTGTTTATTACTGCTAGCAGCTAAGTGACAGAACTGAGAAAAGTCGGAATGGCTCCATCCCAGGTTTTGTGATCTGCCATATCACTTCAAATACTGAGAGTCTTTCATTCACTGACTTGCAAATACACAGCCATACGGCATTCCAGAATTCCTGCAGTATATTGTCATAAAAAGTTATTAGCACCAATGTAAAGCAGCCAAATTTTGATAGTCAAAAATATTTTTTTGCCTTTAAAAGTACCAAATTCTCTTTGCCTTTCATTTCAAGACACCTCAAATGTGACTCACCTTTAAGAATGGGAGGCAACTGCAGCTTCCTTTGGCAACTACAAATCTCACCTGTTCAGTCTCTGTGGGTACGAGCACTGGAAGTGCCAGCTGCAAAACCAGAAGTGCACTTCTGGTTTTGCTGCTGGCTTGGTGATAGGCCACTGGGGGACCTCCCGCCCCCCTGGTCGGTGATCAGCAGCTGAAGGACCACCCCGCCCCCACTGACAGTCTGATGCACCCCCAGACTTGGGAGGCACCAGTCGCCAATGGGTATGAGATATATGAAATGCAGCTATTGAGTGACAACAGATTGTAGTGTCACTAGTCATCCAGACCAACACCTGCTCAAGCTTCTCAGACTGGAACCTGGGCAAAAATTCAATCCGATTCAGTATTTGCGCAATGGGGTAGGGTTCCATTAGTGTCAATGGGGAAAATTAGTCTCTGGTACAATTCCATTATAACTAAGTTGTTTACATCAGGAATGAAACTGCTTCTGAAACAATTTGCCCCTAAACTTTTGAAGATGTTCCATTTTGAATCTATGTCCAGATCTGAATTCTGAAGCCAAGACCCACTTCTGCCTGTATGTGGTATAGCTATTTCACGTGCCTTGGAGTGAAGCCAGAAAACACATGGCTACAACAGTAAGAACAAATGCTAGTGTATAATGGAACAATAAACAGCATTCCAAATCCACTGATTTCTTTTGTGGAGAACAAGGGATGAAGTGAGACGGTCCTTGTTTCTCATTAAAGTAAATAGCTGGTTACAATGTTCTCTTTTCACCACAAAATAATACAGCACATTAAGTAACGTGAGTTTTTGAAAAATCCTTCATGTGCATCTGGTTCATTCCTGACTCAGAGAAACAAAGGCAAAAAAGTTTGTTTAATTGCTCGATCCCTTTGAGTCCCCTGTACTTAGTGCTCCTTGAGGAAAGTTGTCTGTCTTTACTTATTTTAGTTAATAGCTTGCTGATTTAACCTCCCAGAAGATTTGCTGTTTCTTCTGTGTTCATAATATCACTGAGAACAGAAGCTTATTCCTCAAATCTCATTGATGTTCCTACATTCCCTTCATTTGTGTTACTAGGTGGACATCTGATTCAGGCAGGGAAAGAAATACATTTCCTTTTGCTTTTTCATTTTCATTCTCCTTTAACGCTAGAGACAGACATTATACATCAACCAGTCTAAGTGATCAGAAACTGATTTAAACCTATAACAGAATAGATGTTCAGTGCACATAAACCCGTTTGAAAATGGCTGAAACCAGTTTGCATAGTATCCGAGTTAACTGATTTGGCTGAAATTGGTTTATCGAATGTCTGTCCCAGACCCTTGCTTGTTTAAGATAAACCATAGTCCCTCAGCATCCAAGCATGCTTTTGAGCTGGGCAAGGCTCTCTGCTCCACAGCAGGGCTGGCCTGTCCCCTCTTCATCTGCCTGGCTTCTCCATGCTAAACTGAGATTATTCCCCCCACCCCTTTCCACAGACACGTCTACATTAGCTAGCAGACCACATGCTGGCTACAGTCCGTGCTGTGGGAGACAATAGGCAAACAGGCTTTTTTGAGCTAGTCATCAGCTAACTTAATGTCTTTCCTTGGAAATGCTGTTTGAGAAGAGCTGTTTGCTCTCCTCCCTCTCTGCTAAGAACAAATTCCCCCTTCCCCTCTGCCTTGCTGAGGAGGTATCTGTGTATTAGCCAGGAGACCACATGCTGGGTCTGTGCTAAATCAACAGATAGGTAATGTCTCTCTGTTTTCTTAATGAGGCAATAAACACTGAGATAAAGGTGATAAACACTGTTATCAGCTCCCCCCGCTTGCTTGCCTGTCATTTTGGTGCAGACAGTAAGGTATACAGAAGCATGGAGGGGAAGTGAAAAGCTCCAATTCATCAACAGATGCATGCACTGCTCGCCACCCCTCTGGCCTCAGAGTGCTAGCCCAGGGCTGCAGGCTGGCAACACTCCCACCCCTTGAGCAGCTAGCAGGAAAAAGCCTGGGACTGCAGGCAGGGTAGGGGTTCACATCCCTCCTTAATCAGAGCCTAGCAGGGGTCTGACCATGCCCCCCTCAGTTTAGCTCTTTGGAAGGGCAGGAAGGGTTGCTTTAGTGCCCCCTGGCTACTAGCCTGAGCCACTGCAGACATGTGCCTCAGTCTCCTCAGTCCAGAGGGATTGGTTAGAAACCAGTTCAGCCTAGCCAGGTTAAACTAACCTGCAAAGGTTGAATCAATTCAGGCTCAGGCTTTTTGAATGTTTGTCCCTAGTCTAACTGGCCCTTGTTTTGAGAGTGATCACAGTCAAGGTGCTCCCTCAGTTCTACTTTCTGTTTAGGTTTTCATAGAGACATTACAATAGGGGGTTTTTTTCTTTGCATAAAACTTTCTTTGGTGACCAGTTCTATTACAGATGCCATACTTTTCTGGCAACACAAAAGGTGAAAAAACCCAGCTTAACCAACTAGTTGAAAATTTCTCTGGTGCTCCCTCCAATTTGGTTGAACAAATATGACATAAAGCAATCATCCAGAGAAACTGCATATCCCCTACTCCACAGCATACCCAAGGTCCTGGCAGAAAAGCAGGGCTGGAGGAGAAGGGTATATGCCTGAGGCTTTGCTGGTGACATCAAGAATTGTTGCTCCGAAAAGACTGCCATGAAAAGTTTCTTTGATCTCCTCTTCAGCTGCTCCCAGTGTTCACTGGGTACAGCTAAAAAACTGTATCTGTAAGTAGCTAATATTAATGATGCTTATTTTCCTGTAGAAAGAAACTATATTTTATTTCTACAGTTTCTAAAGCTTTCTTGGGGCAAGAACACTGGTACTCCTGTACTCACATAGAGTAGAATCCTTATCCAGATCCAGCCCCAAGTCAGGTTACCTGGCCTGCAGGGCTCCCCATGGGTCCAGAAATTTGGCAACAACGAAGCAGGGACCACTCCCCTGGGCCCATTTATGGACCCGTGAGGAGCCTCACAGGCTGGAAAGAGTGGCCCTGCGTGTTAGATCAGTTTTACAGGGGAGTGAAAGGTCCAATGCTGGTGTGTAGGACCTGCTGGGAGTGGCCTGGGACCCAGGATCCTGTGCTGGCACCAGAACCTGATACCAGCACATGGGGCCATGTGAGGATGGTTAGGGCCCACTCCAGGTGCAGGGGGCCCATGCATGGCCTGATCCTGGCATTTGGGGGTGATACAGGATCCAGAGCCCAATCTCAGCATATGGGACCCAATGTAGCCCACAGACTGACTCTAAACCATTCATTTGTCCTATGGGGCCAAAAGATTGAGCACCACAGTTTAAAAGTAATTCAATTAATTTTAACTAGTCACTTTCCAGGATAAAGAATATCACTCTCACTGAATAGTTATCTGAATCCAGCCCTGAATTCTTACTGCATTCTGGTAGAATATGTCCCCAAATTGTGCGTATGAACCTAATCTCTCTTTCGTGTATCTCAGAGTGTTATGTATGTGCATTTCTAGCTTTGTATAAGCTTCTACATTAAGTTAAAAACACATAACAAGTTTGCTTTATAATGAATGAATCTGTAGGTGCTTGTTGCTAACAGTTACTTGTGGCTGGTAATGTCTCTAAGGGACTCTAACTCCAAAATGTAGTATGAAAGGAAAGGGAAATAAAGGCTGAAGAGGGGACTCAACTGAAGCATCTAATTTCTGATGGCAGAAAGTTGCATGATTTCAGTTTGTAATAATGAACTGGGAAGAATAAGAGATGCATTTAAGGGATACAGTACTGTCTAAAGCAACTGTAATTAACTCTATGGTAGAGATCTGGCAGCTTCCAACAGCTTGAGAAGTTGGTCAATCTGGGTGGATTGAACAGAAAAAGTTGTCCAATTAAATAAATAATCATCATTTGCACTCACAGAGCACCCTCTCTCTGAACAATTAAAATATTTCTTTCTCCTATTTTCTTTCACTATGTCTCAGGAGCAAAGGCGACTGGTAGGTGCATGCCCCCTGAGATTGACTGCTACCACTGCCAGCTTCTGTGGGCGGTCACCACTCACCACCCCACCACCAATGCCGCCACCCACAAACTGTGCCCCCCCAGTCTCAGGAGGCACCATTCACCCATGCTCAGGAGGCTGCTGCTTGCACTGGGGTAGGGTGATGGATTGGAAAAGTTATTCTCTTCTTTAGATTATGGGAAAATTTTTGTATTAGAACCATAACCAGGTATACACATTAAAGTAGCAGGCACATCCAGTGCCCTGCCACAGGCAGCTAAGCAACAAAGAGATTAAATGACTTGCCCAAGGTCACACACATAACTGAGGAGAATAGATAACTGAGCACAGAGCTCCCAAGACCTAAGGTGGTACCCAAACTGCTGAAATCAGTTTCCTCTTCTGGCAAGCAGAATCCCTGAGTGCGTCACAGAACCAAACATTCATGCCTGAACATCAAGTAGCATCTTAGAATGGGGCATAAGAAATTATTTCTATGGTAAGATTTACCTTGGATTTTACTCTGTGTAAATTTTCTTTAAAGTAATGTGCAGATACTGTCCCAAGTTAGATGCTTGCATTAAGTACTGTTATAAAACCTGGCCACTAGGTGGAGGGCAAGTGAGTTTTCAGGGTGCAACTTTACCTGGGAAAAGAGAGGTTTACTACATGGTAAGGCTCGGCATGGTATCTCATATCCACTTTTATTATGGAGTAAAGTCACTCCATATGTCTGTACCATTAGTTGGAATACATGTACCCTAAAATGTCTTCCATTGTTCACATTCTGTTTTTCAAATAGGGGAGGACATCCCTGGGGAAATATAAGCATGGAGGAAAAAAAAAGAACAAGAAAATGAAGAAGAACTCTAAGATAGCTCCTCAGTTTGCGGGGGAGGTTACAGTGTGCTTGCAGTGACATAAAGTGTTATTTATTATCCATAATGCAGGAACAAAGCAACATGAGAAATTTCACAGGGACACACCACCTGAAAAAGTTTGAGAACCACTGATCTAAGCAATTGTCAGATTGCAGATTGCAATTGTCAGATTTTCTCTTGATATTTGTTTCTTCAGAGTCAGAAATGAGAACAATACAATGGTCTTTATTTTCAGTATTTTGGATAAAATTTGTGTGTGTGTGAAATCTAGATTAATTATACGACTTCAGTCGGGTCACTTCCGGTATATACAGCTGTTAATAAGAGCAGAATTTGGCCCTCCATGTTCCAACATTACCCTTTCAAAAGGAGAGCCTCTACTATGGTATATAACTGAGGACAAAAAGGCTTACACAGGATTTTCATTTACTACGTTCCATTTTTCAGGTCTATTTCTTTATACAGTCTCAGATGTCTCTTGGTACACGAAGAATATGTCAGTTGCATCATTGTACTGAAGGCAATAAATTTCTCTTTAGGTTGATGGTCACTTAGTAATGGAAACTGGTGGCCACATCGGTCATTTGAAAGTGACTAAATGACAACCTGTTTTCTATTCAGAACAAAACTACTTGGTAGACTCAAAGCTACATCAGCTCTGCGTGTGTTTCGTAAAACATGAATACATTTAAGTATATGCACACACACACCCTTCCCTTAAAGCATATTCACATTTTATGAAATTATTATTTTAATTATACTTTATTTCTAAAGCACCTTCCACCTAAGGATTTCAAAGCACTTTACAAACTTGAGAGTAGTTTCTGACTAAGCCACTTGATTGCTGTATTGCTTAGCATAAATTTCCAGTGTTTTATGTTCTCCATCTACAAAATGGAAATAATGATATTTTCTCACTGTTGTAAAATGGTTTGAGAATTTTGATAGAAGTGTGCTATTTAAGTATTAGTAGAAGTATTGATTATGAACTCCATGGTCATAAAGCCCATTTAAGGGGGAGCAGGGGGAGGGAGGTTAGTGGGGATGGCATCAGTTTAAAATTTAAAAAATATAGATTGCATTTGGAGCTCTGTTGTAGATGCCCTGTATAATGGTGAGCAAGTAACTTAATTTATTTGTGCCTGGATTCCACATCTGTAAAATAGGGAAAATAGCACTTCCCCTATCTCACAGGGATATTATAAAGGTAAATATGTTAACAATTTTGATCTAATAAAAGATATCAGATTCACCCAAGGAACCTTGTCTGCCTATGTCCTTAGACCAACACAGCTACAATCTACACCCCTGCAAGATGGAAGATATCGAATTCAGCCATCTAAAATGGAAACTGTACAACATGAAAAAGAAAGAAGACAAACTCAACAGCGACATATATTTTCTAAGCCTTTGCAAGAAACCCAACTTCATTCCTCAAGGACTAAACATCTACAGTCTCCTGACTACTACACACAACTCCAAATATGCTGCACAGCTATGCAAAAAAACTTAGGAGAAAATTAGAAATCATCTATTTCACCTACTCTACTCCAAAAGAGACCAACTCAGGAAGGAAATCATATACTACAACAACTGAAAAGACAGAAATCTATGCATTTTCCCAGACAATATACAGTGGATACAAAGAGACTACAAAAGATTTTCTATAGCATTCATCCTACATAAAAAGAAGAAATGGAACAAATTACTCCAAGAACAAGCTCCCCAGCCACAAAACAACCATCAAAGGAACAACACCAACACCTTACAACATGCCAACCTCAGACTTGATGAAACTGAAAGCAGCAACCAACCCACAAATATTATCAATCTCTCCACACACACATTTACCAAAACTGAAAAATCTCCTTTCTAAAGGCCTAAATTTCTGTCCAGAAAAATACTCTAATAAAATACTTCAATGTGGAGAACTAGAAGAATTCTTCTGACACCTGCATCTCAAAGAATATTTCCACAACCAAACTGAGCCCACTCCCAACAAGAACTCATCCTCTGACAATATTCAGGAAAAGATCAACGCCAAAAAGCCCCAAAAACCATCCGATTGGACACCTCACAGTGGACAAAATCCTAACCTTGACCGCTACATTGACTGCTTCAGGGAAAGAATGAACAATGAAATAATCAGCAACACACGCCACCACAACAACCTCTTTCTACCAGAGAAAAAGGCCATAGAATCTCTAAGATCACTCAAATAGTATTAAAACCAGCAGATAAAGGAGGAGCCATGGTCATCCTAAACCACGAAGATTACATAAAGGAAGTCAACAGGCAGCTCCCTGACACCACCTACTACAAAGAAGTACAAGAAGATCCTACTCCCCTTTTCACCAAAAAATTCAACAATACTATCAAATCATTTCCATCAAGACTACAAGAAAAACTACAGACCTTGATCCCCCCCCACTACCTAACCCAGGGACTTTTTACATGCTCCCTAAAATCCACAAACAAGGGAACCCTGGCAGACATATCATATCCAACCATGGGACTCTAACTGAGGAAATATCAAGTTTCATTGAATCAATCCTAAAACTGCTCGTCACCCACAGAGCAAGTTTTGTACAAGACACTACAGACTTTCTACAGAAACTTAAAAACATAGACCACC
>JAGPOW010000304.1:30054350-30066565 GCA_030014935.1 Caiman crocodilus
CCCAGCCCAGCCCCTGGCTTCTTTACTTTTCATTCCATCCAGGAAGAGCACACACCAACTGCTGAAACCTCCTTAGCCTGACGAAGGGTTTTTGAACCCGAAAGCTTGCTTAATAACTATTCCCCAACTGTGTGGGTTGGTCTAATAAAAGATATCAGATTCACCCAAGGAACCTTGTCTTAACAATTTTGAGACTCTCAATTACAAGACTGTTCATGAAGGCCATATAAGCAACTAAGTTAAATATATCCGTGTAAGCCTGAAGCTCCAGGGTTTTTTCTTTACATTTACTGAAATACTTAAAATTTAATCTGTCAGTATATAGATTATAGAGAATTTGAAATTATTAGAGACAGACAGAAATAAAACCTCCCAAACCAGGCCTTGAACTTCATGGACAGCCTGGACTAGTATGTAATTTACACAGTTGACTTTTTATTTAAAATTATTTTTTAATAATAGGCTGAACAAAAAACCCAGATTGAAGTCCCAAACTTTTGCAAATCCCAATTTTACTGCTCAGGCCCAGGTCTCAAAATTATTTAATTGTCTATTTTAATCTATTCTGAAGCTGTAGATTTATTTCCACGAGACATAGGAAAATGTTATTTTGCCAAAGTACTTACAATCTTTTCCAAAATTGCAAGTCAAGCAATTGTGGGTAAGTCTTATGATTCCCGTTCTACAATCTAAACCAGATGGGCTATCCTAACAGCATAAACATTTACGCAAAAAAAGCAAAAAATTGGCAGAAAAGTCCTATTTTCTAATTAACTGCATTGTTATGACTTACATTATTTAATGAGATATTCATAAAACTAGTTTACAAGCTAATTTGATCATAGTCTTTGATTTACCCCAATAAAATTTTCAATTTTTGTTTTCTCAGGCATAATGAGGTAACGGTAGGATAATAAAGTCAGTTGTATTTATTAGAAGCAGAAAATTTTCAGCATACAGAAAAAAAAAACCCCTCTTGTGGTAAGGCTCATGTTGAGTTAATCCAAATATATATGCACAATTAAATATTATCCTGTAAATACTGGATTACAAGTACCAGCCCAGGTGAAACTAATGAAATAGAACAGTAAGTCTCAACATTTTTAGATCGAAGGAACCCTTTGGAAGATGCCAGCTCTTGGCTTTCACTCTTTTTTTTACTACAGAAAAATAATAGATTAATTATACTGTTGCAAAGAATGCAGACCACAAGTCAAATGCTTTTGACACAATAGATATTATTTAAAATCCCTGGATTTATCTTGTGAATTGTGTGTAGGTATTTGCACACCTAAGAGTGCTAATATTGAGCTGCACTCCACAGCACCTTTAAAAGGATCTTATGGTACCCCAGGGTGTCGCAGAACTCAGGTTGAGAATTGTTGGAACAAAGTATAAATTTTGGCAGGGATGAAAGGGAGATTATGAGGAAATTTAAAGTGAGAGGTTTTAGCCCTTACCACTATAGTCATCTTCTGATTACATTTTTGTGACTCAATTGACTTTACTAGGCATTTAGATTGAGCAAGGACTTTGAGATGTCTCCTGAAGAACAAAGAACCAAAGATAGAAAGTTCTGTAGTTGTGTTAAAAGCAGGAGGTCTGTGAGGGAATCTGTGGGTCAGCTACAGCAGGATGATATCATGAAATCAATCAAAGACAATAAAGGGGATGATTTGTTTGCATCAAACTTAACAATTAGAGAACCATAAAACATGTGCTACATTTCACTGTTTATTCACAAAACATTGTTTGGCTTCCCTTCCTTTCTATTCACTGCTTTTGGTATATAGGAATCAGGTCTTTTTATATGTCTGTAAGATGTCTGACATATAGATAATTAATAGGATGATAGTGAAAATATCTCCTGCATCATTATTCTTGACACACGGTGAAAATGAGACACTATCAAAGATAGTGAACTAAAAAGAGGGGATGAAACTTCTCTAGAAATTAACTTGCAATAACTAGGTGGCATTTGTCTAAGAGTCTGAAAGGAACTGAATGATGAAGTAGATGTGATGTTAGAACAGAGCGTGTAAAATCATTAAAAGAGCCAGCACACTGGTAAATGCCACCTTGAAAATCAATAAAGAGTTCTACTTAAAAGCTGATAGCTTGATCTGGTCCTCCATAAATGAGAAACATAGGGCACCTATACATGTGACAGAGCTGTGCTCCGACGTGCTAATTGTGTGTTGGAGCAGACTTGATTAAACTGCAAGTCTGCTGGAGTGTGCTAATTAACACAATCCAGCAGCCTCCGTGTCATGTGTATTCAGTGTCACCACATTTGAAAATGGCAGCGGAGGTGCTTTAACTAAAGCTTGTTCGATTAATTGAGTCTGATCCAACATGTGCTAATTAGCATGTGTTAGAGCAGAACTCTGTTATGTGTATAGGTGCCCTCAGAGCCAATCTAATTAAAGTGTCCACCCCGGAGCATATGCATACACGCCCATAGTGGCAGAAGAGATTCTCTGAGATTTTAGAAAGGCTTCTGAAACAGGCCATAGCATCTGAGAGAGCTTAGAATAACCCCGAGGCAACTCTGGCTTATTCTGGGGACCTTCCTAGGTTTTAGCCAGCCCCCAACTCAGGTGGTTGGGACAAGACCATTTTTGTTGCTCCCCAGCAACCCTTACCAAGCGCTCTTCATACACAGCCCAGGTTCAGGCCCTGGGGCTTTTATCAAAAGGAACATCAAACTTGGGGTAATTAAAGCTTAGTGTTTTGATATTTCCAGTCTTTCAGTTTTCATGCCGGTATAACTCTGAGTTCAGTGGAGTTATATCAACTGAACAACTGCAGTAAAAAATTAGAGATGGACCCTGGGATTCTTTAACTTGGAAAAGTAAAATAAGCATAGAGAAACAGAGGTGGTGTGGAGAGGAAGGCAGGAGGCAAAGAAAGCGAAAGAGAGAAATTAAGTGATGAAGAGGAAGCAATAAGGAATGTAAGCACTGGGATGACCGAGAGGACAGAATGAGGGGAACAGTGGGGGAGGAGATAGAGCATAAGAAGGAAAACATGGAAGTGGGAAAGCAATTATACTTAAACTGTCAGCACTAAGCCTATGTACATCTTAAGGGCTACAAATTTTAAGGCTTCAGGAAGACTTTGTTTCCTTGCCTTTTTTTAAACCATTTTGGGAGAGGAAATAATATTCCCATTCTCTCCTCTTCTTCCTCAGACAAACTCACTCTGTTCACAAGAGGCTGCCCTTTATAAGAGTACTTGGCCTTAGTTGTCATCCTTCCTGGTTTATGCTTTGTCCTGGTTCACACTTCAGTCAGCCACAAAAGCCCAATTAAAACAAAGCGCCCCACACCATTGCAAACATACAGTAAAGCAGTCACTGCATGCAAACACCCAGATATCTCCCCACCAGCTTGCAGCAACCAGCTTTTAATACATTCTTAGCACAGAGCTCTTACCACTGCTGCTCTCAGAAGTTCCCAGCCAAACTCAATCTTTAGCTTGTCCTCTATTCATTGGTCCTCTGCATACATGTGAATTTAATTGCAGTCCTGAGTTTATGCATCTGTTTGTTCCAAAAATTAGCCAAAGCTTTGATACAGATAAAAGCACCATATACTATATCTCCAAGAATATGGGATGTGCTAGAACAAGAAATATTTAAGGGTGAAACACTTAGAAGCAGTAATAGAAAATAAAAGTAATATAGATTGGTCCATGGGCTGGATCCAGTTCTTTTGATATGGTGTATTTAGAGAGCTGTATTCTCAGTTCAGATACTGGAGACGATAAGGTTTTGTTTAAAGAGAAGTATCTGGGTTTTAGGTGATTGCGAAGAAACCCTTTTCTAGTATCTTTCTCATGGTGTAGAATGCTGAAACCACGATTCTGAGAGGTATCAATTCCATGCATTCTCTGTTCAGGTGTGCATATGGTGCTGTATACTAGGCTATGATTGGGAATTGAATGCCTAATGATGATACTTCATCAACGATAATTAAACCTACAATTTGGCCTTCTCCATCAAATATGCAAGACACCTGTCCACTGAAGGTTCTGACAATTTAGGATCTGAAAAAAAGTTAATAAACGGACAGAGACACGTGAAGGTATTTTGACTTAGAGTAGGTTTAGAATGTACAAAACAGTTGAGTAGGACTCCTGGGCCGCGTCCAGATGAATGCAAATATTTGGTCCCCTAGGGACAAGTAGCAGCAGTGCACCTGTTCCTGGGGAATGCCCGTAGGCTACTTGTCCCCAAGGAATGCACATGCCATGCGTGTTTTGGCGCATAACAATTTACCCTAGGGATAGAAAGGGAAGCTGGGGCCAGCACTGTACTGGCACCAGCAGCTTCACCTGGGGTCCTGGGGGCCTCCTGTGGTGCTCACACCAGGTGGAGCTTGGCTAGCAGTTACAGCATGACTCCATGGTGGCCTAGCTCCACTTTTCAGCAGCCCACATTACCCATGTGTGCGCTGATCGGTTTTGTTTTTTTTCCTGCAGATTTCTTGACCCCTGGATACCCAGGGGCCAAACATGGGAAAAAAAACCTGGAGCACCGCACACACGGGCAGTGCACCCATGCCGTTGCAGCACAGAGAACACCTCTGTGTACGGTATATGGCACTGCAGACATGTTTTCAGTGCGCATTCTGCATGGCTGCGCTTGTCTGGATGTGCCCCTGGGTGCTATATAAACATTAAGGATACCATTAGGTTAAATTCTTACATGGTTTACCATTTGTTTAGTTAAGGCACTTAGAAAAAAGAGTAAACAAGTTTTAAAGTGGTTTGGGACTATAAAGGATAAGACTTTATTAGAAACTTTGAAGTTGCCACCCATTGTACAAGACGCTGCGGAGTACCACATTTCCTCTTGATTTTTCAGAACCTCACATGCAGAGCTAGGATCCAGCTGTAACGGCTGAGACATAAAACACAACCAAGTTAGGTCACAGCATCAGTGGACTGTCTTTATAATGTTTTTCTTGTTTTTAGTTACATTTTCCTAAATCTGTCTTAGTCACCAGTTCCAAGCTCTTGTTATCAGCACTAATCAGAATGTCACTTGGACCTGTGTTTCAGAAGGCCAGCAACTGACCTGTTCCTTCACTTTAGAGAAACCTTTCAGCCTTTTTTCCCTTTGAAAATCCTTTTCTACAAGATAAATTTGAAAAAAACAAATCCCTGTGGCAGACTTGGTGCAACCTGTAATAAATTATTAATATGATGCCTTAACCTGGATACTGTGATGTTGTTTGTGCACATATATTGAGTTAATTCAAGAGGAGAATTGTCAGGAAATGCACCAGGAAGGAGGAGGTGATTCTCAGCAGATACTTGAGAGACAGGGGCTGAGCTGTTCACTTGGATGCTCTGGCTTAGCCCCCTCTGGGCCTGCTATGCAGGGTTTCCATATGAGGAACTCAGCCTCTGTGGGAGCAGAGAAAACAAAAGACCCAGGGAGGTTTAAAGAGGAAATGTGAGAGGTTTTTGAGACTGACAACACATCTCGAATTGTAAAGTTACTGCACCCATCAGCTGTACTCTCAATCATGCCACACTGCTCCATGCAGGATGCCTGCCAAAAGCTAAGCATCACAGGTAAGTCTATGGAGTGCTGTGGATGGGCAAATTAGCAGCAAGTTGGGCTAATTGGCACCAACACTCAGCAGTGCTATCCATGCCCACCACCCCCAATGTACCATGGCGATGCAGCTACAGTTTCCAGGCTACACAGACTGGCACAATGTGCTTGAGGGCTCGGCTGCTGAGCATGGTAAGTTTACCATGTAGACCTGGACTGTCAAGAGGGAGTCTGCAAAACTGAGACCTAGTGGGATGCCCCCTTTTAAGGATGGCAAGGCTCTTGATAAGACTGGCATGTATACCAGATTTTGTGGTACTTTAAAATCCTGTTTCTCTGATATTATTCCAGTGGTCAAATAAATAACACTTCTGTCTCTACAAGGTTTTTTGGAGTCATTGTAATCCACTGGTCACAGTCTTCTGAAGACAGGACTGCAAGGACTGTTTCTAGTCAGACCGGCTAGGCAAGCATGATGGATCCACAGGTATTGTAGCCTGGAGTCAGTGCTGGATTATGTCATGCTGAGGCCCTAAACTACGTCCAGTTTATGAGACCCCATACAATAAAAATAATCCACTGTATGTATATTTTTGTCATATTAGAGTGAAAATGTCCATATTTAGAGTCATTTTCCCAAATCTTGGTTATCTCCTTTATTTGCCAACTGATTATTATAAAACTTGATATTGAGTCAAGTTTTTTTTTCTTATTTAGAGGCCCCTTATATTGTGAGACACTAAACTGTACCTTAAATAGCTTAAGCCTAAACCCAGCACTGCCTGGAGTCTAGTCTAAGGATGAGGGAATCGTGATTTTTTTTTTACCCTGGGTGTAGTTTCAGGGACCTGAGAAGCTATAACCATGACAACCCCGTCATCACCTTTCTTCTGATGAAGTCCTGGCAAACAAGTCTCCTAATGACTTTTATTAAACATTTAAGCCATAGTATTCTTGTGATTCATATTTGTTACAAAAAGATTTCCCATTAAGGAGAAGTACAAACCAAAACAAAGTTAATGAGCCCTAATACTTTCAGGATAATTCAAAGTTTAAGGGTAATATTAGCTAAAATAAAGGAAGAGTGAAAAAAATTCAGTGTCATTGTCCACTAGAGAAAACTGAGTTTGGTCTTTTTGGTTCATAAAATCAAATCTATTGCTCAAGTGACTCTTATACTGTTATTAGACTAGTACAAGAACACATATATGTGCATAATTAAGTATCCCTTTGTGACTATAAAAGGCTGCCTAGGTTTCCATGGGGAAATGAGTGGGACTTGATTCATAAGCATGAAAGAGAGAATGTCATTACCTTAATCCCCTTGTATTTCACTACTTTGTGCATGTCCAGGGCTATTCCTTACAAGACGGAATGACTAGGTATACAGCACCATAAGCAAGACCCTAGGCAACATCCAGTCAGCAGGTACTCGACCTTATAAAGGTAATAGTAACAGGATCTGGACCTGAGTGTGAGCAGTAAAATCTTCAAGTAATTGAGCATCTTGCCTGTGAAAATCAAGCAATCAGAAACTGAGGTGCTTATTAAAGTCACTAGACATGTCTGAAAAATTAGACTGAAACATTCATATTTGTGTTCTGTTTTAGCATTGTGGTTAAAAGTCTCTGGTATCTTCTTCCCCTCAAGAGCATGTGGTGTGGCTTAAAGCAGATAGTCTTTCTTTTTAAGTGAAGAAGTAAAACAAGTGCACAAAACAAAGCAGACAAAATCTACTACAGCAAACAATAGCTTGCCATTTTGTAAGTGATAAATTGGCATTTGCCTGGTAATTGTTGTCACCAAAGCATTAATTTTATTTTCATGTGGCTCTCATGACCAAAGTTTCTAGTACATGTGCTTCACAGATATAAAGACTGCCCCAAGGAGAGAACAGTCTTGATAAAACAAGGTACATATGAAAAGAGATGGAAGTTCAACTACCTAGTGCAATGGGTACAGTCACTGGAGTGTGGCATGGCATTTGTGACACATCATGGTTTTACTCATTTATAGCTTTCTAAATAAGATTGTGGCATTTCCTTGAAAGGGATGCTATGGTTTATAGGCTTGTTTGTAGAAATAAGTCAAAATGAGAAGGAATGGGTGGAGGCAAGATGTTTTGGATTGGGGACATGGAGAGGTTCCCACTACGGTCAGCAGCAGTTTTGCTTTGGTGTAGAACAGGATCAAGTACTTTATTAAGTACTGACAGCATGCTTGGACCTATATAAGACATAGATAGCAAGGCAGCCACGTGCCCCACAGAGCTTAAAATCCCACAAAATAACAACAAAAAATAAAACCACGGAAGATATACTACACATGAAAACACATATTTACTTTGGAAAAAGAGCATTCCCCCCTATTCATATTTTCCCTTTGCAGTTGCAGTTTTCACGTAAGTAGCTTCCCACTGGCAATGCTTAGTGGGTGCACATGGGTGTGTGTACACCCCCTGAGCATGGCGGTGCACCCTGTGTGAAAAGGGCAGATGCCACTCACAACCCCCGCTGCTGACACTGCCGGTGGCATTTGTGGGCAGTCAGCGATTGCTGCTGGCTGCCGCCAATGCTGCTGACAGCATCTGTGGGTGGTCACTGACCCCTGGTTGGTGCTCTCGACCCTCCCACCCTGCCACCAACACTATCAGCAGCATCTGCGGGAGCTCACTACTTACTGCTGCCGTGCTCCCATCGCCACACTTCCGCAAAACTGTGCCCCTCCAGCTGCTGGCAGAACGCATCGTTCATGTAGCTTCCTTTTGGAAGGATTTGAATGAAAAGGTGAGCTGGGCTGGACAGGGTAGAAGAAGACATAAATATTTGTATGAGATAAGGAAATGCAAATGGCATTGAAAATTGCATCACCAGGAGGGAATAGGAAGTGTATTAAAGCCTGAAATTCAAGAAGGCTGGGGCTGAATTTCGCAAGGCCTTAAGGCTAGGGACGGGCTTTACACATAAGCTGGTTTAAGTGATCAGAAACTGGTTTAAACCTGATGAAGTTTAAATAGATGTTTAGTGCACATAAACCAGTTTAAAATGGCTATCTATGTCTTAAATAGGTCCATGCACTCTGTCATGAAGTGCAATATTGCACCTGTTCTACTCCAAGGCAAAACTCCTGCTGACTGCAGTGGGAACCTCTCCACACCCCTGATCCAGCCTGGCAGCTTGGCATAGTGGCGGAAGATGCCGCAGGCATGCAGGACAGTCTTGTTGCTGGGGTCCTAGGCTTCGAGAGTTCCCACAATGAGCGTGTTGACCATTACATTGTAGCCGCAGCCCCTCAGGATGTCAGCCAGTGGAGTGTACTTCTGCTTGCAAGCCTGGGTGTTGGTGAAGGTTTGGCACCAGTTCTCGAAGGGGATGGTGATGTCCACAATCATGATCTTCTTGGTCTCTGCATTTGTGATGATGATGTCAGGGCGCATCTGGCTCTCACAGTCCTGGACAGTGCAATTCATGGTGATCTCCTTCACTGCAGCTGGGATGGCCTTCACCAGGCAGTGTTGTGGTGGATCTGCCAGACTCTGGCATGTGGCCTGCAGCTGCACAGCACGTGGGGCAGGGTTAGGATTAGGGTTCTAGCCTGAGCCACTGCAGGCATGTGCCTACATTTCTGGGATGTCTGGCCAGTTACCAAGTGATTCAGCCTAGCCAGATAGACTAACCTGCGAAGATTGAATCAATTCAGGTTCAGGCTTTTTGAAGCTGCTGGAGAATAGGTTCAGGTTAGAGATTAGGAGGCACTATTTCACTGTCAGGGTAGCTAGGATCTGGAACCAACTTCCTAGGGAAGTGGTCCTCGCTCCTACCCCAGTGGCCCGGGGTGGGGTGGGGGGTAGACTAGATGATCTATTCAGTTCTCTTCTGACTCCTAACTACTATGAAACTGTGAATGTCTGTCCCTACCATAAAAGTGAAGACAATTTAAAATTTATATAGCAAGCAAGGGGGAGTCAGAGTGATTAAGACTTATATCTGATTGTTGTCACTGATTCCAGCCTCTGGCTCATCATAGAATCATAGAAAAACAGGGCTTAAGGGGACGTGAGGAAGTCATTTAGTCCACTTGCCTGCTCAGAGCATGATCATCCCTGTCCAAACCATCCCAGACAAATATTTGTCTAACCTGCTGTTAAAACTCTGACTGATGGAGGTTCCACAACGTCTCTAGTGTTACCAGATTTGCCCATCACTTTGGGGTGATGGCCACCCCCTCATTTATTATGGGTATGCTCCTGGGGGGTCTCTGTAATTCTGTCAATGTAGTGCTTGTGTTACTCGTGTATCTATGCGGAGCTGTATCTCTCCCTTCTGCAAGTCTTCACCCCCAATGGAGCTATCCTGCAGGACTCGATTTCAGTGGGGCTGGGTTCTTCCAACCCCCGAATCGGTCAAACACATGTACGCACATACACACACAGATCAACAGGACATGCCTGGGCCAGGCTGGGTTATTTAGCATTGCCAGGCTAATAGTCTCATATGCCTCGAACTTAGTTCATCAGGGCAACAATAAAATGCACTCAGACACAAGCACATGGGTTAACGGAGCACATCTGAGTCAGGCCAGACTATTCAGCATTGCTAGCCTGACACCCTCATGTGACTTGAACTCAGTTCATCCCTTATGTCAGGAGGACAATAATAAATGCAGTTAGACACACATACACATACACATACGCTAATAGAGTATGTCTGAGCAGGCTGGGTCCGATCAGCACTTTCAACTGATACCCTCATACACCTCAAAACTCAGCAATCTCTTGTAACCATGGTCCTAGTAGTAACCCTTGGGATGAGCAGACCCACTGTGGTTTTCGGCATCACAGGGATCTTTGGCTTAGGTAAAAGAAGCATTGCTGTGGACCAAATGGGGAAGAAAGAGTAGGTAAAGTTCAGAGGGAAAGTATAGCAACCAGCTTGACCATAAAAGTTATTTATTGCCAGGTATATGAACTTATGATGATACCAGTAATAATAGCCATACAAGAGAGAGAGAAATAAACAGTTACAATATTATAGTTTTAGTTAGGTTTTGGGGGAACTGTAGCTCCAGTTTGATTAGCAAAATTCAGGTTTAGAAAGCTGTGCCTGGAGTAAGAGAATAAAATTCAGATTCCTGGAGGCAGAGAGAATTGGGGTCTCACCACTCAGTGAAGCTTGAACCAGGTGTTTCTTGGAGCTGGCAGACAGGCAGAGTCCTCAGCATGATCAATGAAGAGATTCTGGGCAGAAAGGAGTGGAACTGGTGTAGCTTTGGATCCAAGCACCAGGATAGACACTTGAGCTTGGGTAGGGGTTTTTGTAGAGAACTAACAATGGCTCAAGGGAGAACATTAGGTTTGTTTATGGGTAAACAATGGCTTGTATGCTGCATAATAGGAACCGATCACTCCCGGCTATAGGTGGCATTACTTTGAGGGAGCTCACAATACAGACAGGCAGATCCAGTGTTTTGGATACCAATACAGGAGTCATTACTAGAATTGGTCTGATAAATGCTGAGCTGGGTGTGTGTAGATGCGGGTTGATTAGCATTTGGAACAAGGATTCCTATCATGCAGTGCTCTCTTGCTTTTCTGATCCCAGAATTCAGTGCGGTCCTTGTCTTGAAATCTCTGTTCTCCATCCTGAATGCTAATGAAGGTGCATGCCTGTCCCCATCTCCCATTTAAATGAGTTGTCATCTGGTTCCATCTCGGATGCAAATGAGACCAGGGGAGTTGCTTCATTCTTATCATCCTTGGGCTTTAGATGTGTCTCCCACTGAATCTTCCTTGTCTTTTTAAGTCCTTCCTCTAATCAGTTCTGTTTAGGCAGAGGCGGGGAGGGGGGAGAGTTCTTTGTAAGTCAGACAGGCTGTGTCCTGTGCCAGGGTTCCCCAAGAACACAGAGCTGAGAGGTAACACTAGGTAATCTGTTCCAGTGTTAAATAACCCTTATAGTTTTAAAATTTCCTTAATAACCAACTTAAGTTTCCTGGATGCAATAAGTTTCCTTGGATTCAATTTAAGACCATTACTTCTTGTCTCATCCCTGTGGACACTGAAAATAGTCTATCACTGTCCTCTTTATAACAAATCTTTTAGCTTTTGAAAACTGTTAACAAATCCTTCTCAGCCCCCGCAACTTCCTCCCAATCTTCTTTTCTCCAGGGTAAATAATCCCAGGTCTTTGTTTTCTTGTATGCGATATTTTATAGAATTCTGATAATTTTGGCTGATTACAGATGTGAAAAAAACAAGTGAGCGCTTTGCTTTCAGCTAGCCCTGCCCTCGCACTTTGCCCTGTGCATACCCGGAAGAAGAATCACGTTAGTTTGAGCGGCTCGCCCAATGTCTATATAGATTTCATACTTCAGTGGGGCTTTTTGACGCTTTTATCTGATAGCTGGTTGAATCAGCTATTAGACAAAAGCGCCAAAAAGCCCCGCTGAAGTGCCTGTTTCATAGTTTTATAGTTTCATAGTAGCTAGGGTCAGGAGGGACCTGAACAGATCATCCAGCCTGACCCCCTACCACAGGCAGGAATGAATACTGGGTTCACAAGACCCCAGACAGGTGATCATCCAACCTCCTCTTGAATTTGCCCAAGGTAGGGGCGAGGACCACTTCCCTGGGAAGTTGGTTCCAGAT
>JAGPOW010000304.1:30076496-30091546 GCA_030014935.1 Caiman crocodilus
CATTGCACACCAAGGAAATCACTGCCAAATACTGATCAAAAAGCAAAGTGGTCAGTTGTCTACTCCTTTCTTCCCTTCTGTGGGAAAAACTCAAGGAAACAGTGACCGCATCTAGACAAGATGCTGACCGTGCAGTTATTACTGTGCAGTCATTTTGTACATTTAGTATTTCCATACACAAGTAGTAACTAAATGGCTGCGCAGTAACTGGCGTTACTGTGCAGGAGCATCCCGGAAAGTTTTTTGGTGAAGCTGACTGCACAGTAGTTCGTTACTATTGCGCAGTAGCATTATGTCACGCTTTGTACCATGCAATGCTACTGCACACTAGTAATGAGCTACTGCTCAGTCAGCATCTCATGTAGACATGGCCACTTTGTCTTAATCAGGATTTTTTGCCAGTCTAAAAATGACAAATTTGCTTTGGCTTTATAATGACCATTGGGAGTAAGGCCCAAATTACAAAATTCAGAGCTGCTTCCTATTTTGATCGCTGTATGAAGTGTGATTGCCTTTAAAGCCAGGATTTTGTTTTGGTCCATTAAATGGGAGCTGTGAGTAAAATTGAGATCCAGATTTGGATTTGGGATGGCATTCTATCCCCATTCCTACATGTGGGATACACAAATCAGATCAAGTCCATGTTGATTGCCTGCATTTAGATTTAAAGCAAGAAGTGCTTATGTGACAGTGTTCCCCACTGGGTGCTGGCAAAAGACTCAGAAAAAGAGGAGAGTTGTTTATGCTGTAGTACGTGGGAGTCTCTGTGTTGTGTTGAGCACTAGGACCCAGCAGAAAGTTTCCTTATTTCTGTGGTTTTAGCAGTACCTCTGACACAAGGATAGCTCAGTGAGCATGGAGTCTGGGTTACAGCTGCATTCTGTCTGGAGGGATCCTTCCAAATACTGAATCAAACCAGAATGAAAGGATTAACTGTGAGAATATAACAAAACTGCAACAGCAACTAATGCAGGAGGGAGCAAGAGCAAAAAACAAAGATTAAAAGGTAACTAAAATGGTTTTCATTTCCTGTCTTTTAATCTTTGACTCAGGGGTTTAGCATTGTCATTAGGAGCCTATAAATGTTCAAACAGCTGCATTTGTGCGCATTTTGATTTTGAGGTTTGGGTTGTTTGTTTTTCAGGGGCTTTTTTATCCCCAAATTTCATATGTATTTCAGTGGACCTACTGCATCAGTCTCCCACTGTAATATAATGCAGGATAGACAATAACCTCATCCAGATTAGTTTAGTTTCTAAAGTAAGTTCATTAAAAAAAAGCCCCCGCAACTCTGGGGAGGTGGGTATTTAATTGGTTAACTACCTTTTTACTTCATTTCATTTATAGAGACGCGTAACTTGCTTGCTCTGTTCAGTTAGGGATGTGTGTGTGTGTGTGTATATTCATGCATGTGTGTTAATAACTTCATCCACTACAGTGTGAAATAGTTACAAATAACTTAAGCAAAATACCCAGTGACTTTAAGGACTGGAGGACCGTTTCCTAATTTTGCGGCTGTAGCTGCTTTGAGTAGTTCATGCTGCTCCCTTGGCTCTGTTGTTTTAACCAAATTCCCCAGTCTGTGGCTACAATTTAGATCAAACAGCAAATCAGTTCTGATTTTTTTTTTAAATTCTGAAATAGGTACTAATAACTGTTATCTGGGGAGAAACAGCCTGGCCAAAACCGGTAATAATTTTGTTCACAGCTGTGAAAGATGTTTTTAGAAAAATAAAACATTTTCCCCAGGAGCCCTAAGGCCAGATCCTGCACAGATGCTGAGCCTCGTTTTGGGAGGTGCTAAGCACTTGCACCTCCCTCTGGCGTCAGTGAGTTTTGACAGCCCAGGATTGGCCCCTAGAGTAGAAGGGTGTTTTTGGTTCGTTTTGTTTTTGATTCCAGAGCTGAGTTGTAGAAGTTCTCAAATGTGAGCCGTGCTTTGGGAAATGCAGCAGAGAACAGTTGGGGTGGACAATTATAATAATTTAAGAAAAAATGAATCTAATGTGAAAGGAATAGTCTGTTGCCAGCCCCCATGTGGAGATTGTCGTAGCCAGTGTGCTTCCAGTTCATTGACACAAACATTCATTTTACTAATCTTAGGCAGACACCATTCTATTTCTTTTGTTCCTGCATTTCATTGATTTTTAAATCACTATTTTATAGAGACAGCCTGTTTATACTTTACAGTTTGTATGTGGTGTACTTTACACATGCATACATTTAGAGGGACTCATCTCTTGTGTTAAGATTGATTTGTTCAATGCTATTATTAAGAGAGGTGTTTTCCTATTTTCAGATTAGCTTCCCCTTTCTTGCCTTTCTGCAGTATTGACATCTAACTTAGCTGGACTTTTTCTTGGGTTTATTTCTTCAAAATATATATATGGCATTTCCTCACTGGGCAAAGCAGGCGTTTTCATTTGTAGCATTCTCTTTCGGCTGTGGTCAGCTTTTGTTTGTATTATCAACATATTTCTGTAAAATTCTATTGTGTTATCATACTCCCAGTCTGGTTTACGGAAACTTTAATTACAACAAGCAATTTTAGGCTGTAGTACCATTTACGTCAGACCAGAGCAATACTGGAATAACTGGATTTTTAAACTCATTGGTTGCATTTGAATTTTTTTATGCACAGAAGGTTAACACTGTGACATGCAGAAAATCAGAATAAAAAAACGAACACACAATGGAAATGAGTTTTTTTCAGTATTAAAAAAGAACTGGCATTTGTAAAGAGGGCAATAAATTAGGTTCAAAAGCCCTGTTTCCTTCAGAGTATCCCATGCACCAGCCAGTAAACAACCTAAAGTGTGATCATTTTGCAGCTGAAACTGTAAGGCCTTTTAAGGTTTGTAGCCTAAGCCTTACATGTCATTAAAGTAGCTCTCTTGTTAAAGAGGGACTGTCCCAGAAGCTGTAAAATCTATAAACACTTTCCTGATTGGCTTAAAAATTTAGACACAGGAAGTGCATGATATCTAATAACAGACAAGTGGAGACATTGTTGTCATGGAAACTGAGAAGACTACTCCCCCTCTCCCCATTTATAAAAAAAAAGCCTGCGTATCATCAGAAATGCCTGTAGAACACGTTGGCTTCTGCTGCCTTTCCCACAGCATCTGTTGAAACCTGAGAATGTGCCTGTCAAATCAAGGTCATTTTACAACAAAAACTGCACCTTCTTTCATATTTCATATCTGTATTTTGTTTCATACTTTCGACAGAACAAAGAGTTAAGGGAAACAACCTGCTCTCCTTACTCAGGCAAAGCTGCTATTGATTTCAGTGGGAGTCTTGCCTGAGTGAGGCCTGCAACATTGGGCCAGGAGAAGCTTATGTTGTAGTTTCAAGTTCCATATTGTAAAAAGGCTCAAAACAGAAGGACTGAGAAAAAATATTTGGGTGCCAACTGTTGGATTAAATTCATTCCTGGTATAGTTCCATTGGCTTCCGAGGAGTTGTAACAGAGATGAATTAGGCCTACTTTGTTCCTATGAACTACAAAACTGTTAAAAGTTAATTATTTGAACTTGAATGCTAAGGATCAAATTGCTCAGGCAATTTCACAACTCTGCTTTATATCTTGGGGAAAAAAACCTTGAATTAATAAGTGTTAACTGTGGACATTAAATCATTGTTTCTATTAGAACCGTCCTTTCTCTTCAAGAGCACTGAAGGCAAGAACATAAATCTGAAAGGAAAATACACTCTATTAGCTGTGAATGCAATGTGGAAAAAGAAAGACAGAGTAAACTACTAAGATTACTATTTGGGTAAATTAAAGTTTCACTGTACTGGACTTTCAATAAGTTTGTGCTGTGAGAGAAATTTTGCTTTCAGAGCAAAACTGGAACCTCTCTCTGCAAATGCACAAGGAAATGAGTGAACTGTCTGTTTGTTTGTTTTTCTGGCAGATGCTGATCTCAAATGTTTTTGATGGAAAGATGTCTTTAGCCTTTATTACATTTTCTCTGAAGCATTTCATTTTGGTATTCCCTTAAATTTTCATTTAGCTCTGTTATACTGACCAAACAGCCAGTTTAAAGCACTTGAATGCTTCACCCTCAGTATAAATCATCAGTTTGAAACTTCTAAAATGACCAGTTTGACCTTTGTTTTCTCTTTGCTTGCATATTTCATGCTGAGCAATTCTTATGGCTTTAGGGCCAGATCCTGCATGACATTGAATTAGAGGCACTCAGCACCTTGAAAGAAGCCTTGTGCGTCTCTCAAAATTAGACTTTTGTCCGCTCAGGAAAAAAAAGGTCTGATTCTTATTTACATTAAGGTCAGAGCAGTCTAAGGGCACCTTAAAATCAATGTAAATGTAATTTACTCCAACTTGAAGGTCCCTTTATATTACCAGAGAGATGTAAAGTGGCCTGAGTGCAAATAAGAGTTGGCTCCCAAGTGTTGTAGAACTGAAGCATGTCAGTGTTTCATGCAAATATTGGTTCATGTACATGTTAGAATAGTCTTTGAGATTTGGACAATTGTATATTTTTATTCATCCCGCATATAATTAGCCAGATGTTGCTTTTAATTGATTGGGAGCTTAGATGGAGAATGTTAGGCTTCACAGTAAAAGCTTTCTCTCTTCTCGCAAAGAATTTCCTGTTGTCAGGAGCTCTCTTATCTGCAGGAACGTTCATCAGCAGGAAATATGTCCGTTACTTGTTTTTACAAACCGAAGGAAATGAACTGGATTAGTTGCTTTCTAGATTTGCCCTTCATTCTTCATGGAGAATTCTTCACAATTTCTGTGTAGCAGCATTTATCTCTGAATAGGTCTGTTTGTAAAAGTTTTACTATACTAACTACTTCTCAGTATTCTTTGGTATCAGAAATGCAACATAAAATAAAAAGCAGAGGTTTAAGGTTGTCAATCTACTTTTCTTCCTTTCCACCCTCTATATTTTTTATTGTCTGAGCCACATTTTCAAAGGCAAACTCTAAAATTGGTAGTGTTTAAATTGGACATTGACATATGGAGATTGCATAATGGTTGCCTGACTATCCAGTCTGGTTGCACAAATGCATTTTCCCATAGAAAGGGAAAATTTTGAGAATAGAAAAAAAATGTACATTAAATAATTTACTAGTAGTAATTGTTCTTAAATTCCTAAACCCGATTTCATCCTATCAGCCACTTAACAAACTTTCATTCATTAATACCCACAGAATCTGCGGGTGGCAGTTTCCAGAGATTAGGAAACTGAGGCAGAAGGTTGCGGAGTGATTTGTACAAGGTTACAAAGCAAGTCACTGGCAGAGCTTGAAATAGAACTAAGATCCCCTAATTTCCAGACTTTTCCTCAAACCACTAGATAATAACAGACTGGGTTCAGGCATTCTTTAACATGTAGTCTTCTTTCATAAATTAATTTGTGCCAATATTCCAATATAATAGGTATTTTAGGGGAAAACACAGAAAACAGCTAGATATGTGTGAAATACAGGTCCAGGTCCTTCTCTGAACCTCCTCCAAGTCCTTCTCTGAACCACTTCCAAGTTGGAAGTTGAGATCCCAGATCGGAGGCCAGTGATAAAGTTGGGATTATAGCTCCCCAAAGATAGGCTTTGTGCTCAAATCCAGGGTTCAGGTTTAGCTCATCATTGATTTATAACTAAGTGTATTCATGAAAACACATTATTTCTCAAGCAACAGCTAATGAGATATATTTATTGAATTCACCTGAGTTTATTGAGTGGCTTTTTCCTCATATTGATATGGAACAGATACATAATGCTATAAGAAAATCTAGTACATGAATAAACTCTAAGAGCTGATAGTTTAATTAGACAAGTAAACTTACTGCTTATGAAGCTTATCCCATGCATCTCTGATTTAGTTAATTTATAAACTACCTTAAATCTACCTTACTTTCTGTCTGACTTCAGACTAACTTGGTTAACTACCTCTGTCTATTGCGTTAGAGTCATTCTTGACAGAAGAATTAGCCACCTGGAAGCAAATCACCATTCTAAACACTGGGGACCTCTACACGAGACACTAAATGTGCAGTAGCCGAATAATGCTGAGCAGTAGCACATCACACAGCACCAAGAGTGCTAATATGCTACTGTACAGTATTATTAGGCTACTACACAGTAGAGTCATTAAAAAGGTATTCGGTGGTGCTACTGCATAGTAACTCCAGCTATTGCGCAGTAGTGTCTCATGTAGATACATCCACTGAACAGAATGAGACTATCCTGGCTTATATTTGAATATGCTGGTTTATGATTTTAGATCTCTCAATGGAGCCTAAACAGGACCCAAAACAGGTCCTTAAGTAATAATAATTTAAAAGAGTAAAATAAAACAAATGCAATAAAACAAAATAAAACAATGTCTAATTGAAACGTATAAATAATTACTATGATTTTTAAAACTGATTAGTTGATTTTGGAGGCCTAACTTGAAACATCTTACTGGAGCCTGATTTGCAGGTGAATTCTAAGAAACATGACCCCTGTAAAGTGTCTGAAGCTTAGCACCCAGAAATGAAAACACCCGAACACACTTAGTGACATTTGAAAATCTTTTCCCCAGACTTCATATGTAGCCTCTATATTTATACATTAGTCCAAAAATAAACATGTTCTAATCCAATTGGTTTCTCCCTATCCTTGTCTTTTCCTACCCTTTAATTATTATCATTATTGTTCAGCAAAGCTTAGGAGCCCCTGTCAAGGACCAGGAGGAATTCAGTTGTGCTAAGTGCTGTACAAACACAGATAAAGAACTGCCCCCACTATGCTTTGCCAGTTTCTCCTGTTTGCTTTTGATCTAATGCGGGGCCCAGTTCTGCTGAAACCTACTACTGTGTAGAGAATATCCATTGACTTTAGTTGTGAGCAGGATGGTTGTGTTTGCAGGATTGGGCACTGAAACTGCAAGCCCCTCAGGGCATAGAACCCATCCATGGAGGAATTATGAACATCTGTGGTGCCATACAAGTGAAAAAATAATAGTCCTCCTTCACATCTCATGTGTAACATGAGGTTTCTTTTTCTCTGAGATGTCCAGGAATGCCACAGTGCTACTCAGATGTCTAAGTCTTGGAAGTAAATATAAAGCCCTTGATATTAAAATAGGTTATTCAAAGTTACACTCATAAATCTTCACAGTGGAGACCTCAGGGAGCCCCAAGGAATACCCGGTGACTGCTGAGTGCTCTGCACTTTTGATGATCAGGCCCTTTATTTTTTTGCTGTGTTTTACATTCATGTTCTTTAAAAATCTTTATCATGATCTTTTTATGCCTATGTCTCTACACAGTCCCTTTGGTGGAGACCTGGGAGATCTGTCAAGTGGCGGTATTAAACTTTCTCACCCAAAAATCTAATGAAACTCTCATGTGAAAAGACAGACCTCAAAGAGTGCACCTGTTATGAAAAACCACTCTTCTAAGCCAACAAGAAGTGTGTTATCAATCTATTCATTCATATGCTAAGTACCCAGTGATGCCTTAATATTTTTTATCATAAATAAACAGTCAACTTAAAATTTAAAGATAAAGGTGCTGGGTGGGAATGTGCAGTCAGATGGAACAGCAGTAGTAATGGAGCTGTGGATTATTACTAGACACGAGCAGATTAGTCAGATCTAGAGTGGGCCTTGGTTATGGATTCGATTTCAGAGTGAATCAGCACTAGCGTTCCGGGGCAGGTTTGTCAGTGCCGAAATCTGATGAACTATTTGCTCAGGATTCTCAGAGATGTGTTGTGGCTCAACACAGCAGACAAACCACTAGATTTTAAGGCAGGAGGCCTGGATTCTCTTCCCACCTTTCAGCTCTGTCGACAGCCTTGAGCAAGTCATTCTGCCTTTTTTGGGAAAATAATACTCCCTTTAGGAAGCATTTCAAGATCTGATGATGAAACATGCTGTATAAGAACTAAGTCTTCATATTACTTTATCAATTTTATGTCTTAATTTATTAGTTTTATGCCTTGTTTAAAATGTGAGTGGTGAAACTTGAAGGTGAGAGGTGTGCCCCCACAGTTCTAATCCTCCAAGGAAATTTACAAAACACTTCTCAGAGACGAGCCTATGAACTCCGCTTCATCCACCTCCTGGATACTAAAAATCATGGACTAAATATACACTTTGGATTTATGACGTATTATATATAACCTGCCTGACAACTGATTCCCCAGGAACAGCATACACAAGCTGTAGAAATTTCCCTAGCCTGGCAAAGGGTTTTTAAACCTGAAAGCTTGCTTAAAATTTTTTCCAACTATTTAAATTGGTCTAACAAAAGATATCAGATTCACCCAAAGAACCTTGTCTGCCAGTGGTGAAACTTGTCATTTCTTGTCATCTCAGTTTGCCAACATCTTTCAGTCTTGCCTTGACATATGTAACCCAGCCCAGCTCATATCTGTTCAGAATTCTGCTGCAAAGTTCATTTCCCTAACCTTTTGCTTTGACTATGACACGGTTCTCTTTGCATGACTCTGTTGGTTGCCTCTCTGTCACATCAAACAAACTGCTTATCTCCCTCTTTCAGGGCCCATATCCTATCTGTCATCTCTCAATTACTATCAAGTTTCAAACTCATACCTCCAGTCAGCCCATGAGGCTAGCCTGCATTGCCCACTGTTAAATTTCAAATAAGCATATTTCCTCCCATGGTGCATTTCATGGTTGGGACCAGCTTCCTGTAAACAACTGCAAAACTGACATTTTTAATTCCTCCCAATCTCCTGCAAAATAATGCCCAGTGGCTAGACTGAGCCCTCTGTTTATCATGATGACCAGTACAGTTTCCTTGTTTCCTTGTATTCCCCCTCTCTGTCTGTCTGAATCCATCTGTTGTCTCTTGTCTTATACTTGGAATGGTAGCTTCTGAGTGGTATCCATTTTTTTTGTCTAGGCTTATGCAGTGTCTAGCACAATGTGGCTTTTGTTTATGGATGGGGATTGTAGACGTGGTGGTAATAGAAGTAAGAAGTAATAATTCATTGTTAACTTCAAGACATGCAGTTGGAAAGAACTGTGTAGATGCTAGATATTATTCTCAATTAGTTCCAAAATAGTTGAACTATCAAAAGGCCAGCTGGCTGAGGGCATGTCCCATCAGCAGATATGCTTACTCAGTGCTGGAAAAGGGCCTGTATTCTTTAAGGGCTTACACGAAGTAGATCTGCCCCAGTTGCTTTTCCTGCACACCTTGTTTGTGGGGGGGTAATCTCTGACTTGCTAAGGCATAGTCAGTTTTCCCTGGCAGTGCTTCTTCTCAGATGCAGAGGGATTCTGCTCGATTCGTTCTTTAAAATGTATTTCCTGGGTGACTGACAGCAGTCAGCTAGGAGTAGTGGGTAGCATTGCTGTAGCTGTGGTGGTCCAGGAAACAGGTGAGAAACGGGATTTTTTCAGTAATATTGCCTATTGGACCAGCTCTGCAGCATCTTTCCCATCTCTATACTTGGCTCATTAAAAAAGAGATGACTAAAATCCTACTCAGTCATCTAGGAAAGAACCACCTGCTGCAGGAGGACTTTGGTCCTGCTTGGCCTCTGCTGCAGCTCAGGTTGAGCCCTTAACCTGAACCCAAATGCACAGTGCTCACTTGCCATGCATACCCCTCTTCACCTTGGTCAGGCCATCTGGGGTATATAGCATGGCTGAAAAGAAAATCTACCAAACGTATTAACAAGTAGGGTTGTGGCAGACCAAGCCAGGGCATAGCACCTTGCAAGGAGGGTAACTTTATTGTAAAATGTTTCTTACACTCTGAAATGCTAGTAGCCACCCTTTTTGTTTGGCTCCTTGGAAAGATTTAGTTCAGTTGTTACTGAACTACATGGTAACTTCATTTTTGCTCTAACCCTGCCTTGTATCTTGAGTTCTCCATGCCCCCAGGCAGATCTGTGACTCCCTGATACACAGCAGTTTCTTCTTCTGTTTGGTTTTGCATAGTGCCTGACCTTTCCCCTGGTTATGTCAGCTTCCGGCTCAGCCAGCATATGCAGCCTCGCTAGCCTGACATATCCCTGTAGAGCCTCACTGTGCATGTTTCCCTTAGTAGTCTGCATCTTCCTACTGTAAATTTCACTGCTGGTTGCACTTGCTGTGAAAAGGACTGAATTATTAGAGACAGGGCTAAGTACAAAGTCCCAAGCAGGACCAGGAGCCAAGCATTTCCCAAAGCTCAAGATTGCTTGGATCTTTGTTGAGATCCGACTCTTCTCTGCACGTTACCTGCTTATTACATCCTTTTTAACACTGAATTTTATATATCTCTCATATTGGAGGGGAAGGTTCCAAATATTTTGATCCTGTTTTTAACATTTTGAGTAGGTTTCTCTCACTGTGAGCTTTAGAAACTTCACTTTAATAATTCACTAAGATACTTTTCCCTTCATTAACATTTTATCATTTTAGTATTGTGCATATGGTGAACTGCTCAGTACGCTCATTAGGGACCTATTCTTGCCCCATACTCTCATATCCCTGCAGGTGTGAAAGGCCCTAAAATAAAGATCTTATTCTGCCTTTTGGGCAGAGAAACATTTTCTAAAGAGATTAAACAAGGAGTGCATGTTTGTGAGACAGGAAATGCACTTAGAAGTTCTAAGCAGTAATGTTTGGGCTGAAACCAACAAAATACAGGGAATAGTTGTCAAACTACCTCTAACCTGTGAAGGCACCACAATGTGACATGCTGTAGGTTCAATTATATTAAAAACTGAAGTTGATGCTGGTATCATTTACATCAGTGGTGCTCAATATATAGCGTACAGGCTGGATTTGGCTCAAGGATCTGTATTATCCAACCAATTGGGTTCCCCATGCGTTAGGAAATTTGGCGTTGAGGGCAAAATGGTAATATTAGTTGCTGCAGTTCTGGAAGTTGCAGGAGGTAACTCTGCCACCACTCCCCGGCTGCAAAATTTCCAGGCCCATGGGGACCCCCATGGGCTGGATGACATGGCCCCATGTGGTGGATCATGCCAATGCAGAGGGTTACTTTTCAGCCAGATCTGGCACATGGAGTTGGGCTGATGCACAGGCCCAGCCCAGTGCATTGGATCACACTTGCAGCCCAAACTTGTGTAGATTGACCAACCCTGTGTATAGGATTTGGCCTATGGACTAGCCCCATGCTGCTCATTTGGCCCATGGGGATATGCTAAGCAGCACTGATTTGTATAATTTTTACATCAATGTAGCCCTTCTGATTTCAGTACAGGGTTAAAATGCTTGCATAATTTGAATGGGCGTTTACCATAGCTTACTGTGCTTATGTGCACAGATGACTAGTTATATGTTGTGCAATTCTGGTAACTGAGCATATAAGTTTGGTGCATACCCACATTTTTCTACAGGCAGGACTCACACACTCCTGCAAGCAGTCCTTGAACTTTTATTACAGTTTGCTGTTTCTTTTTCATACAAGGCAGACTTTTAAAGCCATGTGTTATTTATTATTGTTAAAGGCAGTGTTAGCGTCCAAATTATGGCAGGCAACTTCGAAACAGGGAAGAAATCAAACCTAGCTAAAAGAGTATGTAGTAATAGCGGTTCTGGAGGGCTTTGAAGGTGACTGCAAGAAGTCTGAACTAGAAGTGGTGGAGAAGGTGAGGCCAGGGTGAGATTCAAAGCAACTAAGTAATGCTGTTAGGCCAATATACTGAGTTTAGTTTGAATCGAAAGGTACAAGATAGTTACTGGGCACAGAAACATATCAAGCTCCTTTATTGTCCAGGCCAAAGTTGGAGAGGGACCTAGGGGCTTACCTGAGGCTCTGGGGCATGTCTAGGACCCAGGGGATGAAGGCAGAGAGCCCTCAGTCCTGACAGCTGCAGGGCTGCAGCTTTGCAGAAAGGGGAAGACACCAGGGTGGAGCCACGGTAGCTCTAGGATCCTGACAGCAGTAGAGGAAGGAGTCCCCCATTAAGGAGTTAAACCTACCTCCCAAAGATGACACTGGGGCAAGGGACAGACATTATATGTAAACCAGTTTAAGTGATCAGAAACTGTTTGAAACCTGTAACAGAACAGACACACAAATGTTCAGTGCATATAAACCAGTTTGAAAATGGCTGACACTGGTTTGAGATAAACATGTAGTATCAGACTTAACTGATTTGGGTCAAACCAGTTTGTGCAATGTCTTCCCTAGACCCCTTGCTGGTCTAAGTTAAATCAGACACCCCCAGCGTCCCGGCATGCTCTCTGGCCTGGGCTGGGCTCTCTGTTCCACAGCAGAGCTGGCCCCTCCTGTCTGCTCCCTGGTTGGAGCTTGGCAGAGACTGTAGGTGGGAGCCTGGCTTCCCACTGCTCCCCCATCTCCTCTCCCCACTCCCTGCTAAGCAAGGATTGTTCAGTCCCCTCTGCCTTACACTTCATGCTGAGGATGTTTCCAATTCTTATTGCTTTCTGAATTAGCTAACAGACCACGTGCTGGCTGTGGTCCATGCTGTGGCAGAGAGGACAAGGCAGAATCAACAGGTAGCTAGTAATGTTCCTCTGTTGTTTTCTTAATGGGGTGATAAAAACTGAGTCAAGGGGTTTAAACAATGTGTTATCAATTCCCTGCTGAGCTGGTCAGAAGTGGGGGTGGGGGGACACCACTCCCTAATCAGAGCATTTTGCTGCACCCTGGCCATGCCCCCTCATCTTAGCACTGTAGAAGGGAAGGGAGGGCTGCTGTAGCACCCCTCGGCTTCTAGCCTGAGCTACTGTAGGTATGTGCCTGCATTTCTGGGATGTCTGGACAGTTACAAACTGATTCAACCTAGCCAGGTTAGACTAACTTGCAAAGATTGAATCAATTCAGGCTCAGGTTTTTAAATGTTTGTCCCTGACCCAAAAATCATGCTGAGCAAAGAACCTGAACCATTAATGGACACTGTCTTTATCCTCCTGCTTTTTTCACTCACAGTACTTATCTGCCAGGACCCAAGAGCCTTCTTGACATCACTGCCCAGTTCCCAGCCCTTCACCACACAGCCCAAACCTGTAGCTGCTGGACCAGTGGTATAGCTGCTTCCATTCTAGCACCCCCTGGCTTCTGTTCCAATGGCACCCCCTTTGCCAGCACCCCTGGCTTGTGCCCCCCTTGTCCATCCATAATTATGGTACTGGTTGGGAAGGCTAAAGATCGGAATCCTGAGTGAGAGCTGTTCAGGTTGGATAAAGAAATGATATCAGGTTTTAGAAATACTGGGTCAGAGCCTTGGTTCCTGTAAATTGATACAGTTCCACTGAAATTACACTGGTTTACATCAGATGAGAATGTGGCCCTCTGTAGCAGAAAGCAATAAGAATTGGAAACATCCTCCACATGAAGAGTAAATGACTTCCAGGATCTATAGGCCTGAATGGCAGGGAGGATAGAGGTGCGGTCAGTAGACAAGGAAGGAGAGCCCAGAGAATTTGGTAGGAAATATTAGAAGTCAGTTTCAACTCTATTGAGTTGAATTTGATTTTTGAGAGATCCATCCAGGAGATGTCAGAGAATCAGGCTGAGATATAGGATTGGATGGAGAAAGACAGGCCAGAATAGGCAGGATAGGTTTGTCATTGCCAGGGTAACTGAAGTTGTATGAGTGGATAAGATCACTGATAGGCAGAGAAGCAAAGCAGAAAAGGTCAAGGGCAGTGTAGGAATGAATGGTAGAAGGATGACATGCTGACAGATGCTGGAGGAATGACCAAAGAGGTGCAACAAGAACCAAAAGAGTCAAAAGTCAAAACAGGACAAAATGTCAAGCTGGCAGGAATGATATAAATGTATTTCATATTATCTGAAGTTCAGAAGATAAAGAGAATGGCATTGATTTGTTGGGATGCACAAGCCAGGAATAATCTTTTCTACAATTAGTAAACTTTGAAAAGGTAAGCTATAAATAAATCCCATTGTAACTGTTATGTCTGATATTTTTTTGTCTTCTTCAGTTGCAAAGTAGTCTGATGTTGTAGTGCAGCAGACTTCAATGTCCTGGGGATGGCTACAGCAGCATCACTAATTTATGCTGCATGGTGCTGCTGTGACTGTTCTTACGCAGAGCTCTGCTTGTTATTTTTCCAAGGAAGCGAAGCAGTGACTGCAGAGTGTTCTTAAGGTCTAGATGTGTCTTGGGACTTGTCTGTATCATATTATCAAGGTTTGATTGAGCTATTTGTAGTATTTTTGTAACTGGAAAACTGCTTTCAATGTGTCTCTCCTTTGTTCATCTTCAATTTGCTTTCAAATCTGAACTGGTTTTGATTGAATTTGTTACTCTGGAACTGGCTGCTGTCTGTGTGCCAACTTCATGGGCCACATGCATTGGGCCAAATCCACCCCTGGTGTAATGAGGCTGACTGAATTTGTGATGACCTTACAGGCTCTGCTTTTGATCCTACTTTCCCAAATTAAATTCCTTGGCTTCACCGGGGTCAGCCTTGCTTCACACTGGGGGAATTCAGATGCCAGTTCTGCCTATTATGCTTTTAATCCTAAGGGAGGAGGCATTATTGAATGCTCATGTGGTTTGCCTGTTTCACTTGGCAAAGTCTTATAACCTCCCAGATGCCAAAAGTGTGACACTGCTGACAATGAGGGCACCTGTTCATCTGCCTTTCTAGCTGTCAGCTGTGTGCCTGGAAATGGCCAGCTCTGGGTTAGAGGAATTCAAAGTCAGATTATTGCTTAGGAAATTCAAACAGGTGCAGGGAAGCCAAAGGTTTTGTTAAAAGTACTATGTTATATAGGAGACTTAATGGAAAACAGAACCACTAAGGTTTCAGTCCAGCAAAAGTTTGTATTGGCTAAAAGTCACTACAGCCTGATTGCTGTTTGGAGACCTATGTTTCATAGTATCATTGTATCTAGGGTCAGAAGGGGCCTAGAGCAGGCCACCTAGTCTGACCCCCTGCCAATGGCAGGAATAAGTGCCAGGGTCACAGGACCCCAGCCAAGTACCTATTTAATCTACTCTTGAAGATGCCCAAGGCAGGAGCAAGAACCACTTCCCTAGGAAGCCGGTTCCACGTCCTAGCCACCCTAACTGTGAAGTAGTGCCTCCTAATGTCCAACCTA
>JAGPOW010000304.1:30096887-30186757 GCA_030014935.1 Caiman crocodilus
AATGTATTTCCAAGGTGTGGCATGCATGTAGATTGGGATTCTCTTTGGGATCCTGCAGGGCAGTCCCTTTGTAGAATAATCCTCATTGTCTGTATCTCAGTCTCTTGAAATTTGGGTATTACCTTGCTTGGGTATTAACTTGCTTGTTGTGATCAAACTGATAGTTGTTAAGATTTGTATTATGGTAATCCTTAGGAATCCCAGTCATGGATCATGACTCCATCATGCCTGATACAGTGCCCAAGAAAAAAGATGCTTTATTCTGTCTGACACAACTTATAGTCAAAGTAAAACAGTTAGTATGACACTCATGCCAGTACAGGAGAGTTAATTGGAATGAAAGCCATATATAAATCCTCAGCACTGTGGTGTTTCAACCTGTCCTTTTGCAGCACATAGATCAGACACTTTTTATCTGGTCCCATTATCATCTAAAAAGCTCATGAACACTGCAGGAAATTCTGAGACTACTGTGACAAGACACTGTGCATACCTGTCACTTTAAGAGAAGAGGCTGTCTGAGAAGCAGCTTATGGGTGGCAACAGAGGCTGAGAGGGTCATCTGACCAGTGGGGGCCTGGGCTTGAGACTGGTCCAGCAGTCTTGCCCTGAGAGTCATGAAGAGAGGAGCTCCTGGCAGCAGGAGTGTAGCTGAACTCCTGAAATGACTAGGGTGCTGGGGCATGGAATGGGGGAGAAAGGGATGGACCTGGGTGGAGAAAAGGATGTTTATGCAGGCAGGTGGCATTTATTTTATGAAGGAAACCAGGGAAAGACTGCTGACATGGGACAAAGAGGACCTGAAGTCCAAAGTCCAAAAAATGCGTGGGAGTTGGGTACAGCAACTTGTAGCCCAGAGGGGGCATGTAGGGCTAGGCAGCCTGGAAGGTCTCAACTGGCCTTAGGTAGAGCCAGGGCTCAGGAAGGACCAAAGGTCACTGAAGGACCACAACCAACCATTACCAGGACTGGGAAGCCTGGAGGTTGCAACTTGCCTGAGGGCAGGGCCAGGGCCCAGAAGGGGCCACTGCTGGAGACCAACAGGGCCAGGGGCCTGAAGCCCAAGAGAAGGCAGAGGTAGAGGCTGGATGCAGTGCTCAGGAGAAGTCAGGAGAGGCAAAGTGCCTGGGTGGTGAAGGCAGGCTTGGAAATAATACCTGGAAGTAGCCAAGAAAGGCGAAGTGCCTGGGCAGGGCAGCCCAGACCTAGGAACAGATGCCAGGGCCAAAGGGTTGGTCCTAGGTGAGATGGAAAACTGCACTCTACTGGGGTTATGGGTCACAGTGGTGGGATGGGTTATGGCAGGGTAGCTCCTAAAAAGTACTGCTTGTGATAAACCCAGGGAAAGTATGAGTATGAGTATGAGCATGAGGTGCCTAAAAACCCCAGCTCCCACTGCCTTGTGGGTTACCCTTTGGCAGGGAAAGGCTAGGGGAGCACACCCAACAGAAAAGCACTTGGAGGAGGCCTCTAGGGGACCTGCGGGTCCATGAGTCCAGAAAGGGGCTGTGTAGGAAATCAGGGAGTCCAAGAACCCAGAGACCCAGACTAGAGGGTTCACAAGTCTAGAGAGGGGCTGAGAGCCAGACTAAAGCATCCATTAGCCCAGACAGAGGCTAAGAGTAAGACCAGGGTGTCCAAGAGCGCAGAGAGAGGGGCTGCATGTGTGACCAGGGGGTCTGAGAGCCCAGAGTGGGGATGAGGGTGAGGACGGGTATGAGAGTTCAGAGAGAGAGACTGAGTGGAATGAATATCCCAAAATGATAACACCTGCAAGGCTTGGGGCACGGTGTAAGGATGGATAGAGCCATGTAATTAACCCTTAAGGCAATGACCACAGACACCTGGTGGTTATCAGAATGAGATCAGGTTTGGGAAGCCCTGAGGCATCCTCCCTTATCTAAAAGCAAAATACATCAAGGCATGATAGGTGAATGGAGGGGTGACTGCCCAAAGAGAGCAGAATGGCTAAGGGCAAAGAGAACTTCAGGGGTTCACAGGCACTCCTGGAGGTGAACCCTGCTACAACTACATACAAGTATTGGTGTTACTTGTCAACCAGAGGTGGTTGTTCATATGTTCAATAGGCCTTTTTTGTTGTCACATAGTTCCCATTAGCACAGCAAAGAAGGAGTCTACTGGATGGTTTTAAAACTGTTTGCATCTTGAAAAACAGAGGGTATGGGCAGGGGGTCTGAGACAAGGGGTTCTGTGCTTCCTGTACAAATAAAGGCCATGGGATTCAGGCCATGATCTGTGCATAGGGTTTATTTTATTCTTGAAACTGAACATAACTTTGAGGGAGTTTACTAGGAATTAGAACTGGAAATGTAGCTGGGACTTTTGGGTATCTTTCCCAGAATCAGGGGCCAGTTGCCTCAAAGTGAGTGCCAAAAAATAGTCCTTAGGGTCCATACCTAAGGAGTCAAGTAATTGACTTGATTTTTCAGAAGTACTAAAGAGCCAGTAGTTTCAACAGAATTTGGTTGTTATTGCTGGATGCTTAGTACTCCTAAAAACCTAGCTGCTTCTTTAGGTGCAAATATGTGGACTTAACAGGCACTATGTTTTATTGTTTTGGGTTTTTTTAATATTGCAGAAATGTGAAGCATAAGGGCTTGATCTTGCATGTCTTGCTGAGGCTAAGCTCTTTTTTCCCCCTCTCATTTCCTTTGGTAGCTCTGCCATATTTCAGATGTTTGCTTCAACAAATAGGCCATGATCAGTGGCACAGCAAAAAATTCAGAATTGAATTTGCCCTGAGATACTGACACGGAATTCCCTTGAATTCAATAGGAACAGCCCACAAGTATCCAAGGGCAGAATTTGCCCTACAGACCCTGTATTATTTGTATTCTGGTAGCAGCTAATGGGTATTAATATTTTGCTCTTTCCCAGACAGCCTAGCTCTCTGGAGTCTATTCTCCATTGATGCGTAGTGTAATTTATGTGAGTAACTCCTACTAATGCTAGCATGAGTAATGCACAAAAAACACTTTAAAACAGGTATAAGAATAGATTCCCATGTGTGTACAGGTATGTTTTGCTACATAGAGGTATACTGGTATAACCACAGAATTGGTATACAGTACTTTGTTATAAGAGTCTACAGTTTCTTGCTTCCAGTGATTTTTGGTGACTGTAACAGTTTAGGTAAAATTCAGAAATACAAATAACCCATCATGCTAAAGACAGAAGGCCAGTTTCAGCCCTTTGTAAGTAGTGTAATCCATTGCCTTCACTGGCTTCAGTCCCCAGCCAGAGTTTGGTCCCGAATCTTCTAGTTTTCTAATAACTGGTGCCAGTGCCCTGTTTATTGAGTGAAAGTAATATGTTACTGCTACAGCTGCTAGTTTGATTTTCCATTTGCCTCTTTTGGAATAGAAAAACAAAAACAGAGAAAAAAACAGCCACCCCAACTGTTACCAACCAAAGAGCCTCTTTGTCTCTGATTTGCAGAAGAAATGAGCAGATTAGATTACAGAAGTTTACATAATGAATTTGTTACAATGCACTAAATCACCACTGCCAATTCTTTTATTAGAACATTCTAAAAGTTAAAATATCAAAGCCACCATTTTCATTTGTCTTTGTCAGTCATCACTACAGACTGATTTCTGACCTGCTACTCTGCTGATGTAAACTGTTGTAGATCCATTAAAGTCAGAGCTGGACACTGTTGGTTCACACCCTCTTCACAGATGCTCATGCTCTGCACTGAAATTCAGTGCCCAGTTGTATGATCCAAATCATTCCTCTTTCATGGAAATCAGTTAAGACAGAGTCCTCATGCCAAAGTGGATTGCAAGATGGCACAGATGGATGAAGAAGTCTTTGAAAGATCATTGTGCTCAACAAGTAGCCATCAATGGCTCATGTCTAGTTAGGAGGAAGTATCAAGTAAGGTTCCCTAGCTGTTTGCCCTGGGTCTAATTTTGTTCAAAATCTTATTAATGATTTGGATGATGGGCTTGAGTGCATGCTTAGCAAATTTGCAGATGACACTAAATTGGTTGGAGTTGTAGATGCTCTGGATGGTAGTGTCAGGACCCAGAATAACCTGGATAGACTGGGGAAATGGTTTGCAGTCAACCAAATAAAATTCAACAAGGACAAGTGCAAAGTCCTGTATTTGGGATAGAATAACCACATGTACAAATACACACAGGACAATGATTGGTTAGGCTGTGGTACTGCAGAGAAGTACATACAGGTCACAGTAGACCACGTGCCATATATGAACCAACTGTGTGCTCCTGTTGCAAGAAAGGCCAACAGTATACCAGGTTATAGCAGCAGGAGTGTCACTTGCAAATCAAGGGATGTGGTTTATTTGCTTGTTTAGCACTGGTGTGATATCACTTGGAGAACTGTATCCAGTTTTGGGCCCACATTTCATGAAGGATGTGGACAGATTGGGAAGAGTCCAGTAGAGTCACAAAAATGATTAAGGGTTTGGGAAGCAAGACATATGAGAAAAGGCCGAAAGAGTTGAGGTTATTTAATTTGCAGAAGAGAAGACTGAGCAGGGATTTGCTAACAGTCTTCAAATACCTGCAGGGTGATTATAAAAAGGATGGAGATGGTCTTTTCTCTGTGTCTATAGGGGACAGAACTAGGACCACTGACCTCAAGCTGTAGCAGAGAAAATTTAGGGTTGAGATGATGAGGAACTTTCTGATTATAGAGGTGGTCAAGCATTGAAACAGGATATCTAAAGCAGTTGTGGAATTTCCGTTCTTGGAAGTTTTGAAAGAGCAGGTTGGACAGATACTTGTTGGGGGTGGTTGAGTTGGGGGTGATTCTTCTTTGAGCAGGGGAGACTAGATAACCTTTGGAGGCTGCTTCCAGTCCTTCTTTTCTATGATCCGAAGTTCTGGATAAAAAAGTACTGTGAAGAAAATCAGCTTTTTTCATACAGAATGCACGTGAAAAATGAACAAAAGGTATGTTTGTTTGGAAAGCGAGTTGTGTTGTCAGTTTCAGTGCAAGGTTGTTTTATTCGTCAAAATTAACAATGGTAACACAGCAGTTGTATTTTGACATTAAATATTTGTGAAATGTAATGTGCCTACATGTTAAATAATTAAGAAAAAACATTATAGTCTCTCTATTGGACCTCAAGATATATCATTTGGAGATACCTGCTATCTATTAGCCTTTATCTGCCTGCAAAATCCATTTCTAATTCAAACTCTATCTACTTCATGATCACTTGCCAGAAATCTATTCCCAAGTTTCTCCTTATTTTAGTGAAATATCTCTGCCTCAGCACCTTTCCCAAGGTGTCTGATCTAATCATGGCACTATCAGTTATCACTTCTCATTTCCTTAGTTAGCTCTGTCAAATGCAATGCACAGCCTAATAAAGTGACATTCAGATGCTCCCAGTGACCAGAGCTATATCCCTCTTTTTTATGCTGGAAAACAGACATTAAGTGTGGTTTCTCAACCATATGCCTTTCACTCCAAGTTACTGTTAGAAGAACAGTAGAGAACAGTATAAACTATAATATAGGAGAAGCTAATATTAACTTAAAATAACCAGATGAAATAACTGCTTCCTAATCTGTTGCAATTAGGTTTCATATATATTGACCTTCTGGATGCTAAACGCTATGCTCATTGCTTTTTTTGGTGTCTTTTTCCTAGACAGGATAGCAAAACTTCAGTTTTGCCAACTGGCAAGAGAGTTCTGACTTGTCATCATAGAAATAAAATGTGTCACCTCATTGTTCCCAGCCTCTGTTCTATGGGGTTTTTATAACTTCATATTTTGTTGCATGCAAAGGTTAGAACATAGTAAGCAGAACTATTGTTTCTCACTCCAGGACTCATTGGGAAAGCTGAGTCTGTTTTCTGTAAAAGAGCTTTTAGTGGACCTAAGTTTCACAGTGGAATCTTTAAGCCTGTATGTAGGGAAACTTCCAGCACTCTCCTGGATAACTCTAAGTGCCTGCTTTGATAAAGATTGCACCCAGGCGTACTTCCTACTAAGGGGGTATATTTACCCACCTGCACCCTTTCATGTCCTCTGGGATTGTGCCATCTGGAGCCATAATGGTTCACAATTTCATTTCTTTTATGAAGTCACTAGATAGATGTTTGCTGGTGTTGTCTCTGACCATACTTTACTAGGCTATAGAATCTCTTGTGCAAATGGAGAAGAGATGGCTTCCTATAAATAATGTGGTCGACATCTGTGGGAACAGATGTATTCCTTTCTCTGCCTCAAATTCTCTCCTTCCCTCACAGGCTTCTTAGAGGAATAGTCAGCCCTGTCCTGCAGGAGATGGAACAGCTAAGACTCCTCAAGTCCCAAGAGATCTCAGTAGAATCAGCCACTACCATTCTCCATATCATATACCTAAGTTAGGAAGAGTCTATCAGGCAGGGTTGCTAATCCAAGACCAGTTTTTTTACTGGTGATCTGCAGTTTTTTTTCCTGATGACTAAACTATTTTACTGGCATATGCTTTTACTGACATATGTTTTATATAATGTAAATGTAACCCTTCTGCCAGGCCCTGGGCATGGGCCTTGTTCAAAGTTATGGTGTAACACCAATCATAGTAAAAATGTTTGGCTGTCAGTAAGAAGTTTGCAGATTATCAGTAAAACGTATGTGTGTGTGTCCATGCTTGATGCAGCAATGATTTTGCTGCTTGGCTGAAGCACCCCAGGGATCTCCTACTCACCCCACACCCTGATGCCCCTGACTTCATCCCACATTATTCTGTCTCCTTACCGGCCCTGCCCCCCAAACCCCATCCTGGCTTGTACCCCCAAAGAAAGACTACTGACTGCTTACCTGCAAGACAAGCAGTGTTACAGGTAGTGATGGCAAGCAGCAGCAGCAGTATATGACTGGTGGGGGAGGGGGTTATGGACTAAAAAGCCCAGAAAGAATGCTTCCTCAAGCGTGCTACACTCCTGCTTAGAAACCAGGTGGCATTGTTGTGCTTTGTCTGTCCTTTAGCACTGCTTCTTTCTAGGGATGAGAGCTTCAATCAAGCTCCAGTGGCCTAGTGTTTTTATGGATGGTTTCTTTTTTTTATGGACCAATGTTTTTAGGCTGTATTTGACAGTATATGACCCTGCTTGGAAGAACCGTCTATAGGTGTGGGGAATCTTACCTTAACTGTGGGAGAGAGAAGACTCTCCATATAATCTATGAGAAAGGGCTGGCATGAATTCTGTGTTGTGTGTGAGTTCAGGAAGGGGAGATCACAGCATACATTTTATGGAGGGACTGATTTAATTTAGAGTTTCACCGGGTGTTTATTTCATTGGAGTTTCATTGAGGCTGAGCAGGGATAGCCCCTCCCCTTCCCAGTGCTAAATCTCCAACTCTGAGAGGCTCAGGAGGGACTTCCTTAAATTCCCTAGCAACCTAAGCCAGGATGCCTCCAAACCACCCAACTTGGCTTCAGAATGACCAGTGCGTGGGACGTGCATTAAGTTGTGAATCATGTTGTAAAGAACAGGTAAAATGGTACTTTTAAAAGTATAAAGACCTTGCAGTCTGTACTGGATGCACCTGCATCTTTCCCCATTCCCTGTGATAGATTACAAAACAGTCTTACTAGATTCACAACATGGAAAAACTAGCATTCAGTTTAAAACCTGCTGTTCTTCAAGAATATTCAGATTTGTTATTTATTTATGGTATAATGTACAACAAAACTCATGGGTTCTAAATTTTGGTCATTTGTTATATATTCCAGTGAGTTGTGTCTCACACTGGCAAGCTTTCAGGTAAGAGAGATACTCACATCTACCTACTGATACATAAAATATACATCAACTTTGGCACTGACCTTTTGGTCAGAGTGGTCTTCTGCAGATATAACAGACAAGAATTTGACCCACCAAAATGTATTCGAAGATGATTTTTGTGTGTGTCCTAAACTGATGATTTTCAGGACAGCAAAATAGTGAGGACACTGCCTTCTGTCTGGCATAAAAAGCAGTTCAGTGCTACAATTTTCTAACTATTTCCTCGCTGTAGGAAGGTAAAGAAATCTATGATAAAATAATAATTAAATGCTGACAGTACTAAATTTCCACCCAGCATGAGTTGGCAGCAGTTACAAACCAAAACATTAGGTCATTAAAAAAAAAAGAAAACCTGATTAAATACCTCTGTAGGCTTTTCTGATTAGCTATTCTTTAAAAGAATGTGTGGCAGTAATATAAGGGTGTACTTGACAGCAGCAATTGATTTTAGGGGGGAGGTAAAATACTCAAGTTTTAATGTGTATATATGTATGTTTAAAAGAATTTCTTGCTGATCTTGGCTGGTGTGATTTATATGTTTGTAATCATCAGTTTCTAACAGTCCCCAAGAAATCTCCTGGCCAAGAAGCATGTGAAATACCCATTATGTTTCTGTAAAGAACAGTTAACAATGACTAATGTACCTAGAGTTTTATTTTGGTCTCTCTCTTTGGCTAGACAGAGACAGCTGTTTTAACACTTTTTTCAAGCTGAACAACTTAGACCTCTGCTATGGTATTATTATTAGAGCAGCATGTAGAATATTAGTATTAGAACACCACCAGATCAGTGATCAAGACCCCTCTGTGCTAGATGCTGTACAAACTCATAAAACAGTAGCTGCCTCAGACAGCTCACCAAATTGAACAATAGCATGGTAGAAGAGATGGAAAAGAAAGGTGATCCTCTTCCACATGTATGTGTGTTTGAACTCAAGCTGTTGCAAGGTCGTTTTTATGTCAGGCCTTAGAGTAAGGGTCTTCTAGGCAAATTAGTTGTAAGAAGGTTATTTCCTCTTTCCCAGAAATTTTTTTTTGTGCAATTTTTTAAGTTTTGTGCGTAAGCAACATAGGTAGCATAGAGGAAAATGGGCCTGATTATGAATCTGGTAGGTGTCACTCATTCCTGGCTTGCAGAGACAGGCCAGCAACTGATGTTGGGTCTAGCTGCATCCTCCATTTTTAGTATAAGGAATATGTCTGCAATCTATACTATCTCTAAAACTAGAGTGAACTTTTTAAGTGCTCTCACTGTAGGTGGCATCTTTCCAGAGCATCTTTCCCTTCAGAACCGTTTTATATATTTCTTCCCACAGCATCCAGGTAAAAGTGGGACAGTATTCTTTCCCCCTTTCCTTACACATAGGAGGGGCAAAGATGATGATACAGATTTTGAAAGATAGTTTGTTGCTTGAAGGTGCTGATAAGCATCTCCTAGAGTTAATGAAAGTGCCTACACAGGTTTAGGCCCTGACACTAACTTCATAGATTTCATAGATTTTAGGGTTGGAAGGAACCTATTAGATCATCAAGTATTGCTGTTTAGGATGAAGTTGTTATGGAGTACCAGAGTTATCTGCCTACAGTACTTACACCATATTAGAATTAATCATTTATATATTGACTTTAATATACTTGACAGCACAGTGGAAGGTCAGTGCCAAGCAGATTATTGGTCATTAACCTTTTATGACTTGTCTAACCATGTCCAAATGTGGCTGTTAGTTATTCTGTTAACTGACCCAGAGTTGAACAAAGTTTAGTTATTAGCAGGAATCCTGGTTTTCTCTGTTTAAAAATTGCAAAATTTATGATAAAAATTCTACAAATTCTCTGCTTAAAACCTCCCAAATCCACATTTGTCCATGATTAAAATGAAACACACACACACACAGACACACACACACACACACTAGCCAAATGCCCATCGTGAATGATCATGATGGGGGGGGGCAGCCGGGGACAGATGCTTGCGTCCCACCCTGCCCCACCGTGGTGCTAGGCCTGTTCTCTGCCCCTCACCCCGCCAAGCTGGGGCCAGGACTGGGTCACCCCCCTCCATCTGCTGCCCCCCCGTCCATTCTGTTCCACTGCCTGCTGGGGGGGAGGGGCAGGGACAGAGGCTTAGGTCCAAGCTCACTCTCCCCACCATCACCCCTGCCACTTCAGGGCTGGGACTGGTCCCCTCCCACCCCCACCTGGGGGGCCAGCAGGGACATAGCCCAGCATCTGGTCCTGTATCCCTGCTCTGCTTATGCAGCCCTGCACCCCCCATTCAGGCCTTACCCTGTTCCTTTCCTCCCTCCCCCCAGTCACTTCCGGCCCATCCCCTGTGGAAGCTGCCCTGCTACTGGGGTGCCCTTTAATGGAGTATGCCCACTATTACACTGTATACTGTATAGTCAGGGATATCTGAGAGGCCGTGCCTGCATAGATCTCTCAAGTGGAAGGGCTGTTCTATTACTTGTCAGCTGTTTATGGCACAGTTGGGATGGAGATACAGTTTATTGTCCTGGTACACATTTGTATGCTGATTTTATTGCCTCATGTGCAGAGGAGACTGCACCAGGCATCCACTGGCAGAAACACCACTGAGTCTTGGGCGTTGCCCAAGTGTTTATCATTAGAATAATAATTACTAATAAATAATGATACTTAGATTTATGTAGTGCTTTGCTATGTCACAGAGCTATGCAAATAATCACTAACACTTTTGTATACAACAGGCATTAGTTTGTAGCAGAAATTACTAACAATTTAAATGTACTTAAGGCCTGAACTTGATCTTATTCAGATAAAACTATGGTGCTATAAAGTGGATTACCTGCTTGAAGAAGGACTGCAAGATCATATCCTTAGCACATGTAAAATCTACCACCTCCTCCAACATGAGAAGCCTTATACTTCAATAAATTGAAGCTCTGCTTACCTGTTCTTAGTGGGAGTCTCATTGTTGAAGTTGTGCAGGAATTGAAAAGGGAAAATAAGAGCATTTTGTAAGATGGAGAAAAAGGCTTTGTTTTTCTACACTGGGCCACTTTGAGATGAGATGTTTCACCTAATTCTGCTTTGGTGTCCTTCCTGGCATCTGAGTCTCCACACAGGGCCAGATCCTCCCGACAGCCCTTGGGAGGATCTGGGGTACAGCCAGTGAGGTCAGTAAAGCAACAACAATTTATACCTGACACTCTGGCTCTCAGTGTTTAAACTTGGTGAACTCTTTGGTTTTAAATATGATTTTCTAACCTAGACTTAACACCATATTTTTATGGTCCACCTATTTAAGATAGTTGTCAAGCACGGGGGTTTTTTTATGTGTAGTCAGGGACTGAACAGTCAAAGAATGAGGAAATGTTTGTTTGTAACCATGGCACATTTCAGTATCTGTGGATCTGAAATATGTCAATAGATTTATGAATCCAGATGCCCTGTCAGCATAGTGTGTTATAAGGCCATCTTCTCCACCTGAAGTTTGCCAAAGTTTTTTAACGTAAAACTTTAACTGGAGGTTCATAAGGGCCAGTTAAAACCTTGAGCTTGCTGAAGTAGATCTGGTGGACCTTTGGATACTAAATTGTGGGTGGGATACACAAAAGCACTTCAGTGACTTAGGAGCATAAAACCATTGAAATTCAAAAGGACTTTTATTCATCATAGTTTCATAGTTGGTAGGGTCAGAAGGGACCTGAACATATCATCAAGTCCAACCCCCTGCCATGGTCAGAAAGAAAGCAAGCTGGGGTCAAATGACTCCAGCAAGGTGATTGTCTAGCCTCCTTTTGAAGACCCCCACAATAGGAGTGACCACCACTTCCCTTGGAAGTTGGTTCCAGATCCTAGCCGCCCTGACTATGAAGTAGTGCCTCCTGATGTCTAGTCTGAATCTACTCTCAGTCAACTTGTAGCCGTTATTCCTAGTTACTCCTGGTAGTGCTCGGGGGAACAGGGACTCTCCCATTCCCCACTGGTCCCCCTTGGTAAGTTTATAGACAGCCACCAGATCTCCTCTCAGCCTTCTCTTGTGGAGGCTGAACAGGTTCAGGTCCCTTAGCCTCTGCTTGTAGGGCCTGCCCTGCTGACTCCTGATCGTGCGAGTGGCCCTTCTCTGGATCTTCTCAATGCTGCCGACACCCCTCCTGAACTGTAGCGCCCAGAACTGGACTCAGTACTCCAACTGTGGCCTGCTTAATGTCAGCCTTTTGACATGTTAAAATCCCATCCTGTATGTCCATGTAATTTGGGCTTTGGTGAGCCAAGACTGCTTGCACTGAAGTCCCTCACAAAACTCTCGCTGACTTCAGCTGAAGCAGGATTGAGCATATATGTAATAACTTATTGTTTGGGCAACCTGGCACTCAAATTAGCATAGTAAAACTGTTCAGGAATGAATGTATGATAAATGTTAACAATGAACATCTCCTTCCTAATTTTGTCCTCTTAAAACCTTTTATTTGTTCGTCTGATGTTGTCCCAATTCAAATGTTTTTTGAGGAAATGTTTTGGTAAACTGTAGTGTAAAGCCAGGGTGTGTAGACACCCACTGACTACCCATTTGGTAGGACCAGATTTCATTGCATGTTTCTTTGTTTCAAAACTAGGTGCTTCAAATCTTACCTGTTGTAACATGTTCTCCCCTTACATTTCTCACCTGATACTTCTACTAATACAGGAAAAGCAAGTGTGAATCCTGGGGTAGTTTAATCTGGATATTGTCCTTCAAAGATTAAAGTGTCTAGGTTTTGTTATGCTTTAGGAGAGTGCTGGTGAGCAGAAGAGAGCTGCAGATATGTTGCCAGATCTGAGTTACTTGCCTGTTGCTTTCTTCTTGATTGAAGACTCATTGTAAAATCATAATTAGAAATTTATACTTCCTCAAGGACTGGAGAAGTAGAAACTGAAGTTGTTGAATTTCTCTCCTCTTTTTGGCCTAAGCAGAATCCCTATGTTGCTAAGGAAATACTAGCTCAGGAAATATCCTCTTCCATTAGCAGAATGAATGGAAGATTTCCAGTAAGTTGTCTGGAAATGGGGCTTTCCAGTGGACAACTCAGTGTTACTTTCTTGTGCAAATGAGTCATTCTTGTGCAATATTAGTTCATACTCTTAATTTTCCTACATGGGAATCTTTCATTTTGGCTCTTAAAAGAACAAGACCAGACAAGGTAGAGGTGCCTACTTGTCACCTTCTTGTCTAAGCTGTTGAATACTTTCTATTACAACATAGATAAAATGGGGTTTCTCTTTAAGTATGTTATCTTTCTAGGTCTCCTGCCAGTAGTCTGGGGCTTTGCCCATATTTAGTCTTTGGTTAAAGGGAGAAAGTTGCCTCAGAAAAGAGAAGGCTATTCAGATCTTGTGTGGGGCATTTTAATTGCAGTACATGGCGGATGCTCTGAAGTTTTAAAACCTGTTATAGACTTGATTTGGAATTTGCTTTTTGCAATATAGTAAGGTTTTTTATTTGCTTTTTCACATTTTGAAAGAGCAAACTTTTTCTGAGTATGATTGTGAACATTAGGTTAACACAGAGTCCCACTCTGAAGTTCTCTTAGATTTCCTTGTGTATGTGGAGGGGCTAGTCAGAGATGCTTCACTTTAATTGCCATTATGTGAATACAAGAAATAGGGACCCAACAGCTTTATTAATTATTCTGTTCATATTTACATTTTTTTTAAATTCTCAGGGCTGTGCTAGCCTGTGTTTACATTAAGGTTACTGGTAAAAATGAGGGGTGTTCATTTGAATGGAAAGGTGTCTTATTTTTATACACTCCATGAGTATCCCTTTTTCAGTCTTAGAAACTCTGCTAGGAATTTGTTGTCATTTGAGCCATTCTTTTTTTGCAAGCAATGTATATGTCTTGGTAGTAGTGCCTGCTTTTAGCCTAGGAGGCTAGAGGTTTAAGTATGAACTCAGGTGGTTCTAGGCCATTGTCAGCCTGAGGGAATTTAAGCCTTCATCTTCTGTCTCCCAAGAGGCTGCTCTAACCAGCAGTCTATAAAACAGGCAGGGAGGACACCCTCTGCCCTTCATATTGAAATTTGGTCACTGGGCAGAAAGGAATGGAAGAATCACAGGATCAGGCAGAGGGAACATAACCAGTCCAGTAAGGGTACTAGAAGGGGCAGTCCTGGATTCTAAGCCCATCAGTTTCTCTCTTGCTGTCTTGGCCCTGTGCCTGTGCAGTGAGCCAATTTAAATTACAAATGGAGGATGATGCATCTGGTCTAGCCATAATCTGGCATTTAAAGCACTCTCATGGGAAGTGGGAGGTGTGTGTTTGAATCCCCTCTGGAAGGAGTTGGTCTTGAACCCAGACTGTCTAGTTCCTGAGGAAGTATTCTTGTACCTTGGTGCTAGGGGACTACCACCATTGTTCTACTGAGCTCTCTGTGTGCAATTGTTGTCAAAGTAATTCAGTAACATCTGTCCCCACTTAAGGAAACAAGAGTTTATGGCTCCTGGACTGATCTAAATTGCAACAGAGCTTAGGCAGGAGTGAGGCATGTAAGTGAGTAGTCTAGAATGCTTCTGGGTAGGGCAGCCGCTCAAGTCTAAGTGCTCACAGATCTTTTCAAGCCAAAACAGAGGTGCCTAGTGAAACTTGGTGCCTAGTGAAAAAGTTTTGTAGCTGCTAAATAGCATCAATTTGGATTGGTCTTTGTGATTTAAGTGGCTTAATTCCCTTTATATACTATTTAAATGCCCTACAGTTCAATTAGGATCTGACCTTAAGCTTTGGAAATCCAAGTTTCTTTGAACGAATAGGCTCCTAGTGGCCTGAATCAACATTGAAAATGGAGTTAGGAGCCTAAGTCATGTAAGAGCTTTGGAAGATGTTACCCAAAGAGTTAGACAACAGCAACTAAACTGTAATGGGGGCTCTGGATGGCAAACTGAACAAGCTGAGCACCACCTCTGCATCTCATGTATCATGTTGTCACCAACATCCTATTATACAGTCAAAGCTCATGCTTTTTGCTTGATCTAAAGGTGTTTGAAATCAGTGAGGGTCTGCTATGAGTACAGAATGAGGACCCTAGGACAGTGTGAAAAAAATTTAAACTTTTATATAACAAGGAATTATTAGCTGGGGAGAGGCTGACTAGCTGTACTAAGTTCCAGGATTGACTACCAGGACCTTGACTCAAAAGGTCATATTTAGCAGAAGGAGAAACAGAGGCTCACTCCTAATGTGCAGAAAATCTCACCTATTTCACTTCTGAATCCTATCTGAATTTGTTAGGTTGTGGGGCTGAAGCAACTGCTGTTTCCGTTAGAAAAAGAGAGGTAGTTAGCCATTTTAAGTTGAAGCTAGGCAGAAGGCAGGGCAGGGTGGCACCTTAGAAACTAACTTGCTCAGAAGGGCAGGGGCTTCTGTAGGTTATAGCCTACTTTGTCAGATGCAATATCTAAGCTATAGGCCCACAGAAGCTCGTGCCTCTCTGAGCAAGTTAGTCTCTAAGGCGCTGCCCTGCCCTGCCTTTTCCATTAGGAAATTAAGTATAAAATGTAACTTCCCCATCTACTCTTATATCTGTAGATGAAGCCCATGTCACCTTCACCTCTTTTTCCTGTTTCCCACCCAGGTTTGCATGTTTCCATTTTTTCTGCCTTCCATTGTTGGTCCTTTCTTAAGGAACAGTGTTTGACAAAGACTACTATTTTGTGAAAAATGTTTGCTTTTGGGTGAAAGTTCTCACTTTTTCAGCAAAAAAAAAGGGAGATAAAAGGTTTGCTGAGTAAAAGTGTAATTGTAGATTTTAAAAGAATCAGTTTTTAAAAAATGAGCATTTTTTAGATATTTCCAAGGAAAAATATGGAGATTTTTTTAACCAGCCCTACTTCCTTATTCAGGAACCCCCAAACCCTGCAAATGCTACCTCTGACTAGTAAAAATACTGTTCATACATGGAGGTCACTAGTTACATTTAGGCTATAAAACCCCTCAGGGCAGAGATGGTTCTTTCCTTTCTATATTATAGAGAGCAGAGCACACTATTGATATTTAAAAAATTGTCAGTGATAATACCTGTCCACTGAGTACAGCTCAACTGAATACTGGGATGCCAAGCTAATGAGAGTAGTATAAATGCCTAGCTAGATTGGATTACGTAGAGCTCCCATGTCCCCTTTCCAGGTGGTTAAGACCGATAAAATAGTCCTAAGCGTTGTCAGATAATAGCACTGAAAAATTATATTGCATTATTGCAGCATAAAAATAATAAAAATAAGATTGGGATTTTGGGGAGGGAGAGAGATTCTGAGATTTTACTTTTTTTGTCTCCTGTAGAATAAAAGGGATCATTTTATAGCATTAATCTCATTACTGCCTGTTTTTTTCTTCAGTCTTCTGCATGCATTATGTCTGTGTTTTATGGTGTTTTCCTTTGTATCTTAATGATCCCTGTGTGTTGAAGAGAGAGAAGCACAGTAGATTTTCATCTTATGTTAATCCATCAAAATCAAGTTAGTAGCAAGTGATGGAGGATCTAACTGTGTGCTCAGAGACGTCAGCTCCAAGCGGAAAGCTTGCCGGTTGCCTGGCAACCATCTTGGAGGAAGATAGATGTCCTGCCATTGGTTCCTTTTTTAGCTGAGGCAGAATATATTAGCATTACTGTTCTACCGCACACAAAGGGAACAGAAGCGTGAGCTTAGCTCACAGGGACCGTTAAGTTTCTCAATAGTTGGCTCCAGTGTCAAGATTAGACAAAATGTGCTTTATCCTGTCCTTGTTAAAACTGTTAATTTAGTTGACTTCATAATGTCAATTTGCTAACAATGACTTTAAGCTCATTCATATTACTTAGGTTGCTCTTCCCCTCCCTGAGGCAAAGAGACTCTTAAAGGCACAATGTCAAATTAATAATATTTTGCTTTAAAGTGCCCTTGTCTGTATTGCCAATAAAAAGATGGGTTATTAAAATTAAGCAAACATTATATGCCTCGTTGACTTTTTACCCTTCAGCAATTTGTTTAGTTTTTGAATTTCAGCTTGGACAATGATCATTTTCTCATCAGTTTCTCATTAGTCTCCATTCACAATCTCTGTTTGGTTCTCATGGAGTAGGCTCAAAGCTCCAGCATTTTTGAGACGCATAAGGGGAACATTTAAACATCTTTTGCTAACATAAAAAATAGAAATGGACCCACTTCTGTGGAACATCTTTTTAGAAAATCTAAATTTTGAAGCTAAAGTTTACCTAACATTGTCTCTTGAATTCCATGCAATATTTAGCTCTTTTGTTATGTATATATTCACTTATTTAGATTTCATTAATTATGTGTCCGTCCTGTGGTCCTGTGGGAGCTAACAATTACTAACATTTGACAATGGCTTAAACCAAATAGTAAAAAAGCCTTTCCATATATTTTAATATTTGATTATTTCATCTTTATTTCTGTTGACAAACAGTTGATTCAGAAAAGCAGTTTAGTGCATACTTAACTTTTATTCTGTGAATATACCAATGAAGTAACAGTACTGGTAGTTTTACAGCTAACATATGCTTATGTTCTTTGCTGTATTGAGACCTATATGCACAGTCTCATGTATGTCTCGGCCAGCCAACCGGTCAGAGCCGGCCGAGGGGAACGGTGGTTAACTAAGCGGACGTCAGGTGGGCTGGCGGATGGAGAGGCGGAACAACGTACTGGGTTGAAAATAGATTTTACTTAAGTTGCTGGTGGCCGCGACGCAGGCTGTATGCTCACTCACGTAGTTACAATTTGGGTTACCGCATCGAGTGTACAGACGAAAGCATGCAGGGAAGGGGTACGTCGGGAGGTCGCTGACGAGGAGCCGTTGGTGGGTGATCAGTCCGCCAAAGTCACCCTGCCACGTGCTCAGAGCTCTTTGCAGCATGCTCAGAGCTCTGCGAGGTCTTTCCTGCAACGTGGTCAGAGTTTGCTCCGCTCCGATTTGGGCGGAAACTGCGCAGACTTTTATACCTTTAGAGTAGCCAATGAAAATTTCCCAAGTAAGATTACTTAATTAGGCAGAACATACCAAATTTAGAACAATGCCAATCATATGGAGGGGGGGTCTATTGTGTCAGGGACACTCACTTGATTTGGGTTGTGACAATGTACACAACTTACTAAAATCAATAGAAAGATGCCCATTGACTTCAGTGGGTTTTAGACTAGATCTGCAGTAAGAAATTTGCTGGTGTAAAGCAGGGTAGCAGATTCTTAAGAGAGGTTTTCTATGTTTTCAGGAAGCAGGGACATGTACAGCAATACTGAGCTGCATATGGAACAGTTAAGTATGAATCTTGCTTACCCTGTGCTCATATATATGGCGATTATGTGCCATTCTGAACGTGCTTTCTGGTAGCAAGCAGTTTATCAACTAACTATTGAACTTGTTATTTCCTAAAGCATATGGCATGTCATTCCTGATTGAAAGGCAGCTGTTCTGTCTCCTTATCCTTCAGTCTTACATAGATTCTTTTCTGCTTATTTTGTAAAATCCTTCAACTCCAGGATTGATAACTTCCATCAAACAGATAGTGGAGTTGCACTCAATGACAATACTATTGTTTTTGTCTGCTGCTCCTGAAATGGCTGTATCTCGCATGGCAAGAGAAAAAACTACATGAAACAGAACACTGGCCAGCTGAAATGATAAGGAAGAAATGGTTTTGCAAGACCTGCTTTGTGCTTCTTAGGAAAGAAATTAAGACCAAAACCAATTAAACCTTTGTTACACAAGGTGGGGGATAGACATCATATTTAAGAGAACACTGGAGACGGTCAATAATAAGGAAAGCTGCGTCATCCAAGGTTATCCTATCCCTGCTGTGCATCAGCTGTTGACGCTGGTGACTGAAAGCTGCCCACAGTGCCCAATGGTCCACAGCCTCACATCATCTGGCACATGGGGCTCACCATGGGTCTGGCAGTTTGGCAGTTGAGGAGCAGTGACACTATTCCCCTACTGCCAACTTTTCAGACTTATGGAGAGCCCTAGGCCCTGGATGGGGCACCTGGACCCACTGGCAGGCCCCAGAATCCAATCACAGTGTGGGGGGCTGGGAGGGGGTAGTGTTGAGCCCCTTGGATCCAATCTCAGCGCAAGGGGGTGGGAGGGGATAACGTCAGGCCCCTGGGACTGAATGTTAGCACATGGGAGATGGTAAGAAGCAGCACTGAGACCCAGGACCAAATCCCAATATATGGTGTATGGGACAGGAAATGCTAGTGATCCATCCTGGTTTGACATGCAGGGAGAGAGTAGTGCCAGGCCCTACAGCTTGATTCAGCCCACAGACTAGCTCTGCACCACTCACCTGGCTTGTTGACCACCACAGGATTGACCACACCACTGAGGTAGAGCTGTATAAATATTAAGTCTTTACCTTAAAGAAAAGTTCCCCCATTCTCCGTTAATTTTGTCCTATGTTGCAAGTTGAATGTGAAGATTCATTAAGTTTCACAATAAATAATATTTTGCTCAATCAGCACCTGCTGAGTACAGAGATTGTAAACTACTAGTAATAGTAGAAGTAACAGAGGTGGAAATGGAGGCTTGAGTACCTTGGGTGCCAGCTACACATGGCTGTGTCAGTGCCTGTGCTGCTACTGCACCCCTCTTCATTATACTACTATACTACTGCATAGTGATATTGGTGTGATACTGATTCGCACTGGGTTAACATCTAGGAGTTCCAGTTCCCAACCAGGACCCCACTGTGCTGCGTTCTTTGTAAACACAGAACAAAAGGACAATGCCTGCCACAAAACGTTTTCAGTTAGAGTTAATGTAGTGTAACTTGCAAGCTGATTGCAAAATGTGAGGCCTTTGTAAGGAACCAAATGGGAAGAGTGCTTTTGCCAGGCAGACCTCTGGAAGTGCCCACAATTAGATTTCCATATCATAGAAGTGAGCTGGAATCTTTGCTACATTGGACATGTGAAGGGCCAATTTCTGCTCTTAAGTCCTGGTAAAATCAGTAAGAGTTGAAGGAACTTGGCACAAAAGGGGGTTTCAGGAAACACAGCTGAAGGTGGAAAAAGCTCCCAAAGTGGCAACAAGTCTCTGCTCTCCTAATTGAGACCACTTAATCTTTTGAAATGACTACTATAATATTTATAATATTGCAATAGCTATAATAACTTGTTTAAAAATTAAAAATAATTAATGGGTGAAGTGGAATAAGCACAAGCATGTAATATTTCTTGCTGAACTGCTGCTTTATCCATTTCTACACATCATTTATTCACATGCATTATTTTTTTTCCTATTTGAGCATTATCAGCTGAAGGGAACATGTTGCTGAGATGTCACAAGCTCCGTGCTTGCTTCTAAATGTAGTTCAAGGTGATGGTATGCTGCTAGGTTTGGGTTCAGACTATCTGGGAGACCACCTCTACCTGTGATCAGCCATAGCTGAAAAGAATTGAGGTGAGTAGTCTAGTGGTAGACACATGGGCATCCATAGTGGGCACATCTACATAAGACACTTTACTGTGCAGCAGACTAATTTGCTGCATAGTGAAGTGTCGCTGTTCACACGTGCACAGCAATTAGAGCACAGTATCTGACAGGATTGTCTAGCAGCTCAGTAAATTACTGTGCTTAAATACACATGTAGACGGTGACATGGGGATTAGTTTACTTATTCAGTCACATTAACTGCACATGTAGATGCGCCCAGTTTCTACCTGATAACTCTCAACTGCATGGACCAAAGTGTAGAGACCAGTTATCAGGACCTGTTTATATTTAATATAGCAAACAAAAAAGTTCCTAACAACTAGTGTATATATATTTGGCATTTCAAATAAGTTCACTTCCCAAGCCTGAGGAAAATTATAAGTAAAAAATTTTGGGAGGAAAAATTCAGAGAGAAAAATGTGAATGTAAATTGAGAATTCTATAAGCAGAATTTATTAGATGGCCAGAAAATTACATTATCCATGAAGAGGACAACCTTTAGTTAAAAGCCCATCTAAAATCAGTAAGTGAAGGCAGCATTAGAAATAAAATACAATGTAACAAATAGGTGAAGTCATACATATAAGTCAAGATAAATTAGAAATCATAGAGTATAGTGAATTGATAAAGGAAGCTAAAGTCATCAGGGAAAAATCTGTCTAATAGAAATGAAGACACTGAAAACAACTTGGACCTTTTTTGATGTATTGGAAACAAAATTAATCTTATATAGGCTTTTTATTGGATGGAGATGGCAACACTGTTAACAGCAGAACAGCAGAAGTGTACAATAAGGAATTCTCTTCTATACTTGGAATGTAGCAGGGTGACATGTTTGTATCATATGAGGATAATGAAGTACTTTCCAGTACATTTAGTAACTAAAGAGGATGTTAGTCTGGGTAGAAACATTTGAAAATGAATAGACCTGGATAACTTGCACCCCAAAATCCTAAAAGAATTGGCTGAGGAACCCTGAACTATCTTTTAATAAATATTGGGGTACTGGAGAAATTCTGGGGAAGAATGCTAACATTATGCCAGTATTCAAAAAGGGGAACTAGGATGACCCAGATACCTACAGACCAGTTGGCCTGATATCAGTCCTGAGAAAAATAATGGAAAAGACAATATAAAATTCAACTGATAAAGAATTAATGAAAAGAAATATAATTAATGTCAGTCAACATGATTTTATGGAGAATAGATCTTGTCAAATAAGCCTGATTTCTTTCTCTGATTAGACTGCAAGTTTGGCTGATGAAGGTAACTGTGTCAATGTAATATATTTAGATTTTGGTAAGGCATTTGATTTAGTTCTGCATGACATTCTGATTAAAATATTAGCACAATACAGTATCAATAAGGAACATCTTCAGTAGTTTAAGAACCATAACTGACAGATCTCAAAAAACAGATGTCAAGAGGAAATCAAGATTAAGTGAGAATGTTCCTAGAGCCATTTCACATGGATGAGTACTAGGCCTGATTCATCAGTGATTTAGAAGTAATTATAAAATCTCTAATGATCAAATTTGTGGGTGACAGAAAGATCAATGCAATGATAAAAAATAAAAGAGGATATGGCAGTCATACAGAGGGATATGGACCATTTGCTAAACTGGGTCTATTTGAACAAATATTGTTTTTTGCTTTTTTTTCCCCTTTTTTTGTTCTACATCTAGAAACAAGGTAGGGTAGGCTGTGGCTGCAGAATGAGGGACTGGAGGCAGACCTGGGCAGTTTTGTGCCCTGAGCAGTAGTGATGTCCAGGGCAGTGGCCAGGCTGCAAATACTATTTTTGCACCTTCACCCCAAGCAGGTGGATGCCCTGCTCTCCCCTCCCTTTCCCCCCACCTCTTAGTTATGCCGCTATGAGGGACTGTATCCTGAAATCACTTTTTAAAGTATTTAGGGATAATAGATGGGTCTAGTTCTCTTCTATTCTTAAGGTTTATGAGTCTTTTGAAAAAAAAAGGGAAAGTAAGAGCTGATTTTTATATACACATGTGCACATGTACATGTGTATATACGTATGTATGTGTGTGTGCACATACATATACGTATGTCATTGTCACTTTCAGGATTTGAGACTGATCCCATGGTTCATTGATGGGTCTTGAAGTGACTTAAGAGTCCAATCTTGAGCCACAGATCCATCCACATGCACATGTACCTGTGTGTATAGAATGTATATAGAATAGGGATAGGTAAAGTAAATGGGACAGAACATCCAGTAATAGTGCCCTAGCATTAATTGATGGCACTCAGAGTGGTATCTCTGAGCTGCAATTCCCATTGGGGGCCTCCTAATAGAGGACTATATGGAACAAGAAGAGAAACCAGCAAATAAACTAGTTGTGCTCTCAGTACACAGAGCACTGGAGACCAGAGAAGGAAGGTGGGATATGGGGTTTATTTCTAAGGGCAGAAATCTGCAGGACCTCAGTTGGGCTTACTTGCAGGCAACCTCCATATCTATTCTGACAAGCTGGCGGAGGCACTTTTCAAAGGGAAGCTGTAGAACAGGGATGTCAAACTCACTTGGCCTTGTGGGCTGAGTGAGGGTCTCTGGGCTGGTCTGTGAGCTGAACCAGGACCCATTCAGTGCCTGTTGTGCTGCGTCCAGCCTGTACACTTGGTACATGCCATCTGGAGGGCTTGCTGTTCATGTTGTGCATGTGGCCAGCAGGTGTGTGCTTCCAGTGAGCTGACCGAGGGAGTCAGTCTGAGGCACTGTATGCAGTCCATGCCCCAGACACTCTGTGCTGTGTGCAGCACCAGGTCCAGCCTGTGCATGACACAATGTGTGTAGGCAGGGTCAACACATGGAGTTAGTCCAGAGACCGATGGGCTGGATCTGACCTGAAGGCCATATGTTTAGTACCCTGGTGTAGAGGACTACCAGGATGGTTTTTTGGTATCTTTTCCTCTCATGCCTTTTAAATTAGGAAGGGAATATAGGAGAGAGTCCTTTTTTCAGATATAATCATGGAATTCAGTTTGATATGAATCAAACGCAGTGCAGGTTAAGGCAAACACCCATCTACGCCAGGGTGTATTTAGGCCAGAGCACTGAAATGACTATCGGGTAGTGAAGTGAAGTTGCTTCCACGTGGAGGGGCATACAAAGAGTTTCTGAAAGGTGAAGTTGTAGTAAGTGGTTAAGCAGCAAAAGACTTGGACAGCAGGTAATAGCACCAGGGTTTCCAGGTTCCAACCCATGGATAAGTTAACAATGAATATTGGTTGAGAGAGGCTTTCGCAGTGGCAAGCCACTACTTTACCTTCTGTAGGGCCTGAATCAGTGCTGAGCATTCAGAAGCATATCTTGAAGAAGACGGAATTTGCTTAGTAATACTGTTAATTACCATGTGGGCCATGTTCAGTGTGCAGCGTGCACCATGCAGATTACTGATTGTGGCCTGATGTTGAAATTTTGATCAGCGGTCCACTCCCAGGCCTGTGTTCAGTGTAGTGGCATCCTAGGATGACACTCCCAGCTAGGCAGGGGAGTGCATCCAGAAGTATGCCACCTCTTTGGGACTGAGGGAGTTATTCTTGTGTTCAGGGGCTTTGGAAACTGCAGCGGCACCTGTCCCTGCCCAGAGCATGCCCACTACATCAGCACAGAGAGCAGGCACTGCTCGTAAGGAGATCAAGCCTTTTATAAGATATGTAAATTAACCTCTCTCTTTTTTTTAAATTAAGTAAATAATGGGTGAAAGATTGTACTTTGGGAAAGATATGAGTGCTAACGGCAGTAGTTTTAATAATCTGTTCATGCTTCCATAGTATATCTGTGCGGAAGCAGAAAATCATCAATGTCTAATTATTTATTTATAAACATACACTGCACAGAAAAGAAGAATTAATTTGTGGTGGAAGAAACAGAATAAAACAAGGATAGTATCCATTAGCACCATTAACTATGGTGTGTCCCAGTGTGGAAAGAATAGAGAGTCCCTTTGTTTTATCCTGGTATTCACTGATAGCATTCACAGCACCTCCGAGTCTACCGTTCATTTCCATTATGACTGTGCCAAATGCTTTTGGAAAGCTTTATTTGTGGGATGGACTACGCTGAACTTTGTGCTGAGGTCATCAGCTTTGGCATCTCAAGAGCTTCATAAATGTGGGAGGCATATCTAGGAACCATTCGAAGTCTTGATACAATGCTAATGGAGTCTCCGTCAAGCAAATGCATTCTAAATAATACAAGTGCTTCTTGAAGATCCATGAACGACTGCTTGTGAAGAGACAGTGGGGAAAATCTGAGGTTTTTTGGAACAGAGGAAAAAAAGAAGAAAAAGATGCTTGCTATAATATTATTCTCGTAGCTCAGGCTTGTCCAACATATGGCCTGCAGGCCGCCATGCGGCCCACCAAGTCATTTTATCTGGCTCACAGCAGCGGCACTGCCGCCATCGCGGAGTGGGGAGCCGCAGCAGTGGTGGGGCGGCAGCAGAGGTGTGGAGCCACAGCAGCGGTGGCACAGAGCGTGAAGCTGCTGTCGCAGAGCGAGGTGCTGTGGCAGCAGCGGTGGCACAGAGTGCGGGGCTGCAGTGGTGGCAGCGGTGCAGAGCATGGAGCCACCGGCGTGGAGCACACGGTGGCAGTGGTGCAGAGCATGGGGCCGCCGTTACAGAGTGTGGGGCAACGGTGACGCGGAGCCACGGTGGCAGAGGGCCCACAGCGAGGCAGGCAAGGCTGGCTTGAGGGCCCTGGCCAGCAGCGAGGGGAGGGGAGCTGCTTACCCCCATGGGGCCTGGGGGAGTGGCCCTGCATGGGAGGGCAACAAGTGGCTGCTGGCACTACCAGCCTGTAGCTGCCTCCTCACTTGCCCGCTTGAAGCCAGCCCTGCTGCCCTGCCCTGCCCTGCCCTGTCTCACAGCAAGGCGGCGCCTGCTCACTCCCCAAGCCAGTTTCCCCCCCCACCCCCCGGGTGCTGCGGCTCTCTGGGCCCGGTCACCTGTCCATGAGGCCCCGAGGGAGCTGCTTCCCGTGTGCTGTTGGGGACGGGAGGAGGAGCCCGGCCAGGTCTGCACCAGTCAGCAGAAGTGGCAGTGGAGCCGTGTGCCGCTCAGGACCGGATGAGCCTGCATCAGTCAGTTCCAAGTGGCACACGGCTCTGCTGCCGCCTCTGCTGGCCAGTGCAGACCTGGCTGGCCTCCTCCCGTCCCCAGCAGCACACGGGAAGCCAGCTTCAGCTGCATGCTGCTTTTTCTGGCCAGTGCCGAACTGGTTCTGCCCAGGCAGGTCCTGCAGTACCATGTCAACCCGGGCATAGCACTGGCAGGCTGGGTGGGACCCAGATTAACCCTGGCCTGGCCCCGTGGTCCTGCAGCACCAGGTCAACCCAGTTGTACCCAAGCAGCTCCTACAGCACCTTTCAGTCAACCCGGGCATGCATGCCATGTCAACCAGCACTTTGTCAACCCCTACAACTTCACTGGTGTCAAAGGTCATGTGACATCACTTCCTGATATGATACCACTTCCTGTGACATCTTTGAATATGGCTTGCTGGCCCGCTGGGTGATAAAAGGTTTTTGATCTGGCCCCACATTCAAAAAGCTTGGACACCCCTGTCCTAGCTGTTTCCTAGTAGGGATGGCACCAAGTTCTACTTTCTGGCTTAGGAATATTGCAGAACTTGGCATGACACTGGAATTTTGTTCCTTGTGTCAGGTCTTTGCTCCAGATGCTGGCTTCCACTTACTGTTCTAAGAAAGCCAGAAACCTCCACACCTCTGATGGTGTTAAAAAGGTTTGTAGAGATGAGAGATGAGAGAACTCTAAAAGAATGCATGTGCTGTCTGTGCCGGGTAGAGTTGTCCTCTACCCAGCTAACAATGTGGATTTGCAGTGACACAAAAGCTTCAACCTTGGTAACCTTATGCTGAGCTGAGTAAAGTGGAAGATGTGTCAATAAACCTGTCTTCATGTAGTATTATTCCTGTCTAACCTATGGCGAGAGAGTGTTTTTCCAGCAACACTTTCCAAGCAGTAATGTGCCATCTGTCTCTTGGTATGAGAAGCCAGAGACCAGTGAGATTGACCAAGAAGTATAGCCTGTAACAATGCAGAGAAGTGTTCAGTGCACAGAGATACCCAATGATAGGATGTCTTACCCTGTTCAGCAGCAAACAGAAATGAGGAGAGGATGAGGAGAAAATATTTTTGAAATGAACAATTAAAAGAGTTTCTTAAAATCCCATGTACTGGTTTCAAAATCTTTGATATTAGACAGTGCACTTTTTGTTTAAAAATCTTTCCTCTGTGACTGAAACCATCAAGAACCTACAGAAGATCCATCAAGATTCTGGGCATTAATAGAAGCATCTAAGACCACAAGGCCTCCTAATCTGTCTTTTTTTCCTAGGTCATTCATTAAGACTTGGAGCAGATTCTGAGTGATCCTAGATGTAGTCCCATCCAACAGGCTGTATAAGCCTAAGTACAGACAGTCAAAAAGCCCGAGGCTGAATTGATTCCTAGATTTCATAGATTTCATAGACGTTTGGGCTGTAAGGGACCCCAGAGAATCATCAAGTCCAACCCTTGCCCCAGGAAAAGGAAGTCAGCAGGGATCATAGGATCTCTGCAAGACAAGCATCCAAACATGTCTTGAAGGCATTCAGAGTGGATGCTTGAACCGCTTCTGGTAGCAATCTATTCCAAACCTTGGGGGCTCGGACAGTGAAGAAGTTCTTCCTTATGTCCAGCCTGAAACAGTCACAGAGGAGTTTGTGAACATTTGATCTTGTCATCCCTTGGGGTGCTCTGATGAACAGACATTTCCCCAGATCCTGATGAGCACCCCGATAAACTTATAGGTGGTCACCAGATCACCCCTAAGCCTGTGCTTTTCCAGGCTGAAGAGTCCCATAGCTCTCAGTCTCTCATCATAAGGTGTTTTCCTGACCTCTGATCCTGCGCGTGGCCCTCCTCCTCTGCACTCTCTCAAGCTAATCCACATCCTTTTTGAATTGTGGAGTCCAAAACTGGACACAGTATTCCAGCTGCAGCCTCACCCAGGCTGAGTACAATGGGAAAATGACATCCCGGGATCTGCTTGAGAAACATCTATGGATGCAAGCCAGTGTGTTGCTCGCTTTACTAGCCACGGCATCACATTGAAGTTCATCTTGTGGTCAGTCATGACCCCCAGTGCCTTTCATCTGTAGTGCTAACCGGCATAGCACTGCTGAGCCTATAAGCATACTGCAGGTTTTTCCTCCGACGGTGGAGAATCTTGCATTTTTTGGTGTTGAACGCCATAAAGTTCACATCCGCCCATTTAATGAGCCTGTCAAGATCTGCCTGGATCACCCTCCTGTCCTCAGGTGTGGATGCTTTACCCCAGAGTTTGGTGTCATTGGCAAACTTGGCCAGCCCACTGGTGACACCAATGTCCACGTCATTGATGAAGATGTTAAACAGTATAAGCCCTAGAACAGAGCCATGAGGGACCTTACTGGTGACTGTGCACCAAGATGATTGGCTTCTGTCAACCACCACCCTCTGGGTCTTACTGCACAGCCAGTTCCCCAGCCAGAGGATCATGGTGAGGTTGAGGCTGCAGTTAGCCAGTTTTGCCAAGAGGTGATCATGGGATACCAGATCAAAGACTTTTTTGAAGTCAAGATATACAACATCAATCTCTTCCCCCTTGTCCAGGTGATAGGTCACCTGATCATAAAGGGAAATGAGATTGGTGTAGCAAGACCTACCCACAACAAACCCATGCTGGGTATCCCTCAGGATACTGCTGTCAGCTAGTCTGTTAAGGATGGCCTCTTTGATAATCTTTTCCAAGTCCTTCCCCAGGATAGAGGTCAGGCTGATGGGCCTGTAGTTTGCTGGATCTACTTTCCTCCCTTTCTTGAAGATAGGCATGACATTGGCCTTCTTCCAATCTTCGGGCACTTCACCAGAGCACCAGGAGTTCTCAAAGATCCATGCAAGGGGCTGAGCTATGATGCTTGCCAACTTCTTGAGTACCCTTGGGTGTAAACCATCAGGGCTAGCTGACTTGAAGCTATCCAGCCTGTCAAGGTGTTACTTCAAGAGGTCAGCTTCAATGGAGGACAAGGAATCTCCCTCACCCAGGCCTCCCTGACCCACAGTGGGCAGGGGCATCCCATGGGACTGGTGAAAAACTGATGCAAAGTATCTATTAAGCAAGTTTGCTTTTTCATGGGCATCAGTTGTCAGTTGTCCCACCTGGTTTAGTAGGGGTCCAATGTTGCCCTTGCTTTTCTTCTGGCTCCCCACACATCTAAAAAAGAACTTTTTATTATCCTTGATAGTTGTAGCTAGCTGGAGTTCCATTGCAGCCTTGGCTTTCCTGGTTTGTTCTCTGCAGGTCTGGACCAGAGCAGAACATTCCTCTTTGGTGGGTTCCAGTCCTCCATCCTTTGTATGTCTTCCTTTTAAGATGCAGGAGGTCCGCCAGTTCCCTGTAGACCCAAGGGGGCTGCTGTGACCTTTTGCTGCCTTTCCTGTGAGATGAGATGAACTTTGCTTGAACATCTAGAATTGTTTCCTTGAGGAGCAACCACTCATCCTGAACTCCCCTCCCCTTTGGGTTGTGGCCCTTTAGGGCTTCACTGACAAGCCTCCTTAGCTTGTCACAGTCAGCTTTCCTGTGAAGTCAAGGACTTCTGTATTACTGACTGACTTGCCAACTTTACTGCAGATGGTGAAGGTGATCAGCTCGTAATCAGTCACCCAGCTTCCCTTTGATTGTTAGGTCACTGATTAGGTCATCCCCGGTTGCCAGTATGAGATCAAGCAGTGCCTTACCTCTTGTCAGCTCGTAGACTTCCTATGTCAGGTAGAGGTCATCCACACATGAGAGAAAGCTTTATGACTGCTTGGATTTGGCTGAGCACTCCTCCCACAAGATATTTGGGTAGTTAAAGTCTCCCATGACAATCATGCACCAGGAGTGTGCAGCCTCAGCTAATTCCCTGGCAAACTCCTGGTCAAGGTCTTGACCCTGGGTAGGGGTCTATAGTAGACTCCCACCATAGCATCCCCTGTGCCGTGTTGTCCATGGATTGACTCCAGAGGGTCTCAAGTTGCATACTGTGGGTGCCAATGTTGGCTTGCAGGGACATGTAGCTTTCCTTGACATAGAGGTCTACACCTCCGCCCCTTTTGTTCGCTCAATTTCTTCTGTACAGGGTATAGCTGTCTGGACCTGTGGCCCAGTCATGGGTGGAGTCCCACCAGATTGCCGTTATCCCTATGACATCATAGTTATTTGCATTTAGCAGGAGGACAAGTTCCTCCTGTTTATTCTCCAAGCTCCTGGCATTTGTATATAGGCACGCAAATGTCCCCTTGGGGGCCCTTGCCTTGCCTACAGATTGTTCCAGAGCTGGGGCAGAGGTGGGATTCCTTAAATGCCTTGACCTGCTGGCTTTGCAAGGATTGCTCAGCGGGCCAGCAGTGGCAGTAGTCCCCCCATCCTCTGGCGGGCTTAGTTTAAAGCCCAGTGGAGCAGGTCAGCCAGTCTGGCTGAAAAGAGCCTCCTCCCCAGCAGAGAGAGGTGGAGGCCATACCCTCCCAGCAGGTCGCTGCCTTTCTCACCAAACAGCGGACTGTGTTCATGGAAGCCAAAGCCTTCCCAATGACACCAGCATCACAGTCTTTGGTTGACTACCTGGATCCTCCTCTCCCTCCTCAGCCCATAGCCTGAGACAGGGAGGATCGACATAAACACCACATGTACCCCCAGACCCTTAAGCCCCGCTCCCAAATCCCTGTAGCGCCTCATGACCCAGTTGGGAGCTCTCCAAGCCATGTCATTGGTGCCAACATGGATAAGGAGCATGGGGTAGTGGTCAGTGGGTTGGAGGAGTTTAGGGATCTTCTCCGTAATGTCTCAGATGTGGGCTCCTGGGAAGAAACAAACTTCCCGGGCTAAGGGGTCGGGGCAGCAGATTACCCTCTCAAGATGGAGTCTCCCACAACAAACACTTTGCATTTTGTCTTGGGGAGAGCAGGGGCGGTAGCTACAGTAGCGCCTGTGTTGCCTGTGGGAACTAGCAACTCAGCAGGCTCTGCTGGGACTGCAAGAGTTTCGTACCTGTCGCAAAGCTCCATTGGGGTGGGGGCCTTGGTGCAGCAGGCCTTGGGGCCCCTGACCACCTTGGTCCAACCCCTGGGCTGGACAGAATGGGAGGTCCTCGAGTCCTCCCTTGTCCTGGAGGGAGACTGTGGTCTGCCCTCCGGCTCCTGGGGAAGAAGGACCTGGCAGTAGGAGTCAATCTTGTGCTCACAGCCCTTGATGGCACACAATCTCTGGACTGTGGCTTGGAGCTCCCCCAGCTGGCGCGCTATAGTCCCCAGTAGGGAGCAGACACCATGAAGGGAGGTGGCCATGCTTCTGGGCCCCAGAGTCTGAAAAAGTGACAGGCAGCCCCTGCAGCCAAGAGCCAGAGGCTCCGTCTGCGTGGAGCCCAAAGATTCAGTCTTTGCAAGTTAGTCTAAGCTGCCTAGATTGAACCAAAAAGCAAGTGAATAGACAATCACTTTTGATTCAGGAAATACAGCCACATGCCTGCAGTAGCTCAAGCCAGAAGCCAAGGGGCACTAGAGCATAGCTCTAGACACCAGATTTGCAGTCTACAATCACAGCACCAGTACTGGAATCTGCAAGGTTGCTAATCACGTCCTTTTCCTGCTTCTAAGTGCCTACGGGATTTGTAGTCCATAGTTACAGCCAGCACTAAGTAAGCCAGCAGGGTAGGGCAGCTTAACCCCCACCCTGGCCCCAGACCCCACCAAGGTTTGCTGGGGGGCGGGCAGTGAACCAGCCGTCACTACTCCAGGTAGGGAGCAGAGGGGTGGGGCAGCCCCAATCTCTGTAGCAGACAGTACAGCCCAGCCCAGGCCTGCAGAACATGTTGGGATGCTGGGGGACTCTGATTTAACTTGAACCAGGTAGGGGTCTGGGACAGAAGTCTCATAAATCGGTTTGAACTAAACCAGTTAAGTCTGATACTACATTCAGGCAGACTTACCTTAAACCCGTTTCAGCCATTTTGAAACTGGTTTATGTGCTCTCTACTTCTGTTTCATTACAGGTTTAAACCAGTTTCTGATCACATAAACTGGTTTATGTGTAACTTCGGTCCATAGCCTAAAGGAGCTTGGTCCACTGTGATCTTTATTCATTTCTTATCAATTTTATACCTTCCTACTTCAAAGCCCTAATTGATGTTGATGTGAAAGAAAAATGTAGAGAAGTCCCTTTACAGACTGCTTCTCCCACCCTCCATCTAAGATATGACTATTAGCCGACTCTAATCTGTATCTACATTTTTAATAAATCTCTAGTTTGCAACCATAAATAAATGCTTTGTTTTCATATTAACAAAGACCCCGTGCAATAGTCACATTAATGCCACTCATCAGGACACAGGCATAGAGACTACATTTTGCCTGTGGGGTTTCTTTAAATATGGCCCTTTCTATGTAGTCTAGCACTTGAAAAGCATTGTAACTATGGCTGCAAATCTCGTTTAAGTGTTCTAGAGAAATGGCTGCACAAATCTACATTGTAACATGTATTGGTTTTTAGTTCATACAATAAATACATTATTTAATCCCCTATCCATGGCCATTGTAAAATATATTTCCAAGTACATTTTTTATTGTTCTGATGTTTTTATTTGTTGTAGCACCTTGATAGAGGTTTCACAATAGTAATATCCTTCCTTCATAATTTTTATTCTTTCCCATTTGGGACATGCATCTGTATCTGCTAGATGGTGATCTTTAGACTGCTGCTCAGAAACAAGACCCCTGGCCCTCTTCTCAGTCCCACTCCACACATACCATTTGCTGAAAAATCTCTTGCACACTTCTTGGGACATAAACAGATCTGCTTTTAGGACCTCTGTCTCAGGAATGATCTTAAAAGCTGAACACGGTGTGCCTGGCACTGTTGTAATAGCAACCAGGGGTGATGCACAGGGGGTGCACACAGGTGCATATGCACCCCCTGAGACACTGTCGGGAGCATCTGCGGGTGGTCACGGACCCGACTGCCCCCCCCACCCCAACAGTGCCAGCAGTGTCTGTGGGAGCTTCTGGGCTCCCGCCACCACTGGCACAGCTGTGTCCCCGCAGCTGCTGGCGGCGACCACAACTTCTGTTTTCAGCAAGTGAAGCAAGAGTAAGTGGGCGGGGCTTATACCTTAAAGGAGAGTTCAGGATCGCCACAAAGGGGGTATGGACATACCCATAGGCCCATGCCTTCTCAGACTAAAGACAATGGTAAAGTTGTCACTGACTGTAGTTTGGAGCAGCAGCATCATTTTTTCCCCATGATACTACTGGAATTTAATGTTGAAATGGTTTTGTTTGCCAGAAGTAACATGAGATCTTTTTTTTTGTCTTGACCCTTTATAAACTGCAACCCTTTCATATCTAGTTGTCTTAATGATAGTCTTTGAAAGTATATATATAGATTTAGATTATCAGTTTTAAAATGGGTAAAATTTTGAGGCTTAAACCAATTAAAATAAATATTAGAAAGCACTTAAACTGAATTTCAAAACAGCATTGTTTGCTTTGCTGGCTTCCTCTACTTTGCCGTGTTGCACCTGAGGTTGTCATTCTTTTCTTGATGATTTTGTAAACTTCTTGGACATTTGAGGTTTTTGGAATTCAGGGACCCATCCATTTAGATGTTCATATGTAAATATAGCACTGTGATTGGGAGGCAAAAATGCTTTTTAAAATGTAGTGGGGACTGGGGTGTGATAACTGTGGTTTAAAAAAGAATGTTAAAAAGTGTTTTTAGAGTAGAACTCATCTCCTGCATAGAGACAGACTTCATGCTTATGGGAAAGCCTCAGGGGAAAAACAAGACAAACTTCCTCATCTCCATGATAACAAATTACTGTTTGTGATCCTATTGCTGTCTCTATAAAATGCTGTCGTTGATGGGTGGGTCCGTGCTACACAAACGAGCGGGAGAGTTCTCTGGAATCACTACACACTTAGTAGTCTCATGATTCATAAGAATTCTGTACCCACTGCTGTGGAGCATCTTCCAATTGACTATGATCAGTTTGTATTGATATTAGATTTCCAAGATCCTTTTTTGAGAAGAGGCCAACATTTTATGTCTTTCCATGGAAGCTGAGATGTTCATTTACATTTTGTTTTCCCTCAAGAGGTGGGGCCTGTGGCCATAGGCATTGCGAGGCCCAGAGTTTGGAGTTCCTTCTTATGCATCTACTCGTGGGTTTTCTTTCCTTTTGTTCCTCTGAAAAAGTACATCTTCTGGAAAACATCTTAAAGGGACATTTGTGGATCTGTTTATTCTTCATAGTTTCAGTAGCCAACTCAGAGCAGAGGAACAGGGTACTTCCAGTGTGTGAAGGACTCAGACACCCCAGAAACAATGTTTGTGGTGATAGGAGGGCTCTGGGGCTTCGTGTCATGTCAGAGTAATGGTCTACACTCATATGACAAATGCAAATCCCCGAGGCAAATTCAGTATGTAGGATAACAAGTAAAATACTGTTTTTGCTTTGTAAAAAATTATAAACGGGGATCTCCAGAGCCCCAACTGGAGTGAAATATAGCAGCTGTTTAGCAGCAAAATGCAACACTACCTAGCAGAATAAAATGAGATTTTTATACAACTGAACCTGCAGAAAGATTTTTAGATAAGCAGAATATCATTTGAATTTGGCTAGAGCACTAGAATGAATACCACTGCTTTTAAGAACAGTACCTTGGGACACTGATGAACCCCAGCTGAGCCAAGCCTGCAATCCACATGGCAGAAGCATGTGCAAAAATACTGCCCCCTATTCCATTGCTGGAGCATAGGGTCAATACTGACTCTGAGAGAGAGTGCCATCCACTGAATCGCCAGCCAGGAGGTATCCTGCAGTATTGATCTCTTCTCTAGTATTCTCCTGATGTTAAAACCTTAAAGCTAACCTTGTTTGGCTTTTAAGGTCTGACTGGACTATGGCAGAAGGTGAAATAGCTCCAGGCAACTCATTGTTATGACAGATATATTACTGTACTAAAATTACAAATTTATTGTAGTCAAGAATCTAAGCATGTGCCCATAACTTTCATATGCTTCTGTGTATTGTCCCAGTTAGGTGGCATGTAAACTTAAAATGAATCTCAAAATAAATTTATTCCACTCCACTTACCATATTGCTCTTTTTTATAGCTTTCAATGCTGACTTTCTACTGCATTCTCTGGCATTAGGAAAGGTTGAAAGAACTCCAGACATCATTTGAGGCTTTATGTTACATTCAGCAATGTCATACCTATCAGGACCCTCTCAGAAAGGCATCATTTGCCCTTTCCAGGATCAAAAGTAATAAGGCTTGGGTTGCCCTTTACTGCCATATAATTGATTTTGCAAGTGGACCAAATAATCTCAAAGATGGTGGAGCTCAGTGTGGTGAGCACTGGAAGCTGCACTTTCTCCACAGCGTGAGGAATTGCTTGGGAGGAAGGTGAGGTGTCAGGAGCACAGCTTCAGATATACTTCTTGGAACTTTACCACTTGTCTTTTTCTGTCCACATGTGATGTGTCCACAAAGCTTTAATAACTTCTTTATAGTAGCTGAGGAGAAAAGTTGTAGCCTGATGAGGTCTTCTGTTCTCTCCTGCCATTAGGTTTTGAGTTTTTTAAATCAGTGGAAGTTAGGCACCAAAGCACCTTTTGAGGTCCTAAATTGCTTCTGTACTCAAAAGCTCTAGAAGGGCACAGACTCTGTGGTCAAGACCAGGATGTGGATATGGGAGGAGGCACAGCTCCAGCCTGCAAGAGCTGATTGCAGAAAGGGTGGGAAACACCCAGCCCTTACCTGGAGGGGGAGGGAGAGGGGGAAGGGTGGGGCCTGAGCCTCTGAGTCAGCCAAGGCTGGGCTCAGGCTCAGACTCAGACTCACCCTTTACCCTTGGATCCTGGAGGTTAAGTGGGGCTTGGGGGTTGTGGGTCAAGGCTGGGGAACGTGGCTGGGCTGAGGAAGTGGAGTGAACTGCTGGCCCCAGGTGACACACCATAGTCAGGAGCAAGGCCAGGGGGTGAGGGTAGGGGTACCCCTCTGCGGGTCACACACGTGCCACCTGGCCTGATAGCGGGGTTGCACATGGAGGCCACTGCCACTGTGCCCTGGGCTGACTTCCCATGGCCTGCCATACAGCTTTGCGGTCATGGTGGTGCCCACCATGTGTGGGCTGCACACATGCTGAGCAGCTGGCTGCATGGCTCCAAGGCCACGGCTCTGCAGCAGCGGTGAGGGATGGTGGCTGTGGGGGATGGGAAGGGACTCACACTCAGCAGGCACTGCCACTTAACTGTGGAGCTGTGCCAGCGGTGGCAACCACTGCATGCAAAACCTTCCTGCGCTATTGCTGCCACTGCAGAGCCATGCCATGGGGGCTGCAGAACAGCAGCAGCAGTGTGGTGGTGGCCATGGTTGTCACTTGCAAGCCCCCCCATCTCCTTAAGCAGCAGCAGCGGCATGGGGTGGTGGTGGGGGCAGCTGCAGGCTGCCCAGCTGGCTAGGAGGAGTAGGAGTGTTTCACACACGGTGGTCACCACCACTTTGCACCACTGCTGCTGCTTGTCTGCAGAGCCAGGCCCACAGATGGCCGGCCTCACATGCAGCATGGCTCCACAGGCAAGCAGCAGCAGTAGTGGTGACCAGTAGTGGTGACCATGTGCGAACCCCCCTGGCTCTGCAGACAAGCAGCAGTGGTGGTGCGAGATGGCGGCTGCTGTGTGTGAAACTGCCCAGCCCCCGCTAGCCAGCCAGGTGACATGCAGCCACCACCACCACCACCATCCAGCACCACCACTGCTGCTTGCTTAAGGAGCTATGCCAACAGACGGGGGGCCTTGCACGTGGCAGCCACAGCTGCCACCACACTGCTGCAGACATCCTATGACTGACTGCATAGCTCTACGGGCATGGCTCCACAGTGGCAGAGGCGGCGTGGGGAGGTTTTGCACACAGTGGCCACCACTACTGGCATGCCCAACAGGTAAGTGACAGTGGCTGCTGCATGTGAGCTCCCCAGCCCCCATAGCCACCATCACTGCAGAGCCATGGCCACAAAGCCATGCAGCCAGCTGCATGCGAGTGCTCCCCGCCCCCCTCCTGGCCAGCTGCCTGGGTAGCATTTGTGCTGCCCACACCACCACACCATGTCCTGCATCACTTGCCTGAAACCCGCCCCCCCCCAAGCCTGCACACAGCTGCCACTACCCCGGACCACCATGGACCAGCCGGTCGCAGGGCATTCGCGGCAGTGCAGTGGCAGCTGCTGCATGTGAGGCCCCCTCTCCCCCCTGGCTGGATGGCACATATGTGGCCTGTACACGGTGGCTGCCACCGCACTGCTGCTGCTATACCCTGTGCTACTTGCCCGCAAAGCTGTGCGGGTGGCCATGGTATGGTAGTGGAGGATGTAGTGGCGGAGTTGTGTGTGAAGCCCTGTCAGGCCGGCCGGTGCATGTGCAGCCTGCACAGTGGCACCCCTGACTTCACTCCCTGGCCCTGCTTCTGGGAGTAGGCATGGGGGCATGCTCCCCGCTTCTTGATCTACCCTGCAGCACCTTCTCTTTCCCCTGCCCTGCCTTGTCCCTCCCCCACACACACTTAACTGCTGGAATGGGTGTCAGTGTCTCTGTGTACATCTGTACAGTGTCTGTGGGTCTGGTGGGGTTGTTGTAGGAGAGTGAGGGGCATCAGGATGGCTGAGGAGGTTGTGGGGGGGAGTGCAGGGCACCAGCAAAGCTGGGAAGGGCTATGGGGGGCCTTTAATTTTTATTGTGGATTTTGGGGTTTGGAGAATTTGCAATTTTTAATCAGAGAAAACCAGGATCCCTGCTGATAACAGAGCTGATAAATGCTCTGTTACAAAGTGTGGGGGAGAGGTGGGGAACCTCTCCTTAATCAGAGAGTCCTGCCAGGGCCTGGCCATGCCCCACCCCAGCTCAGCACAGTGGAAAGGGGGCTGCTCTAGCATTCCCCAGCTTCTAGCCTGAGCCATTGCAGGCATATGCCTTCATTTCTTTAGTCCAGGGAGGATGTCTGAACAGTTACAAACCAGTTCAGCCTAGCCAGGTTAGATTAATCTGCAAAGATTGAATCAATTCAGGCTTTTTGAATGTCTGTCCCTAGCCCAGGAGTATGTCCAGAGACCAGTAACTGCCCATGGCTTAGAGTTCTCAATGTCACTCTTAGGCTGTTAACAGTCTCCTCCTACTCTTACTGCCTAACTCATGGTTCCAGTACTCTCTCGTTTGACCACAAATTGGCAATTTATGACCCACAGGCTGGATCTGGCCTGTACAGCTATTGCACCTAGCAGGGGGCTTTGGCAATGTTACGTGCCATCCAGCCTCTTTCTATAGCAGTGCATAATTTGTATGCTCAACCAGGGAACCTCCTCCCTTAGTTCTGCTTCTCTAGGCAGTCACTTCTCGTTGCCTCTCTGGACCATACTTTCTGTGTTTTCCAGTCTGCTCCCTGTGACTCCATTTTTAAATGCTAGTATTGCCATCATGGTGTGTCTATACCATGGTTAGAGATGTGACTGCAGCCCATACAGACATATCTAACTAAACTAGCTTTAAACTAGCTACTGTAGATACCAGACATAGGGTTGGCATGGCAGCATGGATCTCTGGGTTGCAAAACCCACTCATTTATCTGGATAAATACTCAGGAAGTTTGGCTAATGTTCAGTGTGGTCATGACTAGATTACTGTTAGTTCCTGAGTCAGCTAGTTTATAGTCAACATAAGCTACAGTCATGCCTGACCTTTCATTTGGCTTCTGGTAACTTTGTACTCTAAACCCAGAGCCTCAGCTAATCTGTCACACCAAGGTGCTTCACCCTGAAGAAGGTGGTCACTGAGTTGTGACAGAGATGTGACACAGCCCTGCCAGCCCATGGTGGGTTCCATATTTGTATAGAAAGAAAGGCATGCATTATACAGCTAGTTCCATAGTAATGACTTCTTTATTTAATAATATAATGCCAAAGTTTTACAGGCAGATTCTTCACATCCTCACATCACCTTCATCTGCTCCCACAAACTGCTCAAGGGCTGCTAAGTCTCAGCCCCTGTCATTGACTCAGATCCCTGGCTTTTGTGCTTTCTCTCCAATTTGTCTGGATGGATATTCTCTTTCTATTTTGCATTTTGGAGCCTTTCATTACTTTGAACAAGTTCTTTCACATATTGAAAATCCTGTAGCCGTTTCAACAGGAATTGCTTTCACTGAGGCTTCTGTTTTAGATGATGAGTGCACCTGCTCTAGAGTCCCAGTGCAATTGGCTGTAACAGTTATGATCTTTTAAACACACTTAAGGTACCAAGAGCAATAAGAATTGAAAGTGACACAATCTGGCATCTTGGTCTAATCTTTTTGTCGTCTCAGTGCTGAGCACTTTGTTTTTAATTACATTGTTTTGCTGTTTGGGAAGATTATAAATATTTGAACATGTTGCAGAATTTGGATTTCTTTAATTAAATAATAAGCATTGTTCAATGCTATTCCAGTGGTTCCAATCTTTACCCAGTTTCTGCCAGGCCAAGCCCATGTTGAATTCACTGGAGATTTTGCCAGATTAAAGTGCTGAATTTGGCCCCAAATAAAAGGAAGATCTTTGGGGCAATGCTGTTCATTTGTTCACCAGCTCAGGCTCATGCTAAAAGGATATTAAATTGAAAAAAAAAGTTTTTCTCATCCTGTCCTTGCCCAAAGGCAATCCTTATCCAGGAACAGGTACACCAAATTAAAGATAGTTTTCTCTGTTTTTTTTATATTAGCTAAAGCTTCTTATCGTTTATATGATAAACAGATCAAGACCAATTTAAACTTTTTTTTTAATATTTATCTTTTGCCTTTTTGTAGTAGAAAAAAAATAAAAAGAGAGAGAAAGAGATTCATGCATACCTATAGGTGCATTTTGCTTTCTACAGTAGTAGTGGATAGTGGGCGTGTAGCCCAGAGATGGATTCTTGGATTATAAGAATGTCTGGAAATTGCAATTTGAATGTCTGATAATGAACCAAAATTAAACATAGTTAAGTTTGAAGTGAATGCTTCTTTGAAGGTGTCATTGGACTTCAGTGACCCAGTATTGTTTCTGTATCAAAGCTAGAGTTGCAAGAAAATTAGAAACCAGTTCTTGGTATTATACAGCATGACTGTGAGAACAGGAGGTGGAAAGGGATTCACTAGGGCACACACTCACTGTACAACATAAGAACTGAGAGTGTGGAGCATCTTTTGTGTGTTCCTGAATGCTCCACTCCTGGGTTGCAGAAATTCCACTTGCCTGTTTTGAATTTCTTTGCTGCCGAGCTTCATCTCTGTTGCTTGTACCAATACCAAATGACACATTGCCAAAAGGAAATGGAAGACTTGGATCTTCTGGTGTAAAGGGACAGTAGAGTGAATGAAAATCAATGTCACAGGCTCTTCTTTTTGTGGTAATCAGTGAGATCAAATGGGAAATATCACTATGGGCCAAATCCTATTTGCTTTAGTCACAGGAATAATCTCAACATCTTCAAACAGTGGGAATACTTAGCTGAACAAGACAAGATTTTGGCCCCCTGGGAGTAGAAATATTCCTATTAATTATTAGATTTTTAAAAATAACATAACACTTACTAGTGTGTGGAAAATTTGTATCTCCTGTGGTCTAGTGGAAAGAGATGGATATTGGACATTGCCATATTTAAATGTGGAACATAACTATAGAATTAAAATCTTTGGAATATATTCTTAACTGGATGCAGGGGTGTCTATTTAAGTTATTCTCTGTAACACCAATGGGAATTACTCAGAGGAGCACAAGGGCATCACAATAAGAATATATGCCCTGACATTTCACTATTAATAGTTTAAAAGGGAACAATCAGATTCTCTCCTTCCTGAAGTCATGGAGTCATAATCCAGTTATAGTGGAAAGGAAACCACTTCTAGTTTAGTTTGACAGATTACAGGGAAAGGGATTTTTTCATAGGTATAGGTTGAAAATAAAACTTTTCCTATTTCTGTGATTTGTTGACCAAATCGCAACTGGAAATGCTTAATTTCTAATGTCTGCTGGTTACTGGTAGGTAGGTAAGAACCAGATTCCACTCTAAGGTATACCCATGCTTCCAGAGATCCCGGTGTAAAAAAAATCCTGCACCTGCAAAAAGTGCAGCATCGAGAGCCAACCGCAGCTGTCGACCAGGGTCTCTGCTGCCAGGTTGCCCCCACTGGAGCCCTGGGGGGGTCCTCAGGACCCCAGGAAAGGCTGCCGGCCCTAGCCTTCCCTACCCCACCCAGGGCAACTTGCCGCACACCAGAGCATGTATGCACAGACTTTCCCTGGGGATAAGTAACAGTAGCACATATTGTGTCACTGCTATTTGTCCCCAGGAAAATGCATGTGCGTGTTCATCTGGATGTGTTCTCTGAGTCTGTGTTTCAGCAATATGTGTATTTTAAGCATCTTATTTTGCTTTTGATTTCTTGTACATGCAGGATGATTTTAGTGTCCCATGGCTATTAATGCATACTTTTAATTTTGCCTTATAGAAAAAAGCAGCAATGCTGTTTATCTAGCTAATTATGATGAGTTCCATGAATAGGGAGGTTCTGTATCAAATTTCTTTAATCAGTCTTTTTGTCCTATTTTGCACCACCTATTGCTAAACTAACTGTGTATCCCAATTCTGCCTCCCTGCCATAGAATTCAGGTGGTATGTCCACTCTCACCACCACGGGAATTTACCACCCCTGCACTCTATGGCTGACAGTTGTTATGCCAGCCTGACTAATCATTTTTATTATTACTGATTTAGTATTTAAGGAGAAACTATCCCTCTGTCATTTAGAAAGATCTAAATCCTTCAAAAAAAAAGAGAAACAAAGCTCTTTGATCTATCTAAAAAAACATGAGCTGCCTACTTTGGATGAGTCAGGACTTGATGACATACCAGTTTCTCTGTTACACAACCTAGAAATTCCATTTTCTTAGACAAAGGTTCATTGAAAGAGATGAGTCTTGCCTCTAGCCCTGTAGATGGTAAATACTGAATTTAACTTGATTTCTGGTGATAGAGAATTCTATAACCAAAGCACCCTGCTGAGAAGGACATGCCCTCAGTTCAGGGAGAATGAACCTCAGTTTATCTGTTTTAGTATCCCTGTTTTAGTATCCCTATCAAATGCATTTGTGGGAGTGTAGTGTGCATCAGTCCTTCTGATAGCATTATTGTAGCCTTTTAGGGATTTGGAAAAAAAAGATCAGGATCTTGGAGTATATCAGTGGCTAGATAAGTAGTAGTACAGAGCACCAGCGTGATATCATTCCAAAGTGTCTCCATTTAACTTTAACAGACAGTCTGTGACATTCAGGGGCAGCCCCAGGCAAAATGCATTGTAGTTGTCTGACCTAGAAGTGACCAAAGAATTATGTACAATGGCCAAGTCTGCATACATCTTGCCATCCATATCCAGTGCAGGTGCTTTGATACATTGCTTTTGTACATCAATTGGAGGATATGCAAGTGTAATACCCCAACAGAGATAAAAGAATCATGGCATAAGTATTCTTTCTGATGCCTTGTACATTTAGTAGATAAGGATTTCACCCTGACACTTCAGTTGGCAGATACCAAACTGAGTTGATAATTCACTGTCCATTCATGATGCTTGTTTACACTTCTTAGGTTTCCAGCTTTGTGTGGTATTACTGAATGAGAAATGATGTTGGAAATAAAGGATATATTCTGGCTATGGCCAGGTGATAGTTACACATATTAAGTTTTAATTCAGTTAATCATAAGGAAGTAGATATCATAGACATAGGAGGTTCTGATTGCTTTGTTGATTAATTGGTTTTATTAGCCATAAAGAAAGTTAAAATTCTTGATTGTTCAGTGCTGTCCTCAAAGCTTGATAAATAATGGAAATGATTCTGTGAATCACTAGTAATTCTGACTAGTGGTAGCATACTTTTGCACTGACAAGCTACTTCACATCTAAACTGCAGCAGAGAGGATGCAGCAGTGATTCATGCATTCAGCAACAGCAGAGGATGGGATATCAACTGTCCTTGCCTCAGAGTTCACTATTGTTCAAGTGTATCTTTAGTGTGTTCCCAAAAGAGCTGCATTTTACAACTCTGCTACCATACAGAACTAGCCATCAACCAAGGACAGTTCTGATCCTATAAAGCAAATCAGCCTTCAGAGTCCTTTCATGGGGATAAGTCATTTACACAAGATAAGTATATAAGATCCATACTTCTGTTGTACTTCCACACCTGTCTGTTGCAATGGAATTGACAATCCATCGAGTTACTGACTTTTACTGTAACATACAATGAGCTCAACTTTGGTTGTGCTTGCTCCAAACAGGCGAATATTTGGGAAAGTTGCAAAGAATGGAATAGTTAGGGTGCACAGACCTGCATTTACCAGATACCAGTGTGCAGTGCAATGCTGACTGAAGCATCCAGATGCAGAATGGGGTGGTCTCACTTCAGAAGCTAAATTAGAAAAGCAGGCTACCAGAAAATCAGGAAGCTCAAATTCACACAATGGTTGTATCTTAGTCACTTGTCCCTCTGCTTCAATGTTTATACCTGGAGGTTCAGATTCATCAGTATAGTACAGCTACTTTGCAATATTTCATTGGCATAAAGTAATTGCAAACTCAGTTTAACCAGCCAATTAAACTAAGTTTAAGACTTCTTTGTATTGCCAGAGTGTCTTGAAGCAACAGAGCATCTAAGTGATTCTTTGCGAGTGAACTTACTTGAATTTTCCCTGGGTAGTCAAATAAACAGTGGCTGCATCTACATATGCAATTAATGCAAAGCAATAAACTCAACAGCTTAGTGCTTTGGAGTTTATTGCTTCTGGGTGCACCATTTGAATGCTTGCCGGGGACTGCAACACACTGAGCTGGATTGGAGCAGCCACAGCTGGCAAGGGGCCTCAGTCAGCTGGGGCAGCATCTACATGTGCAGTGCTGTGGGGTAAAAAACTCCACAGCAGAATAGTACTTGTGTTTACAAGTACTATCCGCCTGTGGAGTTAACTAATTTACTCCACCCTGGTAGGGGTGCTTGTGTAGATGCACAACATTTACTGCACAACTAATTAGTCTAGTCTGCAGCAATGTCTCATGTAGATGTAGATATGCCCTGTGTGTAGCATTGAGTGTAGTATAGTACTTCTAACTGAAATAATTAAAAAATATTTTGATAAAGAGCCTGAAGATCTTAATATTATTATACTTTTACTGACATAAATCAAGGCTGCATTCATTTTTAGTAGTGTAAAACCAGAAAAAATCTTAATCAGGCCTTTTAGTCTGCAAAAAGGTGGTTTCTTTTAACATTTAAGAGTATCTAACTGCAGAAAAATGTTTTTTTTCATAGTTGCCTAGGTCAATGGCATTAAGACAAAGATTGCCTATGTCTGTAGCAAATTCATTCATCTCGGTTTTGAATGAGTGATCTGGAACAAAGGAAAAAGCATGCTAACGTGTTTCCATCTTAATTTGAATAATTCAGTTAGTATCACTATGAATGAAATAAGTGAGTGATTTGGTTATTCATATAGCCACCAAGCGTGCATATTACAGTATGCGTAGCACACAGTAGTACTTATCTTATCAACAGCAATGCCTGAATAGCTTGATTTAGCATTGTAATCCGCTTTCATTATCATGTGGGTCATCACTGGGCTCTACTTTCTTCCGTCTCATTCAGAATCTTGGCCTTCCTTATTAATCAAATGTCAGCTTTCAATTGCTACAAGCAGCAATTGTAGGACCCACTAATACTTGCTCAAAAGGGTCAAACTCAAAGGAGTGGAAGTCCATTATTTTTAACATAGCTGATTTGATATCCATGTTTTCATCCAATTACTCAGAAGATCAATACAATCAATAGCCAAATGATGGAAGGCTCTGTAATTAAAAGATTTCAGATCAAAATTCTGAGTCTCACTTGTTTGTGCTTTGCCATTAGTATCAGGGAGCATAGGAGGAAGCCTTTACTTCTTGTCTCCCCCTAGCTAGGCCTGTGATCTACTAAGAGAAACCTTCGGAATTTTAGGTTGTTTGTGCAGTGGAGAAAGCATGTAAACCAGTGTCTGGAAGTTAAAACCAGGCACATTCAAAACAAAAATGAGGCACTTTCATTTTGAATGGTTGGAGTGATTAACCATCAGAACAAACAACCACGGGAGGTGGTGACTCTCCATCTCCTTATGTCTTTCAGAAAGGCATCTCATCTTGAATAAAAGAACTGTAGTTAGGGACAAGTGATTGATCTCACTACAGGGAAAACTGGATGAAATTCTGTGGCCTGTGTTGTACAGAAGATCAGAACAGAAGATCTAAAGACCCCATTGGGCTTAATATCGATGAACCTATGAATGAAAGTAAAAGCTAGGGTAATTTCTGTCTCATTTTGCTTTACAATGGAGAAAACAGCCTTGAAAAGATATTTTTCCCAGAACAACACATGTTTTCCTTGTTTGATTTTTTCCCCCTATAGAAATATCAAGTCTTGACTTGGCTGTTTTTCTTGGAGGAATTTCTTGGTGACTCATATGTGGATTGGGAACTTTCTCAGCCCACAGCGGAAAAGAGAAAGGTGTTCAGTATTTAATAGAGAGACAGCTTTTCTCCCACATGTTTTGGATAAATAGGTGTTAACAGAACACAAAACACCAAAGGTTTTAGCTGACTGAATAAAAATAATTTTCCCCTTCAGATAATCAAGATTTTCTTGCATGGAATCTCTGGTTTCCCAAAGGTTTTATCCATAGCTACTGTCACCAATTCAGCTGACCTGAAGTTAGCACTTGAGGGAAATCAAGTCTCAACACAATTCCTTCAGTTATGTCCATTTTTACCACTGGGGCAGTTAAATTACATGAAATCAAGTCTAACTAACAAGGTGGTAATAAACAGGTATAGCCCCAGGAATGTTGGCTGCACCAGACCCCCTGTCTGGTATTAACACTTGCTGAGTAGGACTAGTGAGAATACTGATAAGAATTCTTTTGTAATTTTCTCCCATGTAGACATAGGCATAGTCTTACAGGGGAAGCTATACATATGGTGTGTACATATATGTACACACAGACATATATATACACATATATACATATGTATATAACATGTATGTATGTGTGTGTATGTGTATATATATGTACATACACACATATATATGTGTGTGTTTGTATGTATATGCACATATGTTATGTTATGTATGTATACGCACATATGTTAAAGCATCTCTAAATGTGTGTGTGTGCGTGTGCGTGTGCACGTGTGTATAATCTGTGTAAAGTCTTTAGGATGTATTTTATATATACAGGGTAAAGAAGCAAAGCAGAGCACAATATATTTGGATCCTAAACTATACTTCACAGAATTATAAATGTTATTTTGTTGTGGTTCAGAAATAAGAACCACAAAAAGTGGGAAAAAGGGAAATAATATTTTTCATTTTCTCTATAAGAATGGTCACATACATACACATAATGAATTCAGCTCCTTGCACCTGCAAATCCCACGGAAACAATCACACAACAAAACACAGACAAGATATTTCAGTCTTTTGCTGCACAGTGAATGGAAACATGAATACTTGCTGAGCAGTGGTAGTTATTTATCCAGGACTAAGACAAATAGTCTCCCTACTGACTAGCTAAGTGATGACGAAAATTTGGCACTAAGTTCTATAGCACCACCCATACATTACAGGTTTCTAGTTTTCCTCTGAAGGGAACTGGAGCAAGAGGAAAAACAAGATTCAAATACAAGCAGAGTGCATTTGAACCTGTTCTGTGAACTTTGGTTAACAGAACCCTTTGGCTACCATGTGTCCCCAAGACCTTTTTAGATATGTATGCACAGAAGTCTTAAAGTATTTAACTTCATGAAGTTTAAAAGCCCTCACAAGATGCTCTGTAGAGTGTATAAACCAGAGGTTGGCAATCTATGGTCTCCAACTTGACCTAAGCCATTTTGACCTGCTCCTGGAAAAGATTACCAACACCTGTTCTAAACTTTTCTGTCTGTTAGGATTGTGGGAAGGAAGGGCTGGAAGGGATCTCATAAGGAAGAATCATCCCCAACAAAAAAACCCATCTGAGTCAAATGTCTTGATAATTTGCAAGGATGGAGAGTCCACAGTTTCTCTAGGGAGCCTGTTCCAATGTTTGACCACCCTCATAGTCATAGTCCTCCTAATTGCCAACCTAAATTTCCTCTTCTACAGCTTGACACTATTGTTCCTAGTCCTGTCTCCAGAGAAAAGCCCATCTCCATCCTCTCTATAACTGCTTCTCAGGTATTTGAAGATTGTTGTCAAATCCCCCCTCAGTCTTCTCTGAAATCATCCTAGTTATTTCAGCCTTTCCTTATAAGTCTTGTTTCTCAGGCACCTAATCATTTTTGGGGCTCTCTACTGGATCCTTTCCAATCTGTCCACACCTTTCTTAAGTGTGGAGCCCAAAATGACACAATACTCCAAGTGAGGCCTCACCAGCACTGAATACAGCAGAGGAATCATTTTCCTTGATTTGCAAGCAATGCTTCTGTTGATAGAACCTGGTATACTGTTGGCTTTTTTGCAACAAGACCGCTCTGTTGTGTCATATTCAGCATATGGTTGGATCTACTGTAACCACTTTGTCCTTCTTGACTGTACTACATCCTAGCAAGTCATCATTACCCAGTCTGTATTTGTGCATACACTTATTTTATCCCAAGTACAAGACTTATTTGTCCTTGTTAAAACTTGTCTGGTTGATTGCAGACCTGTCTATCCAGGTCATTCTGTATCCTAGCCCTGCCCTCCAGAGTGTCTGCATTTCCACCCAACTTGGTGTCATCTGTAAATTTGCTAAGCATGCACTTGATCTTATATCCAAATCATCAGTGAAGATACTGAACAATACCTTACCTAGGACAGACCCTTCGTGAGCCCCGCCTGATACCTCCACACAACTAGACATTAAGCCACTGATAGCTACTCATTGAGCATGATGATCCATCCAATTTTGTATCCACATTATAGTACTTTTATCTGGGCTATAGTTCTTTAGCTTGTTAAAGAGAATGTTGTGGGAGACAGTGTCAAAAGCCTTGCTGAAGTCCAGGTATATCATATGCACTGCTTTTTCCTCATCCACAGAGCCTGTCACCTTATCATAGAAGGAAATCATGTTGGTCAGACTTACTCTTGGTGAATCCATGCTGTCAGTCTGTCCCTGATCACCTTGATCTCCTAGGTGCTTCACAATAGATTTGTTAAGGACCTACTCCATGAGCTTTCCAGAAATCGAGGTCAGGCTGACTGGTGTGTTATTCTCTGGATCCTCCTTCTTCCCTTTCTTAAAGACAAGCACTATATTTTCCCTTTTTCAATCATCCAGGAACTCACTCCACCTCCACCAGTTCCCAAAGAGGATAGGTAATGGCTCTGAAATTACCTCAGCCTATTCCTTCAGTACCTGATAGTGTATCCCATCTGGCCCTGCTGATCCAGAAACATCTAGCTTCTCTAAATAATCTCTTAACTATTCTACTACTCTAGGCTGTTTGTCTCTTTCCCTATCCTTGCTATCAACTGCACATATCATCTGGTAGTTTCTTATATTTGTGGAGACTAAAGTGAAAAAATGGCATTAAATACTTCAGCCTTCTCTGCCTTTGGCATTCTAGTAGGGACCTCTGGTTTCTTTCATCTTAGAGACATGTAGTCACTTTGATCTGCTTAGGCTTGCCTCTGGCAATAACATTAGTGCCCACATGGATGAGCAGCATGAGATAGTAGTTAGAGGTCTACACAAGTTTCAGCAACCTTTCTGTGACATCCCAGATGTGTGCTGCTGACAAGCAGCAGACCTCATGAGCCAACAGGTAAGGCTGGCAAACATAGATGCCTCTGTGCCTACAGGTTGGAGTGACCAACTACTACCACCACCTGTCACTTCCCTTTGGCAGCAGTAGTCTCAATTCTCTTGTGCCTAAGGGAGCATGGCCTGGCCTCTCCTGCCGCTGGAGTAGGCTCTTCTTATCCAGTGCCAGGACTTCCTACTTGTTCTCCAGCTGGATAGCCACAGGTTCAGAAGAGAAATGCTATTTGTTGACAGCTGCCAGCTTCCTTCTTCCAGAGTACCTGTGTCTTCTGTGTCTTCCAGTGTTCTCTCTGGTTGTCTCTTTTTCATGATGCTGGCTCCTCATGCTTATGGCTGCTTCTAAGCCTATACACCTTTACTTGCAGCTCTTACCTGATTCCTGAGAGAATCCATCAGGAGGCACATCTCACATTGCAAGCATTCCCCCACCATGTTGTCTTTGGCAGGGACGTGCACGCTTCAGTGCCTGCAAAGCCAGACCAGAACCTGGATGGAAGCTTCCAGGGTCAGCAGCTGTCTGGACAGAGCCCACATAGGACACAGTCAGAGGAAGAGTTGGCAGTGGCAGGATCTTTGGCATTGCAATGTCTTTGCTGATTCTCTTGCTATCACTAGCTCCTTCTTCTGCTGCTACTTCCTGAAAAATTCCTTTCTCCTGTACCTGCTTTCACTCAGTGAGCTTACTGTGAAGGAAGGGTAAGAGTGTGTCTGGACAAACTCCCCAAGGAACTCCCCACTCAAATGCTCCTGTTTGCTGGCCTGTTTGCTGGCCCGGTCTTGCTGGTTTCTGTTCCTCTGGCAGAGTTTATAAAAACTGAAGATTTGTGGCTTAACTCTCATGGAAAAGACCTATTGAATTGATAAAGAAGCAATCTTCCACCAGACTTTCTGAACCATTCTAGAGAATTTTATCCTCTTGGACAGTTTATAACATGCCATAGACTATATAAAAGGATGCATACCTGGCATATTTCTAACCCTCACCAACCTCACTTGCAGGAATGACCTGTAAAGGTTTGATGGTGATCAGCACAAGTTAGGGCTGCCCAGCTGCTAGTTTTCTTAGATGGATATATAAATATGACTTCAGTCCTTTCAGTATTTGTGTTGCTCTTTTTAGTAAGGAATTTAGCAAATACTGTGGTAACATTATGTATTTGTTCATATTAAATTTTGGATATTTCAGTGTGGGCCTTGAATATCATATTGGAACAACAAAGAATACCTGCAATTAAGTTTTGCTTTGCAGTTCACCTTTCAAGTTAAAAATGAGAGTTATCTGCTGGCCTTTTATGAATAAGGGGAGGGTGGGCTTGCCACAGACCTCTGGAGTGTCTGTTGGTTGCCACCAGAACTAAGGGGTTTTCCCATTGTTTGCTTGGGATTTGAGGCACCAAGGTTTAATTCCTTATTTTGTCACAAACTTCCTGTGTGACCTTGAACCAGTCACTTTGGCTCATTCCCCATCTGTAAATCAGGGAATTCTTACCTCTCAGGGGTTTTTGAGGATAAATATGTTAAACATTATGAAGCACTGGATACCACAGTAGAAGCTTTCAGGTAGGAGAGGTCTGGTATCAGCATTATAGATGATACGTATAAGAACTTTTCAAGAATCCTTTTACCAAGGTGCACTACAGTGAACAGATGAATAAATCGTGTGGAGACTCAAACCATGATGTATCGTTGGAAGGAGCTGATATGAACAATCTGTCTGCCTCTGAGCTGATTGATAGATGCAACTGCCTCATTCCCTATCAATTGACCAAATTGTCTAATACTCCAATTGTCAGCTTCTTTGATGAAAGGCTGGTTCAAATATCAGATTGTTGAGCATTAGGGAAAGGGGATTAGATTTATAATGTAATCTTCTCATAACATTCCTCTTGAACCCAGAGGCTGTGCTTTGTAAAGGGGTTCTTTTCTCTCTTTGACATTGTAGTGTCCTGATGAGCGACAAATCTCCCTTACCTACATTTGGTGACAGTGATTCTGTTACTGACTGAGTGTTCGTGAAGGTCACTGCAGCCCCAGTCAAATTTGTTTCATATAGAGTAGGTAAACACATATTGTAGGGAGTGGATTCCCATACCTGAATCTCAGTTGCTTTCACTGAGGCCATTCTTGCAGTACAAGGCTCAGCATCTCTTTCTGTGGGAAACCATAGAGAAATGACTAAAAGACTCTGCTCTTTGCCAAATGCCTCCCTAACACTGCAGCCAGACGGATTGCTACAAGCGATGGCTATCCCTAGAGTCTTAAAGGAAATTTTCCACTGCAAAGGAAATGGGGGAAGAGCTCTGACGTTTTGTCGAGTCTCAGCCTGTATTACATTTCCACCCTGAGTTCTTCAGGATTAGTGGGGATGATGCCACTCTGCTGCTCGCACTGGCCCTCTACCCCCTTCCAGACTATGAGCAGATCCCAGGACATTTGAGACCCTTCTGCAGATGCCTGGGGAATGGGGGTCAGGCAGCTGCAGAGGTGTCTAAGCCTCTTTTCTGTAGCAATGACTTCAAGTCTCCCTCCCACGTGCAGTGTTTCAAGGTTTGATGGGACCAGTGAGTTTTGGCGGGGCCAAATCCTGAGGTCAGTGGGAGTTTTAAATGTCAGATTTGGCCCTGTATGTCTGGTCATTAGAACTTTGTTATATGTCCATATTGGTAAATCATGACAAGGATAATTGGGATGGAGTTGCATTTCCCTGCTAACCGTGTTAATCTAAGAGAGTGACTTCCATCCAGACAGACCTGTGTTCCAGCATCAGGGTATGATTACAGTTGAGTTCTGTCTGTAGTTGGGGGTTACCCTCACCACATTAACCAAGTGCTACAAGAAAAGGGCTCTTTCTTTCCCAGTCCTCACCCCTGTTGAGTTCCCAGGCTTATTGACATTGTAGTGTCAATGTAGTGTCATTGTAGTGTCAAAGCCTGAAATGTTCAGCAATTACCACTGGTGCATCTGGGGAGTGATATGGGAATTCAGGGCAAACAGAAGGGCTATGCAATTATTCCTATTTGCCCATGTAATTATGCAGCTCAGGTCTTCAGTGTAAGTAGAGAAAATCCACAGAGAAACCTGCAGTAAGGCTCTTGGGGGGAGATTAATGGCCCAAATGGGATACTTCCTTTACGCAGGGTCAGATTTTAAGTCCTATGAAATGTCCATGCAGTCTGGAGCTATGTAGAAGATACAGGTATCGTTATGTTTGTCCCAGGGCTTTCATAAATAAATTATTCCAGCCACAAGTGTTGGAAAGAGTGCTGCCAAATTGGCAGGCACAGAATATACTGCTAACACAGAGTAAAACTCTGCATGCATTGGCATTTGACAGAAAGTAACAGAAAGTAATTTAAGAAGGACGTGTACAAATCCACGATTTTCACATATCTCACATGTATGACCAGAGGTAAAGTGGAAGACCATGATAAGCAGCATGCCCCACATTGCCCCAAAGCACTGACTGATCCAATGTAAAAATAACTACAAACTTTAGCCAATATTGAAATCAGGTGAAGTTGAATGGTGCCCCAGTACACCATGGCCCTCCTTTGTGGAGTGGCATGGCATAGCTGAGGCCAGTGATAAAACAGCAGCATGACACCTTGTCCTGCACTGTTGCCATATGTAGTGGTGACGGTTGAGAAGACAGAAAAGATTGGGAGTCCCATCAGTCTTGGCAGACCACTGTTCTTTCCTACCAGGTTCAGGCTTCTGCTATGCAGTATTCCTATTAAGGAGAGAAGGATATGAGCCAAAATTTAGTTTATATCTTGTTACCTCCTAATCTGTGAAGGCTATCAAGCAGCAAGGACAAAGTGGCAGCAGGACATCTTGCATTTGGCAAGTTTGTCTATCTAGTTAATAATATTTCACAGAGAAGCAAGGGTTGTTGTGGGCAATATCTTTTATTGGACCAACTGTATGGTTGGAATGAACTTAGACAAAGCTTTCAAGTGCAAGGCATTCTTCCTCAGGTCATCATTTCACCAGCCTTTATAATGTAGTAACACTTGCACCTCAATAGCCACTTCCATCATAGGATTTCAAACCCCCTCCAAGCCATAAGTTAAGCCTCAGCACACTGTGCTGGAGTACAAAAATACTCTCATTGCAGAGAGCTAAACAATAGTATAGTGATGTTCAGTAACTTGCCCACAGTCATACCAGAAGTGGTTGGCACAATCAGGGCTAAATCCACAAACCTTCTGGCTTGCATCCCAATCTTCTGGCTCCCACTGGGCATACTTCCCCTTGCATACTACAACTTGGAGCTGAGGCGCTAATATCTTGGCTTGTCTTCAAAAAGTTCATGCCCATTCTCACTGTCTCTAGAACAGATGATGTGCTAGCATCGTACCTCCAAGAACAACATGATAGCTGTTATGCTAGGCAGAAAGCATTTTCCCCATTTGATGAGTGTTGTCCCTTTGTCCTCCCACAACCAAAGAAGAGTGAAGTTGTCCAGCCCACTGAGCAAAGTTTTTTCAAGGTGTAGGAAGCAGTGATGACCTGTTTTGAAGCAGAGGGCTTGTATTGTTTCAACAAGGGGCATTTGCAGGAGTTGCCATATGTATTTAGTATATCATTTGATAATGTGAAAAAAATATGAAAGCAGCGAGAGACAAAAGGAGAATGAAGATGAATGTTAGTGTTCCCCTGGGATTCATGGCTGAAGGAATTAACACAGCTTGGCACTCTACCCTAGCTGTGTTTGTTTCCATGGCAACAGCTACGTACATGTTTCAGACTATCTACAGTGACACAGTTGCAGAAATAGTAGCTTGCAGGTTTCTGATATCGCATCAGTGGGCAGGCAGCACACACTGTATTAAGTAAGTGTAAAAGAATTTAAAATATAGCTCTGGATTCAATTGTATGTACCTTTGTAGAGTTCATCTGATCAATAGTGTAGGTATTTGCTGCATTCCACTTGGATACTGGAACATATGGTCAAAGTTGAAAGTTGTAGGAGGCTGTTTGAGCAGTTTTAGTTGATTTGATCAATATGACTGAATGTCATAAATATGAATGAATAAAGAGGAGGGAAAAACCATTTCAAGAAAATCTTGAAGAAGTATGTGGTCACTGGAGGGTTGGTTTTTTTATCGTACGACAGGCTGCAAATAGCTGGATCTTAACTCAAAATCTTATTTACTGTTGAATCTTAAAGTACTTCAGCTGTTATAAGAATAAATGATCTACTGTCTTATTATAAGGCCATTTGTGAATGATAAATACCAGGTCAGATGATTATTAGTGTAATTAAACAAAATTGGGACTCCATTGTCTTTTCTGTAAGCTCTTGTAAATATCAGTTCCCTTTCCTGTATTGAAAACATAAGATGACCCTGGTTTGTCTTTGACATTTTCTGTTACTTTTTTGTTGGCATCTGCCTTTATATTAAGCCACCATCTCATAGAATAAGTTATATATATATATTGTTTTAGCTTTTCTTAGAAAAAAATGCAATTTGAAAAGCAGGTTGCTGATTTACCAGGGATTTGGAAAGAGATAATGTACAATGTAGAAATGTGTATTTATTGAAAAGAAAAATATCATTCTTATCTGAGTATTAGAGCAGGTGCTAGATGCACAGATTTTAGCTGTTACATGAGGCTATGTTATACTAAGACATTTAAGTATTTGGCAGTTCTGTTTTTAATTGATTCTTTTAATGTCAAAATATGTTGTATCCAGTGTTAATCAGTAGAAAATGATGCATTTAATGTACCATTTTGGTTGTTCAGGAAAAAAATGAAAAGAATATAAAATTATCAACTTTAATCTTTAGGCTCTTTTAAGAAGTTTATGGCCACTAAATAAATTGCTAAGTGATGCTCTCTACACAACTTTTTGAAAATCTGTGATGCTGTTGTGAGGGAAGAGGAATTATGGCATTCACTGCTGTTTGTTACAGATTCAATCTGCACTAGCTATGGGCTAGATCAGGTCTTCAGGCTCAGCTCTGAGGAGGGGATGGAGAATAGCCACACCACTACCAGGAACAGCCGTGAGGACAAATGTCCCTAACAGGCACCCCTCTAAGGCTATAAATAGATATCACAGTAGTCCTGAGATAATCGGTTTTCTCCTGGGACAAACTGCAGTCATTCAGACATCCATTTCCATTGTCTTTGAGCAGATCCCCAAAAGGTTTGCGGAATAAGATCTGCTAAGAAAGACTTTGTCCTGGGCCACTGCAAAGTGTGTATTCATGGATGTCCTGGGCTTGCATCATTGGAGCATTAGCAGAAAGCAGCAGTGCATTCAGTCACTCACTAAACTCTGATTAGAAGGGTCATGTGTCTACATACCAGTCCTGTGGCTTCTCTGTCCCAGAACAAACACAGGCAAAACTGGTCCTGGGACAAATGCAATGCCTGTTCGTACCTAGGGCTGAGTTCCTCCAAGGTCTTCTACTTGCGCTGGATCAAAGGAGGGACTGTTTTGCTACAACCCTGGACAGGATGCTGTTTTCTCTGGCTTCTCCTGTTCATTCGGGCAGTTGGTTGCTCAGCCTGTGGGGTGGGGGTGTGACTGGAGACATGATTCCAACCACTCACCTGTATTCCTTGCCCTCCTGCTTCCTTGAAGCTGAAGATATGCCTCTGTAGCCCTTTCTCTTTATTTAATGCAGAGCCTGAGGAATTAATCCTTTGCATAGCAAAGTTAGAATAGGGTACAACCTTCTCTATCCTGCTTCCTAGAACCACGTAGAAGCCCTTATTTATCATAATATTTTAGCAGTCTTTTGTAGGAACTGTTCCTTCATGGGAAGCAGGATCAGGTTCTTGGTTCTGGACCATAAGACGAAGAAGATCTGTGCTTATTTGTTTCTCTAGTATTTGCACCATCTGCATTCTGTCATTCTGTTCTGTTGTATCAAAAAAATACTTTGTCATGGGAAGGCTGTTTCATAATACTTTACTGATAGCCTTTTAGTAGTTTCTGCAGCTACCTCAGTATGCATGAGTCCAGAATGGTTATTCTATTGCTTCATGTTTGGAAGTAAAATGAACCAAAATTATCTTGAACCCCAGAGTCCTGTAGGTTTCCCAGATCGGGAAGTCAGACACAGGACATTAGGCTTGTATTTTTTTACTTAGTGGATGGAAATGCTCATACTGTATGTACCCTGTGGAGCAAATTCTATTTACAACGCCATGGAGTTATGGTAAATATAAGTTACAGAATGTGACCCCGTGATTCTAAACATGTTAATTTTGACACAGTTTGTAACTATTGTGTTTTCAACTACTGTGTGGACAGTACAAAGGCAGCTAATTTAACTCTGCCCAGGATCTGAGTGACTGACTCAGTGATTGCATACCTGCTGGTGACAAAACTAATAGCTTTTCTTTCAATAGACTCAGTTTTATTAGTTAAATATAAATTTTAAGACAGCAAAAATAGGAGCAGCTTCTTCTGTAAAGGCATGAACAAAAAAATATGCCAACTCCTGAATGATTAGATTCCCAGATTGACATGTTGAACATGACTATTCTAGTATAAATCATCTGTCAGCAGTACATCCAAATATTTATATATTTTGACTTGTATCAGATTATAACTACTACTAGGATATTTAAGTTCATAAACTATTTGATATTTGGTAGTCATGTCATTGCCTTTTTGTGTTTTTAATAATAGTATTCTGCCTGAATTCTTCCAAAGATATCAAAGTGGTTTAGTAAGACAGGGAAGTTGAGGCACAGAATTATGTGAGTGACACCAGATAATGTAGAGACCAGCTCAATTTCCATGCTAATATTTAGATTGGGTTTACTTACAGTTATTTGGTCTCATTCCATTTCAAACTCCAGTTAAATATTCATTTCACTCTATCTGATTGTCTTTTGAAGGGACTATATGGAGACTGGCAAAGAATCTAAAATGACTAATTATGTTTAATACCAACAACATTGACGTATAATTAAAATGAAGAGTGGACTTTAAACTGATCCTCAGAGGGCACCAGAAGTAACCTTAACAATGTATTAACAATCATATCACTGAAGGCATATGGTAGCAGCTGTTTGCTTCTGTCAAATACTGTCTCTTTCAAGATACATGCAAAGATTTCTAGTGTAAGGCTCAAGTACATTAGGTGTGCAATAATACAGATGATGATGATACTTGTCTCATATATGCATGCATATACAGAACTTTTCATTGGGAGATCCTGGAGCATTTTACATAAACCTAAGCATGATTTGCCATATTTTACAGGCCAGGAGACTGAGGCATGGAGAAGGGAAGTGACTTGGCCAAAGTTGCCCAGCAGAGCAGTGGCAGAGTGGTGACTAGAACTGAGTTAATTGGCATCCCAGTCCAATATTCTAGGTACTTGACCACACTGCCTACCTCAGGAGTACAAGGAAGAGTCCTCACTATTTCTGCTTTTATTTTCTCAATTATTAGCAGAGACACTTGAATAAACAAAGAGACTTTCTGATATGAGAACAGATGTTGGCGTTATATTTTTAAGAAGGTATAGTTGCTGTGCGCATTTGTTTGCTCTTGCTTACTAAAGGGATAAAGTGCAATCCAGGTTTCAGAGAGAGATGGCTGATTAATCTGTCTGCCAGGTACATATGGAAATAAATTAGCAAATGGTGCATCTGGGATTAAACTACTGCAGAGATGATAAATTATTGCCATCTTCCATGGCTGTATTACTGAAGCTTCAGTTGGTTCCCCAGTACTTAGTTACTTGCTATTCACATGACATACCATGGTTATGGAATGGAAAGTATCTACATTTTAAGCAATCTCCTAGGATATTTAGGGACAGATTCAGACCAGACTCTGAAAAAGTGCATGGAGTGTTTGTGCAAAGAAATTAACTTACCCATTTCCCCATGTGTTTCTGAACAAGCTTCAACAGGAATACCAATGCAGAATATAGTCCTTGCTCTGTGCAAGCACCAGAATGGGTGAGAGCTGCTTGGAAGGGCATGGGTGTCAGCCACCTTCTCATTGGTGCAAAGAAGCACTATACTGCCCCTCCTTTAGTTGTAGTGTAGTGTGTGTGTGTCATTGCACAGTCACAACTCCACTTTGGGATTCCATCTTCTGGCATGTACCTAGACAGTACCTGGGTATCTTTATTAGTATCAGGCAGTGAAGGTCCAAAGGGAAACATGGAATTCAGCCCCCACTGCACAAACCAGATTTCAGATCTCGATGTAGCTCCAGACAGCCCAGGTCTGGCCTCTCTTGGTGATGGACACTGAATCCAAACACTCAGACTGTGTGTAACTTGGGTTTGAATTTGCATCTAGAACCAACCATCTCAGCTCAGATGCAGTGTTTGCAGCAGAGCTAGATGGATATTTCAATTGCTTGGTAAGGGATAGCTATACTTATAGACAGCAGAAACACATAAACCAGTAAGTGTGAGTAGAAGTGTGAGGAATGCAAAGTAAGCTTCTGACTTTCTGCAGGAAAAGTTGTGATGTAAAACTTATTGTTATCAAGGTTTCGTCACTATTAATGCTAAGGTAAATAATGTCTCTTAATTAGGGCTGCCATCTTTTTGTTTATTTTTCTTTCCCTTGTCATCTGGTTAAAGGAATTTCATGTTATGAAATTACAGCATTAACTAAGGGCTTAACTGTTTAATTCACAAAGCTGGTGTTTTTGAGGCCTTCATGTGGGACTAAACTATCTTTCTATAGAAAGGTAGATGTAGCCTCTAGCTATTTACATCTAATAAGACAAAACCCTGTATGTTATAAATGAACTGCAGTAGGTGATACTTCTGATAAGTGGCTCAGTGACTTATGGAAAAAGCCTGGTAGCTGTGCCTCTGAGGTCATCGCTGGTTTCTTATCAAGACACATGCAAGTTTTGAGAGCAAGGCAACTACACAAGATTTTGTCAGTGTCCGTTTCCCAAGGATTTAACCTAGGCTCTAAATGTTTGTTCTGGGTTCTATCTTTCCCAGGGAGGGAGTAGTTGTAGTAGCCTTAACTGCAGCTGTTTGCAATGAAACAGGGAGGAAGGGGGAGTGGGAGAAGACATACAAACAGACTGGAGTATGGGTGTCAAAGTGCTGCAGGAAGGAAGAAGATGCATCTGTCTAAGGTGCAGCTCTTAAAAACTGTGACAGCAGTCTATTTCAGGAGGCGATGGAGCACCTTGCCATCTCTTAGTGTGACTTTTATCTGGAACTGGAGGGCCCATCCAAGGTAAGCCTCTCACCAGGGCTGTCCAGTAATCTGGAGTAGCTGAGGTTGGAGTAGTTGTGGTGGTAGTCTTTGTACTGACTTTGAATAGGGAGGCCTGAGGACCTTATGACAGGCAGAGGAAGGAATATTGTTTGAAAAGCTTTCATGGCAGGAACAGGGGAATGCCCAGGGATCGTGGAGTAGTGGTTAAGCTACCTTGCTATCACCACTACATTTCCTGCTGCTACTGCTGAACCTCTGCTCTAGAAGGAAAATGGACTCCAGTATCTGGGTAATGGTAGATTCTCCATCCCCACTCCTACCTTCAGAAATCCCTCTGCAGAGATATGAGCGAGCCTCTGTACAGCTGGGATCAGTGACATACCTGTGATTTTTGGAGTCCCCACCTGGGCAGAGATTAGGACTCTGGTACAAATCTATGGGGGAATAAAACATCATGTCCACTTCACTCATGGAGTCCCTTGTTGTTACAGGGGCAGAAGTATGACCTGAATGATGATGACCTGATAATCAAGTCCTCTACTTTTATACTGACTAGTATTCCTTTCAAAGTAAAGACAGCCATGTTTGGAACACATTCCTAATTGCATAATACTAAGAAGTCTGCATTTCACCATGAAATGTATGGGAGGACAGGGAATATATATCTCAACCAGTGAGGACTAGCTCAATGCAATTAATCTAGAGAGAGAAATATTTACTAGAAATAGATTTCTCTTCCAGTGACTTTATTTGCAAATTTTGTTTAACAACAACAGTTTGCTTGTAAAATAATAATGTCAAGCAGCTAGTGGGACTTACTATCACTCTTGGCCTTTCCTAATGAGTGTTTAGAACATAATGCACAGTGAGTCAAAGGAAACACAAACTGATGAATGAACAGATTGTGGCATAGTCATCTATTCTATTGCTCGCTTCAAGGAAAACTCCTGCAAATCAGACATGTGGTTTTTAAATGTACAAAGAAAACGAAAGAAATTACATTATGAATGAAAAATTAGATGGAAATGTCTAATCCTGTCTCATAAACAGTTCAGGAATAACTGTCTCTAAAATATTCTGCTTTAAGCATGCATTTAATTTGTGCTCTGGGAGCCAAATAAAGTTGCTAAGATAAAACATTCTAATAATGATTTATGTAAATGTATTTGTACAACGTAACTATGTAGTTGCCTATAGCAAATTGTTTGGAATATGAAATGACATTGCAGAGCTGCTTCTCCCTATATGAATACAATAGATGATATGAGACACTACATAAAGAAAACTTAATTTTACATTCAAAATGGAGTCTGATGCCATGTTTAGTAAGCAGGAAAGCCAACTGAACAGATTGCTATGTGCCTAATAAAGTAATCTCCAACTTGATTCTTTGCACAATATTTATAGTGTTTTATTCTGTTTTACTTTAAATTAATTTATGTGCTATGAATTACTGCAGAATTGTACTGCAGCCATATAGTTCAATATTAATTGCATGACTTACATCTCATATGTACAAAAATCTCAGGGTGCTGTGTAAACAGAAAACCAGGTCCAATATCCTCAAAAATGGATGAAAAGAGGGAAACAATCATAATTCTCATATGTCAGACACATATGGGGCTCCATTTATCCCATTTGTTAAAGATTATGGTGTTACACCAAGGATGACAGTGGTCAAGTGTCTCCAGAAAAGTGGAACCGATATGTGAAAGGGAAGTCTGCTGCTCCTGATGTCTCATTTAAAAAAACAAACAAAACCATGCACTAACTCTAAATTGATTGATACTGAACAACATCTTTCAAAGTGGCTTGGATTTCTCAAGTGTCTGAATCACAAATGTGATTAAGGAGGCCATTCCAAGGTTTTCTTTTCTTTATAGTGCTGATTTTAGAGCAGTGAACAACAAATTGGCTCTCTCATCTCTGAGGGCTTGATCCTGTACAGTTACCCCTGTGAAAAAGCATGTAGGTCAGGATTAGCCTCAATGAAGGGAATGAAGCGACATTTAATATTGCAAGATAAAGCTTTTGTTTCATATATATAAAGCAGGACGTGTTTCACTGAAATGCTTTGTAAAATTGGTAATGAATTTGTCATGGAGAAGTAAGAGAAAGTATTACTGATTTTTCTTTGGCCTACTAAAGCTTTTGTGGATGTATAGGCATGGACCAAACCACAGAATTTTGTTTAAATTCTGAACCTTCCAAGGTTAAGAAACATTGGGATCCACTCTTTAGATTGGGACTATTTTCAACTAGATAGTCTTAGCTACTTTAGGGGGGCATTGAGGTGAGCATAATTTAAGGAGATAGATATCTGGAGCTGAAATAGCTACATATGCAAAGCTTGTTGGAACTTTAGTAGAATTAATGCAACATACTGATTTATTACCTTATTAGAATTCAGACAGCATTTTTGTAGAACAAAGTTTCTTTCCATTTATTTTGAAACTGTGTTAACCATCCAATGTAAAAAGACCATAGTTACTACTCTCACAAGTTGATTGATGAAGACAGAACAGTTTGTCTAGAACTCAACTGAAGTATTAAAGCAATGCTGGGTGATGAAAAGATGGCACTGCTCTGTGGTTGAGGTTGGATGCCACTCTTATGCACACTTTATGAACATCTAAATTAGGTAGGTTCAGGAAAATGTAAATTTATGGATGATTAGTTGAACAGAGTTTCCGATCAAACTTACTGGTACTTCTTTTCAAAGACAAGATACGTGTGTAATGTAAAGAATAGATCTTTGTAAATACCCTGGCTTCATGTAGCTAGTAGTGTTTTAAATAAAATGATCTTGAGGATTAGATAAAAAAATTAAAATTTATTTAACCTTACACATTGCTAATAAAATTACTTCACATATTCATTATATAAGGCCTTTATAAAGAGGGCTCCAAATTGCTCTAGATTGAGCCATTTTTGGTCTTTATTCTATCTAATTTACAATATTTACCCATAATTTGTAGCAGGAGGCTTGGTGCTCCTGCTACGTTAAGACCAGGCAAGCTGAAGATGCAGCAGGTATGGCAGGAGGCAATCAGGAGCCACATGACCCAGAAGGGGGATGGGCTTGCAGTATATAACTCCAGGGCCTGAGCTGGGCAGGCAGTCTGGTCCTGGAGACTGCTGAGAGAGCATCTCTTGACAGCTGCAGCTCCTGAATAGTACCTAGGAGATTACAGCCTGTGGTAATATCTGGAGGTTTAGGAGGGACTAAGAGGAAGAGAAGGTCCCAAGGGGCCCATGAGCAGGGCAAGAGTATGAGTGAAGGGGGGAAACAGGACCAGAGAAGGTCTGGTGGCTGGGAAGTACCAGGAGGGTCTAGTGCCCAGGAGGGACTATGTACCTGGGAATAGTGTGGAGATGGGAGCCAGAGTGGGCTCAAGGACAGAACCAGAACAGATTTAGGCCTGGGAGCAAGACAGGAATGGATGCAATGTTGCTCAGGAATCTATGGGGCAGCCTCCCTTTTCTTAAAGATATAAGCATATTAAGGTATGGCAGACAAACAGAAGGGGAGGATCTGGGTAAAGCAAGGGTTGAATAGCCACCAGGCAGTGTTAAGCCTCTCCTGGGACAGGCCATTGTGCTCCAATGCTCTTAGTATCTAGAAGCTCTTATCTCACATTGAAGAGATGTCAAGATAGACTATATAAGCAGCAACTGGAAGATCATGTATTTTGTTCTATTTAACCTTTTCTCTCCCTCTTTCTGTCTGGGGCTTTCGCATCCTCAGACTTTGCATCACTCAGGTTGGAATGACTGAACAAATTAGAGTTCACTCTCCAACACTAATCAGAGTTGTTTCACCCTACATATCAGCTAGAACTGGCTGCACAAATAGTAGCCCTTGGAAACTGGATAGGTTTCATATGCAACTTACACTTCCTTCCTTCCATCCTTTCTGAGAAGCAAGTTCCTTGCCATGGCAGGTCAAAACCAACACTTGTAAAGGCCACCAAGCCACTTACTGGGGTTCTTCTTCCCAATTGATAAGTTCACTAGGTGGCCCTATGTGTTTCTATCTCACTCATAAAAATAAATTATTTTATTGCTTCATGATAAGGTAGGTGCTACCTTATTGTTGCTGTTGTGTGTTACAAATAATGAGGATCAGAAGCTGAAGTGGGATTTCTCAGTCATATCAGTGTTAAAATTCAGAGTAAAATTTCAGAAGTTGAAATTACCCAGTGGGTGCATCTACACAAGACGTTATGTCGCTGTAGCAATGTGCTACAGCGACGTAGCATTGGTGAGCACAAACCATAATGCTGCAGCTAAACTGCCATAGCAACATGTTCCATCACTATAGCACACTGCTATGGCGATATAGTGGCTAAAAATAACCGTGCCACGAGCATGGTGCAGTAATAGCTGTTACTGTGCTGTAGGGACACATGTAGATGCACCCAGTGAGTCAGTGGAGAACTTAGCTCAGGTATTCTTAGCAGAGAGAAAATCTTTGTTGGCTTAACAGGATTGAATTTTCTTCAAAGAAACAATTGAAACAAAGTGGAATCACCAAAACCTGTGCTGTGCATTAGTACAGATGAACTGTTCTGAAATCGATCCATTTGGAAAGAAAATAACTTAGAGTGGTCAAGGTGATGATGAGATTGGATGATGAAGTAGAAACATAGTGAGGGGAACTTGTGAGGGATATAGTGATGCCTAAAAGCTTTACAGAAGTGCTTTTATTACTCTGAATCAGCTTGGCTTGGCATTGACACTTAGCTGTTTGTAAAAGAGTTATATCTGCTTTTCAGATAAATATATTTGAAAGTGAATTCTTAACCCCTACTTTGCAGTACTGTTATTCCAGATAGAAGCAGTGAAGAATGAGCTGGCTTTAATTTTTCTGAATAAAGTACAAAAAAGAATGGGGTGCAAAAGTATGGTACATAATTTTCCAGTGAACAAAATGATCCAGGAAAATGACAGTCATTGGGAGTAAGTATTGAATGTAATGAAACCTGACAAATTAGAGTTTAATAGGCCCTTCTTTAAATTAGTTTGATCCATTAAACTTGCACTGTAACCCCTAAATAGTATTGTCTCAGTTCTAGTAAGGACTTCAGAAATAGTAAGAGTAAATTTGACTAACACTTTATTTAAAAACACCCAATCAAGAACACCTTAAAGAGAAAAAAATATCCTGATTAACATTATTTCCAAGAAGGCATTCTCTGAATACACTGTAAATTGCGCTGGTAGCATGCAGAAAACTATACTGTAATGGAGGTATTTCAATGAATGCCAAACGTGACATTGAAGTGGCCCCAGGCTAATGGGTGATGTGAAGTGATCAAGAGAAGAACATTTTGTTGATTGGTAGGAAAATTGGATTACTCTGGGAGTCACATGCTTATTCAGAATAAGTGAGTTAAAGTGAGTGTTGTGTTCAGTAGGTAAAGTTTGGAATTTTAAAAACAAACAAGAAGGGCAGGAAAAGCCTCTTTTCTCAGCCAAACTCTTATTTGACTAATGATTTACAACTCTAGAATATCTTTGCAGGGAGAAGTGTAACTCATTAGTCATGGATATCTCATCCATTATGGTAAGACATTCCAATGATGCAAAGTAAATCAATATTATGGTATCCCTTAAAATGATTGCTTTTTCCTTGACTGATTGTGCATTAAAAGCAACCTTTAAATGATGGCTATTAGCACCTGAGATCTGGTCACTGATGCTGAATTGACAAGAGATAGATTGCAAGACATCAAAATAATTGTTGGCATTGATATAATCCTTCTTCTATAGTTCATAACAGAGCCATCAAACAAGAAGTCCATGAGAGCCCATGTAAATTCCTGCTTCATGATAAAGGAGTCAAGACCCTTTATTTAGTAGAAGAGGTCGAAGGCACTACTATCATAGAAGGGGAACATTTTAATAGTTCAGCAACAAGTCAACAGCTCGATAAATATATGTCATCTACCTCAAACCTAACAACACAGAACCACATAGAAAATAAACCCCTGAGGCTGCTGCAGTCTAGCTGATTGTGTCCTCCCTGGGTGCAGACAAACGTTCACTACGTGCAGTCTAAGTTTAGGTAGCTTGCTTTAAGGTACCTATACTTAGACAGAGTGTGTAGAGCCATTTGCCGCTGTCAGGAGTGGTGTGGGAAGCCTGAGACAAGTAATTCAGGTAGGGAGAGAGGAGATGGCAGGTCTGTGGGGAGGGGTTGCCTGGCTGGGGCGGGATGGAAACAAAGGGGTTAGGTGCCTGAAAATAGCCCAGTGGGGGTGGGGGGGCAGAGAATAGCACAACCCCAGGCCTGGGACAAGCAGCTGGGCTTTCCCAGTTACAGGATTATGCTGCAAATATGTGCAGGAATTTGTGAGATTGGGTTAATCCCTTCCTAGATCAGGTTGACCCTTTCTCAATCTAGGTTAATGCACAAACTAAGGTGAGTTAACTTAGATCAGGCATGCCATTTTTGGGTGAATTAATCCCTCCAAGCACCTGCATGATTGAGTTCTGAATGTATCTGAATGTGATACCTGTACATACCCTATCAGTCTCTGCAACTGTTTTCTTCTGCTGTCATCAGAACGTGAGGTACGATAAACTACTGTGCAGAATCTGCAGCAACTTTAAACCTCTTGCTGAGGCATCCAGTGTCAGCATGGAGGCTGAAGTTGGAAATCTGTCCATAAAAATGAAATGCAAAATGAAATCTAGAGTAACAGCCCTCACCAGTATGCATCTGTGCACCCTTAAGGCAGAGTTTTAAAGTGAAAATCCAAACTTTAGCTTTAGATTGAAAGAATAACATGCTCAAACAGAACAGTGTTTAAAGCCCAGTAGCATGTTGTCATTTTTTAAAGCAATTTCAGCCATTGACTGTTTTAATAATTTGAGGGGACAGGTGGTTAGTCACAAGGAGATGAATTCTTGTTACATGCAAAATATAATATAAAAAGTGTCTTGGATAATGATGTTTCAGGTAATGTTGCAGTCTACAGAACACACATTTATTTGGAATGTTTTGATGGGCTAGGGTCATGGTTCTCAACCTTTTAAAGTACAAGGCACACTCACTAACTTTTGTGCATTGAGTGGCACCCTATTTTAAGAGCTAATTTATTTATTACAATGCCTACCTCCTTGTAGAGGAGCCAGGGAGTGGGGACAAGGTATGGTCAGAGACAGACTGAATCTTTGCTTACCTGTTTATCTCCTCACACCTGGCTTATCTCCTTGCACCTCATGGCACCCTTCAGATGATCTTGTGGCATCCCATGCTGCCATGTAAACTTGGTTGAGAATCACTGCATTATGGAATAGTTCTAGCAAGCAACATTAGCAAGTTAGTAAGAAAATCAGCAAGTACTTTAAAGAAAGTGGTTTGAGATAGTTCTCAGTCTTAAATCTACTCGGAAAAGAGACTTGTCAGCATAGCTGACAAGGACCAGTGCAAATGTTAGCATAGGATTGAGAACATGATTATGGAAAAGTGATTTGTTTCCATTTGATCCATATCCTGAATCTCAGTTACATTTCCTAGTGTCCATCCCTATGATCTCTAAACCTTCTCTGCAATTGTTGCTCAGGGATCTTCAAGTAGGATTTCTGTTTACTGTAATGTAGCTTTTATACATAAAAAACCATTTTCCTGTAGCTGCTTACATTTATCCCCTGTCAAAACATAAAGCACTTCAGTACACACTGACTCTGTTACCCTCTCATGTCCCTGACATTCATTATAAATTGAGAAGCTGGGTTTTTTAAAAGCTATTTAGATGTTTTCTGCTGTAACTTTCTCTAATAGACATATTCCCATTGATTGCAATGAAGCACACAGAGCAGAAGAGAACAAATCAATTGAAAAGTAAAGTTAAGACAACAAGTACACTTCTATTCCACTTACCTTAATGGAAATAGTTAAGGCTGGATCTATCCCAGGTGGAACACTTCTGAAGTCAATGGAGTTGTTCCAGAGATGAATTTGGCTTTCAGTGTTTTGTTTTGACCTTTTCAGAAGGTTGCTCTACAGGACTGATACTATTAAACACAGTCAGTGATACCTGAAGTCGAAATATAGAAAAGGCAAAGCTAGAGTGAATATCACTTTTTTCATTAAGGGAGAGAGGGTTGACTTTTATAGAGTGAGGGTAAGAGAATTGATTCCAGATAAGCGCTAAACTTAGTTTCAGGTCTCCCTAGGGAATTACAATACAGACTTGGCATGACATTGGGACTTCATTGCATTCCTGTGCAGCTGTCCAGCAGGGGTTATAGCAAGTGTTTCTGAATTTCAGTCCACTACAAGGGCTCTTTATCAGCTCAACGGTCTCTTAGGAAGGAGAAGACTAGGCCCACAGACTTTGAATTTATTTACAGCTTCAAAATGTTTCATTTAATCCTCTTGGATACATGAATTCAAACTGAGACAGTGCAGCACATCTTACGAAGATTGACAGTCAGCAGCACAACTGAAAAATGGCCCTAAGTCTTGGCACCAGCACACTCTATTGCCCACTGGAATGGCAGCTCATTTCCCAGTTGAAATTTCCAGTACTCTCTGCAGGCAATAATAAATAATAAGTAACATGCACAGGGAGAAAAAGGATTCATAGCAAATCATTCCAGAGGGAAACAGAGCCATTTTCTCCTCTACCTCTACGGTATCTTGAGTAGGAAGGATGGCATCAATCCATATAGGTGTATCAAGACACAGAAATAGGTACAGCCTTATGTCATTCCAAATCAATGACTCGTTGGCAAATTTCAGCTGCAGAAAAATAGTTTGCATGTTCATGTCCTCATAACTTGCAGCCTATAAACAGCAGTTCCGTAGCAGTAGGTTACTAGAGAGAAACAGTTAATAGAAAGGGGCTGGTTGAGGACTAACTTATTGAAAAGGCATATTTGTTAGCAAAATGCTGTGACTCAGCTTTCATGATATAGCCTAATTTCTATAATACCAAAAGGCTATTAGCTTGATATTTAAAGATACAGCCAGTCACTGTGCTAAATTCACAGCTAATATTGGCAGAAGACTCACTGGCCTGATTTCTCTCTCACCTCACTTACATGGCACTGGTGAAACTCCATTGACTTGAAAGCAAATACTGGAGAATCTCTAGCTGGCAGAAGCAAATGCAAGGAGCAGCCGTAGCAGATGTTGCAGCAGGGCCTGATGAACTCTAATGTCAGCAAACTGCTTTGGTACAAATCTAACCCTAAACATACTTGCTCCTGTGCTCATAATCTGTCTGCTTCCAACCTCCTCCCTCACGATTTTTTTTCTCTCCCTGTTTTTCTGCACCCAGTCTCTCTCACCCCCTTCCTTCCAGTTTTCCTTTATTTCCCGTCTTTCCTTCTTAGTGATCCATTCCTAACTAACCCCTTCTTGAAGAATTAAAAAAAGATGGCACCTTTATAAGACACAGATCTGCTTGTACTTTATACCTCTTTCATTTAACTTGAGCTTGTCTTGTCTAAATACATTGTAATTAGAGCAAAGACTGTCCATTCTTCTGTATCTGAGCAGTGTTTGACTCAATAGAGTCTCTACTCACACCAACCATTATTGTAATGGAAATAACGATAAGACAACAGTATTAATAAATATTTTTAATTTATATTGGTAAAAGCAAAAGAAGAACGCATGCTAACTGAGACTGAATCAGAGACCCTTGGACTTAAGGGTTGTCTTACACCTACTTGCCAATATGCAAGGACAGTCTGAGGTGGTATAATGACTTCAGCACTGAGAAATCTGGTGGTGATGTAAGAATGCCTGGGTTGTAGAAAGTAATATCCTGTTAGTTGCTTTTCATGCCACACTCCTATTTTTTGGATCCTTGACCTTGGACTAGCAATACAGATTCCTTTCTGAATTTGGGCAATTATGTAAATAAAACAATAGGCCTTCAGTGTACTTCTGAAGTCAAGAGGAGTTTTTTAGTTGACTTTAGAGGAAAAAAAATTGGACCCTAAATGGGAGCATTGGGAGAAGTAAGCAAATAGAAAGATCAATTAAAAAAGAAGAACCAAAAGTCAAATAGTAGTACCTTGCTAATTTGTACCAATTCCCATGCCTCACATTTCACAAAAGACTGAGGTTTCCTTGCTCATCTCCTTAGAGATTTAAGAGCAGGGAGCCATCCTGCAGTCTCAAATCACTAGCTCCTTATTACTTTTGCAGAATATACTGCTTTGTGCTTACTAGTTTAGTATGAAGTATTACCATAAATAATTAAAGCAGAACTGTACTTGTTAAATCAATGTGCAAAGTACATGTTGAGGTGCATTATCTGTACTTTCTCTGCACTTGTTTGCTTCTGTCCTCCTCCTGCAAGGAGTGAAATGCCCTCTGTATGGACTGAAGATGCTTAACTCCCAAGATTTGACTTTTACTAGTTCATCAAAATCAGTCATTTGCAACAAGTTTCCCAGTACAGAGAGCAACAAATAAGGTATTGTTGTAGCAATGAATCCCGTTCCTGGGATAGTGAAGTGAGGATGAAGGTAACCCAGAGAACCACCTCAATTCCAGCAGGGACTGAATTAAGGCTGCTCACAAAACTATCAGGTAGCTGGGGACAGATTGAAATCTTTGTCTGGAAGCCAGAAGCAAAGACCTCAGGCCTGCACACAACAGACTGCATGCAACTATTAATGGGCATGCAGGGAATAGCAGATATGACCCAAAACTTCTTTTCTTATAGGTCTGTGGCCCTGTAGATCACACTTAGTTGTTTAGCCATTGATTTTGCCATTGACTTTACCCCAACTTATGGTGAATGGTGGCAATCTCCTCTGGGGTGTACAAAAAAGACACAGATCCCTGGTTATATTTCACCTAGCTACAGCATTTTAAAATGTGTTTAGCACTTATGGCCGCATCCACACGAGCAGGGCCACATGTTCACAGCAGCACAAACAGTAGTGGCACAAATGTGTGCCACTACTTTCTGCTGTAATACTCATATGGTTTTCAGTGGGACACGATGGCTAGGGACAGTGAGACATTAAAAAAGCCTGAGTCTGAATTGATTCAATCTTTGCAGTTTAGTCTAACCTGGCTAGGCTGAACCAGTTGTAAACTGCACAGACATTCTCTCTAGACTGAGGAAATTCAGGCACATGCCTTCAGCGGCTCAGACTTCCCTTCCTTTCTACAGGGAGCTGAGCTAAGTGGTGTGTGGCCAGGCCCTGGCAGGACTCTCTCATTAGGGATCTGGGCCTGCATGGTCCCAGGCTTTTTCCCCTTGGCAGCTCATGGAGTGGAAGTCTTGTCAGCCCCCAGCCCTGGGCTAGCACTCTGAGGCAAGGGTGGAGCGGGGTTGCAGTGCATGCATCTGTTGATGATTTGGAGCTTTTCAATCTCCCTCCATGCTTTGTCATACTGTCTACAGCAAACTGACAGGCAAGCAAGCCAGCCAGAAGCTGATAGTGATAACAGTCTTTATCATCCAATTAGCAAAACAATGGCCTCTCACCATTAGTTCAGACTTCTTAAACAGCTTGCCAGCTGATCTGTTGATTAGCTCCAAAAGCCCTGTTCTGTCTGCCTACTTGTCCTAGTCTGGCATTGGGGGTTCAAAATTGAAGAGACACACACACACAGACACCTCTTGGCATTAGCTACCATACCACATGCTTAGGGCACCTGGGGCTGGGGTCCGTGCTGTGGGAAATGGGAGGGAGGGGTGAATTTCCTGCTTGAGCAGGAGACGGGGACAGGGCATGAGGAAGCCAGCAGAAATGGAAAACCCGGATCCCTGCTGATCGCTTAAATTGGTTTATGTGTAATGTCTGTTCCTAATCATTATCCCACTACTTCATGTGGTACAGTGGGGAGCTGGATGGGGTACAGGGTGCCTTGGTGCAGAGCTAGCCAGCAGGCTGAACAGGCAGGGGGGCTCACACTCAGTGGCTGCCACCACCCCACACTGCCAATGCTGCACCTCTTGCATGCAGAGGTGCATATATGACTGGCTGCAGGAAAAGAGTGCGGGATGCAGCAGTGGTGGCGGTGTGGGGCAGTGGCGGCTGCTGTATGCAAGCTCCCCCCACATCCAGCTGGCCGGCCAGTGCATGTACAGCCCACAGAGGGACACCGCTGCCTTTGCCCCCCGGCCTTGCTCCTCGAAGAGAGCACAGAGGCACACTCCTTCCTCTCCACCATTCTCGATCTGGCTGAGCCCCCAGCCAGCTTCCTCCCCAGGCCTGCCCTGCAACCAAGCCCCACTTACTTTACAGGCTCCAGGAACCAACAGCGACCCTGATCCAAGCCTTGGGTGAGTGTGAGCCTCAGGTCCCGCCCTTCCTGGTCTCCCTCCAGACAGGGCTGAGGTTTCCCCACCCTTTTTGCAATTAGCTTTGTGCTGCTTTTTTTTTAGGGATTATTTTTTTGTTACTGGGAAATCTTAGTAGCAAACTTTGCCCCAGCACTGCAAATTAGCAGCACGGGACATAGTTTAACATGCAACATATGCAGTTTGTGGCACCGCAAACCACACATGCCAGCCTGTGTGTCCATACAATACAGGATGTTTGCCTTTAGAACCCTCACTTTTCTTCTTGTTGACCTACTCTTCATTCACTAGCTCAGCTGACTTAATTCAGGATCAACAGCATTATATTAAATGGCTTGTATTTCATTAAAAGTAATTGTGCTCCTTCAGTCTCTGGTCTTGAGCTAACAAGAACTCTGTGTGTGGTTATTCTGTACACAGTTGAATAGGGGATGGGGAGCATCAACTGAAAAAAAATCCTGTTTAATGTAGAGAGGAGAATATACATACTGAAGGTCATTGATTACAGATCCATAACAGGATCAATTATGCATCCTGTTGGTCATTAGGACTCACTAGTGTACCCCTGATTTGAAACCAGTGCATGTTTTTATTAGACTTTATTTACTTTTTTATTTACTTTTTAAGTCTTTTAAAAATATATAGTTTTAATCAATAATTTTTATCCTATTGCTCAATCTTACTCATATAGGAATCCACTTATGTATAGTGCATTTTGCATAGGGTTTTCTCACTAAACTGGTAACAAGTGGAAATGACCCTTTCTGGATAAGGCAGGATATAAACATAAATAATAGTAATCATCATAATAATAATAACAACAACAACTAAGAAATATCAAGCTTTCTCTGGCAAATTCATATGTACCCCTATGAATGAATAGCTCCAAACAAACTGAGACCCATTTCTGAGTCCTTCTAGGAAACTTCACATCTACTAAAGAATAGAGAAACAAGTTAAAGACACTACTTCAGATTTAAAAAAAAAAGGGCAATTGATTTTTGTTTCATTTGCATGCAATTATAGGTAATGGGGGGTTATTTTTTTTCCTAAGACACTTTTATTATATAGGTGAAAATAGTGTATAGAAAGTTACCATTATTACACTTAAGAGACATAAAATCAGAGCCTGAGTGGATATAAATCAATATAGTTTCACAGGTACACAAAATGCTGCATTTGAACTTGTCAGCATCAGGTAAACTACTGAGCCACAACTAAATTTAGGAACACAAGACTCTTAGGAAGGAAAATCTACCTTCCTGCTCCTGCAGCCAACCGTGTTATATAACCCCTTTCCTACACTGGTCAACCTTCATTTTGTAATTTATTATTGGGGGGAGAGGTGTTGCCCTACTGAGATACCATTTTTGTACAAACTATCATGCATTTTTACTTAGTTTAAAGTAAGTCAATTGTCAGTTGTTCTGAGCCTCACAGCCATACTGATAACTGATTTAAAACTTCTGGACTCAGTAACTTTGTCTTCATTAGGAAGGTCTATTTTTATAATATTTGTCTCTAAAGAGGACCATAGGGATTATTACAAGATGGCATCAGTTATCACTAGAAATGCTGTGAAGAACCCTTATAGATTAATTCAATGTTCATATTTTTCTACAGGAAAACCGAATTTTATTTTAAAATTCAGTTATCATCATAATTATATTGTAAGTAAAGTTAGGTTTAAGGTCCTGAAATCACGTATACTCTCTAGGTAGTTGTTTCCTGTAGCTTAGAGGAGCATTTAGCTGCTTGTTTGGGGAGTTCTGAAGTGCTACTGGCCTAGTGGGGAAGGTCAAGGATTATGGTAAGAGTCAGGAGTACTTTAGGAAAGTAACTGTACAGTGAAGTTAGACAGTGGAAATATTGATTGTGATGTAGGATGAGGTAACAGGAGATTTAAACATGGGGAGGGAGGTCAAGACTTTTATAGAAGAGACTGCCAAGGCAATCAATATCTGGAAAAGGTATTGGGGTGGTTGCTATGAGTTCAGTAACTAGAAAACTGGGTCATGGTGGCAAAAGGGGTAAGTTTTTTGGAAGATGGGGCTGGCAGTATGAGTTTGTTTAGCAGAGTTTTGGGAAGTAAGTTTACAGATGAGCGCAATCTGCCTTGTAGCTTATAAAGGACCTGATTGTGATCTTACTTAAACCAATGCAGATCAGGTGTAAGAGCAGGAAAATGATGTAAAGAAGAGATAAGGAAATTCTGAGTTGGATCTGATGTCTGTGGTCAAAGGGTTACAAAATCACTGAGACTTTTTCATAGCATTTAAAATAGTTTTTTTTTAACCTGAGTGATTTGTAAAAATACTTTGGAAATCTGAAACTTCTCTTGGAACATTCTTGATTCTCACTGGATTATTTTTTCCTTACTTTACTTTCTAACTGTAAGGGTCTACTAAACTATTTGCAAGGGATGCTGTTGGCCTTTTGTAAACAGCATTAGGGAATAAACTGGATCAAATTTTTAAGTCCAACTTCATCTTTTTTGTGAGTTTTTCTTGTAAAAATCAATGTTTATTTTTTAACCAGAATGCCTCTGAGTAATGCAGTATCTCACTTCCAAGACTCTCTGGGAAACAGTATTATTATGTTAAGATGGAATGGGAAAGTGAGATTCCTCCTAAGAGATTAAGTTTTTGAAGGGAGAGAGTGTGTGTGTGTGTGTGTGTGTGTGTGTTTAGAGGAAAGGAATAAAAGGAAAGCTTTTTTAGACGTAAGGGACACTCAAGAGGAAATGGAAACCATTGTATTAATTATTAATCAATTATTATTTTAATATTCATGTTGCATTTCAAATGTAAATGCTGCATTACAGATAAATTTGATGATCTTTCTGCCTGAGGAGTTTACAGTCTAAATCTAATTGTAGTAAGTTCTCTGTACTGTACCTGATTTTTTTTGTAGCTTTCTCCATTCTAACTTACCTTTTAAGTGGATTCCAAAGTAAAGTTCAAATTCATTAGTCCCTCCTTTGCAAAACTAGCCATTCATGTCTAGAGGTAACTTGCAATGAATGTGGAACACAAGATCAGATTCTAAGAGATCACAATCAATGTCATAAATAGAGAGGACCGATTAGAGGTCTGACATTGGGAGCCCAATCGTGAGAAGGGCCTGTCCTGGGTCTGGTAGTTGGAAAATGGGATTGAGTGTGCATTTAGCAAATCTGTAGATGATATCAAGGACACTGGCTTTATTTGGCGCTAGTGAGGCCTCACCTGAAGTACTGCATTTAGCTGTAGTCTCCACATTTCAAGATAGATGTGGACATGATTTACAAGGAAAGGATAAAATAACTGGGATTATTTAATCTAGAAAGAGCTCTAGATAATCTAGAACCTCTATATTATTTAATCTAGAGACAAGAAGACTGACAAAAGACTGTTAGGTAACAGTCTGAAAAATAACTGAAGGGTAGTTATAACAAGGATGGTGATAAACTATTCTCTGTGGCTACAGAGAACAGGACTAGGAGCAATTGTCTCAAATTGCAGCAGCAGAAATTTAGGGTGGAGGTTAGGAAGAACTTTCTCACTATAAGGGTAGTTAAGTATTGGAGCAAGCTAAGCAAAAAGACTGTGGAATCTGCATCCTTTGAATTTTTTCAGAGTTAAACAGTTAAATAGACACTTGATTGGGATGGTTTAGTCAGAGATGATTCTGCTTTGAGCAGGTGGGCTGGATTAGATGACCTCCTGAGGTTAATGCTCGCCCTACTTTTCTATGATTTTAGATCTTCAATTGTCAGTCAAGGAAAATTCCAACTTAAATAAATAGGGGCTTTCTAAGAATAAATTCAGGATTTGATCCAAGTTTTGGAAACACGTTTCCTGAACCCTCAGATTAGGATCTCACTGACACATATTCTTCTAAAATCTTTAAACTGAGAATCTAAGTATTGAGTGAATCTGTATTAACAATTGTATGATGTTTTTTCATATGGGCAGTGTACAGTATATGATTGCACCAGCCTGTCATTTACCAAAATTTCCTTCTGTCAGCGTGATTTTGAATCAGAAATATGTCCTGATACAATTTTTGTAGACTTACTGTGTTTGTTCCAGATACTCTGCAGCTACCCATGGCTAGAGCAATCAACAAGTTAATGAAATCTAATGTGTGTGCCCTGGTAAAGGATATATATTGTGTTCTTAGCATTTGAGTAATGTGTCATAGGATATGTGTTAAAAGAAGTTAGTTCAGCAGGGCTGTCAAAATAATCCTTCTAAATTTAAAATAATTATATATGCCACACTACTTTAAACAGAGCATAGTTGAAAGAGCCCCTGCTCTGTTTCAACAGTCTCTTCCTAAAATCATGAGAAACTGGAATATTTCTTTGCATACTGTTCATATTGTCATTGGAGGACCATCATCTAGTGGCTAAAACACAGGACTAGGGGTCAGACAGTCCGAGTTTTGCTCTATCTCTCGTGAAGGTGTTGAGTAAATCATTCAACTTCTCTGGGTCAATGCATGCCAGATGCAACTGTGCTGAAGTCTGTTTAATCAGAGCTGAATGATATCTTTTGAATGAGTGTTTTGATCCTTCTATACTATAGAATTCTCTACCATGGATATAATTTTCTGTTGTATTCCAGAAGATGAGCTAAAAAAATCTAAAGAGGAGTTATAATTTTCTATGTAATCACACAGGACTTTTCTACAAGGATATGAATTACTATAATAAACATATGACCTACATGCTGGGAGAGAAGAATGCATGGAAATCTATAGCTATTGCCAGTTGCTGAACTTGATCTGCAATCCACTGGCCTGAACAGAGTTCTTGTATAGATTCTTTCCCCGTAAGGTGACCTATATAAATAAGAGTGATATTGTGTAACATTTTCATATGTAGTTTGTGGCCAGAGGATTTCTTCAGAACTACTATGCTGATGCCCAGGGCAAAAAGGAAAATAATGAAGCAAAAAAAAAATTGGCTGGATTGAAGGAGGCAAATAAAACTTAATATTCTGTCTTGAATTTGCTTTTAGCTTGTCAAAAGGATAATAATAGACTGTCTTGCAAGAAAACAGATATGAAACCTACTCCTTAGTTAACTTAAATTCACCTCCATTTTATCTATAATAAAAATAAGCTTCTGAACTGAGATGATTTTTCCTCTGATGGACAAGGTTTGGAGTCATGTTAACAATTGTGAAGAGACAGGCTGTGTACCAGGGAACAGCCTTTCTGTGAAGAAAGTATTTAACCATGGCCTAATCCTCAGTAGTGGCCTGATCCTACCTGGTGGAGGCCGTTCTGTCTTTACTAGCAGAGTGATAGATACTCCTGGTACTTAATAGTTTACAAAACATGCTCGGTAATTTCCAAGATTGGGGCCTGCACTGACAGTTATCATAGATCAAATCCACTATGCACAGCCCCAAAATAATATGTTCAGGAAAGTTTAAAGCTAGAAGTATCAAAACAGAGGAATAGAGCTATTAGAATGCAGTTGTTAAATTGCCAAGGACATCACAACCTGTGCTGTGAAGCTGTAGGTTTTACACCAGTGGGCAGAAAGACAGAATCCCAGAGATTAGGCAGAGAAAATCAAGGGGAATATTACAATAAAATCTGAAACACACATTCCCTAAACAATTTCCTCCACATCCTCTGTGTCATGGTAACTGCCTATGTGCATGCTTTTACTCTGCAGTCAGTGATAAACTCCTTCGTTGAGGGCTAAGCTGCCACCATTTGGCTTTCAACTACTGTAAGGTGCAGTCGTGCAGGTGGGAAGTCACTGGGAAGCAGTTGCTGTGTGGTAAGAGTGTATATCCTTTTACCGCACAGCCTTTCGCTTATCTGCTCCGAGAAAGGCATTGTTGGATCTGATTCTCTTTTCACTTAAACTGGTGTTAATATGAATGGACCTATGTCTGATTTATTCCAAAATAAGTGACAGGAAACTGGCCTCAAGAGTGGCAAAACTCCCATGTACTTCAGTGGCTTAGGTTTTCAACCCAAGGCAAAGCAGAGCCACACAAAACTTATAGGAGGAAACAGCTGAGAGCTGATCTAAGTGTTGCTGCTGTTACAGAGCCACTCTGGGGAGTGGGGAAACTCTTTTCTTCACAACTTCAGGCCTTCTGCCAGTAACTACATTCTGCTGCGGGCAACAGAGCTACAGGCTCTGCTTGTTTCTCTCCCTCAGGCCACAGCTGCCATACCATGTGGGAGCTTCTTGGGAAGTAAACTAACAAACAGGAATCAGGAACAATTTGTTCATCCTGTTTTATATGGTGCCTATGGGCTAAATTCACTGTGGGTGAAATTCACCTTTTTGCAGGGTTCATGTGTAGTGTGAGTGAATGCAATTATGACAGCGTAAGTAGGTGCAACTGCATTGAAGTCGCTGAAAAGAATTGATGCCAGTGATTTTGGATTATTTTCTTTCTCTTTATCCTTCCTACTTATCAATTACCAGTTCATCAGCCAGTATGAGGGGATTAAAGTAAATTAAATTCCTTCTTAACTTCAAGCCCACCCCCCCAAGGCTCTAGAGAAGATGGGCTTTGCCTGTGAGGTTACTGCACAACCAAAGGCTTGCATTGTAATAAACAGGACCAGGCTAGTGGATAATATTCTGCAGTTGTGTAGAAGTTGGCAAGTGAGGCTAGTTGGAGTATGTGAGTAAATTAAAATCTCTTAACTTCAGGCCAAGCTCCCCTACCCTCAAAAAGGCTGGGGAAAAGATGAACTTTGCTTGGGAGGTTAACACAGGCTTCTGTGGAGTAAGGGCAGGAGTAAATTCAAGCCTGGAAACCTCTTAAGGAGCATGTCCTGCCAACAGCTACCTCAGACACTTATGCTAATTACAATTGCATGGTATAGCACAGGGAGAGAGACCCTCCTTCAGGTTGGAAAGCCTCAGGTCACTTAGGACTTTAGGAAGACATTATCAAAATCCCTCTGTTGGATTTAGGAACAAAGGTCCCACTGGCTAGCTGGTGTATCTGCATCTGGTGTGCTGTATTGTGAAGCTGATGTTGAGTCTCAATAGGTCAACAGTGCACACCACTGTTTGCACTTGTCTGCAGGCAGAATACAGGTTGTGACCTTGGCCCCAACTGTGAAGACTGCTGTAATACCAGCCTTTGCTACTCTAGAACATGTTCAGCCCAGGCCCCTTGATAGTGTGGAAGTTGAAAACCAAAAGGGCAGACAGGTTCAGAAATAAGGAACTCATTTGTCATTGAAGAGCATTCTTGTTGCCAACATTATTCTGTGCTGTCCTGATACATCATGTTGGATCGCAGGGGGCTGTCAGAATGACAAGAAAACTGCTTGTGGGCTGAAGGGTTCCACATGCAGTGCAAGGTGAGGGTTAGCCCAGACCTTCTCTAATAGCTTGCGAGGTGTTCTCACAACAGACATGTTGTTTAACATAAGCAACTGTGGTAGTGGGGTAGCATGCAGCCTTCCTAAAAAGATGCAAATGGTTGCTAGTGTAACTGCACATCAAAAACCTTTCATTATGATAATGAACACCAGACTAGTGGATAGTATTCTGCAGTTGTGTAGTACATGAGGACAGTTGAATATGGGAATGTGAGTACCTATGTTGAGTCAACTAGTTAACTGAGGAGTTACTGCAAGTTTTAACTTTGGCAGCTTGTTTCTTGAAGAGTTCATGAAAGGTCAAAGTTCAACTGAGTGTCATATCAAGGTAAATCAGATCTGGCTTGTGAGTCAGACACCACTCATCTGGAGTTGCATGTAGCTTGTGGGCAGCAGAAGCTTTGTGCAATGGAATGTGTTTATGACTGTTTTGGTTGCACTTGGTCAGGATGCCATCTTTTGCCATATTCAGCCAGCTTTGCCATGTCTTAGTCAAAGAGTGACTCAGCTTGGGTACTGTGACAGTTGTGATGAATTTTCCTGAGTGGGCGTGAGGACATTAACATACAAGTTAAATAATGTTGGTTTCAGCACAGAGCTCTGTAGAAGGCTGTTAAATTGTCTCCATGCACTCATCTAATTTCCCATGTGCACCCTAACAGGCCCCATAGTCACTTAATAACCAGTGAGACCTGTGTTCCTGAATCATTTCAGCACCTTTCCCTGCTATAAGTTAACACCAATACCTGGAAACATATTGGCTAGGTTTACATTGCACTATTTATCTAAGAATCTCAGTTCAAGGCTGTAAATATCTATAAAGCCAAGATACATCATGGAATTGGAGATGGTCAGTAATACTTTATGAGTACTATATGTTGGCCTGTTTATTGAAATGTTTACTTTTTGAATGCATTGATTTAGTTTAATAGAGGATTGCACGGAAAAAGAAAAAAGAGGGTAACAGGCTCAAGATGAACAACTTCTCTGCTAGTTCTCATGGGTTGTTAAGAGGCAGTGCTAAGAGAGGAAGAGTCCTGTACACACCAGAGATCAACTGATTAATTCTAGCAGTTTATATGGCAGGTGGGAGGGGTGGAAATTAATTGGGAAAGCTGTTTATGGGAACCAGTCAAATCCAAGCAACCAATATAATGTCTACAGAAGTTAGGCCAGCTCAAATGAGGGAAGCCTTAGTCAAGACAGACATTCATCTGTCCTTTTTCTCCAAATGCTTTGCTCCTATTATTAAAACAAACAATGCTTTATATTTAAGAAAACTGTCTTATCACTGGCAATATATAAGGGAAGAACCACAGAAGAACCCAGTGAGACCTGCTGAGTAAGCATGGTTGATGTAGGGAATACTGTAAAAAAAACCCCATTCAGAGTGCAAGGACTGCAGAAATGAAGTCCAAGAGAAGTAAAGAAATGTGGCCTGATACTTGAGGAGGTGATTTCAAGGTGCCCAGGAAAGGGACAGAGATGTTGTTTACTTTGTAGCCATGACAATTCACATAAATCCCAAGAAGACTGTAGAGGGAACATACACAGGAAGACAACCCTAGATAAAATATAAGGAGATTTCTGATGCAGATCTAAACTATATCCACACCAAGCCACAGCAAAGATCACAGGGAAAGATATTTATGATCTGCAGTACAAGTCAGAATAACTGACATTAATCTAACTATAGTAGGTACACAAGGTTGGGAGCATCAAATTATTCAAGCTGAGTACATTTCTGTGGTCAAACTCCTTGGGATATTCATTTACATTGGCCTAACTCAATTCCTTGTGTTTTGGACTGTTGTTTTCCTAAAGCAGAATATGCTGCACTTTTTTAATGTAAAGCAAGCAATCTATTTTTGAAATAGCATAATGAATGAAAAATGATTTTATCTGCCATGGTAGCAGGGCAGCAGTTTGTTACTCTGCCAACTGAAAGACCTGGATCAGGAGCAGACTTGGGTTCCCAGGCTCAGAGCCAGAAGAGCTGAGACATACTTTTGAGGTGAGGTACTTAGACTCTAGGGGGAGATTTTTGACTGAGCTGATCTGCTTTAGAGAACATCTTGCCAGCTGATCCATGAAAACACTAGGCTTTGCTATAAAATGGACAGCTTTTGTGCCCTGGACTATATGTGTGTATTACAAGGTGCTCAGACATCAGTGACATGCATAGCTGTAGAATTCAATACATTTAGGATTTAACTTTGAAAAACAAATCTCTCAGTACATGCACACCCATATTAATAACTAACAGTATCTCCAGCCACTCATTGATGGATATGGTTTGTTGTTTTTGTTTATATAATTTAGCTTGCTTCAAAAGACAGAGACAGAGTGCTTAGCTTTATATATTGTGAAAGTTGAGCTGACTTCCATGAAAGCTCAATTTTTCAAGTGCAAAAATACTTGCCAAAGGAAGGCCCAAAGAATTCCCAAAAATACATATGGAAAAGTCATAGAGTTTCCCATAAACATCCACAGAGCAATGTCAGTGCTCTCCCTTAAATCCCACCTAATACTCTCTTTAGCCATGATGCCCAATTTTTGGACAACAGGCTGCCGATGCACTGAGATCACCACCCACCACACTGACCAATACTGTCTTGTCTCTTTGTGCTCCGTGTTGGCCTGTTTCCATTTGTTGCCCTTTGTCTTATACTAAGATTATGAGCACTCTGGTGCAGGCACTGTTGTTTTGTACTGTTTGCCTACAACCTAGCACCATGTAGGCCTGTAATAAGAATGCTATAGACTAGTGGAGGCTGATGTTTTTGTCAGGTGTACTACTGTGATGCCCTTCACTTACCTGATCTGCTGCTTAGCTTTCTGCTTCCTACCCTGTGGTACATTACCACACTGCTGCTTAATTTTCTGCTCCCCATCCTGTGCTCCCTGCCCTGTCTGCCACTGTGCTGCCTGTCCTCTCCCAAGTTTTCACACGGCACCTACGGAGGCTGCTTGTGCCAATTATGACACCCATGCTGAAAATTGGCCACCTCTAGTATAGACTGTGACTTGACCTTGCCAAGGTATGTGCCTATGCTTACCTTTACAGTGTGCATATTCCCAATGATTTCTGCGTGATTACTCGTAGTGTGTCTGGTTAAGTATGCATAATCTTTGCAGATTGTGGCTTGGGCTGGTCGAAGTAGGGAATGGGAAGAGGATATACAGTAAGGAAGGAGACACTAGTACTCCCTGAGACTGCAGTTTTCCTGGAGATACATACTTTGCATTGGGAATGCCTGGATTATTACAGTCTTAAAATAATACTAACAGTCATGTCATGTGAATATTACTGTCTATTTATCCATAAAATCCTAAAATAGATTAATAGAATTGAAAGGTCAGTGAACTAAATTTCAGCTGTGATCCAGGTTGAAAGATTTTTCAGGCTGTGCCCCTAACAATTCCCTGGAGCTAGAAAGTTGGAGTAACAGTTTTTCTCCTCTCCTCAAACACAATATTCCTCAGATTTTTATAGCCAAACGTAAGTTGTTTTTATTCAAAGCAGACCAGTTCCTGGGGCAGAACTGACACCACAGTGGGTTGTCATTAGGAAATCAGGAGCAGGGTGTGGAAAGACTAGTACAGGAAGTTCCTACATTTCCCACCAATGAACTATGAGGTGAACTCTGCTTGTCAGACAGGTTATTGGGGCAGCCCATGTGACACTGTTTCAAACCAGCCTTTTTGCCAACACCCTTTAGCTATAAGAGATACAGGAATCTTGTCAGGTGGAGAGTTTCTGATAAGTTAAGACTTGCATGCTATGCGGTTGCAGAATACTCCATTGTGTTCTGTCTTGATAGTTTTATCGCTTGCCTTTTCGGAAAGTAACACAAACATAGCAAAAAGAATCTATGTATTCCTCTCCGGCAAATTCAGAAACCTGGATGTAAACACATGAAGGCTAGCCAAACTGTTGATGGTAGGTAGTAATCTTTTCTTTTAAATTGTACACTTGCAAGGTTCTTTTCTACTGTTAAAATTTTCTGTTTTGAAGAAGGGTAACTAAACTGGCTGTGGTAATTTGTAAGGATTTAACTTAAATGTGAAAAGGTAGGAAAAAAATCAAAGCTAATGTTGCAAAACTTCTCTTTAGCTCTTTTTTCTTATGTCTAGATATTACTATTATGTTATTTTAGGTCTTGCAGTTCTTGAAGACTTCAGTATCTTGTGTATAGTTCAGGATACTGATTTGGCTTTAACTATGTTATTTCCTAGCTATTGCTTTTATCTATCTTTCACTGAGCGTCTGCACTAAGAGGCTCTTGAACTCCTGGAGAACAAGTGCATAAATCAGAGTAAGGAAATTGGTCCTAATGTTGTTTTAGCATTGGTCACTTCCTGTGAATTGCTAGATCACATCAGAAAATATTAAACTGCAACTTCAAAATGTGTAGGAACTGATTAAATGATCATAAAATGTCTGTGGCCCTTACTTGGGGAAAGACCCATTTAAAAGCAAACTACTTCATGCAGCAACCGCTGTTGCAGCAAACAAAATTGTTTACAAATTATAGCTATAAGCTCTACACTGCCTATTTATTTCTTGTTAAAAAGGACAAGGAAAGCAGTCTTTATTATGTTCATCTTCAAACAAAGCTCCTGCTATGTTTATTACAGGACTGTAAAAAAAGATTTAAAAATCCTCTGTTTCCATGTTGCTACAGATTATCTACATTTTCATGAAAACATAAATAACCCCACAAGCACTGGGTCAGGTTCCTTCTCATTTTAATCATATGTGTGCATTTATGTACTTATATGTTTAGAGCTGAGCTGTATTTTAAGGTCATTCTTCAGTTTCTGAAGAATATATTTTCAAGCTGTTTAAAGTTCTTTGTGATTTGCTTGTAATAACTAATGTAAAAAAATAACCCAACCTGGGTAACAAAGTAAGTGTGTAACAGCTGCATCTGCTTTAACTTGATTAAAGGTAGTAAAAAAAAAAAGTGTAGACATAAGAATGAATTTGACAATGGAGCAGAAGCAAGTTGAGTATCTGTTTTATTGTGAAAATTTTACAGACAGAACACTGCCTACTCAGGAGGCCCAGGATCCCAGTGTTCAAAGTTTACTTTGCTGTTTGTCTTGAGTGGGGTCAGTGTTGTAGTGAATAATTTATAGGCAGCATGAATGAGCTCATTAGTCACCTTTTCAGAGTCTAAATGAGTTTTGTGGTTGTCATTACATGGGCCTTCTGTTCAGCAGCACAGCAAAATGACAGTTTGGCAGTTGGCTGGCTTGTAGCAGGACAGCCTGTCTCTTTTCAAGTCTGGATTTGCTTTTGTATTCTATTGAAATCCCCATTCTATTCCCCAGTGCTGGTCCAGTAACTTTCAGAATTCAGAAGTTTTTTCAGCAAAAGGTTTTTGTTATGTGTGTGGTAGTGGTTGTGTTTTTGTTGTGTGTTTTTTTTTTTTTTTTTTAAATTTCATTTAAAAAAACAAACCTGCAAGTGATTCAACTCACAGTGGAATAAATCAAACCTATACAGATACATGTGCATAATATAATTGACTTTTCTATACCTTTGTATGCTTCAGAATCTTGTGTAGCAGTTTTAGGCTCCAGTCTTGCAAATACTTTTTCACATGCTGAAGTATCATAGTATCTAGGGTCAGAAGGGGCCTAGAGCAGGCCATCTAGTCTGACCCTTCGCCAATGGCAGGAACGAGTGCTGGGGTCACAGGACCCCAGCCAAGTACCTATCTAGTCTAAGCATTGAGATGACTGTGTAGTTTAGAAATATGTGTATGCATACATGTTTGCAGAGCAGAAGGCTTAAAAACAGCAGTTGCAACACTTTCTAGTAACTGTTTGGATTTTGAGGCCCTAGTCATCTTTCTAGCTGGAGAAACCTGTTGGAGGGAGAACTTACCTGCCAAATATCTGTGGAGTCTGAGAGGCCTCGACTCTATCAGCTCACCCCATTCTTTTAAAACAGTCTGTCTCCAAAAAGGTAGGGGTAGCAGCAACAGACCTAGGACAAATTGGCAAGCCCAGGGATAAATTAGCTTGCAACCCTGAGGATCCCCGCTCCAACCAGAGGAGCAGGACCCAGAAACTGACCCTCCTTTTCCTCCTTTCCTATCACTGGGCAGGTTACCATATGATGATGCCTTGGTTCCTCTACCATGGGTTATTCCAAAGGTAGATGTGGACATTATCATTGGTCTGAAAATTCAGTGAGGTGTTTCCTCCTACCCCCTCCCCACTTTCTTTTCTGGGCAAGAAAACAAACGGGCAAAATCATCCTGTTCCTTGTTCCTGGAGAGTATATGGCAGCTGTTTCCTATGTTCCAAATATCCTTCTGCATCCCCTAACTTGATAGCTCTGCATAGGGACCCCAAATGACCCGAGAACCCTACTGCATATGTTACTATCATTTTCAGGTTCCCCTAATACTTTTTCCCCCTCCTGTTTTTCATTGTCTTCTGTTCTCCTTTCCCAGAGTATTTGGTAGGACTCTTAAAAATTATATGGGTTCTCTGCTCTCAAAATACAATGATGTCTGTGTAAGGAGTGCTCTTTTCATACCTCATTATAGGACAGGTGCTCAGAAGCAGCTTTTCTCAGACACAGCAGTGGGTCAACAGTGTTTGTGCATCTGTAGCTATTGCACAGAATAGCTATCCAAAAGGACACCCAGAACATATGCATCAGCAGGGTGTGGGTCAGCACAGTCTGGGATATCCTGCTATAGAGAGGTCAGAGAGGAAGGCAGCTAACTCAGCTGTGATGCACTGGTAACTGTTGTGTCTCTTTCATGTAGGAAATAAGGTGCCAGAAACTGATTATAGGATGATACCAGTAGTTATGTACTGGTTTAGAACATTAATAAGGGCAAAACATGAGTGAAAGCCACTAACTAAATACTGATCATGTTGTGTGTGAACACAAATCTCACTGATTGGTTACAAATTCTGTTAAAAGGTACAGTGCCAACAAGGCTTAGAATTCCCAAAGTAAATCTGATTTTAAACAAACTACAATTAAATAAGGCACATTGTGGGAAAGGTGCTTAATAGAGCACATGATAGCAGCCTTCAAATATCTGAAGCGCTGCCATAAAGAAGAACACCTTTTCTCTCCTGCTGCAGAAAGTAGGATGTAGACCAGTGGCTTGAAATTCCAACAAAGTAGGTTTAGATTGGGTGTCAGGAAAAAACTTCTGTAGGGTTAGAACAGTGAGGAAGTGGAATAGATCAAGTAGTAGGCTCTCTGTCATGGAAGGTGTTCTAGAAAAGGTTGGACAGCCACTGGTCAGAGATGATCTAGGCGTAGCTATGCCTATGTTCTGCTATGCGTAGTTTCCATGCTTCTGGTCTTGTTGGTTGCCACATGGGTTTAGACATACTACATAGGCATACTACATGTCTCAGGGTTTTTGTTTTGCTTTTAAGCCTTTCTCAGAACCAAGACTAGGGATTTTGACAGGGATATGTCAGTATTCTTGCTGCACTTAAAGCTGGAGGTTCCTGGCTAGAAAGTCTTGCCTTCCACTCAGGGTCAGATGATTGCCGCCATGTTTAGGATCAGGAAGGAATTTTACCCCATGGTCAGACTGGTATGGATTGTTGGGGTTTTTGTCTTCTGCTGTAGTGGGAGGATTGACCTTCTTCCTGGGATCTTTTGAGTAAATTACAACAACCCTTGCAGCAGCAGGATGTTGGCTACCATGGTTGCCCTTTTTTACTTGTGACAGACTAGGGTGTTACATCTTGTGTTGTGTTAGGGTTGATTATAATTTTGCTAAGAATTAGACTAGGGGTTTGGATAGGGATGATCCTGCCTCAGGCAGAGGGCTGGACTAGACCTCTTGAGGTTCCTTCCAGCCCTACTTCTCTGTGATTCATATCTCTAGGAACAGAACAGATTGTGTCTTGATAGCTGTACTAAAAGTGAATATGGATCTCTGAAAGTTACAAAAATATGTGGAGTGAAGGTTTATTTATGACGTATTTAATTGCACGGAATATGCATCTAATATCCTTGCTGTATCTTTTATCAGTGTCATAGGAAGGACCCTGTTGTAACTTCAGTTTTGCAATAGCAGAAATACTAATAAAGGGCCAAATCTTAAAGGTGATACTGAAATTAAGAGTTTGTTCTCAGGAAAAACTGAAGAAGGATTTGAAGATATTGCAAAAAAAAAAAAAAGTATAACTTTCTTATAGCAGTTACATCCAACAATAGAAGTTTGAAACTTTATAACAAAATTGAGTGGTATAGTTACTATTTCCGAGAGTGTGGATGCATGTGACAATTGAACTGTTACAAAATGTCACTTATTGGGAACAAGTTCACGGTTGTGCATCCCATCCTACAGTGCTCTAGCATTCCAAATAGAACGGTCACCTTTTAAGCATTTGGCTGTGCCATCTGGGAGTGGGAGTGAGTGCCCAACCCAACTTGCTTTGTAGTGAGTGAGTGGGGGGAGGGGAGTACTTGCACCCATGCTTTGGAGGTCCTAGGGGGTGGGTGACCTGTAGCTGTGAGTGTTTTCATTTTTCTGTTTTCCCTTCTTTCCTAAATGTGAGTTCAGTAAAGTTCAACAGCCTGTACTTGACTTAATTCTGCAATGGACTTGCTTGGCTTGGGGTATCTTGGATAGGGAGGAATGATTGAATTAATGTTTTTTGGATCCTATGGGTTGGTGGGGGCATGATGGTTGAATAGGGAATGAGGATGCAGCTGGTGTTGGAAAGATATTTTCTGTTGAACAAGCAGTACAAAGGAGCTCATTGATTAAAATATACCAGTAAAGGGGGAAAGAAAGGGGGCAACAGAGTTCTGTCTGTGTACCAGAGTGGCCACTTACAGTGTGGTAGGGGGGCAGGGACAGGGCAGTGTTGAGGAGTAATGTACTGTGAGATGTCTCAAGGACAGACCAGACCCATGTTGTGGAAGGCTTGGCATCCACACACATTATTGACCTGGTTTACAGTGAACCTGTTCAAAAGAGAACTTAACTTTTCCAGGTTCACTTTTCAAAACATTCAAAGCACCTTTAAATCATTTATTGGGCTTGTACCATCTGTATACTTCAGGCTTAAACTGCAATTAAAACCAGTCTAAGTACAATGTGTGACCACAGCCCCAGAAAATATTTTTGCCTTTGCTTTCACTGCAAATATACATTGCTGCTTTTCCTTTACCCTTAAAAAAATCAGTTGATTTCTATCTCTGTTGATTACTTTGGCAGCTTCAACTGCCACGTGACTGTGCTACATGGAGCACTAATTTAAAGAGATACTACAGGGTCAAAATTTGCTGCATTATACCAATACAAGTGATGGCAGAACAATTTGTCAAATTCTAATAGACTTTAGGAAGTGAAAGTGTCATCATGTTTCAAAGTTTGCAGGTAAGTCCATGTCTACACTATAGATTTTGCCTGGAATTCCTATGCTGGACATGTGAGGAATGTGATCTCTGAACTACACTCAGCGCTGGAAAAAGCCCCTAGCATAGAAACAAACATAAAAGTAAATGTGCTTTTGCTGATAGAGCTTGTTTCTGTTGGGGTGGAGCTGAAATAGGCTATAATGATAAAAGCAAAGAGTTGCCAATATAACCTGTGTCTGCAGTAGGATTGTTTTGCCAGTAGAGTGGGCCAATATAGTTATATGGGCAAAGTACTTGCAATAAAACCTAGTTTAATAAATGTATGGGGGACAAAGTAACTTGTATAATTTTCCCTCCACTTAATATTGATTGCTGATTATTTTATCAACTGTATATGATTTTAGTGCTAACTATATTCATTTTCTTACAGCTATAAGTAACTACAATGGTATCATAAACCTGTGTACATTATTATATAAAGGAACTATTGCCTAAAACTCTGTACCCTGCTTATTATAATTATTATACAAACTTCATTGTATAGTAGTTTGCGAAACATAATTTTGATTCTTCTAACCACTAGCAAGATTTATAGCTCTGATAAAGCTCTGCCCTAATGCACATTTCCTTTCAAGGATCACACTCCAGAGGCAGAGCTTCCCATGAAAGATCTCCCAAAAAGAAGCCTCATTCAGTCTTCCTTTCCTGAAGAACTTCCTGAAGCCCCGGCATGGGTTCACAAGGAAACACGCCTCTGAGATCTGGCTTTTTTTTGTTGCTGGCTTCCCTGGAGATCCATAGCACCCTTGCCTTGGAGAGCTCCTTTTTGGTCAGTTCCTAGGAGGCAGCTGTTCACTTGTTAAAAGCAGGGGGAGCAGGGGAATCCCAAACAGGACAGCAAACTGCTCAGCTCCAAGCAAACAATTGTTATTGTGCCACTGCAGTTCCCTCTGTTCTCCCTTGGACTGCTCCTTTCACTCTATTCTGTCCTCTCTATGATTATTTTCTTCTCTCCAGTTTCCTCCCAGCTTTACTGAAGCTCCCTCTTTCTCTTCAGGCAGCCACCCTTCCAACAGAACTCTTATGCAAATATCTAGTATTCAATACAGGCATTGACTTTCATCCAATAAAATGAAACAATGTCATAGGGAACCAGTGTGGGAGCGGTCTCTGTTGCCTGCTTCCAGGTCTGGACTGCCATCTTCCCTGAAAAGCATGTATAGGTAAACTGCCTACAAACCTTTCAGGAACTATTTTATTCATGTCAATGCACGCTTAGACCAAGCCCCACAAAGTGTTCTCCAATGCAACTACAGGTGGGTAAAGAGGTTTTGCCTTGCTCAGTTTGCAGCAGAGGCCTGCAGAAGGTGTTCCAGTCTCTATGGGAGGGTAAGAGATTAGGCAAAAGAGAAGGATGGTTGGAAATCCTTATTAAATTAAGATACTGAAACAGTGATTGGTGTTTCTGAAAATTGAATTAAAATATATACTTTCTTTCATAAGTGACTATGGTGCTATAACGGGTTACTGGAAATTCATTTCATAAGTGTTTGATACCATGTATACTATGCATAACAGTTTTCATATTCCCATGTTAAAACTCTAACACACAAATCAGTTATCCCTATCTTACAAAGGGGGAAAACTGAAGCATGGGGAAACTAAGATACTTCCCTAAGATTATACAGAGGGAGGTGGCCTACGCTACAGTCACTCTGCCAGACTGGTTGCCATATACTTATTCCAAAATTCCTTGAGCAAGTCCTTTAATTGTTATCCTTAGGGCTCACTTGTGTGACATTCCTCTCCCTGCAACCCTTTAACACCCCCCCCCCCAAAGTGTAAACACTTTTGGTACTGCTGTTTCTGTTGATGTCAATAGGGAATGTCACAACTAATTTTAAACAAGAGAACTGAGCTACGCATATGAACACCAGGATACATGCATACATAAGGTTTTCTTCAAGATTAAAAATCATACATAATCTGGATTCTACATAGACAGAAAAGACATTTGACTTTTGAAATTGATGGCAAATGTAGTGAATGTCTCCTTTGCTGATAAAGAGCCATTGGTTGTCTCCCTGAAAGAACTTTCAAATCATTTGTAGTAAGTATGTGCGGGTGTGGCTGCGAATTGGTAATTCAGTTTGTGTTTAAAACTAAATGGCTATGAGATAAGAATTGCCTAAACTAAGGTCTGCTGCTTCAGTGCTAGAAAGAAGTATAAGCAGGACATAGGTAGGAATGGGTAGCAATGGTATTCTGCTATACAGTGGGTGTTGTTTTCATTTTTAAATTCAGCTGCCGGTATGCCTTTCTGAAAACATGCAAAACTGAAATACCAGTACAGGAGAAACAACCCTATTGGCAATGGAAGGTCTTAGCAAGTTATGATAGGAATTTGGGAGAATGAAGGAAACTTTCCTCCCCTTCTCAACTTTGAGAACTAAGAAGTCAGAACTCTTT
>JAGPOW010000304.1:30186857-30231342 GCA_030014935.1 Caiman crocodilus
TTTATTTATTTATTTATTTATTTTGATCTAAAAATATTAATTTCACAGATACTCTGAAACTAAGTAAGGTAAAGCATCTGGTGCCATTACCAGGGCTCATTATATAGGTAGTAATACGGTAAAATATAATGGTGACCACATTTAACTAAGGCTGTGCTGGTCAATGAGGAGAACTGGGAATATATGAAAGCAGGATCCAGACTTGTCTTTCCCTTTTCAGTTTAGCAGGATTTGCTAAACTGTTTTGCTGACTTAGGTTTAGCTTTTGCGGAAGGGGTATAATAGAAAAGGCCTGCCGGTATAACTTGCATGCAGCCTTGCTGTACAGCAGATCTTTCTATGGTAGGCACTATTTACACCAACAGCAGTAGTTTTGCCAGTAAAGCTTCTTTCATTCAGATAAACTATCCCAGCAAAGGCACTTTTTCATTGTAGAACTGTTTGTACATGAGTCTAATAATGCCCCCAGTAAAACATAACCCTGTCTGACATTATTATGCCAGCAAAAAATTGCAGTGGAGATCAGGCCTGTATTGAAAGGAAGATGTGATTTTGTTTTAAATTAATTTGTATGTCTTAATCATTGAGAAATAAACTTCCATTTTAAACTTGAGACAGTCTATTACACTCATTGGATTAAGAAAAGAAAATCCAAGTTTTGTGAATAGGCCTGGTATGCATGCCAGAGTTTTGCCAGCAGAACTGTGACTGCAGGCACTTTCGGTGCTGTCCTGAGGTGGCAACAGCTCTTCTTTCTGTCATGAGGGCACTGGTTCTCTTGTTTCTCCTGGCAGAAGGTGTTTAGAGAGACCACTTCTGCCAACTGCCATGGCTCCTTAAACACTTACTGCCTTCCCAAGGTGTGCTTCTCTCCTTGCTGGCCCAGGCACTGTGGTGGAGCCATGCAGATGTGTGTGTGCAGTGCCAGATTCTTTTTTGTCATCTGCTAGAACTTCTGGTGGAAGCAGCAGCCTAGCAACCTTAAACACCAGTATGTTGCACTGCCGTATAATTCAATATAAAACAAAGAAAGTACCGCTAAGGCACAGGGCATCGGACTAGGTGCCAAGGGGTTGGGTTCTGTTTCCAGTTTTGGTACTGATACAAGTCTGACTAAAGACACTTCAGTCCTCTGCCTCGATTTCCTCATCTGTAAATTGGGGCTAGCAATGAACACCTGTGAAGGCAATGGCTGCTGTTTCAGTGCTTTTTTTTTAAACAAGACAATACATAAGCAGCAACAAACACCCTTCAGTATAAAATGGAGCTGCCTACTTGCAACTTATCTAGATTAGGAAAAAGGAAAGATGTCTTTCAAATTGAGTTAAATTAATTGAAAGGAGTTAACACAACTGGTGTTAAGTAGATTTTTTTTAATCAAGTTAACATTAATTGCATTAAGATAGAAATTAAGGACCTCTTTCTCCCAATTGAACTACCTAGCCCAGGCTAGGTGGAAATAAAGCCTGTGTTTGGCAAGAGCAAGCAGCTTTCTTCCTCTGGGATTGTTTCTGGTTTGTACCTTGCAACCAGAACACGTCAGGGAGCAGCATTTGCAAGTGGTGTAAAATGCCACAGGTCTATTTTTAAGCCAATAAAGCTTTAAATGGGGTGGGCCTGGATAAATTAGCACCTTTGTATGCGTTGACACCTCAAAATTTGGCTTAATTTAATCACTTGAGCTAGCTGCTCCTGCTTTCACGGTGAGAAGATTGAAGCTTTAGATACAGCTTTCCAGACCAGCGCTCTGCCTCTTAACTTTTTTTCCCTCCTCCCCTTGAGAGGGGACCGGAGGCCATGTTCCTCACTACCTGTCCTCCTGGCATGAAAGTTTTTCCGGGCTGATTCAAAGTTACTTCACACCCACCCAGTGCAGGGGAGTAGACTGCCCACGGGCTGGGGAACCCGGGCTGAGTAGATAAGTTTACTCCTCCTGCTTTTTCTTTTCTTTTTTCTTTTCCCTCCTTGATCTGGTGACCTTCTGAGCTGAGGGCTGTAGCCCCAGGTTAGTGCGGGCGGGTGACCCAGGGCGGTAGTAGGCGTCCCCAGGAGCGAGTGCCGCCGGCCAAGGAGACCCTAGGGCCCGAGAGCAGGCGCCGGGCACCTCGGGCCCGGCCGGGCAGGGACGTGCCCGGGGACTTCTCAAGAGCGGAAAGTTAGGGCCTTCCCGCAGCTCCCTACTCGCGCGCTGCGGGCCGGGCCAGGCCGGGGGCAGAACAACTCGGAGCCAAGTCCAGAGCTTCCCGGGGGGACATCGCGCGCCTCTCCCCCGGGGCAGCGCGACCAGGCCGGCCCTACCCCCGCCTGCTGGCGCCCTGCCTGGGCAGGGCCGGGCCGCCCCCGCGCTCTCCCCTCCCTCCCCGGTCATGTGTCGCTTTTTTTTTTTTTTATTTGCAGTGGAAACAATTTCTCGCCGCGCCGCCGCCACCCCCCGCTGCCCGGCAGGAGCGCGGCGCTGCACCAGGCGCGGGGGCAGCGGCCGGCGGGGGGGCCCTATGCGGCCCGGCCCGGCCCGGCCCGCTCTGATGAAAGTTTGCGGGACCGGCGGGCGGCCGCGGCACTGTGCCGGGCCAGGTGAGCAGGGGCGCGGGGAGCTGCGGGGGCTGTACACGGCCCGGGCCGCGCTCAGCTGAAGAGCAGTGTCCCCGCTCCCTAGCAACGGCGCGGATTGACGGGCCGCTCCGCCAATGGCCGCGCGCCGCCTCCGCCGCCCCGCGCCTCGTCGGTGCCCCGCCACCGAGCCCGGGCCAGGGCCGTGGGCAGGGGTCGGGGCTCGTCTCGCCCGGCCCGGCCCCAGTGCGGGCGTGGGAAGAGTTGCGGCGCTCCCCCCAGCCCCTCTCAGCAGCGCTTGTGCCAGTCCCGGCCGCAGGCAGGAACAGCTGCGAGCCGAGCCGCCTCCTTGGCAGCCAGTCAGGGCATGCACGTTTACTGCGCGGAGGCTCCGTGGTGTCGCCTGTGCGGGTCGGGGGCTGTGCTGTGGTGCAGGGGTGAACCTGGGTTAACCCCCTCTTCCCCTGGGCCCCGAGCCCACCCCGGCACAAGGACCCGCGTGCCCTTCAGGGGAGCTGAGCCCCCGCATGCGGCGGCCGCGGGCAGACGAGGTGCTAGTAAGGACTGGAGGGAGGATGGGGGCACTAGTGGCTGTTGAGTAGGGGCGTGAGGGGGATGGCCTCTGAATCCAGACTTCCCAGACCCAAAATATGGGATGCTGCCAGGGGAAATGGACCGACCCAGGTCATGCTCAGTTCGCACCCGCCACATCCGCATTCTGCCCCAGGGTCCAGGCTGGCCTGCTCACGTTCCTGTGCACTGCCAGGTGCTGAGCTTTTGTCAACACCCTTTAGCCCCCAGCTGGATTTGAGGGTTTCAATTACTTTAGCTGATGGCTGCGGTGAAAGCATTTGACCTAACACCTTCCTTCCCTGCTGTAACCCTTGGGAGGGGAGAGTGCTATAGGTCTGGGAGGGCTTCTTTTGGGCCTTCCTGCGCTTTTCCGTCAAACTTTCCCCGCTAAGCAATTATTTGCTGCAGTGAACTGACTTCAAGGCACTTTAAAAGTAAAGTGTGGGAAACTTATGATTCTGTTACATGAGCCATGGCTCTTTCCACATAGGTAAAACAAATTGGAGTTGCTTAAACTTACTGAAGAGTGAGTTTTGGTGGCACCAGCAAGTTATGTTTTAAACTGGAACAGAACATGGAAAATAGTGTGTTTAGTTGCTCAGGACTGTATTTTGCCATCAACCTTTTAAGCAAAAGTCCCTGTTAAAGTCAATGAGGAATTCTGCCTGAAATGGATGGCATGATATGGCCCTTTGGGAGGATACTGGCAAATAAGCAAATTAAACGGAAAGAGAGCAGCATGTTGTCATAGCAACAGTTAAATTAAATTATGTTACTGTCAGCCATGATATAATTTTCCTGTTTAGAGCTCATGGGACATAACTTCTGTTTGGAGCCAAAGTTGAGTTTGCAGCAGAGGTAAACAGTGCCCAGTGATTCCATGTGAAATAATACTCCTGTTTATCTTCCAGATAAGTGTCTAGGAAGGAAGAATTGTAAATTGTATTGGTTAAGCATTTTGTTGGTGATTATTTTTTTCCCCCTCCTCCTCCAGATCTTTGTCTTTTTTTCTGGATATAATAATGACTATTCATGGATCTTGTTAATGTTTTTATTGTATACTAGACATTTTACTGCATGAAAGTGGTGCACCTCAGTTTCTGGACTTTTTAATTTTGTTTTATTTCCCTTGCGGACTAATGCTTTGATATGTATGAAAACTGAATGTTTTTCCCTTCTTCCTTCTCTGCTTTCTTGCTTGCTTGCTTTTCTGTTGATTGCTTTACTCTTCGGCTGTTGCTTATAACCCTCCTGTTTAAATAACAGACTATTTATCTGACCAAACTTCTAATCTTTCCAAGTCCTCTGGAATATTATTGACCTCTCATTTCCTGAAGGGGCCCCCTGGTGAAGTATCTTCAGCAGTGCTGTCACTGAACTTCTCCTAAAGGTGTGGGGCTTTATACCAAAAATTAACCCAAGTGCCACTCCAGTTCCTTTGCCCTCCCCAGTCTGCTCTGCTTTCTGCTCCCTGTTCTGTGCTCTTTGCCCTGTTTGCTGTTTTGCTTTCTACTTCCTGTCCTATCTACTGTTGTGCTGCCTGCTCCTCCCTGTCTTAGGTCACTGATTTTAAATATGTAAGTGTTATAAGACTCCTACATCCTGATTTCTCCCATGTTCCAGTGTATGTTAGAATCCCCTCTGTTTATGTGTACTTTTAAGTTTCCTGTTTGTTTGTTTTTTAGGCATTCATCTTGACCCTTGCTGGACCCATTTCCGTTCAAAAAGTTCTGTTCAAAAGCCTTTTGGAGATTGGTGGTAATTGTGACTATACTTAAATTTGCTGTTTGCTGGGCTGTGCCCTCAACCACAGACAGAGTGATTTAATCATAGTACTGTTGTGTTGTCTTCAAAATTGAAGCAGCTGGACTTAATATGAAGCAACTGGCCTTTAGGCTCCCTATTTTTTTTTTTTTTTAAGTTTATGTATTTATTAATATGATACAAGTGCAGTGTTTCATGATGACTTGGTTCTCATATTATCTTGAAAGAGATTTGTGTTTTGGGTTACCTGTGTGCAGTTTAGGAAGTTTTTTTTTTTTTCTTGTCATCCTGCTTTGGATCTACTAGGAGCTTCTGTCTAAATGGGTCCAGTCATGCCTCCCAGTAAGAAGCCAGAGGGCTCGGGAATTAGTGTTTCCAGTGGACTGAGTCAGTGTTATCAGGATAGTGATTTATCAAAGGCACTTCCTGAAGAGGAGGACCTAGATCTTACTTTGCCTGCCATAAGATTAGATAAAACGGCCATGGAGGATGAAGAACTAACTAACTTGAACTGGTTACATGAAAGCAAGAACTTGCTTAAAAGCTTTGGGGACTCTGTCTTAAGAAGTGTTAGCCCAGTTCAGGACATTGATGATGACACGCCACCATCTCCTGCTCACTCTGACATGCCCTATGATGCCAAGCAGAACCCAAACTGCAAACCTCCTTATTCCTTTAGCTGCCTCATATTTATGGCCATTGAGGACGCGCCAACCAAAAGACTGCCTGTAAAGGATATATACAACTGGATCCTAGAACACTTTCCCTATTTTGCAAATGCACCTACTGGATGGAAAAACTCTGTGAGACATAATCTATCATTAAATAAGTGTTTTAAAAAAAAAATCCAAACAAACCAGCATTAGGATGACTTTATTAAAATTATCATCTAGACATCTGTAAGAAAGTACTTTAGTTTGTTGGTTTTTTGTTGTTTTCTTCTTTTCAGCTGGTGTCTTCATGCATAGTGGTTAAATATTGTTTTTGGTTATCATGCTGTGCTAATGGTTTCCAGCTATAGTAGATGAATGTAATCATTATAAATAGGTTGCATGCTGTTTTTGGCTTATAAAAATGTATAGTGAGAGGTTTGCTTTATGTAAGATTCCATCTATTCCCCTTTCCTCACTCTCCTTCCCCCTGCTTCCCTCCATTTGAGTTGTTGTTTGATGAAACTCTGTAAGAGGTTAGAAGTAGTTCTAACTTTTTGTGATGAAGTGATGGTAGTTTCTTACTTACTGTGCCTTTTAGATGAAGGTGGACAGTTCAGGAGTGGCTCCTTTATGAAAGGAGATAAAGTTTGGCAGCTGCAAATGACTATTGGAAGTTAAACTGTACTTGTTTTATGCCTATGCAGACTGACCTCTGCAAGGTGGTGGAGATTTGGAGAACAAATTTTTGCTCCCAGGTCTTCTCTATTGTTACATTCTTTGGTTGCATTGTTGAATCTTCAGCTGTATCTGAAGGGGTGTGTGTGAGGGTGACAGGAAAGGAAAATGAACAGAATCCTGGTGGCATTACTATTTCCTGGTATCACTTACTGCACAGATCTGTCCATTATAGGGAGCAGTTGTTGATTTCCAAATGGCGACAGCCTTCAAATGCAATAAGATTGAACTCTTGTCAAAGGTGCTGCTGTATGAACTGGCAGGCTGATGTCTCCAATTTACTCTTACTTTGTGTTGCGGCAGTAAATAGCAGTGAAATAACTTAATTTAAATGTCTTTTCATATACATAAAGCTAATTGAAAATCTAGAAGGTGCACCCGTTCCTCTGTTTGAAGCAAAGAAAATATATTTAGCTCTGTTCCTCATTTGGTTTTCTATATGCTGTGATTGCAGCTCAACAGACTAGACTCTTGCTGGTGTGTGTTAACTTTTTTTCACAGTATTCACAACAACTTTAAAGTAGGATAAGTTATGTTTTGCAGGAGCTGATAGCTCCCTATCTAATTCTTGTGGATTTTATTCTCAGTCTGACTTTCAGCTGGGGTATAATCTACCATTTGTAGCTAGGCACAATTGCAATGTATACCTAAGGTTAACACTGTTTCTGAACTGCATTATTTCACTTAATAAATTGGGGTTGGAACTTCACATTCAGATAGATATAAAACAGAGGAAGTGTCACACATGTTATAACCTGTAAATCATATCGTAGACCGTAGAATGTCTAACAAAATAGATTTAGATGCAAAATATATTGAATTGATGAGTTGTGCCTAACTCTTCCATTGTTGCTTTTTCTCCATTTTGTTCTTCGTCTGTTTACGAGTTGATGATTTTAATAATTACTTCCTTGCCAAAAGGAGCTTTCTTTTATGTATGTCTGTCTTCATGGTAATTGCTTGTCTTGTCCCAGAAGTAATCATCGTTTGAAAATAGGGAAGCTGAGGTTCCTCTTGCACAATGCCTGACTCTATAGTTGCCTACATTTCAGTGCTCGTGATCATAAAGGGCAGTTCCATATGTAGTAAGGTATGTGGTGGTGTTCAGTTGTCTTGATTCATAAATTTTGGCAACTAGATTTTGATCTTTTGAGAAGCTGAGATATCTAGGAGCTACCTAGCTCTGTCTTGTTCCTTTCTGGTCTCTGAGCTCTTAAAAATGCTAGCTGCCTTTGCTGGTAATGAATAGTAATGTTATTGAGATTCCACTGTCCATTTTAATATGTATGCTGAGTAAGGTTACTTAAGTACCCTTCTGGGTTTCTCTCTTCTACCCCAGGGCAAGGGATTTGGCAGCTTGGGACCTGCAGACTTGGCACTCATTAATTACAACTTCTGACTGAACTGCTTTGTCACTTAATTGTAAATGTGGTAAACAGTAGGCTTTACCTGTTAACCTTTCCATATAAGGAGTTTCAGAGTTGGGTGGAGTGTCTTAAAACAGGTCTTTGACTGTCTTGCAAAGACTGTTTAAAATGCAAATCATTAATTACAGAAGAAATCCTTGTTTTAGAATCTGAAAACTCTCCTTAAGTGTTGTTATGACCCAGAACAATGCTTTTTAGTTTGTGGTGAAGCACTTTCTGTGTTTGAGTTTGTATGTGTGTGTGTAAAAGTAGTTTAGTTTAGCAAATGGCACATCCTGAAATGTTAACAAGGCAGGCTCCAAAACATGCAGAGTGTATGGTGGGTTTTTTTTAATCAGCTTGGGGAATTGCAGGCATTTGCAAGTTGATGTGTGTTGACACATTGTGAACAGCTAGAAGCTTTTTCTCTCATGGCCATATTTCCAATGTTTATGTTTATACAGTCTCTCAATAACTGTTTTTCTTTAAAAAAAAAAAAAAAATTCTGTGGAGCAGTTTAATTCTTCTCTTGAATCCTTTTGGAATATTAGCTTGCAGAGTCTTGGCCTCTGTCACTTTTTATATTGATGTGACTAGAGATGTGGTGTTGCAAGGAAGGACAAAGTAAAGGGTCACCTTAATTGTGTCACCTGGCTGACAACTTGACTGAGTCTGTAGCCAGTCGGTCGGTGTCTGACAGCTGTTACTGCTGTCTTGTGTTCTCTCTAAGCTTTTTTGTTAGCTTTTAGGTTATTTAGCATAGTGCCATTTGGTTAAGCATTTGGCAAGTAGCCATATAGATCCCTGCTTAAAAGGTAGTTATAATGATGTATTTCTGCAACAAAAGAACATGTGGATTTCAGGGATAGAATGAGAATGGGATACTTGAAGGTATGTGCAGATCAGACCTTTTAGCAACCTGAGGCGTTTGCAAGTTATAAGTGTTAGTATGGAGTTTACTCCTCATTCAGTCAGAATCCTGTGTTTTCTAGAGGGTAACTTGCCATGAGTAAAACTGGTCAACATGATTTTATTTTTTGGCAGATTTCACAGCATCTTTTACTGCTGTTATATCCTAGACAAGAGCTCCTCCGGATTGTCTCTAACTTCATATGTCAAGGTATAGGCTGCTCCTGTGATCCCTTTTTATTGTGGAGACTTGACTGCTTAAAATAATACCATGTGAACTGGACCAACAGGAGCAGTTTGTCTGAACATTTCAATTCTATGGTTTGTTTTTAGGAATACATATACTGTATTTATTTGTCTGCAGCTGCTTGTGTGTGTATAGGAGCCTGTATTTACTTCTCAAGCCATGTGCCCTGTATAACAGGAAGAAGGATCTATAGGCTGCATCACTGAGACTTTGAAAGGATGCACATTTGCAGGTTTTGGTATGATTGCGTGGAGGTTTTGAGTGATGGGAAAGGACCTTTATTTGCTATAGTACAAAGACTTGTTCAGACACTGCTGTTACTCCATGATAGCTGTATGCTGATGGTGTGACACATTGTTAATCTTACTAATAAATGCTTTTTTGGATCGATACAAGTCAGAATTAAAAGATTTTTTTTTTCTAGGATGCTGACCATTTGAAGAGAGGGTGAGGTGTCTCAGAGGAAAAATGCAGAGCACTTCATAGAAAACCTCTTTTGAGCTTAGTTTAATAGTGGTCAGCATATAACATGTCATATGGTCCTGAGTGCAAGAGTTACCTAGCTCAGTTTCTACTGCCAGACCTGTGAATTCAGTGGTCAGAGTAAACCCATTGTGAACACACAGATTTAAATGGCCTCTAGTGTATGTCCCATTTAGTACAACCCACTAGCCCATGACTTTTCTGACTTCCCCACCATCTGGTCCTTGGCTATAGAGAGGAATTTTTCTTGTATATGCATCTCCATAGCAACAAGTTTGCAGTTGATATGGAAAGTAAGCAGTTGCCTTAGCAACAGAGTTACTGATGTGGTAGCTCCTCTGCTTTCAGGGAGAGGGCTAAGCTAGTATATGCATTATGTAGGTTTGCTGTAATGATAGCTGTGCCCAGTAGGAAAAAAGGCAAGACAAAATCTTAGCTGCAGATCTTGCGATTCCTGTGTGCTTACTACAAACACAAGCTTGCTTCATTATTGCTGACAGGTATATGGGAAATATGTTTATTACATTAGGGGTTTTGTTTTTAATCCTCCAGTCTCAGGTGATGGGAGTTGCTCACTAATTCCAGTGATGTTGATCATCAAACCAGTTATGCCTGTACTCCACTCTGCTACTGATATGTCCTCCTTTCTAACTCTTCTGCTTCCTTGAGTGCTTATCCTAGCAGCAGGTCTTCTCTGTAGATTGGCTTTGTGAGAATGGGGAAGTGCATGGTAAACCTGAGGTGAGGAAGAGATGTTTGCAGTGCCAGGAGATGTCTTCAAATTCAAGAGCCCTGGGTGTTTACTTTTTAGCTAGGTACAGGCATTTAGAAAGCCTGAGGCAAAATTGATTTAAATTACGCAGTTGTCTGTAAGCAGTGTAGTTTAGTTTAAATTAGTAACAAACAGATGAAACATTCTTTCTTTGTAAAAGTGTAATGTCTATATCTTGCCCTTGGCTGATACTGAGAGGTCATATGGGGAGAGGAGGAGCAGGCCTACACATCAGGACAAGCGAATGTCATGCCCATCTGCTGTAGAGTTTATTCAAAGGCATATTCCCATAACAAGTGATAAACATTAAACTGAGATTCTCCTTCAGTACATGACAGTGCTTAGCCCTGAGATGAACTGCTCCAAAGTTGCTCTGTTCAAAATGCTTGCCCTCATTTTCACTACTTTGGTTACCTCTTGTCTAATAAGTGTCTGGTGGAGACACTGTTGAGACAGATCTTTCCCCTGTCACTAATGCTGAGCTGTTGTAGTGGTTTGCACTAATGCAGACAGATTGCTGGGACCAGGTGCTTTGTGCCACCTTCTTTGCATGGTGAGAATCAAAATGGGGGTCTCCTTGTTAAGAGACAGTTGATTTGTATGGTAGAGGAAAGAATTCTTTACTCCATATTTGATACATAAAATGCCACCACAATAGGGATAAGATGTTACCCAGAGTAGAAGAAAAAAGTCTGTTCCTCATTCATTACTTTTAAGCCACTTTGCATATACACAAGTACTACTTGCCAACAGTGGCATTTCTGGCATTACTTGTGAAGAATTTCTGCTGTGGTGAAGATCCTCGATACTCTACTGATGTTGACAGTCTACTGCCCTTAACAGGTGATTATCATTTAGCCTGACCAGAATAAAAGTGACTGTTGAATTGAACTAATTCCTGTGTTGAGCCCATCATGTTTGGCTGAGCTAGAACAGTGGTGCTCAGCCTTTTGGCCTTGTGAGCCAGATGAGTGGAGCTGCCCAGTCCATGGCCAGTTGGCCGCCATGTGTCAGTATTGGGCCCCAGGGCACTGCACTGCTGCTTCCCTGCCTTGAGTACTGGGAGCCCAGCACTGCCCCCTCACAATAGGATTGGTACCTGCAGGCCTGGTGCTTCCTCCTTTCCAAGTGTGCTGGGATAATCTAAGCCAGGGGGAAGCAACCCCCGGCATTTGTGCCGAGCATGGCACGCAAGGCCATTTTGCTCGGCATACCGCTGCCAGCCTAGGCTCTAAGCAGCTGCTGCCCAGGAGCCCACGCTGCCCTCAGCAGGTGGCTGGGAGGCTGCAAGCCCTGCTGCAAGCAGACTGGGCTTCATGGGCCAGCTACACCTGGGAGGCTGCAAACAGCTACTTCGTGCATCAGCACTTTGGCATCATCCAAGGTAGACATTGTGGTTTTTTCAGGACTCCGGCCAAAAACATTGCCTACCCCTGATCTAAGTTCTCTTGCCTCGCATTCTAGGATTGGTCCCCAGGAGCCTTATGCTGCCCCCTCCTGGCTGCCTACACCCACATTGGGGCCTGGTGCCACCCCTGTCTGCCTCTATTGGGTGCAGAGCTTGGGGCTTCCCATAGGTCCAGAAATTTGGCAGTGTTACTACCACTGTCAGGCAGGCTGAACATTCCTGGATTAGAGCACATCTCTTAGGAAGATATCCAGTCTGGATTTAAAAATCCTGCATGATGTGGGAGTAGTTAGGGTCCAAGATAAGATGTTTCAGTAGCTGATTAGTCTATCTGTTAAAGTGAATGTTTCAAGCTTCCAGGACTTCACTAATAATAGAATGCTAGAACTATTCACTCTATTCCTTTAAGCTTGCATTCATGACATCTATATCCTCTTGCCCTTCTATTTGACAAGGTCATGAACCCAAGAACAAATTAGGCTGTGGTAAGTTGTGATGTCCTGACTTTTAAAATGCTGCAAGCACGTGATATGACCAATAATAATACACTGTCCAAGAGCATTAGATTTCTCTGTGGCTGAATCGGGGCTAAATTTGTTTTGCTTTCAAGTGCCTGCCTTTGTTTGCAAAGTTTGCTTATTCCTCATGCTGTCACAAGGATCTCCTGTTTGGCAAGGTACATGTCTAACTCAGCTGAAAGTTAGACCCCTTTGAAAACATTTTTGGGCATTTTTACATGCATTTCTAACATGGTGCTGGGCGCTTTTGATTTAGTGCTAATTTAAAGTGCCCGTGTATCACATGTATCAGCAGTGCAGTGTAACCATGCTGAGAAAATGGTGGAGGTGAACTTTGAACTAATGCAAATTGCACTTTGAACTAACACATGTTCACTGCCACTGTTTTCTCAGCATGGAGGTGGTCTGCGCCACTGATACACATGACGTGTGAGGCTGCCATAATGTATCAATTTACATGCTCCCACAGACTTGATTAATTGAGTCTGCTCTGACGTGCTGGATTTCCCTGTGCATGTGTAAGTGCTCTGTGAGACTAACTGAATGCTTAAAGTTAGGTTCTTTCTTAACTGCTTGACTGGGGCCAGCGAGATGTGCACAAAGCATTAATAAGAAAAAAAAAACTGTATTTTTTTTCTTATACCTTTGCACATAATTCTTAATACATGGCAAGCCCCTTTATGCATAGGTCTTAGTCCTGGCAGTAGAGAAAGCTATGGGAGAGGCTGTGCTGTGAGTCTTCTAAAATGATGTTCCTGAAATGGCTTGTTAAATAAGGGTGCCTGTAAAATCAATTAACCAGCTTTATTGTGAAACCCTCTTTGTTTTCTCATTCACCACCTATATTTCTTCCTAATTCCTTGAGTTGCAATGAACAAACTGCATATGCATTTCATATTTTGTTTGTAATTAAATATTGGGGGGCGGGTGCTTAATTTTGAGCACAGCAGGCTACACAAGCAGTTTGGGTTATCATTGGAGGTGGAAGTTACGTGCACAAACACTTTGAGCCTCTATTAACAAATGCTTAGCCATGGTGGATTGCAAAGAAACTTCTATAGAAGATGCCTCTGAGCACTTAAGCCTCACTACAATGAATGCACCACCAGTTCATGACCGAGCATTTGAGGATTAACTGGACTTGTTTGTTTCAGGGAAATCTTTTTCTCTCTTTGTGTTTGACACTTAAATTCCTTGAGGCTTTATTCAAGAATTTAGTTTTAATTACAGATTTATTACCTCTTAGATTTTCTTATTTAAAAAGAAAATAAAAAAGGAAACAGAAGCATCAGATGGTTGTTGAAACAGAGCAGGAAGATTGTATTACTAGGCTTTGATTACTTGGTAGGAGTCTTTTGAACTTAGTTTGCTGTCAGGGTTGACAGAGGTGTAGGCAGTGATGCTTAGTGGTTCACAGTAGGATTTGAGTCAAGGGGTTTCCAGAAAATAACTGAAGTCAAAACCAAGTATCAGTTCAGTTTCCAGGAGGTTAAGTGGAGGTTGTAGTCAGAGAAAGCAGTTGTGATCAGAGCCAGGAAATTAACTCCTGCAACAGGTCATCAAATTTCCCTCAGTGGGCCCCCTCACCTGGCTGGGCAGTCCTATCTGGGATCAGGACAGGTAGGCAGGTGAAACCAGGGCTGGGATCACGGGACAGTGACAGCAGGGAGCCAGAGAGAAGAGCTACAGTCCACTCCCTGCACACCACTGCCTGTGGAACCAGTGTCTGTCATAGGGATGTGTAGGCAGTGGACCATGGCTTTGCTCTGGGTACGGCCCAGATCTCAGTCCTGACTCTGCCTGCCCGTCCTGCCCCCTGCCCACCTGTAGCCCCATCCCATCTGTGTGGTTGCCTGCCCTGCTCAGACAGGTCCTGCTGTAGGTAGTTGGTGTGGGGTGGATGGGCCAGGGTACCTAAGCAGCGGGGCCAGGTCTGGCAGCAGCAACTGGAAGGAGCCACCTCTGGGGTTGCTGGAAAATGGAGTCTGGCCACTGTATTGCCCCAGCCCTGCTGTGCACCCCAGGGCCTGGGCTGGTGGGGTCAAGGGACCTGCTGCAGGCTGGACAAAATGCCTTGGTGGGTTGGGTTTGGTCTACAGGCTGCATTTTGCCCACCCGGGTATAAACAGATGTCTCCTCTGAGGTAGTCCTGACTCATTTGAGTTAAAACCCCAGACAAAAGAGGAGCCTCTCTCAGCCCTTTACACACGCAGCCCTTCCAAGGAGCATTGCTGCTCCTCTGCCAGTAGGTGATCAGGGAGAGTAGGTAACCTGATGGGCTTGCTCCTAGAATTTTAATGGCAGTTAATTTGCATGAGCCCAGCTTAGTTAACTACACAGCATTTGGGGCATGGGAGAGGGTAGGGGGGAGCAATGAGTGCTAGCACATTTTAGGGTTTGTAGGATCCCAGGACAAGAGGCTTTGTCTTTATACCCCAGTAGCTGTTATCTCACCTCCCTATCTTTTGTCTGACAGGAACAAGATTAATTGAGACAGCTGAATTTTTGTTGGACTTGCAACTTCATTCATAAGTGCAGCAATTCTTTTGGGAGTTGAAAGGTCTAGTTTGGGAACTGCTAGCTTGTTTTTAAAGGGACCTGTTCATGCCACTCTGTGTTTTATTTCAGGCATCTAGTACAGGGGTTGACAATGTTTTGGAGGTGGGGGGTCACCTTATGGGGAGCCGTCAACACCACAGCCACGGTCACGGTCAGTACTAGGGGTGCAGCATCTCCCTGCTGCCTGACCACCTGCCAAAATTTGCTTGCTGGATAAAATGGCTCAGTGGGCTGTAGATTGCTGATGTAGTGCATGACATTTATGGGGTAAGACTGCTCAAAATTTGTCAGTAGTTTGGGAAATGAGAATACTTGAAATCCTTTACCATAAATGAGACTCAGATTCCATTTTGCTGTGTAGGTAAGATGAAAGTCAGTTCTTTTATCTTATCTGCTATTACAGGTAATCAACTGACCTTGATCAAGCAAATATACCTTTTTAAAATGGGTATTGCAGGCAGAGGTGTGGGGACAGACTGAATCCTGAGGTAAATGAGCACAGATCTGTTTCAGTTCACAGAGCTGTGCCTGGTTACAGCAGGGTTTAATTTCATTTGGTAAATATTAATATATTTGAGAGGCTACTTGGTGGTGTTGGACTTTTGTTTTTCTTTTTTTGTATTCTTGGTCCTTCGGCACAGATCACGTGAAGTAATCTGCTCCAGTATTTAGATTCATAATGCATAGCCTTGGACCTTATTCTAAGATGTGATCTACAGTTTCTTAGATAGTCTGTTGGGACTGGTGTGCTTGCTAGGCCTGCACTAAGCAGCTAGTTTTTGCTTCGGATTCAGATTCGGCCAGTTTTCGAGGGACGGTAATTCGGATCGCTGTCCCAGATCGATTTGGTCGAATCTGATTTTGGCAATTTGGCTCCTGTCATATCTCTGAACCATGCAGGCCCAGCTCCTGGCACTTTGAAAGAAAAAAAAAAAGTACTAACTCACCAGGTGCTGCTGGGCCAGGGGGCAGTCACCGCTGCCCTTTCACCCTCCCTCTGGCCCTTTTTAAGGGGGGGGAAGCCCCAAAAAACCTGGTCTCACCAGCTCCTGCCTGGTGGGGGGCAATCCCTGCTGCCCCCCACTGCCCAGAACTGCGTGGGGGACTCTTCCATGAGCCCCCTGAGGCTGCTGCAGGAGCTGGTGAGGCCTGGGGTTTTTTCACTTTAAAAAAAAAAAAAAAAAAAAGGCCTGGAGCTGGGGGAGCAAGACAGGGTTGGGGGCAATGTTTCCTCTAAGGAGTAGCAGTCCGTGAGTGTGCTGCCTCAGTCTGGCATGGAACACTTATCTAAGGGGGCCAGGGCCTGGAGCCTGGAACTGGGGGCTGGGGGCCTGGAACCAGGGGCTGGCGTAGGCTTTGGGGAAGTGCACCGCTCCCCTGCATCAGGGCAAGGGTGTGGAGCACTTCCCCGGAGTCAGCGGAACCCGTGCCGTGCCAGCCACCCACCCCAGCCTCCATGCGTGTCTTGCCTCACCTTAGGGAGTAGCCACTGCCTGCCCCGAGTGAGGCTTCTCCAGCTCCAGGACACTGTTCTGCTCCCCTGCTTGGCCTCCGTGGGCGTGTCCTGCAGTGTTCCAGAGCCGGTGGAGCCACACTCGGAGCAGGCAGCAGCTCCTCTCTAAGGTGAGGTGAGGCTGGGGCTGGGGGCTGGCACAGGCTCTGCTGGCTCTGGTAAGTGCTCCATGCCCCGGCCCTGATGCGGGTAGTGGAGCAGTTCCCTGGAGCCGCCGGAGCCTGCGCCAGGCTCCCACCCCAGCCTCTCCTGGTGTGTGGCCTTGAAAAGAATATGTGCAGCCATACTTTTTTAGTTGTGTTCTGCTGCGCATGCACGCACCTTTAGAGGGAACCTTGGTTGGGGGGCTCATGACAAATCCCACCCCTCTATGCAGGGGGGGGCAGCAGGGATCACCCCCTGTCTGGCAATACCTGATGAGTTGGGGCTTTTTTCTAAAGCAGTGGGAGCTGGGGTTAGGGAGGGTGGGGCTGGGGGAGAAGACAGGGGATGGGGCCTGGCAGGGATCCCTGCATGGTCCCTGCCCCCTACTTACCAGCTCCAAGTCTGGCTCCAGGTCCCTGGTGTAGCGGGTGCGGTATGCCCAAATCATCAAAGGTCTCTGAATCTTTTCTGAAGATTTGGACCATTTTATTGGTCTCCTAATTTGATTCAGATTTGGAGATTTGGTCACTGAATCGGGCCGAATCTCCTCCGAATTGAATCGGCACCCAAAGCTTTGCACAGCCCTAGTGCTTGCCCCTCCTTACACAGGACGGAGCAGTTGCTCATTCTAGCTGACTGCTTTGGTGCTGAAGAAAGTATATTGGAATGAAATATTGGTGAAGGCCATTAATTGTACGGTACTTCTGATTTAACTGAATTCAGTTAGAAATTAAGTTAATTTAATTAACAGATTTTTTCATTTCTCAAAAATGTGTAGATAATTGTCCTCACCATCCATACAGTCCCCTGTCCGGAGGTACCTGTGATTTAAAATATTAGATGGGTCTTAATTCTGTAAATGTGTTAGTCGTCCCTTTCAAAAGATCTTCTGACTCTGTAAGCACTCCACCTTGGAAGAATTCAGTCATAACAGTAAATATTCCTGTGTGCCTCCTTAATTTTGGAAGCAAGGCCACTACAAAAAAGGCAAATGTTCTTGTTGTAGTATAATAATGATACTGTTCCCTGCAGTCTAACTGGACCTTTCTTTGAGTACAAATGAGGGGGGAAAAACAATTTAACTCCTTTACTATACTTGTAGTAAAAACCCCACAGATTCAGTACCTTTTTTAAGAATTCACTTGCAAAAAATAGAGCCCAGAAATTAAGTAGGTTCTATTTCTGTGTTAGAGGTAAAGTTTGCTCATTCAGAGGAAGTTTTTATATGCACATGCACACCACTTATCTGAATGTTTAGGCACCCTGACAGTTCCCGTCACTGTCATTAAGTACCAGCAAGTCAGACCTAACTATATGGGATCTTCCAATATCTGTCTCTATATCTAGATAGATAGATATAGACCTTGTTCAGAGGAAGAGAGATTGCACTCTCACACTCTCTCTTGATATATAGATATTGCAAGACCCCGCATAACGAGGTCTGACTTGCTGGTACTTAATGAGTGACTGGAACTGTCAGGGTGCCTAAACATTCAGATGAGTGATATCCAATTTCTGGCTTGCAGAGAACATGGTGCTTGTGGAAAGCCTATGATGTTGCTTTTGGCCACAAGGAATGTAAACAAAATAAAGCTAAGATTGAGAGGGCGGGCACAGCAAGATGTTACCTGAAGTGCATTATTGTTGTACATGGGCCAGTGAAGATTGGGGACCATTTTAGATCCTTATGCCAGGCTCCCACTGTAGCAGGGAATACTCAGTACTGAGTACTATACTCAGTACAGTAGCAGAAGCCATATAAGAACTTAAAGGAAGGAGCTTTACAAAACTGTGGTGCTACCATGATGGCAAATTTTTTTTTTCCTCCTCCTGCATTTTTATGGATTATAGTTCCCAGTTTCTTAGTAGCTGGGGTCAGGAGGGACCTGAACAGATAATCTAGCCTGACCCCCTGCCACAGGCAGGAATGAATGCTGGGTTCACAAGACCCCAGACAGGTAATCATCCAAACTCCTCTTGAATTTGCCTAAAGTAGGGGCGAGGACCACCTCCCTAGGAAGTTGGTTCCAGATTTTGGCCACCCTAACTGCAAAATTTTGCCTTTTGATCTCTAACCTAAACCTTTTCTCCATCAGCTTATTACCATTGTTCCTCATCACCCCCGGTGGTGCTGGGGAGAAAAGGGCTCTGCCTATGTGCTGTTGATCCCCCCCCTGATGCAGCCACCAGGTCCCCCCTCAGCCTCCTGTTGCTGAGGCTGAACAGGTTGAGGTCCTTCAGTCTCTCCTTGTAGGGCCTGTCCTGCTGCCCTCTCACCAAGCGGGTGGCCCTTCTCTGAACCCTCTCCAGACTGGCCGCATCCCTTTTGAAGTGTGGAGCCCAGTACTGGATGCAGTACTCCAACTGTGGCCTGACCAAAGTCACATAGAGGGGGAGTATCGCTTCTCTGGACCAGCTTGAGATGCACCTTTGGATGAATGACAAGGTATGGCTGGCCTTGCTGGCTGTGGTCTGGCATTGGTGGCTTATGTTCATCTTGGAGTCAATGACTCTGAGATCCCTTTCCACTTCTGTGCTTTCAAGAAGGGAACTCCCCAGCCAGTATGTATGCTTGGATTCCCTCTCTTAAGGTGCAGCACCCTGCATTTGTCTACACTGAACCCCATCCTATTCTCATCTGCCCACTTTTGTAGTCTGTCTAAATCTAGTTGCAGCCTCTCTCTCCCTCCAAGTGTGTCCACCTTGGCCCCACATCTTAGTGTCATCAGCAAACTTAGACAGTGTGCTTTCCACCCCCTCGTCCAAGTCGCTGATGAAGTTGTTAAACAGTGTGGGACCGAGCCCTGGGGTACCCCACTGCTCACATCTTGCCAGGTTGAGTACAACCTGTGCACCACTACTCTCTGGGTGTACCCCATCAGCCAACTTTTTACCCATCCAACTGTGCAGGCATCAATGCGGTCATCACTTAATTTATTGATGAGGATGGGGTGAGAGACAGTGTCAAAGGCCTTCTTAAAGTCTAGAAAGACTATGTCCACAGCAACACCATCATCCAACTTACTCGGTCATAAAAGGCAATCAGGTAGGTCTGGCAGGACCTGCCTTTGGTGAACCCATGCTGATTGCCCCAGAGCATGATCTCCCCTGCAGGCCCCCACAGATGTGCTCCTTGATGATCCTCTTCAAGAGCTTCCCAAGTACTGAGGTGAAGTTTTACAGGTCTTGTAATTACTTGGGTCCTCCTTCCTTCCCTTCTTAAATAGGGACCACATTAGCCAGTTTCCAATCCCCTGGCACCTGGTCAGATGAACACAAATGCTCATACAGCTGGGCCAAAGGCCAAATGACCCCTGCCAGCTCCCTCAACACCCTTGGGTGGAGGGCATCTGGACCTGCAGATTTAAAAATGTCTAGCACTTCCAGAAGATCCCTCACTACATCTGCACTGACTGAAGGTTTGATAGATCTATCCCCAAGATTGGCCCTACCTCTGGTAGGTGGGATATCCTGGTCCCTGTTCAGGAAAACAGGCAAAGAACCTGTTAAAATATCAGCTTTCTTGTCTGACACAGCCACCAGATTATCGTTTGTGTCATTATAGACATCCTTAGCCTGGAAGATTAGATGCTCTTGATTTGATTCTGTCCTTCCACCACTTTGACTTCAGAATAGTTACTTTTGACTTGTCATGGAGTAAACAATAGCAGAATTGAGCTATAGAATAAACACTTTGTGCCCATATGTAACATGTCTGCATCTTAGTCTTTGATTGATAATAGTCATCTTGGGGATTAACTTGAACTGAAAGTGACAGTTTTATGTTAGTGTTCCTTAAATTCCATTCTTGGTATAATGGAAACTTCATCCTGGGAAGTGCTGTAGGAATTTGTGTGAAGTTTCATTCCAATGAATCTTAATTCTTATTGGTTGTTTCTTGCCTGGTGGTGGTGATGGGTTGGTGGGAATCAAACTGCTATACTAGATCAAGTGACAAAGATGCCAGAATGTATTTTACAGGTACTTCTTTGCAGCAATCCTCCACAACTAGGTTAGCTGGGTTACTAGGCTAGTTGGGACTCAGGCTGCCAACACAGCCTGTGAAGGAAGAAGGCAAGGGAGGGTGAATCAGGGATGTATAAATGAAGTGAGCTGTGGCTCACAAAAGCTTTTGCATCTCTGATTCTGTTAGTTTATAAAGTGTATCTTTACTATGCTTTGTGCCTGACTTCAGACTAATGAAAACTTTGCAGAAGGAAGAACTCTGAATAAATGGAGGAATGAATGGACACTTGTATGAAAACCTCAGTAATATAAAAGGTGAATAACATGTTCTGTGCAGCAGAAATTCATTTGTGGGATTCTGCAGCAGAGAATCTTGATGAATGCTGAGGATATAATTCACTCTCATTCTTGGTACTGGCAGAAAACCAGGTTCTGCTTTCAGAACTCTTTTTCTGAGGTCCAGAGCATCCTACAATAGTGGGTACTCTGTGAGGCAACTACCACAAATGTCATTCTGACTTTAACATAACCAAAAAATCCAGTGCTTTTAAGTTGAATTAGCCAGCCTCAGGTCCAGCAAATAAAATTGACTGAATCTAAGGACAGCTAATCTGAAACTTAAGCATGGCCATGCTTTTATTGTTGTTGCTTTTTTAATTTTAGTTCCTAGAGGTAGTCTTTATTTGAAAAGAAGAGCATCATCATGTACCATTTTTAGGGAGTGTGAGAATTTGTAAAGAGTTGAGAAAATGAGTCAAACAGGAGAGATTCCATGGAGGCAGGATGTAAGGTAGTGATTCTCAAACAGTGCGCGGTGCAGTATTAGCAGTCTTAGGTGTGCAAAGACCTATACCAGAGATTTTGAATAGGAATCCATTATGTCAAAAGCTTCTGACTTAGTTGCAAAGTACTCAGACCACAATAGAACTTCTCTGTTATTTTTCTGTAGCTAAACAAAGAGTGAAAACTCAGAGTTGAGTTTTTCTGAGCAGTGTCTTGAGTCTGAAAAGGCTGAGAAAAGGTGTAGGGCAGGGGTGTCTAAATTTATCTGACCCCATGGTTGGTAAGGGGTCAGTCTGCAGGCTGGATCAGGCCACAGAACCCCTTCCTTCTCTTCTACCCCATCCCCCTCTCCCCACCCCTCAGCATGCCAGATCTACTGTGGGATCTGTGCTGTGCACAATGCACAAGCCAGAATCCACAATGCCACAGTACCTCCCAGGTGGTCCAGAACTATTACACGTGGGACCCATGACTGCTGCATGTGAATACTTCCAGATGCAAGGTGCGGTGTGGGTCCTGGGCTGGCTGGAGCAGGTGCTATGTGACGGGTGTTCCTTGACAGGTGGGGGGTTAACATCACATTTAGTTTGGATCCCAGAGCTGCTGGGATGCGCAGCACGTGTGGTACACACCCTAGGCCCTGCCAACAAAGGGTGGGCCAGTTCATGTGGATCAACTTAGACCAAGGGCCAGCACCAAAGGCTCTGCGGGCTGTATCTTTGACACCGCTTGTACAGGGGAAGAAGGGAAACATTACCATACATGAAGATTAATAAACAGTTCACAGAAATGTTCTTGTTTTTTGAGTTTTTTTTAAGCAATACATATCTGCTATAATGTTCTGTCAGATGATGAGCTTTTATTGATAAAATCCTGGCCTTGTCAAACTCAGATTTATATTTTGCCACTGATTTTGTTGTAGCTCGGCTTTCACCATGGATTTTTGGAGGAAAATCTCCAGGGCTGCTGGGCAAAGCTCAGTTTAATTAGGTCCTCAGTAGGACTTTTTCATAAGCAAAATAATACTTTATTTGTAAACTAAATGAAAATGAATTTTCATGGCAACTTAGTTGGTGCCTTTTTAGGCCTGGACTCAGGCTAGGCCTTTTGTGTGGTAGTCTGTTACTTTTAAGTAGAGATCTGAAACTTGAAGAAATGGATCCTTTCACTATTATCATAAATTAAGGCTAGAGAGGGAGGCAGTCTTAGTTTAACTTGGCCACCACACTTTTGAGAGATTTAAGCAAGCTTTCGGGTTCAAAAACCCTTCGTCAGGCTAAGGAAGTTTCAGCAGTTGGTGTGTGCTCTTCCTGGATGGAATGAAAAGTAAACAAGCCAGGGGCACATCATATACTTCACTTCCCGAATTACTCATCCAAAAATGTTTTTGTGTACTGACAAAAGGTTTACTAAGCTTAGTTATTTATTCTTACATAATTATGTAGTTGTACTAATTTATTTAGTTTTAGACTCTTTCCTCTACAGAAGGAAATGGCTATGCATTTGAACTTTGGTGTGGCAGAACTTTATACACTTATTTGGAGCTCTGGTGGTGGTTTGAACTTTCTGTTGCATGGCAGAGAAACAGGAAAGGAGCTGTCACAAAGAAACATTGCATGGAAGTTTTGGTATAGTATATGCTTCCAGCAAGTGGAGACCAATAGGAAGATTTTTAAACTCTGTCTCTTCCTGGTTACGCTGACTGTTGAAACACTCGTTTCATATAGATAGTGATTTGAAGTTCATGCACCACATATTTAGCTGGACATGAAGCAGGTGATAGCAATGCTAGCTGAGAGAGAAAATTGTCACAAGGATTTATCTGTTTAGTTGCATTTTTATATTTTAGGAAAATGGCTTGCTTGTGTGGTAGGAAGCCTGTCTTCTATGCAAATTTTTCTGAGGACAGAGGTGTTCTGTGACTGGAGCTACCTAGCAGTAAGACTAAATGGGTCCTCTTTTTCTAGCTCACTCAGATACTGAGCAACCTGCAAACAAATCAACAGAAAAATGGAGACTCTCAAGTAAGGCACCTAGCTTTTTGTATTATGTATGTATTAAGTACACAGTTGAAGGGATTGTGTCTTTTTAACAACACTGCTAATTTATGTTTGAAGAATAGAGGACAAGGTAGTGGTGAGTCTAGTTACCATGCCTTACCATTCTTTGGTGTCTCCTAGAGCTAGTCTTTTTGTGCTATGGATACCCAGATTCCTTTTCATCAATCATTTGTTTGAAAGATGATCCAAATAGTCAATGTTTTAATCTAGTCATAAAGAAAAATATAGTCATGAGGGTTAGAAACTTTCTGCAAAGATGAAAACTCAGGCTTTTCATGTAATCTTATTAATTGATGTGAGGAACTTCAAAAACAAAATAAAGCAGAACAAAGTAGCCCCTTAAGACCGTAAGATTGCAAGATTTGCTATAAGTCTCACAAGTTAACAATATTACAGCCATATTCCAGAGGCTTTGTTAAGGCTATAATCTGTCAAGTCTCTTTCAGACCTTTCAGTCAGTTGTAAGTTTTTTAGTACTTCTCCGCAGAACTGTTTGCTGCGTGTTCATCAGTGTGTTCTTGTGTATAGCATAAATTTCTACACTTAATGGTGTTTGTATGCAAATACACAAACAGAATGTACTGATGAATTTAGTCAAGTATTATGGAAAACCAGAAGTAACTATCTTCTTTCTATCAACTGGTGGTGATAGTTTAATGTATTTCAATATTCTTAAGAAAGGAACAGCTACCTTGGAAGGGTTCAATTAAAATGTTCAGTACTCATTAATGATGTAGCATCATTACACCCAAGAAGTTCTCAAATCTTGTCCTCATGATCCAAGTAGATTGCAAAGAGCACTTTGCCATACTGTTTCCTGCATTGTTGGGTAGAACCTCTTGTAGCAACTTAAATGTTGTTTCTAGTTAGTTCTCCCTGAAAGAATGTATTTTTTCTCTGCATACATGCTTGTCATTTTCATGCTTGATTATCCATCTTGTGCTAATGTTCTTGCTGATCTGAGTTTTTCTTTAAATTGTCTTTTTTCTACATTTTTTTTGTATATAGTAATGGAGCTATTAATTTAAATCTGTCTAGAGGAGTATATTAAGGCAGAAATACTTAAGTAGTTTCTTTAAGTTACCATATTTTCTTACATATTACATGAACCTCCTTCCCTCCTGCAAACCAGCTGGGGGAAATACGGGTGCATGTAGTATGCATGAAATACTGATTCCCAGAAGTTCTGGAGATTTGGCAGTGAACCATTGCATTTATCACTGCCACCATTCCACTATTGCTAAATCTATGGACTCCTGCAGAGCCTCTCAGTAGACTGACATGGCACTACATGCTGGATTGGACTGACTTGCAGGGTCAGTCAGCAGCTGGACCCATTGGTTGGCCCTAGCCTTGGAGACACCAGGTGCTAGGTACTTACTTGTACTCCAAGGTAAGAGCTTCTTCCTACCTGAAGATTCCCAAAACAGGGTGCATGTTATATCCAGTGATGTGCTAAAAGTGAGAGAATTTTTTGTGCTATGTTGAAGGCTGTTAACATAAAAACAGTTGTAACCATCTTCTGAAGGCCAAGTCTCTGCCTTAAGGGTTTTTGTTTTTTTTTTATAATAGCTGCTTGTTCTCTGCCACTTCTGGGGTGTCAAAGAATTTTTGGATTTCTCAAGTAAAGTTTCTGTCGAAGAGTTCCTGAAGACCTGGAATTGACTCAGCTGATTATTGTGGCTATGTTTCTATGTTAAGCATGACATCAACATCACTTGCAGGCAACAGTGTAAAAGAACACTTTTCTTCTATTTCAGTAGCCAGTTTTACTCAATGGCATACTTGATTTTGAATAACTTCAGGAAATCATTTTTCTCTCTGTTCTGAGAATACCATAAATCTCTTCTACCTTGCCACTTAACAAATCTTGACAACATTAACATTTGACTTCAGATGAATTGTCTGTTTTCATTACTTAAGTCCATGTAGTCACTTGTTTCTTACCACTTCCTTCCACTTCAGTCATGGTGAATCAGATAGTCATATACTGATGTTTAATCACTAAACACTAATCACCCTTTTGCAATATTGATCAACAGCTTTCACATATAATATAAATAGGATGAGTAATGGCCACTTAGTGAACACTAAGGAGTACAAAATAAGGCAAGTTAACCAGTTTTCTGTAGAACCTTATGCCTGCCCCACCTTTCAGAGGCTTCTTGATCCTAGCAAACAAAACTCCCTAGAAGTTGTTCTGCTCACTCCCCTCTTTGCAGCATTGAATGATACTTCATTTCAGCCACAGCTAATACCTCTTCCAACAACTGCTTGCCCCCCTTCCTCTTTTTGCATCTCAGTTTCTAAACTTCCTTAGTGTGTTTCTAATAGTAATCTCATCAGTTGTATCCTCTTGAGGATACAACTCATGCCAGTCACATATAGTAATGTGTAATGAAACATTTTGAAACGTGAGATGCACAAGTTTAAAAAGAACTGGGGAAAACCCTGGTGGGTAGGTGTGTATTGTATGGATTTAGAGTTATGATTTCTGTCTGGGGTAGGAGATGCAGTTACTGCACTGTCTTGCTATTCAGTGTGACCTTTTCTCTAATTTTTTTGTCTGACTTTTCATATCCTGTTTTCTACCAAATTAGATGAGAGAGTATACTAAAGAGCTGCTGACTTCTGCTGGTGTCTGCAGGATTAGAAGCTTTCTCTGTACCATGTCATTTGTTTAGTTTGTGTCTATTGAGTCTCTTCTGTGAATTTGAAGAAACTTGCCTTGCTTTTATCATTTTTTATACTAAAAATAAAGTCCAGGTACCACTTATATAACACCCCAAAACTTGAAATATGTTTTGAAGAGGCTGCACATTGGGTAAGGAAACAGGAAATCAGGTTTGGACCCCTTTGTGTTGGGCCTGGGTGTATGCTCTGATGATGCAGAATAACCTGCTAGGAAAAGAGCATGAATAAATGTAGTTTGAGGGGGAAATTCATATTTAAAACTAGACCATATGAACTTGAGAATTCTTCATTCAATATTTCAGTTCTAAGTGTAAAAATGGGGGGAGAGAGATTTCTCTAAATTTATCACTTTTTTTCTTTGTTTTTTTTTGGGAAGGTATCTACCTACTTTTCAAATCTATTTACTTGTGAAGTGAAGGTGCTTGAGGCAACGGAAATATATTGTCTTAATTACTCTTCTGAAACTATGCTTGCTGCATTGGTTTACACTGTCAAAGATCATCAGGTCAAACTTTTCATGTCTCTGTCTCTCTTCTAACTCCAGGTTTACATTGAGTTTGTTGCCAAATGTAACATATTGAGTAGTGATAGTGAGTTATAAGCAGACATCCTAAGTAGAATTGCCAAAGCTGTTGTTGAGGCTGGGTGAGAAGAGACTTAAATGACACTCCTGATTCGAAGAGGAGTTGAAGACGTGCTGAAACAGCTTTTATCTAATGTTTAGGCATTTTACATTAATGGGCCTGACCATTAGGGGGGAAAAAAATAGTGTAGTTCTAAGGAAACACAGCTAGCTCTGAATAGCACTCCAGCAACAAGGAGTTCCTACAGTATTTCACTGCTTCTGTGGTAGAAGAATGACATTATACAGGGTCCTGAAACATGATTTCTTATCCATCTCTCCTATCCAGTGATGCTTCTGGCCTAGCCAACTTGGTCATAATGCCCATCCCTTAGGAAATCAGTCAGGGATTTAGAGAGATGCTTCTCTGTAAATCAAACTCAGGCAACATAGGGAAATCCGGGTTGTTTTGAAAACTAAGAGAATGAAAGATCTTGAATATTATTAGTTGGAGGAGGAGAGGTAATAAATTCATTAGGTGTAGTAAACTATCTTGTGGACTGGTTCCTCAGCTGTGGGATGCACACGTCTTCATGGAACCTCATTTTGTTTGTCCGTTGTATGCTGGTTTGGCAATAGCAAGTGTCTCTTTTCTTACATTGAAGAATTTAAAAAATCACTAGGTGAGTGAACTGCTCCCCTACAGGGCCCTTTAGTTACGGCCAGCTCAGCTGAGGCCTTGGGGAGTCGCAGCAAGCTGCCTCCCTCCCAGTGATCTCACGCAGGTAGTAGAGAGCTAGCCTCCGCTTAAACATTCCATAGGGAGTGCCTGGAGTCTGGGTGTCAGCACTCCTTGAGTGCAGTAGGGTACATGGACACTGCTGTTAATGCCCATTATCTAAGATAAGGCATGGCTTTGAGCTCCGTTTTGCAGCTGGAGGGCTATAATCTAGAAGGAAGAAACTCTGCTTAAGTACCCTGTATACTCTGCTACCTGCTAATAAGCATATTCCTGCAACACATCTGGTGCCATTGTTTGGCCTGTCCCAAAGGTAATCCATCTGCTTCTGCTTCAGTAGGGCATCTTCTTCTCGAGCCATAATTAAGAACCTAATTTTTAAGCCTTTTATTTTTTTTTCTCCAATATACACTGCTTGCACTGACAAATCTTTTAGTAATTAATTAATGAATATTTGTGTAGAACCCAGGAATTGTGCCTGATATTTTAGGAAGGATGAAGACTTGGATGGGGCATATGCAGAGATGTGAGCAGCTTAAAAGCCCTTGATGAGAGTCAGGAGCCATTGGAAGCTGGGAAACATTCATCCTCGCTGCTGAATTTATGCAGGAACAATAAGGCATGTCACAGGAAAGATGACATTCGGCAGCAAGCAAAGAAACTTTAAACAAAATAAGGTTAGGAAGTTGCTTGTCTTTGTAAGATGTGTGTGGCTTTTTCTGTATTATAGGTCCCTCCCATTTTATTTTATTAGACTAGCATTAAGATGAAAGAACTACTTAGTCTGGAGAGAAGACTAAGGAGGGTTCTGGAGAAGAGAAGACTAAGGAGGGTTTGGGTTGGATTTTATGAGTCTTCAGATACCTGAGGGGTGATCACAGGGAAATGGAGATAGGGGACGGGAGGAGGAACAATGGCCTCAAGTTGCAGCTGAGGAAATTTAGGTTGCAGATTAGGAGGAACTTTCTGACTGAAGGCAGTCGAGTACAGGAACAGACTACCATGAGAACTTGTGGAATCTCTATCACTGGAAATTTTCAAGACCTGGTTAGACTGATACTTGACTGTGAAGGTTTAGTTTGGGATGATCCTGACTTGAGCAGGGGTTTGGATTAAATAACCTGTTGCAGTTCCTTGCAGACTGATTTTTTCCTATGATCCTGCAAGAGAACATATGGACTTAAATAACTTGCTATAACACTGAGCCAAAAAGTAAAGTGGAGTACCTCCTTTACATTGGTGCAGAGAGTACTTATCTTTAAGTCAGCTGCTTTCTGATGCTGAGATGTTTGCTACTGAAGAGATGGATTCCACGTAATGTATTGCTTTTGTATGAGCCTGATCTGTTACTCTCCTGAGTGTTGGTTATGGAAGCTCACAAAACTGTATTTCAGTACAGCCTACAGAAGCACTCCAAAAACAGCAAGCTAGACAGCTTTTCAAACCATTCATCAGCATGCTTGTTTTCCTATTTCAGGTTGGGTAGGTGAAACAATATTAAATATTGAGCAAAAAAGATCCTATTTTAAATAAACAGAGGAAAAATCAGTGCATACCCTATTAGCTTTTGTGATTTCTTCTTTATTTCTATTTTTATTTGTCACTCCTAATGGATTTAGCTCAACCTACTCCATCTCACCCTTCTATGTGGGCTATTAACCCTTTCCCCTTGAAATTCACTCAGTGGCTCATTTTACCGCTAGCATACTAGTAGACCAAAAATGACCTTCTGGCCTTTGACACGGATACAAATGTTGAATAATTTTTTTGAATCTCTGTTGGGTGAAAGGTTGCATTTCAGACTGCTGCTAGGACTGCATGTGTCCTACAACCTAGTAATTTTAAAAGAAAAGTACTTCAAGGAAATGTCTAATCTTTTGGGTTTTTTTATTTCTTTGGGTTTGTGGGATGTGGTTTTTTGTGTGGAAAAATCCTGAAGCTAGAAATGACATTAAGGACATCAAATGACCAATATTTATATGTATGACATTTGTAATCTTTGATGTGATGTTTGGATGACCCACTGAATTAGGCATGGGTTGGAGGTATATGTAAGATCTTCTTGATCCTTTGCCAGTAATGCTTGACCTTTTGGCACTTAACCTTTTTCGTTTGCATTAATTTCCTGTTCTTTAGAGTAATTTATTGTGTGTGTGATTTTTCTATCTGTAGGTGGGAAGTGTGCAATATTAATGCTATGTATTGATCTCTTTAGGACTTTCATTGGTGCTTCTGGGGTGCAAACAGAAGTGCAGTTGTCTTCTAACTGAGAATACTTTGCAAGGAAGTGGTATGAGTTGCAACCATTACTCGTACCAAACAGAAGTTCACTGTTGGTTCCAAGGGGGAGGGGAATCTAGCTGCTGACTACCAGGCTGCAGCTAGTTTCCCATAGCAATGGCCCCTCTTCCCCAGCCTGTCCCATTTCAGAATGGGAGAAGGAAAGGGAGCAGAGGGAGCTTATTCTATGGGTTCCCCAGCTAGCGCTGGAGGTGGGTGTATTGGAGCCTCCTACCTCACCCCCACCAACCTCCAGCTGGGGCTGAAAACCCCTCACACCAAACTGTCTCCACTCCCTGTTCCCCCTCCCATTCTGAAAACAGCTGAAGGCTGGCAGGAAGTGCAGATACAAGTTACAGTATACATTTTGTTTTGAAATGTCATCATCTGATCCCTCGTACAATGAGGGTCAGATTTGCATTCAATCGGCTACTTTTGAAGCTGTATGCAGTCATGCATTTTTGTGTTTGGTCACAGATATAAATTGCTTTCCGTGGCCAGATCAGGTGAAAATTGTCACTTCTGTCTGTGCCCTTGGGCTGCCTATTCACAACTTCCAGCATGTTGAAGCAGACTTGATTAATTGAGATAGCAATGGCCATGCTCCAGCACTCATGCAGCAGCTTCTTAGATCTCATATATCCGTGTCCCTGTGCTTAAAAATGGTGGTGGGGCACTTGAACTAAAGCTCATTAAATGGGAGGGGGGAATGAGCTTTAGTTCAAGCACCCTTGCCATCATTTTTAAACTTGAGGGAGCTGCTCTAATTAAATCTCCACCCCTCACTCCCTGGAGCAAGTATAAAAATGCCCTTGGTGACCAGTACTGTTTTTGTTGTCTTTGGACTTTTGTCCTCCCCCTCTATCTGTATCATCTGTTCTTTTGCAGGTAAATACTAGGCTTTTTGCATCAGGGGCACTTTTCTTTTGTATTTGTATTGCTCCTAGCAGTGTGCGGGTCATGCATTTTTGACTGGGTCTGGGTACTAGAATATTATGGAGGACTCGATATCTTGTAAAAAAGTGAGATGTCATTCAAAAGCAATTATAAAATTGCATTTTTCTTAGTTTTCAGGTTCTCCTATGGTAATTTTACAAAAAAACTGTGTGTGTATTGCATATAGTCTTAACAAAAAGTCATTCACAGCATAAACATAAACAGTGTTGTGAGAGATGATGCAGCATCTACTGACTAAGCCTGTAGAAGGAGTCCCATTTGATTTCCTCTCTGACTAGCGGGCATATGATCTGATGCGGTAGATCCTCCACAGTGTCTAGAAGAGTGGTGCAAAATGTTTTGGCTCCATGGACCAGACTGAATAGCACAGGGCTGGTCTGTGGGCTGCATTGGACCCTGTGCATCAGGCTCAGGCTCTCTGTTACCCTTTTGCACCTGGATTGGGGTCCTGTGCCACCTGCCCAGCCTCTGCACACCAGGATTGCCCAGCCTGTGTTTAATGGTGCCTGCCTTAACCGGTCTAGGATCTGTGCTGAATGCAGTGTTCACAGGTGATGTGTGCAGCGCAGGTCCTGGAATGGCTGGAGCAGGCACTGCATGTGGCATAGTCTTGGAGTTGCTGGGACAGGCTCTGTATGCAACGCAGTCCAGCTGGGGTAGCAGCCACGTGTAGCATGGCTGCCACTCTGGCCAGACTGCATCCCTTACTGCATCTGCTCTGGGATCTGGGCCATATATAGAGCAGGTCTCAGACTAGCTGCTGCAGCTCCTGGATCAGGTATACTGAGGCAGGGAGAAAGGGAGGGGTCAATGGGCACAATCTGGCCTATGAACTGGCTCCATATCATGGCCCAGATGAGTTTGATATCCCTGGTCTATATAATAATCTACCAGTGTTTGAGAACAGCAATTAGCTGATTGTCAGTTTCAGGCCCATGACCCAACGGGTTCACTCTGGGCTGTGGGCACCTGGCTTTCCCTGCTGCTTCATTGGAGGGGCATGAGCTAGTCTTACCTGGTGCTGTAGTTCTGATAACCAACAGTTTAGGCCAATACAGAATTGCCTTTGGCTTAATAATGCGTTTCAGTACACTAGTGGGCAGTCACTCGGATCATGTTACTTCTGCAAAGGACGGAGTGTACATCTGAGCACACACTGTTACCTCTGTTTATCTGTAGAAGGGTAATCAAGAGTTGTGGAATGCCCTTTCATGCAAGAGTGTGCAGAGTTAAAGATAGAATCTGGGTTTCCTGACCTACAGTGATCTGGTAATTAAAATGAATTGTTGTAGCAGAGTTTCTCCATTAGTTCACTCATATGTTTATTCAGATATTTCGCTGTCATGAAAGGTGGAAGGGAGGTGGGGAGAAGGAAGCAACAAGCATGGAATCCATGACTGGCAGCTGTGCGTTATGAATTAATGGCCTCTCCTTATTTTTCTTAGAATAACGTTTTTTTTCTTTCAGGGATATCTGACGCTTCAGGTTCCTTGAGCTTTGATTGTAGTGTATTGCTCAGTATCTCCCAGGATTAAACCCAGGCTTTCGAAAAGCAAATGAACATTGCTTGTATTACAAGGGTCATGTTTAACTAGTCAGAAGCCTTTTTTTTTTCCCTTTGTCCTTGTAACTGAGATATGACATGGCAGTTGCAGAGAGAGAATTCAAAATAGAGGAGGAAAAGAGTTTGTTTTTTAGTTTCTTTTTAAATGCAAATAGTTCTTATATTTTTTTTAATGTATATCAGTCTGACATAGGAACAGTAGCAAACTTTGATCTGAATATGGAGGTAGCTTCTGAGATAGAGTTCATAGGTTTGGGCTTTTCATGTGAGATTTTATAAAAGTTAAATGCTCACCATGCAGTTGTTGCCATCATTAAAATTGCTATAAAGAACTATTGTGTAGCACTTTAAAAATGCACATATAGAATTTCACACTTTTGCCTTAGAAATGCTTTAAGGGAGTGTAGAGAATCTATGCTCAGACTGCATGAATGGTTATTTGTAATTTTTATGTGGGATTACAGTGGATGTAAGGAATGTGCTTTATAATAATAGCAATTGTTGGCAGTGGGTTTGTTTTTCTTTTCCTAAGAATTCTCTAACAGTTGTATTTTTTTTTTTTTTTAACAAACTAGTTTGATGTCCTATTTCACTTTTTCTGTATTTTATTTCACTTTTTTAACACAAACAGAACTCAGCTTTAAGGTGCATCGCTGTCTTAGAACACGGGTTGCTACTGTCAATACCACCTGGATATTTGGTTTTATCTAAAGAAACAATTGCACAAAAATGAAGCTACTTGTTAAATTTGATTCTCTGAATTGGCAACTCAGCATATCAATGAACAGAGATGATCAACAGAGTTCTGTAACAGCACTGTTTTTTTTTAGTATCTAATGCTTGGCTTTCAAGGTAAGGTGGTGCTAAAATGAGGGAGAGGTGGCTGAAGGGAAAAGTGAAGTGCAGTTTTCTCAGCCTCACTGTCCTTGAGACTGAATGGAACAGAGCTAGCCTTTCAGAGTGGAGTTCATCGTTGCACAAGTTCCCTTTGTATATGGAAAAGCCTCTTTGCCCTTGGCAACCCCTGGATGTTGCAGTGCTGATTCAACAAGACATAAATGGTCACAGTAGGTTTGATTTGTTGAATTCTGTGACTGTGAGCTGCTTATTTCCAGTAGTGCCTGTTACTAAATTTGCAAATCTCCAGGAATAGCAGCAGGTTGAGTGAAAGAAGTATAATCCATGTTGTATTGCAAAATGAATTAGAAAAGCTACTCGCCAATATTCTTGGCTCAGTAAGAATGAATGTATTATTTAAGCAAGTGTTCCTTCCCTGTAGTGCATTTCTAGGAGATTACTGCATGCCTCAGGTGTGTTGTGAGGCTGCAGGCAATATGTCTGAAAGCATTCACAAGTGCAGTTTTCCACAAACTGCACTGCCTGGAATGATTCGTTGATCTTATGAAATAAATGTCTAAAGTGGGAGAGGAGAAACTTGCATCAGGAAGAATTATTGAAATTAGTTTGCCAAGCTTGGGAATCAGTGAGAAATCTCCATTTTATCCTAGGTTTCTAACTTCAGAAATTTAGGATGAAATTGAAATTACAGATGCACACCCCCCTGTAGCTAGCTCTAGATATGTATGATTACAAATTAATTCCAATGATCACTGACTGGCAAATCCAGAAATTGCAACTATCTAACTTTACTACAATGCTCTACACCCCAGCATTCTCTTGGGGACCTATTAAATTTATACTCATTCTTATGGTAGCTGTGATTCAGCCAGTGTCCCTGAAGTAAAAGGATCCAACTATGACCCCATTTTAAAACTCAGAATGTTGAACAGACTTCTCTGGTGGCTTCATTATTGCACGACAAGTCCAAATGTGCTCCTAAGTACCACATGTACTGCCAGAATGTTCACAATTGGATGCCTAAAGTCAATGGGTGTACTGCTGATTGACATCTCCTGAAAAGCAGGCTGTTTATTTTGATACTTAAACTACCAAAGCTAACATTTAAGTGCAGCTACCCAAATTTGAAAACTTTTGTTTTTATTCTCTTGTGCATAATTTTTGGCTGGACAAAGGCCATTATCTTTGCAGAATTATGATCCTGGCCATTTTATCTCGAATCTTCATTATAAATCCTGTGATGGCTGCTTACCGTTATCATCCAGACATTTTGGGATTTATTCTGACTTGGATGAATGGCTCATTAGACCTTGGACCAAGTGAAACCTCTCAGTCTTGGAACATATGAGAAAATTTCGGATGTGGCTGTGGTGACTCTTAGGCTACAATTTGTCCACTAGAATGCTGATCTGAGGATTGGAGTGGGGTGGGGGGTTGTTGTTGGGTTGTTTGTTTGTTTGGAACATTTTGATTGAGTAGAATCATGCTGCAAAATGCATATATGCCAGCTCATATTGTTGCCTATTTCTGAACTTTATCACTTGTCTTGTGTTTGGTGAGTTTTTTTTCCTTGAAATCTTAAACTCTGAAGTAATGAATATACTATAATTTTGGCCTTCATTTACAAAAAGTCTATTAAAGTCTAAAAAGATTTTGTAAGGCAAGGATGCAACAAGGTGGAAGGAGACTGGGCAGGACTATAGGAGACAGGCCCTTGAAGACTGTGGAACCAGAGAGCGAGAGCAAGAAAGACTAACTTTTTGTAGTGGAGAAGGTTAAGCTTGAAAATTGTGAACCTCTTATGATTCAAAAGGCAGAATGTAAATAAAGAATCCTAATGTAGTTTTAGGAACTCATTGCTGCCCTCCCTCCTACTTTCTAGCAGGGGAGAAAATAGGGAGAAAGCAGGAATTATTTTGTTTTGAATACTTGGTGATGTCCATACTGTGCTTGAAGTTAGGTCTTATAGCATTCTTCTGAACTTTACTTCACCCACTCACCTTCTCTGAAGATCTCTTCTCTTAACAACTGAGTCCTCCTGAATAACAGGATGCTTCCTTTCCTACACCTCTGCCTCATTCAGGCAGAGAGAGGTCTGTACTAATTAAACTGGGGCATGCTTCTCCCCAGGACTAAGACTGGTGAGGCCATATCTGGAATACCGTCAAGTTTTGGGCCCTCCATTATAGAAAGGATGTGGACAGATTGGAGAGAGTCCAGCGGAGGGCAAATGGTTAGGGGGCTGCAGGACATGACTTATGAGGAGAGGCTGGTCTTATTTAATTTAGAGAAGACTGAGAGGGGATTCAGTAGCAGCCTTCAGGTACCTAAAGGGAGGTTCCGAAGAGGATGGAGCTAGACTCTTCTGAGGGATGGCAGATGACAAAACAAGGAACAATGGTTTCAAGTTGCAGCAAGGGGAGTTGAGGTTAGATAATAGGATAAACTTTCTCACTTGGAGCATAGTAAAACCCTGGAACAGGTTACTCAGAGAGATTGTAGAATCTCCATCCTTGGAGGTTTTCAAGATGTGGGTAGGCAAAGCCTTGGTTGGGATGATCTAGTTGGGGATGGTCCTGCTTTGAGCAGGGGGTGGGACTAGATGACCTCCTGAGGTCCCTTCCAACCCTAATTTTCTATGATTCTGTGACTTCTGAAACACCAAAGTGCCCCCCCACAGCGGTTGTGTTTTGAAGCTGTAATCTGTTCATTTCCAGCTATTATTATTGTCCCAGGATCTCAGAGTGAAGTAATTACTGCACCCTAGGCTCTATTAAAAAACAAAAAAGAAAAAAAGCTGTGTGGATGCTCCTTCATTTGCACAAATCTCGGAGGTAGAGATGCTGATACCTCTGTTTTACAACTAGAATACCTATGGAAGTGAACTTTCCAAAAGCCAGGTGGCGAGTCAGTGGGGATTGCGTTCCAGGTGATCTAGAAATTTTTTAATCACTATACTTTACATATTGAGGTGCCAGAAGGAGGTGGAAGGTGGCATGTGGAAGGGAGCTACTTCAAGATAAGCATCTAACAGCTAATGTAAAATGTTATGTGCAACAGTTATTTGTAGTTTATTTGTATGTCTCTCAGAATTGTTTGTTTTCTCCCTTGATCCCTGGTATGTGAGAACCACACAAAATTCTGCTCGGTTCCATACATGCAAACTTACTACACGGTATAAAGGCAAAGCTATGTTGTGTTGGGAGTATGTTTTTATTTGGGTTGCACACTAACTTCATTGGAAAGGAGATTTGACTTAATAGCACAGTATAGCCAAAGGAAACTAAAAATAACAGCGTTTTAGGTTAGACTACAGCATTTTATATCTTTTGTGGGTAGATACTACGTTGTATCAATTACTGCCAGATACTTTGCCATGGTGGTATGTAAAGCACATGTCTTCAAGATAGTTCAAAGAGAAATTTCTTGCCTTTTGTCCTTCTCTGTCTCATTTTTGGGGACATGGGTGAAAACCTTGGGTGCATATATATTTGCTAGTTCTCATTCTAAGTAGAACATGTCAGAACAGCCACAGTTAATTGAGTCAGCTCCGTGTTCTAATTGGAAAGCTCCAGCGTGGCCTCATCATCATGTGTATAAGCCCTGTGGGTTTGAAAATTGCCACTTGGGCACTTTATCTAAACCTTGTTGATTGAGGTTTAGATAAAGCATCCCACAGCCATTTTTAAACCTGGTGATAGTGAGGCATTTTAATTAGAGCAGCTCTCCAAAAACTGCACTGATTAAGCATGTGTATAAGCAGCCCTTGTGTCTTGCAACTCAAAAACATATTTTTACTGGTTGATGTCATGAAAGTGTCATTCAGTTAGTAACTGTCATACAGTTTGAGCTAGCTACAGGAAGGAACCATTACCTAATATATTTCCACAAAGTACACTGTGGGGTCTACCCTAACTCCTTGCATTTCTTAGTCAAATTGGGTGCATTTATATGTGCAATTAATGTGACATGATGAACTTTGGAGCTTTCTGGGCTGGAGTACACTGTGCCTGGGTGCCGAAATTACACTTACACCTGGAACAGCAGCACTTTGAGCCAGGGTGGAGCAGGCTCAGGCTGGCAGCAAGCTTAGAGGGTTAGTCTTGTGCTCCATATGACAGCATTGGGCAGTGGAAGGGCTGTCTGGGGTGTGAGAGTACTGAATGTAGAGTTGTGGTTAGGCAGCAGGCAGGGATCAGCATATATACATGCATTTCAGTGCACTAAATCAGTGGTTCTCAGCCTTCTTCACACCAGGACCTATTAGCATAAATATCCTCTCTCTCTCTCTCTCTCTCTCTCTCTCTCTCTCTCTCTCTCTCTCCCCCCCACCCCCTTTGGCTCCTGCATCTGGCCCCCTCTCTGGGTCCTGGGGCTGCTCTTGCAATGCTCTTGCTGCATACTCGCCATGCCCCCAGTTGCGTGGTGGCTTCATGCAGTGCACAGGGAAACCCTGCGATTCCCCGTAACCCTTTACAATGTTCTTGCGAACCACTTGGCCCTAACAGTACTATCTTACGGCATAGTTAATTAACTTACTGTGTCCTAATACTGGTGCATGTGTTGAACTGTGATGCTTTCCTAATGCTAATTAGTCTACTCCACAGTAAAGTGTGCATGTAGATCAGGGGTGGGCAATTTTTTCAGGTGGAGGGCTGCTTACTGAGTTTTGGCAAGCCATCAAGGGCTGCATGATAGGTAGTCAGGGGCAAATAAACAGTTTTCTAAATTTTTTTAGGGGCCCCACAGATGTGATCGAGTGGCCTGGTGGGCTGCATCTGGCCTGCGGGCTGCATTTTCCCCGCCCCAATGTAGATGCACCCATTGAGTCCAACTGAACTTGTCTTGGAGTAATAAAACTATGCTGTCATGAGCAGGCATCCCGATTTTTCCCTGATTTAAAAAAAAAAAAAAAAAAAGTTGCAAATTTGTCTGATCTTAAATCACGAATTCTCTGATTTTAAAACCCCCCAAAATCTGAGATTAAAATGAAAGGCCCCCCCATAGTCCCCCTGGCCCTGCTGGTGTCTCTTGCCCCCTACCCAAAGCTCTGCTCCCCCAGCTGAAGGGGGGGCTACCACCTGCCAGGGTTATGGGGCTAGACAGCCCCCTGCCCTTGGCAGGAGGTAGCAGCTGCTACAGTGGAATGGAGCTTGGCCTCCCCCCAACCCCACCATGCTGCAGGCTCAGGCACTGGGGGTGGGCAGCTGCCTGCTGTATACACTCATAGGGGGAGGTGGGACCCGTCCCTCCCAGATCTGTGTGTGAGACGGAGGCTGCGTGCTGCCCACTGTGGGATCAGGCTCTGGTCCTGCTGCCTTCCCCAGGGCCTCCGCAGCCCAGTGGGTGTGAATTGGTGCTGCTGTGATGCTGAACAGCCAACTGCCCTGGTGATGCACTCCCTGCATGCTGAGCTATAGTGGGGCGGGTTTGTGTACAGCAGACCCAAGCAACTTTTCTGTGCAGCCCACTATTCTTTGCAGCACCAGGTTGTACACACTGGGTTGCAGAGGTCCCAAGAGAGAGGGCAGCAGGGCAGGAACGCGAGCCTGAAATGGGTAGTTTGTATCCTGTGCACAGATCTGGGGGGCATGGGTCCCCCTTGCTTTCTGGGAATGTGTGCAGTGGTGGGGAGAAGCCCCTCTGCCTGAGCCTGTAGGGGGCAGCCTGTTCCACCCCTGCCTGATGCACAGATCTGGGGGGCATGAGTCCTGCCTGGCCCCATGGCGTATGAGCAGCAGGGGGAGCTGACCCCATCCCCCTACCTCTGGACGAGCTTCCCACTGCCCCATTCCACTCCCCACTGAGGCCCTGGGGCTGCGTATTGTGGCCCTGGCCCCAAGCCCCAGGCACTGCCTGGCTGGGCAGCAGCCCCAGCCCTGTCCAGCCCCTTCCCTTACTATGGGGGCCTCAATCCTCTCCTTCCCTCTTCCCCCACTCAACCTACCTGCAGGAGCTGGTCTCCAGGCTGCGTGGGCCATGTGCATACAAATGCACTTAGTGCTCCTGCCCGACTGCCCTCCTCTCACTCCCCCCAGGTCTCTGCCAAGCTGCAACTCTGCCAGCCTACAGAGAGCTCATTGCAAAACTGCAAACTATGTAGGTTTCTCTAGTAAAATGAGAAATCTGTGTTTGCCTCTGGTAAAAGATTAAACCTGTAGTTTTCTCTGGTTTTCCATGGGAAAGGGAAAACCAGGATCCCTGGTCATGAGCCATCGATCTTACTGGGGTTTGAAATGTATTTTGTTTGCCAAACAGGAAAATGTCTCTCTTCATGGCAATATGAAGCTGCTGAATCAAATCTGCTCTTATTGCCATTTCTTAAGTTTATAATTGCTCCCAGAACTCAGAAATCTGCCTAGAATAAATGCCAGAGTAAGTGTGTATCTGGAACATTTTTCAGTGAAGTAGTTGGATTTATTCCTGATTAACATTGCTCAGAATCTGCTTTCTGCTTTTGAATTGTAAAGTATCTGGCCTCTTCAAGTATTGTCACCAAAGACAAAATGGTCCCTTCCTTCTCTTCTGTCTCTCATAGCAGAATATCCCTTTTTTCTTTGTATTAAGGTCATTACCTGAACTATTTCTCTCATCTTACCTGTCTGTGAGATGGTTGTGCAGAAGATCACATGGGGAAAAACCTCTTTCCTTAGCCTTGTTCTTGGAAACAACTTGGGCATATTTTGACCAAAAAAATATATATCAGCCTGGGCTAGACACTAAGCATATAATACTGAAACCTTGTAAAGGTGAAAACAAGGTGTAATGATGGACATGTCAAGTAACTCTAAAAGGCATTGTCTTCCCTATAATACGTAAAGTAAGGAGCTGCATACTTCAGCTTTTATATGCTTATGAGATGACCAAGCATTTTAATGTGGGATTTTGCATATTAGCTTGTAGAGTAGGCCCTTTAAAATAAATAACTTTTCTATATGTTCCAAAAAAAAATTGTAGACAAGTATGTGTGGTTATGTGGAAGTATGTTTGACAAGTATGTATGACAAGTATGTTTCATATATATGTGGAAGATTATTATATATAATCTTCCACATATATATGAAAATATGAATATGAAGATTTGGCCTGCATCTTTTTACAGCAAGCAGATTTAAATAATAGGTTTAGAGATAAATAATTTCTCTTCCCGTTTTTCTTGCAGTTGAAACAAACTGAATGATTTCTTTAAAAAAAATCAAGCATGCAGATTAGAACACACATACATGTATATGCTGGCAGAAGGAAGGAGGCACAGTAGTTTTTCAGAGATACTACAAAATATGTTTGCCTTGTTAAATATATTGATACATATTTCTTCAGAGCGTAAATTGGCATGGATGGCTTTCCAAATGTTAATCTGTTAAAAATATTTTTAACAGGAAAAAAAATGTTTGAAAGAGATTATTCTGCTGCTAATATATTCTATATTATGTAGGAGATATTTCATAGCGTTCGTTCCCTGTGTCTTCACCCTTATCCACTCCTGTAAAACAGTAACCTGTGAACAGCAGAAGGGGATGAGGTTACTGTATCTCGCCTTGAGAGGACGCATTGTTAGGGAGTATGAAGCATTCCAGTACTGAGATTATCAGGGAGTTGTTATCCACTCTTTGGCACTTGTTGCCTAGGAGACAAATGTAATCTGAGGATTTTTTTTCTCTCCCTTTTTTCTGTTTGATTGGAGATGCTATTGACTTCTGGGTTGGAGGAGTCAGTGGAGCAGCATGCCAAATGTCATAAGACAGAAATTAATCACTAAGCGATTGGTCTAAATTCTATTGATTCTCCCCCTCCTTTCTTATGACTACACTATACTTGGAAAACTAGTGCTTCAGCTAAACACGCAGTCAAGAAGCTCTTCACACTTGGGGCTCTTGAGTAGGAAATTTTCAACCGAATGTCACTTCACTTCTTTTTATCTATATCTTTCTGGGTTTGCTGTGACTGCTGTTTTAGGACTGCATGTCTCTTATTTTAAAAAGCTTGTTTGTTGTTTGGTGTCCATCTTTGCCTGCACATAAGACTGAAGATTTTAAGAAAAACATTTTTTGTGCTTCTTTTAATAAATGTACTAGCTGATTCTGCTCTTGCTATTTTTAGTGGTGCAATTCCATTTTCTTCAGTGGAACTATTTCTGACTTAGGTCTAAATGAGAGCCTCAGAAAACCTAATATATTTTAATAAATAACACATCTTTCTCCTTTTGCTTAATTACTATATGGAGATCTAATCTTGTAGGACAGGGATTGTCCATGTACAGCCAATAGACTGAATGCAGACTCTAAGCAATTTCATCTGGCTGGTAAAGATAGGTGTCTGCAGCAGTTCAGCAATGGGGAAGTGGCAGCTGGGTTGGAAGTGCATTGGGAGCAATTTGGTGGCAAGGGGTCATAAGTGTCAACCCATCATTCTCAAGCAAGCTAAAGTAGTCTGGGTTGGACTACGCTGGATAGGGAACTGGCTGGATTGTTGGGCTGAAAAGACTCAGTGACTACTTGGCAGCCGGTATCAAGTGTAGTGCCCCAGGGGTTGGTCCTGGGGCCAGGTTTGTTCAATACCTTCATCAGTGATCTGGAAGATAGGATGGGCTGCACCCTCAGAAGGTTTGCAGATGACACCGAGCTGGGGGGAGTAGTAGATATGCTGGAGGGTAGGACTAGGATTCAGAGAGACCTAGGCAAATTGGAGGGTTGGACCAAAAGAAAACCCATGAGGTTCAATAAGGACACATGCAAAACCCTGTACTTGAAACTAAATGATCCCATCTACCAGTACAGGCTGGGGACTGACTGGCTAAACACCAGTTAGGTAAAAAAGGACCTGGAGATTACAGTGGACAGTAAATTGAATATGAGCCAACAGTGAGCTCTTGTTGTGAAGAAGGCTAACTGCATACTGGGTTGCATTAATAGAATTATTGCCAGCAGATTGAGGGAACTGGTGAGGCCACATTTAGGGTACTGTGTCCAGTTTTGAGCTCTGCTACAGGAAGGATTTGGACAAATTGGAGAGGAGTCTAGCGGAGGGCAATGAAAATGGTAACAGGCCTGGGCCATATAACTTATAAGGAGAAGCTGAGGGAACTGGGCTTTTTTTAATCTAGAGAAGAGAAGACTGAGAGAGAGGACTTAATAGCAGCCTTCAACTACCTGAAGGGTGGTGCCAAAAAGGATGGAGCTAGACTGTTCTCAGTGACAGCAGATAACAGAACAATGAGCAGTGGTCTCAAGTTGCAGCAAGGGAAGTTGTGGTTAGATAATAGGAAATATTTTCTCACTAGGTGAGTAGTAAAGCACTGGAACAGGCTACCCAGAGAGACTGTGGAATTTCCATCCTTGGAGTGTTTTAAAACTTAGGTAGACAAAGCCTTGGCCAGGAGGTCCTGCTTTGAGTGGGGGGTTGAACTATGTCCTCCTGAGGTCTTTTCTAAGTCTAATTTTCTATGATTCTAATTTGGACCCCTGTTCTTAAAAGGTTGCCAACAGCTGCTGTAGGACTCTCTCACCTCCCATTAACCTTGGTAGGCATTTGGTCTACTCCTTAACTAACTGTGGGGATACTTGCACCCCCCTGGATTAGACCTTCACTTTTTAAATTTCTGTTCTTTTAGTTAAAAATCATGAATGAGAAGTAATTTAAAGGTGTTATAAGGAGTTACTAAATTTTTTCCCTCATGAGAAAATGTTACAAATCGGGATGGGGTTTATAACTCCTTAAAACCATCCAATCCTTTCCTTCCCCTTGGTGTTAATTCTTTTAAAATAAAACTGATAGAATTCTTACAAAATAAATTAATTGTAGCTATCTTTTCTTCAGTCCTTACCATATGTTGATGGTGACTTGTTATATGTGGTTTTTGGGATGTATAGATTGCCACAAGCAGTTCCCTGTTGTGTGTGGCAGTCTACATATGTTGTCCATTTTTAATTCATTCCTTTCAATTTGAAACACGTGGCCCTTGATAAATTCCATAGACTACATAATAGTGATTGGCTGTTTAGTATCTAGGTATTTATTTATGACAAATTCCTAGATATCTGTCTTGCTGTCAGCTATTACCCTGTTCTTGGAGGCGCAGTTATACTACTCTAAGGGAAAAAGCAAACTTAATGCTTTTACACACTGGCTTAATCCAGTGTTAACTACTCCTCAACCTTGTTTCATTTGGGGGTAAACTGACCTGTGCTTTCCACAGGATCAAAGTGGGCAGACGGCACAGTTAGAGCATATTCAGCTGAATTTAAGGAAATCTCTCTCCATGCCCCCCTGCCCTTTGAAGTACTATAATTGGTTTGTCTATCCATGTGCTGCCTTAGAAGAAATAGTCTCGGGAATCTCCCTCCCATTAAATACAAGGCTTTCAGTCTTTTTACTGGATCAATCTTATTTTGCTACCTGCCCTATTCTTAATATCTTTAGATCTCTTTGGCAGGTTTTCTCTCTTGTACTAGGCCCTTTCAACTGCTGGCTCTCACTTCATGTTATTGTTAGGGACCAACTTAAATTGTGATGGAAGTGTGCTGTGCAGCAGCTCCTTTAATTTTTCTCTTTTTGTTACATCCTCCCCTCTACCCCATGCTACTGATTGGCAGAGGAGTCTTGGTGGTCCTGCTGCTTGCTGCTGATTGGGCAGGAGGCAAAAACTGCAGGATATTTAAAACCGTGGTTTTTTGCCTCCTGGCCTATCAGTGGTGGGACTGCCAGAACCCTTCTGCCAGTTGGGATGGCTGGGGTGGAGAGGTGCTCAGCAAAGACAGCAGGATTAAAGGAGGTGTTGTGCAGTGCCTTTCCCCCACAATTTAGGTATATCCCTGGTTATTGGACACTTGTCACCTTGTAGAAGCCAGCTTTTGTTTGCAAAACTTTCCACTTCAGACTAATTTATTAGTTTACCTTTTTCTAATGGATGTTAAATGTCCTGTATCTGAAAATACAGGCATTTAAGTTTTAATTTAACGACACTGTTAAAGAAACTTGTATTGCCATAGCTGTTTCCTGAAACTCATGGCAGGATAAACAGTGTTGTAACCACCTTTCAGTGCTTTATCAAGTGTAATTACAATCGCATTATAAAACTGATTTGCAAACATTGGTTCATTTCTGCATAGGCAAATTTTCAAACAGACCTTTTGTGTTCAGAGCAGCTGCTCAGGATCTGGTAGAATGTTTGAAGGTCAAATGTAAAACATCACTTGATAATTCAGGTGTTGCATGAAAGCACAGGTATACTGCTTCCCTGTGGAACTTCAAGTTGCAAGCTTATTGAGGTAGCTTGTATAGCAGCATTATTTCGAGTCCTTCATATGCAAATGTTTTGTGTTATATGGTAAAAGAAGCTATTTTCACACCGCACCTGAAGTTCCTTTCCTCTTTTGCATTGACCAAAAACGTATGCTTATATGAGAGCAAAAAATATGCTAAAGTGAAGATGGCATTAAAAAATAAGGACTAATAGTTCTTAACATGGGGAAGTTTTCTCAAGTTACATGTTTTCTATGCTATTGTTTCTAAGGAATAGCCCTGCTTAACAAACTTATGTAAAAGGGTGGATTCACGGCTGTCAGTCTACCTAGTGGATAGAGTAGTGGTCTCCACACTTAAGTAGGCGATCACCTTTGGAATTTAAAAGCAACCCCAGATCTACCGTATGTTGCCACCACCCTTTTTCTACCCCCACCCAGCAAGTAAGCCTGTGGGGAGGGAAAAGGGAGGAGCAGATTGAGGCAGAGGGAGAAAATATTATTTTGGGGCATGCTTCCCTAGCAGGTAAGTCCCACCTGGCCAGGGC
>JAGPOW010000304.1:30231442-30251039 GCA_030014935.1 Caiman crocodilus
GTCAGTCTAGCCCCCGCCCCTTCCCTCCCCCATGGACTGACCTGCTGGGCTGGGGCACACGGACACTCAGCCCTCCATACTGGCCTTGGATTGATTCCAAGAGGCTCTGAGATCTGCTGGTGGATCAAGATCCACTGGTTGGTGACCACTGGGATAAAGTATCTCTCGGGGAATAAGGAGACACAGATTCTATTCCTCATTTAACTGTTGGCCTGCTGGGTGATCTTCTGTAAATCGCTTCATGTTTCTGTGACTCAGTTTAGCTATCTGTAAAATGACATAGATAATGATTTTCTGTGTAGAATGGTTTGAGATCTACTGTTGATGTAAGCTACATAAGAGTTGGATATTGCTTTTATTGCTATGGTGTTTTAAAATAACTTGACTTAAACTAACATACTTAAAATTTAATGTTGGCAAGTGGTTTTTATGAGCTGGATAGACTGGAGAAATGGTCTGTAGTCAATCATCTGAGGTTCAACCAGGACAAAGTTGTTCACTTGGAAGAAATAATTGTATACACAAATACGGAGTGGGGGAATGATTGACTAGGCTGTAGTACTGCAGAGAAGGACCTGGAGGTTACAATAGGCCACAAGCTGCATATGAGCCAACATTGTGGTCTTTTTAGCACAGTGGCCAAGAGTATATGAGGTGGCATCACCAGGAGCATCACTTGCTAATAAAGAGAAGTGATTCTTTTGCTCTGTTCAGCACTGTGATGAGGCCTCAACTGCAGTACCATACTGGGCTCAACTGCCCAGTTTTGGGCACCACATGTTAAAGATGTGGACAGTTTGGGAAGAGTCCATCAAAGAGCATCAAAAATGATCAGGGGCCTGGGATGCAATATTTATACAGAAAGGTTGAAAGAGCTAGGGTTGTTTATTTTGGAGAAGAGGACACAGATAGGGGACTTGATAACCATTTTCAGTTATCTAAAGGATGATTGCAGAGAGCATGGAGATGGGTTTGTCTCTGTTACTGTAGAGGATAGTACAAGGAGCAATGGCTTCAAGCCTTCAGCAAAGATAGTTTTAGGTTGGAGATTAGGAAGATCTTTCTGGGTGCATCAGTACAAGATGCTTTACTGCACAGCAGATGTGTGTGGCAATTAGGGTTCAGCAGACTAATTTACTGCACTGCCACTTAATCCTATCAGGTACAATTAGTATCTGGCAGTGCAATAAATTACTGCACTTAAACGCGTGTGTAGATAGTGATGTTGGGATTAGTTTACTCTGGCTCAGATTGAGCCCGAGTATATTCACTCACATTAATTGCATGTGTAGATGTACCCTCTGACTGTGAGGACAACCAAGCATTGGAACTGGCTATGTAGAGAAATTGTGGACTCTCCATCCTTGGAAGTTTTCCAGGAGCAGGTTAGATGGACACTTGGCTGGGATGGTTTGGTCAGGGAATGATCCTGTCTTGAGCTGGGGGCTGGACTAGATGATCTTGTAAGACCTTAGGAATCATAGGAACGTCAGGCTGGAAGGCATCTCACAAGTAGATAGGCGTGTATTAGCTCAGGGCTTAATTCTGGGTTCTTGAATGGTCATGTTTTTTAACTTTAAAAATTAGGAACTGTAGAGCAAGCACCAGGTCATTTCTTCATTAGTGCTCTTGTTAATACATGGGCACAAAATACATGTCTGAAGCCCAGGATTGATCTAGAAAGTTCATCAAGAACAGGGTCATGGATCTTGGGTTCTTCTCAGCCCTCAGTAAAAGAGGGCATGCTTTTGGCTTGTATGTGTGTTTGTGGTATGCCTGCGAAGTGGTAGGCATGTCACAGAAAAATGTGAAGTGTGGTTTCTCCAGTTAAGGCAACATTAGGCAAAGGCGTGGGAGGTAGGATGCAACAAGATCTAGTAGTCTGAGACACATGAAATGAGTGCTCAGACTTTGTATCCTGTGCTCTTCAAGTGAAGACTCAGACCGTGCCCTGAGCTCCATGCAGGCAGCTAACTGATGCCACAGGCAAGCTCACTGAAGTCAGAGCAGTTGTCGCAGGATCAGGGTCTGAAGTCAGTAAGCTCAGGGGAGGGTTTATAAGCATCTCGAATATTGAGTTAAAGCCCCTTGAAATGTCTTTGTATGATAGGGCAACACTTGGAAAGTTGATAATGTTTCACAAAGATGATAATCTTTCAAAAACAGAAGTGTATTTTTCTTCCTTAGATTTGAAAGTCTTTATAGGATTTTCTTTCTCTTTTAAACCTAAAGCTTCACTGCATACATTTCAGTGTAGTGAGGATCTTGGTTTACTAATGTAAGTTGTAGTACTAGAAAGAGATGACTACTTACCTACCTGACAGAAAAGCAGGTTTTAATGTAATTTAACTGTTTTTTTTTCCCCCTTCTGGAAATATTTACTAAAAAACTTATCAGACTGACTGGAAAGCCTGCAACCTCTTCAGCAATCAGTAGCTAGTATTGCTGTTTGTTTGACCTGTTTTTTGAACAGATGTCGGTATCTTGGTAAAGTGACTTTTGATTTGTGCTAGTTTTTTGTGGGTTTTTTTTTTTTTTTTTAGTACCCATAATACATTTAAATGGCCACTTTTTTCTCTCTTCCCAATTGATTTAGGGATTTTTAAAATTTATTAATATTTTTAAGAACTCAAACAGAACAGTTTAAAATATCTACACACTGAGGTTCCTGGTGCTAAGACTAGAGAGAGGACTATGCTTTGAACTGCAGAATAAACATTAAATGTGTGTAGGCATTGCCATTACAGTTTGACTACTGGAGTGAGTTGCTCAGTGGGTTTGGAGAGGTAACTAAAGTGAAAACTCATTTAACTATCAAGATTTCACAACAGCTTTAAATGGTTTAAACACTGATGGTACTGGTGTTTGAGGGGGCGGAGGTGGGGCTTTTTTGAAGGTTTTTTTCCCCTCAGAGAAAAGGTTAGATTGTAGTAGACTGGTGTCAGTTGGTTGATGAATTGCTAAGTTGTTTAAATTCTTATAATAAGTGGGTTTGTTAGGTTTATTTTACTACAGCAAAAGGGAAAAATAATGTTTTACTTCCCTTTCAAAGACCAAGTTGTGTATCCCTAAAGCTGACATTTAAGAATATAACTTAATAATTTTATAACGTATAACTATAGTGAATATTTATAGCATAGTGCATGTAATTTTTCCAGTTTGGGGGATTTGGGGAAATTACAATATATTACTGAATCTGTTTAATTAAAATGAGAAGGTAAAGGTGACTACAGTGTGTGTGCATGCTTCTGTTTTTCCTTGAAATTTTGATTGTAAGAATAAAATTTAAAAATATAATATAACTAGAGCAGTTGTCTTTGGCAAGTAATAAGCAAATCCACTGCTTTTCCTAATTATAAATATGGCTACGTTGCTAAATTAAGTATTTATTTTTTTTAATTCTTTTTCTTTGCAGAGTATTGGAAAGGGGTCCTTGTGGTGTATAGACCCAGAGTATAGACAAAATCTTATTCAGGCCTTGAAAAAGACACCCTATCACCCATATTCGCATGTGTTCAATACACCTCCTACATCTCCTCAGGCATATCAAAGGTAAGAAAACTAGATGCATTTTGCAACTGCTGTTTTCCATCCAGCTGTATTTATGGATCTTGGCTAATATAATAAATCACAATAATTAAGAAAATATGGTAACTTACAGTGTATTATAATAAACTGTCAATTTCTTGGTTCACGCTCCAGTATTCCTTACCTTTCTGTTCTCTGGCGTTTCAGCGATATGATGGTTCTGATACTTCCATCAATCTCAATTTCAGTGTTTCCCATGGATAAGTTACAGAATATCTCAGCAGAGAAAATATTTAAAATTAGTGTGTGCACAAGCGAATGGGGGTTCTTTGAAAAGTCAGTTTATCCAGTTTCAATAGATTAAAAAATGCAGCAATTGCACTAGTAGAGTGCTAGTTAATTATTTTCTTTCTAGCTTGTTACTTGGTCCACAACTGTGTTGTTAGTGCAGGTATCCAGTCTCCATGCAAACCTTGCATCTAGGTGATTTAAAGTTCCTTTTGTTGTGGTTACGTGCCCTGTAGATAAGTGTGTGCATGTAGGTTTGTCTTAAAGGTATACAATGGAGACCAATGGAGTCTTTCATTTTCATTTAATAATGAAATAGGTGCATTTTATCTGGCCATTGCTTACAAATAGTGTTAGTGTTAGTGAAATAATTGACTGCAAGCAGAGAGAATTTAAGATTGTGATCCACAAAGTAGGGAGGTAAATACTAGGTTCTGAAGACAGCTGGTTCTCTTTAGCTGCTGCTCTAGAAAATGTTTAAAAATATACTCTATCAAATAATTGGCTTGAACAGAAATGCCTTTTGATCTTGAAAACATAGTGATATGTTTATGTGTAACATCATAAAATTTAAGAGGAATTTTATCTGTCTGCAAGCAATTTGTTAATTACCAGAATTATGGATTAATAAGTGATTTTTGTTTTTCTAGCTCATTTTTTTGAGTCTGATATATGTCCTGCAAGGAGGCGGCAATGCACAAAGTGATTTCTTTCAAGTAATATTAATGAAGTTCTTGTGCATTCCGTCACACGGCCAGACAATCAATCTTCAGTCAGAGATTGGGAGGAACAGCTGGGCTTTCGCGAGAGACGGCTGTATGTCTGCCCTTGCTAGGCGATTAGCGTGATGGTAACCATAGTAATTCAAATGTCTCCATAGTAACACATAGCTGAGACAGGTGCAGTTGCATCACAAGGCTGTTTGTTGCTTGGCAAAAGGACAGGCCATTAGTACTTAGATATACGTTGTCGCCTTGGCAACAAATAACCCTACATAGCAACTACAGTTGGTTTGAAACTTTTTTTAAAAGGACACTGTACCTGGTTTTGTGGGGGGGGGGGTGGGGTTTCTTTCCAAATAAGTCAAAACAATTATATGCTAAATGAGCTCACAACTTGAGGTCATCTAGCTTTAAGAGATCAAATTAATATGGGACTTGCTAAAGCAATGGAGTAATAATGATAAAAATACAGTGGAGGACCTGTAGTACCTTATGGTTTAATACTAGAGCTTTCAAATATCTCCTCTGTCTCCTGATGGTGCTTTACACTTTCTGATAGTTAAATAATTTGGATGATTATTTTACAGTTGCAGTTTAAATAAATATTCAAATAAGTTTTTCTTTTCAGAAGCCTAATGGCTTTATTTTATTATTAATATATTCATAAGCAGTAGAAACAGAACATAATCTATGCAGATGTGTTATCTGTAGAATCTTATTTCGTGTCTGTATAAAATGTTAATGTGTTGAATTCTGCATCCTTAGATCAGAAAACTCCCTCCAATTATAGAGCTACTATGTTAATTCTGGTGCCAGAAAATCCTACCCTGATATAGTTTATTATTAGAGTTTGCTTAAATTTGCCTTTTTTGGGGGTAGGACTCAGATCTGAGAGTGTTACTAAAGTAGCCTATATAACTTGCCTTGGAGATAAAACATTTGCCATTTAAAAAAAAAATCAATAGCAGTTCATTTTATGCACAAATATTTTAAACTTCAGTTTCCCCACCCCTCCCCTTAATGATATAACTGAAAGCAAAATGTCTTGTTGTTAAAGTCAGTCTGTGGAGAGATTTTTCAGGTGATCCATGATTGTCTTGTGTTCCACTGCTGAGAGACGTTGATTTCAGGAGCTGACAAAGCTTGTCTGGATGAGAGGGAGTTTACTCTTGAAAATGATATAATTACATCAGTGCAAATGCCGTTCAGCTAAACAAGCCCAGACTTGTCAATTGAACAATCTCTTCTGATTGTAAGGATAATCCTGCAGTGTTGAATGGTGGCCTTGGGAATATATGGCGCATCTTTGCACTGCCAGGGTGTGACCAGAAGTCCCCAGTACTGTACAGCCTTGTGCTTGCTTTTTGCCACTTGGTCTAATGCAAGCCATTGTAACTGCCCATGGGAAAGGCATCATGCAGAGCAATACTAGGATCAGGGCAAGGAAGTTGGGCTCCATGCCTTGACTGTATTTATGGAGTACATAAGAATCTGACTACATTAGACATGTGTGAGTTTATGCATTGAAAGCACATGTTTTTGCAACTTATTTTGAAAGCATGATTGCTTCTGCTGATCTTCCGAGTCAAGAAGAATTTAATTTTTTCATGGCTGTTGCCATCAGATTTCTTACCACTCCTGGTAAGTTTAACAATAATAGGTCTTTATGATGTAACATTAGTTTAATGCTGAACTCACTTACCGATAAATTGGCATTTGCATAGAATTCCAAGTAGCAACTAATGGAAGAGAAGTTGAATCCTCATTGTATAAGTAAAACATTTAGATATGCAGTATTTTCTGTGTTCAGATGTGCCAGGAATCTTCGAAGAGTGTAAATTTTCATCTGCAGTGTCACTTCATCAGAGAACTACCTTGGAAAATTAGCAAATAACAAATGAAAGCCTGATTCTGGGTGTTAAAGATGAAATCTTCCAAAACACTTGTGTGGCAGAATTCCACTACATGCCATAAACTCTGGATGATTTGCAGCTCAAGTCTGAGAGAAATTACACTGTTTGAAATCAGTAAAATACATCTGGAATGACTTAATTCGCCTATAGTAAAATGCCTCCACTGGGGTTGGATTAATAGAAAGAATTACAAGTCTTATAAGGATCAGAAGGAAAGATCCCACAGGGGCAAATTGACCCACTATTACTCTTTTTTTTGGATGTTGCAAAGGAACTAATGACCATAAACATCTTGTACCATTTAGTGTCTTCATAGCAGGTAAGAGGGGAGTTGAGCGTAGATGCTGTGTTGAATCATAAGAAGTGCCTCAGGTGATGCCTATTGAGCACACAACTTAATTTATGAAATGTTCTTCCAAAAATAGCTAGCTAGTAGGGCTGTGTGAAATGGCACCATTCTACTTCAACTTGTGTTTCAACATTTCGATGGAACAGCGTTTTGTTTTGAATTTTGTTTCAATTCCAAACTGCTGTTCTGTTTTGTTTCATTAGAACAGTTTTGCTGTTTCAACATTTCGCCCATGGGCTATAATGGGGAAGCTCAATACGGCCTATAACTTGGTTATTTCTGGCCTGATTGGGATCAAACTTGCAGGAATGGTAGCCCCTTCTGAGGGCATGAACTTGCCAAGGTACAGGGAGATAGGTGCAGGGGTTTGGGGGAAACTGCACCTCGTGCTATGGACAAGCAAAACTTGTGACATGGGTGACACTGTGTATGTGTTAAGGTGCAGCAGGGTGAAAATGCAGGTATGCTAGCCACTGATGAGGCCACAATGCCTGCCAGCTTTCAAGGAGATGGGTACAGGGGCTTCTCGGTTCTGGTACCCTCCACCTCTGGCTGCTGATGGACAAAACTCATGGCATGGGTGCTTGTGGGACTGTGTCCATCTTGAGGCATGGGGGTGAAAACTGCAGGCCTGCTAGGCCCTGCTGCGGCCATGAAACCTGCAAGCTGTCAAGGAGATAAGTGCAGGGGGAGTCTGGGTCCTGGGGCTCTGCACCTCTAGCTGCTGACAGGCAAAACTCATGACATGGGTGAGTGACTATAACAGGGAGCCTTATTGGGGCCTATTTCCCTGTGGCCCACCCACCTGTTCCTAGGCTAAACCACCTGCCACCTGTCTGTGCATAATGGTTAAGAGATGCCTCGGCACAGCTTGTGTTGAGCACATTATGAGCACGGGAGCAGGGAGTTTCGCTTGTAGCGCGGGAAAAGTTTCGGTGCAAGATCAGAGCCCGCCAAAACCTTGCAGCTGCACCAGCAAGTGCATGCTTGTGATTGGCTTACGTTAAATTATGCATATGTGTCGGTTGATAATTGGCCGCTGACCAAATAAAAGGTTTGGCCAGTGCCCACCAAGACGGAGGAGGAAAGCTAGGACATGCATGAGGAGATATCCGCATGCGTTTCCAAGCCACATGCAAGGCCTGATTCATCCGACGCTCCTTACCCTGCATGAGTGTAAGCTTCTGTGTGCCTGAGTTCCTGTTTGAGTTTTGTAACTACAAGGAACGTGCCTACAGCCTAAGGACTGTAAGTAAAGTTTTTTTTTCTACTTCCAACAACCTGCATGTCTAATTACACACTCCATCAGTGGCCCCATTCCGCCAGTGTTTCTCGGCCCCCCCACACTGCCTTGTCCACCACGCCTTACTGGTAATTGATTTAATAGCTGTTGATTAAGCAGGAGGCTGCCCATTTCTTGGCCTGATGCCAGGGGGCATTATCTGCAGCCCAATCCTTGCAGATGGCATCCATAGTTCTCACAATCACCGGCCCTTTGCTAGGCCCCAGAATCCTACTGTTGATCCCTCCATTCTGGCAGCCTAATCTGCCTTCATTCTCAGCAACATAGCTCCCTGTCCTCACAGGTGTGGTCCCCCCCCCCCCGGGACCTTGAGCTACTAGCCCTGGCCCACCTCCAGGCCAGTCAGAACCCCAGGCTCTCAGCTCTTGGGCATTCCTCATGGTAGGCCCCCCTGGCCCTTCCAGTCCTGGCCCCAGCATTGACCAGTGGGGGAGGGGAACGTTCAGACAGGTTAGTGAGTTCATGGCCTCACTCTTCCTCTGAGGGTCCACCTTCCAGACCCTACAAAAAGGGTAACCCACCCGGTTGTGGGGGCTAGGTGTTAAGTCACCCCAACCTGCCTTTCACCAGGGTGGTAACTGGCCTGGCATTTGCTGGGGGCTCCCACATCACTGAGAGCCCCACCAGACCACCCACTCCCAGCAGGGTGCAGTTTCAGGTCATGCCCAGGACCAGGAGCCTCCTGATCATCCCCTACAGCTCCTCCCTTTCCTCCTGATGATACCCGCAGCTAGGTGATGTTGTTGCTTGGCCTCCCAGCAGTGAAATGCCCTGTTTATATGGGCAGCCCTGGATCCCAAAATGGCTGCCCTAATTAGGCACCTGCTGGCTTCCAGCCCTTAAAGTGGCAGGCACAAACAGTGCGCTGCCACAGTGACACTGTTTGGGTGTTAAGGTCCACTCTCACTCAGCTGACACCAAGGCAGAAAGCAGGGCAGTTCAAACAATGATGCCTTTTATGCAGTTTTTCCATCCCTCCCCCAGAGCACAGGGATTGGAAGGGACCTCAGGGAAAGATGACAGTCACTGGTCAGCTACACAGTCAATAATAAGAGCACTCCTTCCACCCCCTTCCTCCTTCTTCCCCCTCCATCTCCTTAATTTAGTTTTTGTTTCCCTGCAGGCAAGCCCAGCTTGAGCTTTGAAACCCAAAACGTTTTGAAATTTTCAAAACATTTCGACTTGCCTCCTTTTGTTTCAAGGCTGTTTCAAAGCTCTGTTCATTTTGATTTTGCTGTTTGGAACTGGAAATGAGTCGAAACACCATTGAAATAAAACTACTAGTGAAATTTTGCACAGCTCTACTAGCTAGTAATATGAGCTGACTTGATTTTGTAAATGCAGTAGAATACCCTACATGAATTTCATGAGAGCTCCTGAAGTAAATAATGTTATAAAGTGATTCACGTAGATGGCTGGCTCAATTTTAAAGTAACAACAGCTGCAGTTAGACAAATGTCCCAAGCTATGAAGTTTGGATCTTTATTTCCAGGGTGTTTGGAAAACTTTTGTATCCATTTATCTCAGTTTGTCTATCAATCAATATATAAACATTTCTTTCTAATACTTACATTGATGAAATGTGTCTGCAGCGCTCCAAACTGTCACCACTTTAACGCTTGTGTTCCTCTTATTTTCAAAGGTACAATGTAAACATGTTAAACATTGCACTTCAATGTGCTTGTTTATGTAAAAAAAAATCCCCACACCTTTCTTAGGCTCTCATTTAAAAAATGCACTAACTAAAATATCAAAGCTTCTGAGTTATATTAGAAGTATTTGCTCCCTAATACTGTGTATTTTAAAGAAAAAGTATCTCATATGGAAGAGAAATGTACCTTGGTCTAAAGACTGAAATCTGAAGTGTGTTAAATATTTACAATGCTTGTGATAAAGCAACCTTGAAATATAATTATAGATGCCAGCTCAGTTAGTTATATGTGGCTTCTGTAAAGGAATACTTTGATATTTCATCTTCTATATTTCTCCTTAAGTCTTCTGACTCCGTATTGAACTATTGGTGCAATTTGCTCTTTCTGGCAAGGCTTTAATCATTCTGGGATAGATTTCCAGCTCCACCCCCTCTTCTGTATTGTATCAGGTCAACTCTCAATTATTTTTGGAGTCCAAGGGATACAGGGAGGGAAGTAGTATAAGCAAATATATATATTTCTAAAACTAATACTGTTGGTTCTTTTAATATATAGTTAAAGGTTAGGAAGTCCTTTTAAGATCAGGGTTAACCTTTTGTACTTTAACCCATAGCAGTTTATCTAGTTGGAAAAAACCCAGCTTGTAGGATTCCTGGAGCCAGAGGTGATTTTTTTTGTCCTTTTACCATCAGTCTTCCCCAATATTATGCTCATTTGTATTTGCTTTATTGATTGCAAATACTGGCACATTCTGTTCTAAGTTACCGAGTTACTGAGGGAGTGGGGGAAAATGCTTTAAATGTATACCAGTAGAGTGGGATACTGCTTGTTTCCATTCTGTCTGTTTTACGAATAGTATTCATCTATTTAAAGTTAACTCTCCCCTGACAAGTAACTCCCCAGAATGGTTCCATCTCTTCCGAGCAGAGCAGCTCCCTGCATGAACTAGGAGGCTTATCTGCTGATGCAGCAGGATTGGGGCCCTGCTGAATAAAGAGTTAAACACTTCTTACCTTTTGGCACTGAATCATGCAGTTGACTTCAACATATTGATCTAAAAAAACAGCCTTTCTTCAGCTCCCCCAGTGCACTTCAGCTGGGTGAATGGTGAATAACGTACACAAGTCTGTAGGATCAGGACTTGTTGTGCTGTGTTTGCTGTATATTTATTGCAAGGCAAACTTGGTTGTGGGAGAGCAAGGTGGATTCTCATCTGGTTTATGCATTATCCATAGATTGTTAACCAAGCTCATATTGCAGTATGCTTGCTGATGCATGGAGTTGTAGTCCAGCTGGGCTTTTGGATTCCAGGCTTACTTTGTAGAGCTGGCAGATAGAGACTTGATGAGTATTTAATCAGATCAACTCAGTGTTGAGCCAAGCCATGCATTTTGTATAAAGTCACTTTTTAGAATAACGTTACACTTTGTATTATTCACTCATCTTCCTCCTCCCAGCCTCCCCCCAATAATTAGCTTACCCCTACATAGTATATTTTTTAAGGATCAGAGGAGTTGAAAGTATATTAGTGTAAGAAAGACAAGGTTATTTGGGTAAATGTGATATTTTTATTAGAACAGCTAAATAGTTGGAAGAAATGTTCTTTGCAAGCTTTCAGGCACAAACACCCTTCTTCAGGCATAGGGAGAGTCTTCTCTCTTTTGTGTGCTCTCCTGGGTGAAAAAGAAGCCAAAATACAAAATGAAAGTCTGTAAAAATGCAAATGTGTGGCAGTGAGGATCAGAGGGAATGGGGCACAATAAATGTGAGACAGATAGGTGGGGAGGAAGGAGGAGTGTTGATCTGGTGATAGAATGTAGCTGGTAAAATTGCAGACGGGTTACCTTAGCTGTGGTTATTGGATGTCAAGCAGGTTGTACTGTGTTGTAAATCCAATTTATATATTTCATCCATGATTTTTTTGTATTCAGTAGATTGACGAAGTGAAGTTTGTGGGCTCATCTATGAAAGGTGTTTTTATAAATTCGCTTTGAGAATTAGAACTGAGAGAGCGGAGAGAGAGTGGTTGTCTTGTGAGAAGTGTGCATCTACAGGGAATTGGGTATTTTTGTCTTTGATAGATTTTTGATGTGTGTTCATTCCGGCATGCAGTTGTTGTTTGGTTTCTCCTTCATGTTTTCCATCAGGTCATTTATACACTGGATGAGAGAGAGAGACTACATTTCTGGAGGTGCAGATGTAAGATCCAGGCATGCTGATGGTTCTGTTGTGGGCTGTGGTTATTGTGGGAGCAGTGGAGATGTGTCATCAGGTTTTACATTTCTTGTCCTGGCATGCTCTGGATACATTTGGTGTGCTTTGGACCATAGGAGATTTGCTTATAGTGATGAGGCTGGCGAGGTTCAGTGCTTGTTTGAAGTCTAGGATGGGTGGTTCTGGAAAGATTTCTCTAAGAATTGGTTTTTCTTTTAGTATGGGTTGCAGTTGTTTCAGGGTTTTCCATATAGGTTCCAGGGAAGGATGGTATGTTATAAATAATGGTATGTTATAAATAATGGTGTGCAATTCGTGGGGATTTTCTTTTTGTACTCCATCCATTTTTCATGTGGTATCTGGGTGGCTCTTTAAAAACGCGATCTATCTCTCTGGAGGAGTGTCCTTGTTGGGCAAAAGCCCTTTTGAGATTTATGAGATGATGATCGCGGGTATTCTCCTTCGTGCTTATTATTGTAAGAAATGCATTTCACTAAGCACTAGTCAGGAGCTTGAAATGTAAGATTTATTGGCTTTTATTAGTTGTACAGAATTTATACTTTCTTATCACCTATTTCTCTCTTGGTGTTTTCTTAGTAGCCTGTTGTACTTTCTAGAGAAACATTTACAATTGCTTTTCCTATTGTTGTCTTTCGGTATCAGTAATTCTGATTTAAAATGGTTTATCTTCTTGTAGGTTCTTCAGATATTTCTATTTGTATTGCATGTAGGTATTTTATATATTGCAACCCATTGCAAAAAATCACTTGCATGGCAATATTTCTGAGGCACATTTTAAACCAGTGTCAATGAAAGAATACAACCTGAAAAAAATGCCTTAGGTCATGTCCTTTCTGGAGAAAGCTGGGATGGGTTTAAGATGGGCTAGTTTTTCTCTGGATTCAAATTAATATAATTTTGTTTTTTCTTGTCCAAAAAATTTGACTCCCTAGCATGTAAGTCTCTTTTCCTTGACTTAAGCAGACTGACTGCAGCAACTAAAGTTCACAAATAAAAACAAGTACTAATTTACCTTTGTTTACAACATGTAGGAACACAAGTTAAAATAGTGGCAGATAGTGCAAAATAAAAAGGGATTTGGCTTTTCCAGTTATTTTTATTACAAACCCAATTTTGCCCTGTGACCTTATTAATACAGATGTATTTATATTTCCTGGAATTTGCAGATTATTAAATCATAAAAAATATTAACTAGTAAGACCAACCATTATTTGGGGCCTGGTGGCGAATCGTTAGACTGGTGGCCTGTTAGTAAATAATGATATTTGTTCACTGGGACTTAAAAATGACAAACTGATAGTCTCAAATGATGCATTAGGTGCATACATGCAACCTTGGTTTTTATTCCTTTCTCTCATCTAGCCCAGCCCTAGTACTCCCAATAGTATTCTTCACTCACGTGTTTCATTCATGTTGAAAACAGCAGACAATTCTGACCTGAAGAGCTTATTACATTTTATATATGTATAGCACTTAGCACAGTGGAGCCCCAAGTTTGATCTGGGTCCTCAAGGCACTACTGTAATAAAAATAATAGCTGAGTATTATGACTCTAGTAAGAATAACTATAGCAATTGCTAACATGCACAGTTTATACCTAGCTTGTAAATGACTCACCAGGGATGACTAACTTTGATGTTTCCAAAACAATTGTAGCGTACTCTGAAGAGCCTCCTCTATTTCACCTTATGCCAGGTTTTTGTATTTTCCCCGACTCTCTACTTTCGTTCTTTTTTTTTTTTTGCATACCTACCATACAACAATTTGGCACAAGCTGTACTAGCTTACTTCTATGACTTCACCAACTTCTGTGACTGATCTACCACTGCTGATGCTGCTGTTGAACTCCCCCTGTCACTTGCATGAACTTGTTTACCTCAGGTTTGACTCTGACCTAGAATATACACAGCAGGTGTGAAGACATGGGCACAGAGCCAAAAAGCAAACTCTTCATTCATTTATTCAATTACTATTTGCACTGTGTAGGTACCTGTTTTTATTCAGTCTGCCACTTACATTCTTCACTTGGAACATATGTGATATTGTCATAGCAGAATCGGAACTTGTGGAGGAGTTGACATCTTTTAGTAGACCAGCTAGTTATTTGCAAACAAATTTATTTTATTTCAAATTATGCTTGCAAATATTTAGTTGGTCTAATAAAAGTTACCATGAGTTTTGATTCCTTTTGCCTTTAGACCAGTACAGCTACAACTTGGATACCTGATATGTGTTGTCATAGCAGTACTTTTCCAGGTAGGAGATCCATCAAAATGGTTTTCCTTCTTTTTTTTCTTTTTTTTTTTTCCAGTCTTCAGTTTATTATTCCTTCCCTAAGCCTGTCACTATATCAGTTTTGTTTTTTTTAGCTATATATATTCAGTAGTCTTTGAACACACATGTATGCTGCTGAATATAACTATTAATCCTGAATCAAAGTAGGCATATTGGCTCTCATATTATTCCCTGAAACAATTACAAGCAAACCTTTATTCATATAGTGTTGTGTTTTTTGGTTGTAAACTGCAGACACTCCCCTTTTAATGTTTTGTTTTTGGTTTTGGTTTTTTTTTTTGGTGGTGGTTTGTTTCATGTGAAAGAAACTTGTCCTGATAAAACATTCTGAAGTTCCCTACCCTGCAAGGTCAAAAGATCCCTAGGCTCTATTTACTGCCTGCTTGCCAAGGGGATTGTAAGAAAAACTGATCGTTCTGTGCAGTCCGCAGCTGAGATTTAGTATTTCATCATGGCCATTACTTTTAGAATTATGTAAAGGTGGCCACAGAGTGGTCCAGAATTACAGTGTGTGTTACCTCCAAGCCTCTTGGGTCAAGTTTATCCTTGGTGAATTGGCTTACCTGTGATTAATTTGTCTGTCTGTGCCCCACTAGAGTTTTGGGTAGTGTTTCACCAAGTTTATAGCCAGGGACCATGGGAATAAGTTTTCTTCTCAGGTTTCTTGTTTAGATGGTTTTTTAAACCCTGAAACCACACTGATTTTTAGTTTAGTCCTGGAATCAAAATGTGAATGTCTTAAGGTATGCTTTTACTGTTTTGTTTATTTGTTTTAAACTGGTTCATGTTTTCAAGCTTTTTTGCAACCAGTAATGCTATTTTGGGGAGGCAGGGTAGTTTTTTTTTTAATTTTATTTAATTTTAAGATGATGTTTTTGCATCCATTGTATGGCTGCCAGACCTGACCTTCTCAGGAAAAAACCACCTATCATGAAATCTATGATAAAATCACAAGTATTGGTAATATTACAGATGCCAAACAACACACAGATTTTAGGTCATACTCCATACTTAATTGAAGTTAGTTGAAACATTTCCACAAATGCTTCTTTCCTTCCTCCATCTCTGAGAGATCCCTTTTATAGGATATTTACTATTTTCTCTGCTTGTTTGTTCTGTTTTGTTATTGCTTTGGTTTCCTCAGGCATAGCTATCTTTTCTTTTTCAGTGCATTCTCTACTTATTACAGAACTGTGAAACATAAGACATTGTGGAGTTGCCCTTTTTTGCACTGTCCTAAAATGCTCTCTTGCTCTGTGTGCCGCTGAACCCTCTATTATATTCTTTCTCCAGCACCTTCATGGTTGTAAGCTTGCTAGTTACTGCTGACAGAAAAACAGAACTTCTATTCACATGTACATTTTTATTATTCTCAAAACTAGACCTTTTTCCCCCTGACTCTGAACATTAGAGATGCTTTGTATTCCTTTGCATCTGTCCAGAGGAGCAGCCCAAATATGTTTCACCTTCCACTTGCTGAAATGCATGTAGACTAGACTGTGAAACCAACCCTGTATTGTAACTTCACGCTTAGAGTATTTATTGCTCTTTGGTACAAGATGTCAGGAAACTGAAAGTAGCAAAGTACTGTCCTCAGTTTATCCAGATGCTTAATTAAGCTAAAGCCATTTTCTGGACAAGCAAACCATTAGTATTTACGTCCTCTCCTCACTGTTTGAAGAGTTTGGGTTTGTGAGCTTTTTGTCAACAGAATAACAGTCTTTCTAACAACCTGCCTTTTTCAAGATGATTTTTAAAAAGTGCTTTCCTTGGATAAACAGACTTTTATTTTAAATATCACTTGGAAATGATGCATGTGTCTTGAAAGGTAGCATAAATCTTTCCATTGCAGTTTTTTGGGGAAAAAAAACAATTCTTCAGTGAAACCTCTTTCGGCTTTGGAATATTTCAAAATCTTTAATTATTCAAACATCCCAGCCCAGTTTTTGTCTAACCTGCTCTTGAAAACTTCCAAGGATGGCATGTCCAGAATTTTCCTAGGTAGCCAGTTCTAGTTCTTGAGCACGTTCATAGTCAGAAAGTTATTTCTTATTTCCAGTCTAAATTTCCTCTGGTAAAACTTGAGGCCATTGCTCCTACACCTATATCAAAAAAGCCATCTCCATCCACATTGTAGCTGCCCTTCATGTATTTGAAGACTTTTACTAAATCCCTCCCCAAATCATCTCTTCTTTGGACTGAATAATTCCTTGCTCTTTCAGCCTTTCCTCACAAACTAGGCTTTCCAAGCCTTTAATCAGTTTTTTGTTTTGTGCTGGACTTTCATCCTTCTTGAAGTGTGGCGCCAAAAACTGAACACAGTATTTCATTTGAGGCCTCATCTTAGCGCTGAGTAGAGCTGAAGAATCCCTTCCCTTGACTTGCAAGTGACACTCCTGTTGATATTATTTGGTATGCTGTTGGCCAGGGTGCTCAAAAAGAGCACAGTGTTGGCTTATATGCAGCTTGTGGTCTACTGTAGCCCTCCCCACCCCTGCCCAGGTCCTTTCCTGCAGTACTGCAGCCTAGGCAGTCATTCCCATCTGTATTTGTGCATGTAATTATTCTGTCCCAAGTGCAGAACTTTGCACCTGTTTTTTTCGAATCTCATCAGATTGAGGACCATTTCTGTAGTTTGCCCAGGTCATTCTGGGTCCTAGTCCTGTCCTCCAGAGCGTCTGCATCTCTACTCAGTTTTGTGTCATCCACAGATTTTGTGTCATCCACAGTGCTAAGCATGCACTCACTCAATTCGTTCAGCTAAATCAGGGGCGGACAAAATATGGCCCATGGGCTGGATGTGGCTTACAAAGCCATTCTATCTGGCCCGCAGGGCCCCTAAAAAATTTAGAAAATTAATGTTGATCTGTCCTTGGTTCCTGTCAAAAACAACAGAAACCAGGAGTAGTAGGACCCAAAGGAAACCCTGCAACAGCAGAACCTGCCTGGCCCTGCCCCTCCAGCCATATTTGCTGCTGCTGGCTGCCCAGAGCTTGTGCGCTGGGCAGCACAGAGGCAGTGGTGGCAAACTCTGTAGGGGGGGCCGCAGCTGCTGCCACCATGGTGCAGCCCCCACAGGCAAGCCTGGAGCTGGCGCGGGGCCCAGGCTGACAGCAGGGGTGGGTTATAAGCTGGTGCTGAGTGTGGGAAAAGTGGTCCCGCCCCGTGGCTGGTGCCCTGCACTGCAGCCACTTGCAGCCCTTGTGGGGCTGCTTATGCCTGCTCAGGACAGGCCCACCTGGGCTGCGAGTGTCTGCAGCAGGGAGCACTGGCCATGGGGTGGGTGGGGGGGGCTGCTTTTTCCCACACTCGGCATCAGCTCGATCCCTGCCAGGGAGCAGGGGGTTGGGGCTGCACGCTGCCCCTCACCTGTACCGTGGGGCTGGGGGGCGCTGGGAATGAGTAGGTTCATGGGGCCCTCACTGGTGTCCCAGGGCCAGCACTGGCGGGGCTGAGAGCAGGGCCACAGGAGTACAGGGTCCCAACTGGCAAGGGCTCTGTGGAGTCAGGTCAGCTCTCCCCTCTTCCTGCTCGTGCAGCACAGCCCATCTCGACAGACCCCTGTCACCCTGTGCCCTGCCCTGGGCCACACCGGTGCGGGCCCTGAGACATTGGGACATTGGTCCCAAGATGGTGAGGAGGGGGTGGGGCAACCCATATGGCCATCGACAGTTTGCCAAAACTATGTAAGTGACCCTCTGCCCAAAATAATTACCCACCCTCATCTAAATCATAAATGAAGATGTTGAACAATACTGGACCGAGGAGAACCCCATTTGTGAGCTCTTCCTAACTAGACGTTGAGGTATTGACAACTGACTGCTTGTTGAGTACGATGATCCAACCAGTTACATATCCACCTTACTTTTGTCTAGTCTGTATTTCCTTAGTTTGTTAATGAGAATGTTCAGGAGGATGGTGTCATAAGTCTTGCTAAAGTCCAGGTATAATGCATCCACTGCTTTGCTCCCAAGCACAGAGTCTGTCACAGAAAGAAATCAACTCTTTCTTAGCAGTCAGCTCATCTCTAGTGATATGAACAAGTTTCCACTCCTTGTAAGATACCTTTTTGAGAAGGAGAATTGACTGTATTGATGTACAGATAGATAGGCTGGTCTCCTGTAGTGCCTCACATTATTTTATTAGGAAAAAGTTATTTAAAATAGGTGCTATTGCAAAATGTATGTTTAGAACAATGCACCCTTTTAAAGTTCAAAGAATGTATTGGAAGCTCCAATTCTGGGAAGTGCATGATGCCTTTCCTTAACAGAATGTGATTCCCAATCCTGCTTCAAAAGACCAAATGGTTTTCTGTGTCATGGTCTGAATAAAAGATGGGCATCTCAAGAATGGAATCTTTCAGTTGGGTGTGCCTACTAACTGTTATGCAGAAGTTATAGTTTCTTAGTAGTTGAGTTTAAAACCTAAATCTATTACAAGCTTGTCTTCAGCCCATTGTGTCTTCGTTGTTTACTTTTATATGCGGTATGGGAGGTACTCTTAAAAGAATCCATCCAAGATTATTTGAAATACTTATTATTTGCCAATCAAAAAACAAATAAAAAACCCCCTCTATTTGAATGTTTGGTTTTAATTTGAATTTTAATGATTCTGATGGGTCTATCCCAGCAGTGTAAAATTGGTTTTCCATGTAGTATACCCTTGGTAGAAACCTTTGCCTATTCTGGAGTTGAGACTAGTTCAGTGAAGAGTTTGCCTTCTGGAGGCTGGTTGCACATAAAGGTTGTCCCCTAGTTTTCCAACTAGGGTTGTTAGGAAAAATCTTCAATGGACATGTTTTCTGTCAAAATAGAAATAGTACAGAAATTGTATCAGAAACTTAGTTTTAGAGAAAAATTAGGAAATAGCTTCAGTTGTGTTTAAATGTCCTGTTTTAACATATTCAGAGTAAAATATTTATATTGTTCTTGTTTTGAAACTATTTTTTCTTTAAATTAAAAAAAAAATGAAAATTAAATGCGTGTCTTGTCAAAAACAGAACCCTGGCCTTAGCTGAAAAATTGTTTTGAGGAATTTTTTTAATGGAGAGTTTCATACTTTTTTAAAAACCTCTGTGAAATGGAATTTCTACCTTCCACAGCTATATTTTACAGTTGAAAATAGAGGCTTTCTTTTCCATGCAGCAATAATATTTCATTCTTTTTTTTTTTTTTCTCCCCCCCAAAAAAACACAGAAGTTGTACCAACCTTTTGCACATTTTAATGTTGCTTATCTAGTAACATTGTTGGTAGTAGTGGATTCATCTTGGTTTAGCACAGGTATTACCCCCCCTCCCCCCCCCCCCGGCCCG
>JAGPOW010000304.1:30276195-30289969 GCA_030014935.1 Caiman crocodilus
CCTGGTCCTCAGTCGCCCCCAAGTTAATGCTCACTGCAGAGAAGCACTCTTTGACATAGAGCACAACCCCACCGCCTCTCTTCCCCACCCTATCTTTCCTGAAAAGGGCATAGCCATCGAGGCCTATGGCCCAGTCATAGGGGACTGTGACTCACATGGTTGACATTTGGCTCACAATGGACTTCTAAATATATCTAGGGTTTTTCCTGTTTCAATATTTGGCCTAGAATAACAGTGTTTTCAAAAGAAACGTGTTATAGTATTTAAAGTACAAAATAGGAACTGGCTTTACCAGATGAGTTCAAAATGCAAGCCTCTGAGAGATGTCGCATTTAAAAGATACATAGGTCTTTTTCTTTTTAAGATGGAATAATTGCCTTCTGCTTTAAACTTGTCTTTTCATAATACTATTTTCAGCTCTTAGCAAGGATTGGTATCTTGCTGGAGGCCTTGCTTTTTTCTTCAGGGGAAAAAGGGGGCCCTGCACACAATTCCAGCAGTGAGATTTTTGACTACCTTAGGAGAGTTATTGATGTGCTCCAGCAGAAGTTTGGCCCAATTTTGCTAGGCTAGATGAGTGGTAGCTTATGATCCCAAGTTTTGGTGGTAGGCATAGGGAAAAAGAGGTGTTTTTAATAGAGAATTCCTATGGCTATTTGGGGAGCACAACAATCTGATCAGTTTTCTACATGTATCTTCCTGAAAACAACGCTCAATATTACTGGATGTTTGTTTTTTGAATATCTCTTCAGTTTGACTTAAAATATTTAAATCTTGTGACGGCCTAACTTAATCCCACTGGTAGTCATTTAATAGAGGAAACTTATTCATGGAGGAAACTTCTTAAAAAAAATGTTTTTAAACTTTTTTAAAAAAATGTTTAGAGTGCAGGAGAGAAACCAGGAAATGCTCCATCCTAAGAGTTCCCTGTCTAGGTCCTAGAAGTCACAATAAGAGTTATAAAGACAGTAAAAGGTAGGATTGCTGAAGTAGCAATGTTAGCAGATGGTCTTTATAAATGTAATTATCATTACTATTGTGAATTCATAAATCTCTTAAATAATACCTTGTCATTTACAGAAAAACTTGAGAAGACTCTGCTGTGATTTCATGTACTTGCATCTCACAAACAATCAACATTCATTAACATCAAGAAATATCTTAATAAGAATACATACCTTCAAAATATTTTTCCTATATTTTCATTAGCCCAGTTTCAGTGGATTTTTCCCTTGATTCAGGAGGAAGCTTGCTTGTCTGTTGCTAGGTAATAGCTAATTTTGATAGTATCTGCCAGCAAGCTGTTGGCAGAAACTGTAAATTCTTTTGTCTTTTTATCTAAATGCATGTGTTAACTGTACATCTATATATAAATGCTCCTGTATTGCTTAAAAACCATAATGTGGGTGATAAATTCTTTAATACAACTGTTTGTCTTACTAGACTTATAACATTAACTCCTTCTTTTTGCGCTGTCTAGTTACTTTCCAGTAGAGGAGTGTAATAAAATTAAGGCAGTAAGATGATAGAGGAATTTGTGTTTCCTCTGCTTTTATGATTGGAGGGGAGCAAGAGATTGCTTGTATGAAAATCACTTAGCACTATCTGCAGGGACCTGACTTTGTGGTTTGGGATGGGCACAGCTTAATGAGTTGAAGGGATTCTGAGCAAGGTATTGTCTACTTGTAGCAGAAGGATCACCTTGCTGTCTACCACAGGAAAAATCATTGCAAGAACCCTTCTGAACCATCTTCTTACTACATGGCTGCCTTTCACTTCAGGAAAGCCTTTGACTCTTTCAGCTGAGAAGCAATGTGGAGGATCCTTCTGAAGTACAGTTGCCCACTGAAATTCATCATCATTCTTTACCTTTCCAATAATGGATCCATCATAGATCTCTTTGAGGTTAAGATGGGAGTTAAACAAGGATACATCATCTCTCCAAAACACTTCTCGATATTCCTTACAGACCTTTTTTAAAAAAAATGAAACTGAAGTTTTCTAGCAGCAATAAATACAAATTGAAGCTGTTTTTTCCCCCTCTACTGTGATAGGTATTGGAGCCATATAATCTTTCTTGCATTGCTGTTAACTGTTTCCAGGCAGCCATACAAACTTAAAGCAAGACCTGCTCAACTCCACCCTGTCCCTGTAATTATTTGTTGAGGGGGTAAAAATGTTTCACCTTGTCAGAGAAAATTGTCATGTCAGAAAAGACACTCCTTAACTCGGGTGGGCAAAATGCAGCCAGATGCAGCCTGCTGGGCCATTCTGTCTGGCCCGTGGGGCCTCTAAAAAATTTAGAAAGCTAATATTTATCTGCCCCTGGCTGCGTGTCACGCGGCCCTCAATGGCTTGCCAAAACTCAGTAAGTGGCCCTCTGCCCAAAATAATTGCCCGCCCCTGCCTTATCTCCTATCTCTCCACTGGCTACAAAAACATGTATTTGCTAACTTCCTTTTGAGAGTTTTTTTTCATAGTAGCTAGGGTCAGGAGGGACCTGAATAGATCATCTAGCCTGATCCCCTGCCACAGGCAGGAATGAATGCTGGGTTCACAAGACCCTAAACAGCTGATCATCCAACCTTCTCTTGAATTTGCCCAAGGTAGGGGCGAGGACCACTTCCCTGGGAAGTTGGTTCCAGATTTTGACTACCCTAACTGTAAAATATTGCCTTCTGATCTCTAACCTAAACCTTTGATCTCTGAACTAACCTATCAGCGTATGACCATTGTTCCTTGTTACCCTAGGCGGTGTTGGGGAGAAAAGGGCTCTGCCTTTTTGCTGTTAATCCCCCCTGATGAACTTGTAGGGCCCCCTCTCAGCCTCCAGGTCCCAGGTCCCCCCTCCGCCTCCTCTTGCTGAGGCTGAACAGGTTCAGGTCCTTTTGATCAGTAGATAGTAAATTATGACAAAGCTTGTCCTTCAGCAATAAAGCAAGGGTCTTTTCCATTAATGTCTGCAAGAGGCAAGTTATAGAAGAGTATCCACAGAAAGACTGAAGTGTTTAGCTTTTTTGCAACCCAGTTCCCTCCAAAATAGTTGACCTTGGATAAGCCACTTCTTCAAAGAAGCCGGAAAATGTAAAATGAGCCTATCTACTTTCTCCTCCTGCCCTGAACAAGTAGACTCAGGCTGTGCTCCTTCAGGCAAAAGGAACTGAGAGAACTTTGAATTCCCATGGTATATAAAAAATCTTCGCTCAAAGATCAAGGAAGGTAAGCAAAGAGAGTACTATTCACCCTTTCACATATGAAGGTTTTCCACATTCTCACAAAAGTCTCCTTATGTGCAGGTCATGGCCAGTTACCACCCCGTCCTAAAAACGCTTCAGAAGAAGTTAGAAGCTATTATCTCAACTTTCATTTGCACTGCAATCATAATTCAGATGAACTGCTGTCTGGCATTTGACTTCCTTGAGAATTGACTGTACGTGTTAAGATCATTACCTGCTTTTGACTTCAGGCCCAGTCTGGTGGTTTTCAAGTTTTAAGCTAGCACCTTTCCATTGTTGCTTTAGCAACTTTAAGGTGAATTTCTAGTTTTTGAAACTGTTCTCTCCAGCTGGTCTTTCAACCTGTAGGAATTGTCTGTCGGTGCTTGATGAAATTATTTATCATTCAGAGATCTGATCTGTCATCTCTGAGAATATTCTTGTCTTCGATGTTAGGAGGTTTCAGTTAAATTTATTGGTCAGAATTTCTGAACCTGAAATATGTTGATATCATACTTTAAGATATCCTTTTGATTATGCCTTTATTCTACTCATCTTGCAAGTTTGGCCTGTGTTCTGGAGGGATTTCAGTTATCTTATTGTCTTGATGCATCAGATTTGTTAGCCCTGGGGAAAGGGGAGTTAGTTACAAGGAAAGTAGTACTGCACTTTTCCCTCTGGGCAGGATGCAAATAAGCAGGGATCCTGGTTTTCTCTGATTTAAAAAAAAAAAATCTCCAATTTTCAGATTAAAAAAATTAACCCCAAATCCATACTTTCTCATGATTAAAATGAAACATCACTAATCTCTTTATGTAGTGGTGTTTCATTATAATCATGGAAAAATGTAGATTTGTGGTTACTTTTTTATCCATAAGTTGGGTATTTTTCTTAAATCGGAGAGAACCAGAATTCCTGTTAATAAGTGTGTCTTTTAGCATTTGTTTATGGCAACTCATTTCATGGCCATAAGTCAAGTTAAAAGTTTTTGCAACTCTTTCATGTTTTACCTTCCTACAGAAGCCACATGTTGAACTAGCTATAGGGGTGATTTGTTTAGCCACTCAGTTTGCACAGTCTGTACCTTGCAATAACAAACAACCTTGCAGCAGCATGCGTCTTTCTGCTCAAGACTCAGCTGTAATGCTTCTCTCTTCACAGGACTTCCCTGCCACTGCAACCTGTTCACCATTCAACAGCACATTTTCTCTCTGATCATATCTGTTTTTCATGTTCAGTGCTTGCAAAACAATGTGTTGGCTTTCAGCTGAACCTCTCAATCTTTACCAGCATACCCTTAGGTTTTATTTCAGTCTTTTCCCCAGAGCCTCATTTAGACTGGTAACCACTTTGTCGCCTACATTTGTTTTTAAACATACAAACCATTATATCATTTTTGGGCTGGTTCTTGGAGTCTGGGATCCTTACCCTTGGGATGTGATTGGTTAAACGTCTGCTTCAGGAAACTTTAAAGTGAATTTTGTTTCCTCTCTTGCAATTCACTCAAGATGTACTATAATTATTTGCCTTATATTGCTTTCCGTTTCCATTTTCATCATCCTTAAGTCTTTTATATTTAGACACACAAAATTGGATGACTTTTTAACTCTACAAATTGGGCCTGTTTGAAAAGGAGGTCTTATTAGAGTTTTGTTTAATGGTGGAATACTGAAACAAAGAAGGAAGTTCATATTTTGACCTCTTTATTTTTAAAAGGTACATGGCTTTAAGAAATGCAGATGCCTTGCTCTAATGTAAATTGCAGAAGACCAAAGAATTATTTCCTTGCTCAAATGTTTAGCTTATGCACATTTAAAGATCTTGTAAAGATGTGCCATACATCTTGGTAGACGTAATTAAACGTGATAGTCACAGGCATCATTGATTCTGTAGGCCAAAATCATCCAGCACACCAGGACCTCATGGTAAGTTGTTTGGTGGGTTGCCAGGAACCGAGCACCTATGTCAGCCGGCCAGGTGCCTGTCTGCCTCATTTTCCAACAAAAAATTGTGTTCAAATGGATATGTACTCAGAAATGTTCGATTTTGTTGATTTTAAAAAAAAAATAAAAAATTTTTTTTTCTATGGAAAAATATTCCATCATTAAAATTCCAGACAGCACCCATCTATACATCCTGGTACTCTCCTTTCCATGGGTCCTGTCTTCTATGCCAAAGTCCTTCATTATTTCCCTGTACCAGCAACTCTATGCATTCCCCTTTTCCCTTTTAATATCCAGTAATTGTCATCAGAGAACAAAAACAAATATCCTGTAGCTGATCTATCATGGAAGTAAGGCTTTTCTCTTCTATAATCTTCTTGTTGGCATATTTACCTACATATGCAAGAAATGGGACTAGTGCTTAACATTCAGAAGACTGAGGTCCCCAAAAATGAACTCTTAGGATGTTTTTACACAGCTGGTGGGGGACAGTGGCGGTGCTTTCTTAATTGAAGTGTCCACACCATCTTGTATATCAGTGTCCCTATGCTTCAAAATGGTGTTGGGGACGCTTTAACTAGCGCTTGTCAAATGAGCTTTAGTTAGTGCCCCTGCTGCCATTTTGAACTGCGGGGCTGCTGATACATGAGACATGGAGACTTCTGGAGGCACTCTTAATTAGCACACTCCATCAGACTCAATTAACAGTGTCTGCTCTGACACTATAATTACATCTACAAGCTGCACATGTGCCTCCCTGTATATCCCTTAGTTAGCAGTCCCTATCCCCAGTAATTCAGATTCATAATGAGACTCTAGAGAATGTTGAGTATTTCCTATACCAGGGGTAGGCAACATTTTTTGGCTGAAGTGCAAAAAACCCCACAATGTCTACCTTGGAAGGTGCTGGAGTGCCGAATTTCCAGAGTCTGGAGCAGCTGTTTGCAGCCTCCCAGCTGCAGCTGGCTCATGGAGACCAGTTTGTTTGCATCAGGTCTTGCAGCCTCCTAGCTGCCTGCTGGAAGCAGCCTGGGCTCCGTGGCTGGCAACAGCTGCTTAGAGCTTGGACTGGCGGTGGCGAGCCAAGCAAAATGGCCTTGTGTGCCATGTTCGGCACGCGTGCTGGAGGTTGCTGACCCCTGTCTTATACTTTGGGAGCCATCTCTTGCAGAAGGCTGACATTTGATGAAGAAATCCAACATCTCCTCAAGTGTGCAAGTGTAGCCTTCAGACACCTGAGGAAATGTGTGTTTGAAAATTATGACATCAAATCTGATGGTTTATGAAGCATCCCCACCTTACTATATGAAGCTGAGACGCGAACAACATATAGGAGACCCTTCTAGATGTTGGTAAAGTACCGTCACCACTGCCTGCCGGAAGATCCTTGAAAACCAGTGGGAAGATGGATGCACCAACATTAGTGTTCTCTCACAAGCTAACATCACAAGTATCAAGGTGATGATCACCCAGCATCAACTTTGCTGGACTGGCGACATCCAAATGTCTGCCTTCCACAGCAAGTTTTGTTCTCTCAGCTCTGTCAAGGTGTACGCTCAAGAAGGGGCAGAGTATGTCCCTTCAAGGACATTCTCAAAGTCAACTTGAAAAAATGCAACTTTGACATCACTCCTGGAAGACTATCGCCCAGGACTGGCCCAAATGGAGGAAGATCTGCTGAAGCGATCTCAGTACTTTGTAACCTCACGGCAACAACAGGAAACGGAAGAGTGGGAGCAGCAGAATCAGTGTCGTGAACCAAATTAAAAATCCGGAGCTACCTACTCACTCTGCACAGAAACACATGCCCCAAGTTGCAGCAGGGTCTGTTGATCTCAGATTGGCCTCATTAGCCATCTTCGGACCCACAAATAAGGCAGTTATCCTCAACTGTGAGGGATTGCCAAAGATTCCTTAAAGTTTGAGTCAATTTCATGTGGTCTCAAGAAGTATTGCATTACAGACAAGTGCCATACAGTTGAGTATTAAGCGTCACTTTGCACATGGCTATTATTAGCATTTGATAAATGATTACGTGGATGAGTATTTTCTTTACTATGTGGTGATCTACTGGTAATGAGGTCTTTACATTAGTAAGAAAGAGTGACTAAGTTCAAAGGGTTTAATCCTACACCTAAAATGCATGCATCTCCACACTTGTACAGTAGCAGTTAGTAAAAGCTACTAGTGTCTTCACTTTAGCACTCATTGTCTTTGCTGTTTGCACTGTCGTGGGTACCCATGTAGAAGAAGGATTGAATCTTCAATTTATCTTGCCTAAAATGTTGGTAATAGAATAATTGTCCTGCAATAAAATGACTTCGTGCTCCGTATAGATGTTCCCCAGGCCATTGTTGCACAGGGACACGCCTGCACCTCGCATGTCTGGATTCAAACACTATTTGAATGTGTGTGTCAAGATGGTGCTTTTATACATTAGCACAAGAGTCGCAGGCAGTGTGCTGTGTTTTGGAGTTTTTTTGTTTTTGGTATCAGAACTTTGCTAGTGGTGTAAATGTAATAGGGTCTGGATTTTGTGCAGTGGTCCTCAGTCCAGAAACAAATTGTATGAATTGTTTTCTTTACATCTTGCATCCCCAAAATGAAGGAGGAGCAACTGCTATGTAGTAGCTGCTATCTATTAATTTTCCTAAAAACTATCCGGGGGGGGAGGGGGAAGCGGAGGGCTGTTTGTGTAGTGGAGAAGTCTTTGCATACTAGTAAGTTTAATATAGTTCTGCTCATTCCAAGAAAAGCTTGCATGTAAATTAAAAAAAAAATACATAGTTCTTTTTTTGGGTGGGGTAGTTGGCTTCGGAGTTCTTACTTGCAGCCCATGTAACAATTTTTATAAGAGTGGTTCACTAACACATTTGTTTTTTTTCCTTTCTTGTAGAATACTGCAACAAATGAGAGAGAGAGTGATAGATATTTCCCCTAAAGGTTGTGCTTTAAAGTGTTCTCCCTAAGACCTATCACATAACTGAGAGATACTTTATTATAAAATTTTATATTTATATAGTTTTTCATTGTCAAGGTTGCCCATGTACCTACAGTTGCTACACCTACCTTTAGCAGCACTACAAACAGGTGTCCTGTAGGTGTTTTAAGCAGCCAAAACCATATCACAAAACAGCGGAGAGAGAGGGGGATTTTTTGACAAAAGAATAATTGTGCTGTAAAGTGCAACGACAGGGTTGGGGTTTTTTTAAATATTCACCCTACATCTGTTTGTTTTTATAGTTTATTTCAGAATGTCTCCTCCACAACAGTCTGCTTATGTCTTTTTTCTGTCTTCGAAAGGCTGAATTGGCCTACCTGCAAATTGCTCTTTCCTGAAGTTCAGGACATGGTTTATTATATTAACTCATATAGTCTCACTGGCTTCTTGTGCTTTCCCTTTTGTATATATTCACCTGTTGTCTTAAACTTGAATTTTAATGTATTAGAAGCAGATTTATTTATTTTTGCTTTCAATAGACCTAGTACCTAACACAATAGAGTCTTGATTCACAAGTGATATTCCTAAGGATCACCTCAAAACAAATAATACAGGTTTCCCTCACTTCAGGTGTGTTCTATGTGTGCGAATTTGCTCTTATGCGATGACCCTTTTTTATACCAAAAAGTCATTATATGCAAGGTAAATTCATTCTTACCCTATTGGTATGATGGAAGCCTGCAGTCAGCTGCTTTGTACGGTGCATTATGGGAGTGATGCACACCAAAATATTCTCCTGCGTGGATCTGTGCTGCTTTCTTGTTGTCTGCAACATGTTTCTGTAGTTGCCATCCCCATCATAAGTCCCCTGTGCTTGTGTGTACTGTCTGCTATTGGTGGGTACCAAAATTGTCTTGTAAAAGCAGTAGAAGCGGGTCTGGGGGTTGGTACAATCGAGGTCTTGGAACATATCCCTATTTGTTACATTGTAAAGTGGGTTTTCTTTATGCGAATTCGAGTTATGCACTGTTTTCTAGGAACACATAAAGGGAAACCTGTAATAAAAATAAACGATGAAACACATTTGTGTTGCTTTCTGGTGGCTATCTAGTCTGTTGAACTTTCTGTTCAGCTCAACAATTGTTATTTTCTCACTAATGTGATTATTGATGCAGTGAGATGTATCACTTAATTCATAGCGCTCTTTACAGGTGTAATATTCCTACGTAAGTATTGCACAGGGGTTTTTTTGTACTTGGCTAAGCCTTTTTGCTTTTTCTTTTTTTCCCCTAATACTTTTTAAAATGGGAGACTGAGTTGTTATGACTGAATAAGTCTGTAAAAAGCTTTTGTTTTCTAGTAGATGTCTTTTGAAATGTATGTTTTGCTACACTGTGAATTCAATAAATATTTTTTGTGACAGTGATTTTTCACACTGCTTTTTTCTCCATCTCTTTTTTACTTTTGAGTGTAGGTTTGAGCTAAAGAGTAGTTTGTTTTCTTGTGAACAGCCTTTGAATTTTAAAATCAAATCATCCTGTCCCAAGGTGAGAGTGCTAGGTCTTGCTTTTAAGTTAAAATTTGCCATGTTTTATACTATATTAGTATTTCTTCCATATTAGGAACAGAGAGGACTTAATAAAAATTAGTTACTGTAAAAGATGACATGTAAATGAGATTTTCTTTACACTTATTTCTTATTACCTTTAGCACATCAGGTCCACCCATTTGGCCAGGAAGCACCTTTTTCAAGAGAAATGGAGCCCTTCTGCAAGGTAGGTCATAGATGCATGCAATTCGTGAGTAATTTTTCTTATGAGCAAAGCCCTACACAGCTAGCAAACCTGCCATAGCATTTATTCCCTGTAAGGCTTCGTGGTGGTTTTATGTCCCTTCTACCTGTTTCCTTTTATTTCAAGTCTCCTTAAACCCTGGTGCCATGAAAATGGTGAATTATTACATAAAGTGATATAGACTGTGAAAATTGCTGGTTGTCTTTTCCTCAGATTATTGATTTGCTTACTGTAAATTACAGCAGGCTTTTTTAGTGGATTTGAGAATACGCAGCACAAAAATGTTTCAGTAATAACTTAAACAGTGTTGATAATGCAAAATTCTTCAGACAGAGAGATTTAGCTTACATTCTAATTGTGCTGGTATCTGAAATATCTCCTCAGGTGGTCAAGTATCAATATTGCGGTGGGGAAAACACTGTAAAAGAATTTGTGTAGAGAAGCCTGTCGTATTAAAGGACACTTATTTGTTTAGGAATTTGGAGTTTCGTTTGTTTTGGTTTTATGTGACTGTGTATCATGAACAAAACTATGGATTTGGAAGGTTAATGGATGATAGGAGAAGATTTTCAGCGCATGCTATTAGATTTTTATTCTTGACAGGGTATTTTTCTTGCTGCTGTAAATTTATGGCTCCTTTCATTATTAAGATGAGCTTGTTGGGATCAGCAAGAAAAGGCGGTGTCCCAAAATGCTATTAATGTACTTGTTGCACAGGTAACTTACCAATTTTTCTATGACTTTTCTGTTCTGTAACAAACCTTTATCCATTAAGTGTGCCAGTGTTGTGATCCTTCTTTCCATGCCTGAGATTTTTTATGTTAGTAGTTATCCATTGTTGCAGAAGATCATGTAAAATCTCCCATAGAACAAAAGGAGACTTCCCCCAATTAAGCTCTACCTGTAACTGTTATATGCAGTTACATAACTACTAGGCTTATTACCTTTCCCACCCCCACAAGTAATTTCACATGAACTGCAGTATTTTAAAAATATTTTGAGCTAATTTTATGACTGTTTCTAAGGATTGTACATCATTATTTTTGTTCAAGTGTCTTTGTTAAAATTTGTTCTGATGTAATGGATAAGCTGAAACATTTAATCAAATACTACTAGGAGGTAGTACTAAGACTGGATCCTTGGAAATTTTGTCAGGATGAGTTAGAGTTAATGTCTTCAGTCACAAAACTCTTTTGGAAGAAACAGGAAAGAAGTCCAACACTAGAAAAGACTGTGCTTTGTTTGTTCAAGGTTAGTTTATTCTTGTATGCTGTTTCATACTTGTGACCGATGCTGTAGTCAGTTTTTGAAACCTTATTATTGTTACCCTAGAAAATAAAAAGGATGTTGTCAAATCCAGGTGGCTCAAATGTTGACCTCCCTTTTCTTGTGTTACAAGGTGTTTTTGAGAAGGTAGGGCAGGGTGGCACCTGAGAGATTAACTTGTTCAGAGAAGCATTGTTTTCATAGGCAACCACCATCCTTACTTCATCAGATGCCTATGAAGAAGTTTTGTCAGCTCTTAAGGACTAAGATGTTTATTTCCCTAAAAAGTAGTTTGTACAGCTTTCGTACGCTGGTTGCGCTGTATTACTAAAGAAAACTGTTATTTGGTTTGAGAGGCTAAGGAAAAAATAACTGTAGTATAACCTATACTCTAACGTTTTGCCTAGGCAGGCTAACAACTTGACATATTTTCATCCACTTTATACTTGACTGACTTGGCAAAGTAAGTTTAACCTTTGTAAAGTACTTAGCAAAAACCTCTAAAGAGAAAATGACTGATAAACCTGCTATTTCAATTTTTAAGTAGCAAAGGAAGAAATAAAATACAAGTTCAAATTCAGTGCGTCTCTTCAGTGGCCTTAGTGCAGTGACCTGACAAAACCATAGGATTAATTTTGATTCTGTTGAATCTTTTTTTTTTTTCCTCCCTGGACCATGCCCACAAACTTTATTTTATTTACCAACACTTAAATGTATTTACTTGATTGCTTACTGAGTACAAAACATCTCCTTTTGAGGAGCATTGTGTTGGATTCCTGACTTCAATGTTCTTAAAAGCTTGTATTTCCTATCTTACTCCTACATCTTTGTTTTTTTGGGTTGTCCTTCCTTTACATTAAAGAAGGTACACACGATACCATATGCTCTGGAAATATGGTAACCTTAGCAGTCCAAACTGTTCCCTATACCTGCTACCAGGCAGCAGGAGCTAAGCAGAGGGATTAATAGGACAAAGCCCTTGCCCATTTCTCTCACTGGCAATGTTCTAGAGTGAGAAGCTGGTGGGAATCAGTTAGTGGCTGTTCCTCTCCTCCCTTCCTGGTCTACAGGATGGGCAGGAGAAGCTGCCTCGCTTATCTGGTGACCCCAGTCACAGGAAGGCGCAGGAGCTTTCCCCCCAGTTCCACTGCTCCTGGTCCCCAGGAGGAGTTAAGCCTGGGAAAGCATGCACATGTTTAGTCTCGCCGAGAAACTCTCCCAGGTACAACTTAACTCTGGTTGATCCAGAGTTATTTTTCTCTCTGGGTGACTTTTTGCTCTTGGAGAAAAAGCTTGTTTTGTTTCTTTCAGGAGAATGTGTCCGCTATTGCAGTAACAAATCTAGCTTCCACACATTTTAAACAATAAACAAAAAGCTACCTTTTTCTTGTCAATAAATGGAAAGTATGCTGTAGATTTCAGTTGTTGACAGTCTGTTCATCTTTTAGATATACATGGACTTGCTTTTAAAAAGGAATTGTGTAGAAGCCAAAAGCCTTTGATTTTAATTCCCTTTCATATTGAATTGCTAAAGTTCAGACTTTTTAAAGTGACTCACTCTTGCTTAATTAAAAAAAAAAATTAGTGTTAAGTTTTCTCAATATGTTTTTTTAAGAAAGTTGCCTATCATGCTTCTTTTATTAGATACTTTTTTTCTTTGCACCCAGATGAATGCAAACATAACTACAGATGGCCAGAAAACAAAAAGCTTAGCCTTTTATGGGAAAAAGTTCTTTGTAGTTTCCCAATTCCAGTGTAGAATGAAAAAAGATTTTGGCTATTCCTGGGTAATCTCCTGTAGCTAGGGATTAAGGTACTCCTGAGGGATGTGGGCGACTCCAGTTAAAAGCCATCCTCCAAATTAGGCCTTCTCTGTCGGTTCTGAGACCTTTTGTTGTAAAGTTTCTGAGGTCTGGGAGTGAATTTCTGATTTAAAAAAAAAAAACAAATATGGGAAGAGCTACTTGCCATTCTGATTCAAATATGGGACTTGGGCCTGTATTATTCATGTCCTAGGTCAGTGCTTGAGCCATCAATCTATTGTTGTGAACTAGACCTCTTACTTTGGTCAGAAAGTCCAAACTGGATGAAGAGACTAGGTAGCTCCTATCCACATTTTGGTATTACCAAGTCTTTGCCACAGAGTTTAGTTTCTGGTATCTGTACAAGAAATAACGTAGGCGTGGTTCTTTGGGTAAATCTGGTATTCTTTAGACCAAGTCGCATAGTTGGAAAAATTCTTCTTTGCAAGCTTTTGGGTACAAACACCCTTCTTCAGGCTGAGGAAGCATATGCAGTTAGTCTGTGTTCTTCCTAGATGGAATAGAAAGGAAGGCAAAGGCCTGTATGCATGTGAGAGAGCCTGTCAGTGAAAATGCAAAGTTCTCCACCAATTTTGCTGAGGATGATTACATTTGAAAGCTGTAGACAGGCAAAAAGATCTTTTGTATGTTTATTTTTTAAGTTAACTTATTTTTGATTACTTGAAAATGCTTATTATTTAAGGTAGCCTGATTGCAATGAGTGTAGAGCCAAAGTTCTCTTCTGTGTATAATGGGAAGTCCTAGGAAACACCTGGGAAACATAAATTCCCTTTCCTCATTCACAGCAGCAGAG
>JAGPOW010000304.1:30305588-30322520 GCA_030014935.1 Caiman crocodilus
TGTGTGCACATGCCCATACACCCCTGAAAAGTGCCAATTGGCATTTGAATTATGAAGTGACAGAGTTGATATAAAATGTAAATGTAGATAGATAACTATCTGACTGACACTTGAACTCTGCTTTGGACAATAGTAATCATCAGAGACAACTTACATGAAAATGAAGGAAGAGACTGGGTTCAGCGTGCTAAACAAAAAAATTAAATTGGAATATAGCTAAACTTAATAATACCCAATAAATTCTTCATGTCCATGTCATGAGATACTTCATGCTCCTAGAGATGATGACAAGGAGCAGACTTTTCAGGGGCTAGTGATTTCACCAGATCCTTTTGGAACTTCCGCAAGGTCAAGAGATTTCTTTTCTGCAATGACAAACCCAGCCATCTCGAGGGACTAGGGGGGAACAACTACTGTACATTACATGCTCAGCTGATTTAACCAGCAGATTTCCACATTGAAAGCCTGTGAGTCTTTTATTGCTGCTGAGATAAACAATGACTCATTTTGGGTCCTTCTTTCCTACCCAGAGCGGAACATGCATACAGGCCAGTGGCAGCAGAGCTCCAGATGAAAATCCTTCACAACTCAAATATGCTGGGGTGACCAAGGCTCTGCTGCATGGTCTCTCCTTTCCAAAGAATGCTCTCCCATCATTGCTATACATGTTATTTGCCAGTGATACTATACAATCTCCTCTATGAGGAAGGTAGTGCATAGAAATTCCAAAATGTGTGCTGTCTGCCAAGATTTAATTTTCCTATTAGCTCTGGACAGGCTTCCCTTTTACATGTTTTAAAAGGAAATGAGGTGTTGGCTGTACAGGAGTGCATTTTTAACTGTTAAATTTGTTTGTACTAATCCCAGGATAAGTAACGGTAAACTGCTGTAACTTTAAACCTGACTAGAACAAATTTAAAATTACAGTAGTGTAACATTATTTATCTGTTTGCTTCTTTGTTAGTAAAAACAATTATGTCAGTACAGCTGATGTTGATAAATTTTAATAGCAGTTATATCTCTCCATACCCATTGATTTGTTTGGCTATTCACGTTTATAGGAAAGGTAAGGAAATTTAATGTGAAGGCCCTAAAATAAAAACTAGTGCGTGAAAATAAAAAATATAGTGGTCTTGGAGCTGGAGTCTTGAGGGGGTTTTTTTTCCTCCTATCCCAAATCCTATTAACATGGCAAAATAATATGACAAGGTAATTTCAAGTCTGAATAGCTTTTGCAGTAGAATGTGTTGGCTTCAAATGTCCAACTCAGGATCCTTAAAATTCTGGTTTATTAGGCGGATTGAAACACTGTAATGAAGTTAAATCATAAACCTTTGGGCTGGTCCCCGCGCGCGCATACACACGCACATGCACGCACCGTAGCAAGGAACAAGAGTCGGGTATACCTATCCTACAAGCGCTGGAGTCTGCTGCCAATGGCCAGTCAAGGCTTCTTTCAGTGTGGTGTTATCCTCCAGAAGGGGGTCGCCAGCTGGTCCTTCTGGCTGGACAGGTCAGGTGCTGGTTGAATTGGATATCAAGAGAGTGCCACTGAGGGTCACTTTTCATTGCTCTTATCTGTCCTTGGCAGACTTTGGTGACTCCCCAGTTTTCAGGTTTGCCCAATCCAAAGGTCACTGACCCTCGTGGGACTCCCTTCTCTCCACCCCAGTGGCTACTGGATGGCATCTGTCAGCCCCAGGGGTCGTCCGCGTATGCGTGCAGGTTTGGGAGTCTGTTGATGAATTTTGATTAGGGCTCTGGGAGTAGTCAATTTGGAGATATTCACTCTGAAAGTTGGTCCCCGGCATTGATTAACTCAGGCCAGGGCTTTTAGCCCTTGATCAGTGATGTTTACAAATGTTCCAGTTGCTACCTTGTCTTCTGTTGAGTTCTTCTGTTGGTTGATCTGCAGTTTCCTTAAGTGTTAATGGCTGTCTGCTGCTACTGTTACACATTCAATCACTGATTCACTTGCTCTTTCAGGGGCCGTCCTGATACAGGGAAGCAGCAGTTTGACTCCTGCCCTTGTTAACGTTGTTACTAAACACACTCACAGTTGAAAGTTGAAAGGTGAGGAGTATAAAATATAAGCTACAAATACCATGGCATACAAATAGATAAAAATAACAAACTACACGGGGAGATACAAAATGCAAACATACAAATTTTAAAACACAATTCCTTATCTTAAAGTGAAAGAAAGAGGAAGGAAGAAAAGGTAGAAGAGGAAAAACATATTCAAAGAGGGGAGAGCAAATGCAGGTATCACCTGGCTCCTTGCTCTACTGAACAGCCACTGCTCCTTGCTCTGCTGAATTTCTAGTCCCTATAAGACCAGACAATGCAGCTCTGCACTCTGGATCTTGCCCACAGGGCTTCCCCTGGGTCTGGAAATTTGATGGCAAGACTAGCAGTGGTGGCAGTACTAGTAAACACTTGTTAACAGTTAATGCTGCCACTATTTACCGTAACATCAAATTTCTGGACTTTTATGGAGAGCCCTGTGAACCAGATTACATGATTTAGTGTGCCATATTCAGCCTGTGGAGTGTATCTTGGTTCCCACTGCTATATACATAGATTCCCAACTCTGGCAAACCCTCAAAGGGCCAAGGAGCCTACTGTCATGACCTGTCTGTTCTGCTGGATTTGAGCGTATATATATCTTATGGCAAAACTGAATATAAACATTGTGAGCATACTCGGAAATCAAGAAAGTCTGTTCAGTTTTCTCTGCTATGAGTAAAAGGTAGATATATCATATGAAGATAAGCCTAAAATAAAGGGTTACTGTAGGTATTTTATCTGGTGGATAAACCTGTTGTAATAGGTAGAAAGTTTTTCTCAAGTAATATCTGAAGGAAGTATGTTACATATACGTATAGCTAGAGGAGGGACATGTTTACAGATTAGAGACAATACAAAAAGAATCTGAAGCAAATGATTTGGAACACTTTGTATCTTAAAATTTGGGACACGCCCGAATGTTTTAAAGAATAGCCAAAAATACGGAGCGCAGAGGAGGACAGATGAGTTGCAGTGGCTTATTCTGCTTGCCTGACCCTTCTGAAAATCCTAACTTCTAAATAGTTGTGGTTACATTTTATATGCTAACTCACTTGCATCAGTATTTAAATCCTGTCTCCTGCACTGTTCAGAAGTTTCAGGTTATTGTTTTTTCCACAAATAACTTTTGATAATGAGAAATCTGAGTTGTTTTAAGAAAGTGTGTGTATTTTGTGAACTATTGTGTAACATCAGTAATTCTATATTATACTTTTTTTTCTTGCACATCTGGATGAGTCCATATAAGTTACTACTTCTACAGCTACATGTCTGTTTTTGTGAATACACAGCACCTGGTATAGTTTGGGCCCTATCATATTACAAGTAACCTTATTTTACTTTTCAGTCTTCTCAAACACTTACTTGTGGATTGTTTTCATGAGTTTTAGCTGATTTACCAGCAGTGCAAATCTATTTGAATTTATGTAGAAGACAAGCAAACTAATGAGTACACTGTGCAGTATTTTTTTTTTAAATGTACAAGGTTTAGAGGTACAGAACCTGTCTTATATGAAGCTCAAGACTACTATTTTGTGGGTGAAAATTAACACAATCTTCAGGGAACACCCCCCTCCCCAACCTGCTACCTTTTAAAAATGTTCCGTGGTTCTTTCTCACTGGAACTGAAGTATAATTTACCTAATGGCAAAGCCACATCCAACCTGCCATTTATTTTCAGTGGAAGCTACCATATTTATTAAAATATAAGACAACCTTGAATATTCATAGATTCATAGATGCAGGGTCAGAAGGGACCTTGCAGACCTTCTAGTCCACCCCCATCCCCTAGGCAGGAAAGAAAACTGGGCTCAAATGACCCCAGCTAGGTAATTATCAAGCCTCCTTTAAAGACCCCCAAGGTAGGAGCCAGCACTATTTCCCTTGGAAGTTGGTTCTAGATCCTAGCTGCCCTGACTGTGAAGTAGTACCTTCTAATGTCTATCATGAACCTACTCTCTAACAATTTATGGCCATTATTCCTTGTTACTCTGGGAGGCCTTGGGGGAACAAGGCCTCTCCCTTTCCCCGCTGGTCCCTCCTAGTAAGTTTATAGATGGCCACCAGGTCCCCTCTCAGCCTTCTCTTGTCAGGTCTTGTAGCCTCTCCTCGTAGTGTCTGCCTTTGGACCCTTTTAATGCTGTCCACCTCCCTCCAGAAGTGTAGCACCCAGACAGGGTGCAGTACTCCAACTTTGGCCTGACCAGCGTCGCATAGAGGGGGAGGATCACCTCTTTGGCCCTGCTTGTGATGCATCTGTGGATGCACGGCAAGGTGTGGTTAGCCCTATTGACTGTGTCCTCGTATTGGTATCCCATGTTCATCTTGGATTCAATAATGACTCCAAGATCTCTTTCTGCTGCTGTGCTTTCGAGAAGAGAGTTCCTCAGCCTGTAGGTATGCTGCTGGTTCTTACTGCCCAAGTGCAGCACTCCGCACTAGTTAGTATTGAATCCCATCCTATTGTCATTTGCCCACTCCTGTAACCTGTCCAGGTCCAGCTGTATCCTGTCCCTCCTTTCAAGTGTGCCCACCTCATCCCAAATATTGGTGTTGTCAGCAAATTTGAACAGGGTGGTTTTCACCCCCTCATCCACGTCACTAATAAAGAAATTGAACAGTGCGGACCCAAGGACTGATCCCTAAGGGATTCCACTGCTTACATCCCTCAAGGTCAGTTACGACCCGTGAACCATCATGCTATGAGTGCAGCCCCTCAGCTAATTTGCTGTCCATCTGACTGTAGGCATCAATGCCACAGTGGGAGACAGTGTCCCAACAAGACAACCTCCCAGTAATTAGATTCCATATATGGAAAATTTACCTGTTTTTGTTATAGTTTTCCAGGTATAGAATGTACGTATTGGAGATTTGTCTTAAATTTGTCCTTTTCCCACTGCTATAGCAGGGAAACTAAATCTGGGGGGGTCAAGTGACCCCCTTGTCCTCTGCCTTCCCCAACTCCTTCCCCTTGTAGCCCCTTTCCCCCACCCCCATTACCGTCAGACCCTGTTCTCCTTGAACACACAGGACTTCTGCACCTTACTGAGCCAAACCGATTTATTTATTGTCAGAGGCAGACAAGGTTTTGGGGTATATGTGATATCTTTTATTAGGTCAGCTGAGTAGTTGGAAAAATTGTTCTTTACAAGCTTTTGAGCACAAGCACCCTTCTTCAGGCATAGGAGGAGTCATTTATCCAAATAACCTTATCTATTTATTGTCAGATTCACTCAGGACACTTCAGGGGATAAACATTTGGGAACCAACCCAGGAAGTTATTCCTGAACATAGGATCTAAGGTAGCTATCTAACCTCCAAATGATTACTTTAAAACTAAGTAACAGACTAAAGTGGATTGTTCCCCTTGCCTCTACCCATTATGCATGATGGTATCATAATTTATTATTCCTGTCACTGGAATGGAAGTTCCAGTTCAGATTCTATTATCAACTGAAAACTATTATTGCTTTTTTGGAGTTTATTATCTGGCCACTCTAATGAAAACAGTATATGTTGCTTAACTTTATTATTCATGAAGTGCAATTCTGTAAATGTGTGCATGGCATTTTAGAGAAAATCAAAATGACAACCCCTTGCCCTGAGAGCCAGATGATCAAAACATAAGACACATAAATACTGTCCTTAGTTTTTGTCCTCAAAAGCCACAATATATTGTCAAGGATGATAAATTACTGGGATTGTTGTGAAGATTCAGAGCAATTACCACTTTTCATTTTCAAAGCACTTTACAACATTAACTAATTAATTCACACAGCACCCTTGGAGATGGATCTAGTAAGTGTTAATGCCCCTGTAGCTGTGGAAGCTGAGGCAGACTGTTTGGCCAACTTGTTAAGGTCAAAGAAGTTCATGGGTTAGGTTTACAGCTCCAGAGGTCCTAGTTTCAATTTTCTGGATCCTGTATCCCTCTAGAGTCCCTGAAGCCAAGCAGGCGTCCATATCACAGTGTCAGAAATTGTCAGAATTCATGCTTAACATTATCAGCATGTGCACTCTGTTGCCTGTTTTGAAAGTCTGAATAATCTTTAAGCAATTGTTCAAAACTTCAACAAACTAAAGAGAGTTCTTTAAATCAGTAATGAGGAAAAATGGGCATGTCTTGTGCATGTGAATCTTCTGTTACTTGAATATCTTGACATTGGGAAGCTTCCTTTTTATAGCAGTGATTCTCAACTGCGGTGCACTGCGACCCAGTCTCTGTGTGAGGGGGTAAATGCTGGTACTCTTCTTACCCTGCCTAGCACCCTACACTCACCCCAGCTACATTAATTGTGCCTCTGACTGAATCTCTGAGAACTGCTACCACTGGTGCACCCACATTCTCAGCAGTACGCTGCTGTGGACGGGGGCACATAGGGCTGGAGTTGTACTTTGCAGTCTGGCTCATACCCTCTGTTCCTCTCATGCTCCTGGCAAAAGTGAGGGCTGTGGGGGCAGTTGCCAGTGTGTGAGATCCCACAGGAGCAGTGTTGGTGGCAGGGGCCTCCATTGTCCCCTCCATCTCTGGATGGAGATGGGAAGACCCAAAAAGAGAACATGTCCAGGAAAACCTGGATGTATGGTAACCTTATGACAGACATGCATTTCTTTCACGACTGCAACATGCTGCTCCATGCACTAGCAGTAGAGAAGACTCCATTAAAGCTCTGATCTCTAATTCTACTTTGTGGCACAAGGTGTGGGCTCAGTGTACAGTGTTTCAGACTGGTTTCTAGAATCATTTCATTTACTGTCAGGCCAGAGTGACAGTACAGAGTAAAATACTTCACTTAATGGTGGGGTAAAAGGAGATTTTATACATTTAAGAATTCAAAACATGGACTAAAACAAAGATGAAATAGCTATAAACACCTTTCAGCACCCTAAAGCTGGACAAGTGCATTTTAGCTATAACTATATCTGGATGACTGTGGTCCTACTGTACATCATTGCAATGCATATAATTTCTATTAGTTCAGTCTGTGCTAGTGTTTAAGGGGTTAGCCTGGTGAAGCATAATCCTCAATTTTATTTTATTTTATTTTTTTTGGATGGGAATGCTGAACCTTCAGCCAGGAGGCAAAACGATTCACCCAGTGAATCTTTACACATATAAGGTAAACTGTGCATGTCTATGCTTACATGTGTTCGGGTGGGTCTGTATATAGCTTGTTACTGTAGCAGTGCACACAACTAAATGCCTGAAATTTCATGTAATATTTCCTCTGTTTAAAGTACTTGAATAGCGGAGCTCTTAATTTAAGTAGTTCATGCACTTTTCAATTGAAGAGACTGTTTTGAAGAAGCTCTTAAACCATAGCTAAGTTAATACAATCCTGGGCCTGTGGCTTCACAGCAAATAGAGGACAATGAGGAGCTGGTTTCAAAATGGGACAGTGTTTCTGAGTGAGACAATGGATGATTGGGGGGCATGAATATATCAGAATAGTAATTTATATTCTGTACATTAAATACAATGCAGAGTGTATAATGAGCACTTAGGAGACTTTTATGGGATCTTTTCCTAAGGAGTAGTTTAGAAGCGAATTCCATATTTCACATACCTACTGCTGTTGCAGTCCTTGTATAAATCTCATATATAGACAAACTGAGTAATAAACCTCATCCCCTTTCTGTAAAACAAAAAACCCAAACTTCTAGATCTTTAGAAAATAAAGTACTTCGTATTACCAGTGCATTACATTTAAATGCGACACAAGGATGGAGCAAGCTGATGAACCCCTTGTATGCATTCCTTCCCTCACCCCGCCCCCAGTTTGCCCTGCCTGGGTACAGTCTTCTTCCTGCTTACAGCCTGTATTTACCTTCAACTAGCTCCCTGCACTGTGCCACACTGCCCCAACCCCTTGGGTAAGGGGAGAAAGGGGGAGTCTAGGTATTCCAGCTGCTGTTGCAGCCAGAGTGATATGGATAGTAGTGATATATGGGGAGTAGCAGCTGGGTGAGAGCCTCCTCATGTGTCGCCTGCAGCTCACAGACCACCAGTAGACAGCCCTCACCTTAGGCACTAGAAGCGTTATGTAGGTTGCAGTTTTCTTTACTACTTTGCAGCTTTATTCAGGTTAGGAGCAAGACGTGTAATGAAAAACAACCTCATTGAGAGTACCAAAATCAAGTTTTTCATAGTTAACATGTAAAAGCCACTGTTTCCTTAGAAATTTCAGCAATTTGAGGTATGGGAAATAAATGATAAAGTAACACCATTCCTTAGGACTGAGAGAGTGTGATAACTTTTCCAGAACAAATATTTCAGAACATGGGAGTAACAAGCTATACGTGTTTGTGAGGATTTAAGAAAGATTTGGAATTTAAACCTTCGCCTATGCTCCAAATATTTAAGTTACGTGTGGCTTGTCTGGGCAATCCAGAAGAGCCAGTATCTCTCATGTAATCTAGATAAGTGAATGAGTTTTTAAGGTAGTGCTTCCATCATTCACAAATTAGATGGAAAAAGGACTCTTGCGTACTCTAGACCAGTGATTGTCAACCACGGTGCTGTGGCACCCCAGACTGCCTTGAAGTCCTTTCAACAGTGCCATGGGATGCCAGGCAGTGAGCAATGTTAGGTATACAAATATGATTCAGGAGTTAAAATCAGAGATTTCAAAAGAAATCCAGAGTATTTAAAAACATTCTGACCTGCTGTGGTCTTTCAGTCTTTTGCAACAGAAGACAGGTAAGGTTCTTTAAGTTCTTTGCAACAAAAGAATCGCTGTTTTTTTGCAAACAAAAACAAGTTAAGAGTTGGCATTTTCTAAGGGGTGCCTCAAGTCTAATGTGTGATGTCTCTCAACTAAAAAGGTTGTGTAGGCTCTGATCCTATCTTGCTATGCCTTTCCTCCATTCTTGCTCCCTGAATATTTTTCTTTAAAAGTTAATCCAGTAAATTTGAGCATTTGCTTAAGCTAGAAGTCAGGAAAAATATTGATATATGTTGGACATTTTTTAGTGACTGAAAGATCAGAAAAGTAAATGTGAAATGGATAAAAAAATGTAAATTTAGTATATCAATTTGCTTATCAAAAGATAAGTACTGTTTTGTTGTTGCTTCATGGCTCTGTGTTAATCACAGGTATGTCAGTACTCGTTGGTGTCCCCACCCCTCCATGATGTTTTTAGTGTGATTTGACATCAACATTGGTAATTCTAAAGAAGTTTAAGTTCAAGTGGTACACTGAACCAGTGTTTCTCAATCCATGGGTTGTGACCCAAAAGTGGGTTGTAAGAATATATGAAAGGATCATGGACAAACTTTAAAAATAGTTCAACAAACTTTTCAAAAAAAAGTTTCTCCTTTTAATGGAGAAAAATGTGGGGAACCGTGGCTTTTCCCTTGCAGGCTGGCAGAGTTCCAGCCTGCAAGGAGCTGCTGGTGCCCTAGTGTTCCACATACCGGGGGCTGTGCCTGGATGGCAGCAAGTCAGGAGTGAGGGTCACTGGGTCAGGATTGACCACAGATGTTTACAAATGGGTCTGGGTACATAAAAGATTGAGAATCGCTGCACTAAACTATTAAACAAGTATTCTGTACTGCCAACCCTCTTTTTCGCTTTGCTTAATGTGATCGTGTCTGATGGGTCACCTCTTTAGGTAGTCTCAGGCATCGGGACTTCATTGTTCTTTTCACTGAATGATTAGCAGACTACCCCAGCTGACTGGAAGCAAATGGGGTTATATTTGCTTTTGCTCCCAAGGGTTAGTGGGAAGGGATATAAATCGAGATGTTGTGTTGAACTATGTATTTTGTGACCTAAACTTGCTTATTTGTATTGCAGCTAAGGTAGTTGGCACTGTTTGACAATGTGGACTTGCTTATTGTCATTGAGTTCTGTGAACAATTTGAGGTGACTGTTGGCATTTGGGTACAAATGCTGCAGTCACAGTGAATTTTATTGTCAGAAGACTTCAAGTGACGCTATGGTATTGCATTGACAAGCTGTATATAGATCACTTCAGTATATACAATATCTTGTCTACATTGATATTACTCAGATTGCCTCTGGCCAAGTTGCATGCTGTTAAGTGATTGTCTGTCTGTCTATCTTTAAGGCCCAGGTACCAAAATGTATGTACTTAAAAAATTAAATAAAAATTAAAGAATAACAAACAATAAAAAACCCAGAAACAACCTCCCTACCCCCAGCTCCTGAAATGTTACTATGCTGTACTGAAACCAGCAGATTCTGGTGACTTTTGAGAAACTACAAGAATCCGGACTTGACAAGGAAAGTGCCACCTCTGAGCTAATCTGCAATATCTAGTAATGTTACGCTGTGTTTGACTTGAAGCAACACAGCACCCCCCACCCTCCTGGGCCTCTGGACAAATGATTATTGATATAACTCGAAAGGCTGAATTACAGAACAACCCAGGGTCTTGGGAGCATTATAAGGGCAAATGCTTGGGTGATTTTTTTTTTTTTTTTTTTTTTTTTTTTTTAATAACTACCATTTGAAAATTATCTTTGAGATGGAATGTGGTTTAATTGCAGCATCCCTGATGTTGCTAAACTTCCCTCTCCTCCCCACCCCCACTTTCCAGTGAAGGAGTTTAGCTCTCCTGATTGTGTTAGTGTATACCTGGTGTGCATACCAGTATGCATCATCACTATTGATAGCATTTTAATATTGATTAGATTTTTGTTTACTATTCTCATGTGACACTGACCGTTGGTTCTGATGAAACAAACGGAAGTAAATTGCTTGTGCTTTCTGGTTGTTTTAAAAAAAAAATTAAGAAGTGGCCATAGCACCTTCTAAATAATTTGGAAATTTTGCAGCAGTGGAAGACAAACACGTCTCTAATACTGTCAAGGTCACTTCTCCATTGTGGTTTAGTTACTTGCACTTCTGTAACAGAAGCATCAGAATTGGCAGGGTAGTTTCTCAGCAGCTGCCAATATCTGCAAGTAAAAGCTGCACAAGTTAACCAGAGTTAAATATCTGAGAATGCATAGAGCTGATAAAAGGATCTACCTTGCATTGTGACTTGCCATTCACTCTTCAAGTTTTTTCAAGTGACCATTAGAACCACACCTTCTAAGATGGTCATATATCTAGACAAAAAGATATAATATCTGGGACAGAAGTCCTGTAGGAGAACTCCTAGATGCTGCCTCAGCCTGGGTAAAGTTCTAGAATGGATTGTAATTTTTGGTTTAAGCAAGCCACTGTACAGTAACAGCACGAGCAAACTTTGTTTGGCATAGATTGAGAATTCCAGCAGCTAGTAGAGACAACAAGATAGCAAATGGTTAAACATTTGAGTTGCCTTCATCACTAACAATGGCTGCTTATAATGGCTGGAGAGATGTGGCGCAGCGTTGGATCTTATACCACCTTGGCTGTCAAGGCCTGGATGTCCTGTGCTGGGAAGAGCATATCAGTGCCAGCTGATGAACTGGAGCTGAAAACAGAAGCGAAAGGCACTTCATTCACAAAATGAATTGGATCCCTTTCATATAATTCTTCCAAAGATAGATTGGAAAATCTTTTTCTTGACTTTCTCCTCAGGAACTATCCGTTGGAAGAAAGGTTGTCACCACTGCATTTCCCTACAAATATGGCAGTATAGTAGTGGGTTTAGTTACCAGTGTTTGGGCCTTTGGGCTTGTGCACCCAGCACAGTGGTAGAGAAGTAGAAGTGACTTTACAAATTTTGCAGCATGTTTAAAAAGAACACTTTCCACTTAGCTACAGGCAAATCTCTAGTTAAAGCTGATCTAGCAGCGTATGGAAAATCACTTTTGTAATGGAACAACCTATCAGATTTCTTCTTTTCTGTTATAAACTGAACTGGTCATGGCAGGGCATTGAGAGGAGCTAAACTTAACTGATTTCTGCCATCCCTTGCACAGAAATGGATTTGTACAGTTCTGCTATATGGGTCACATACTTTCATACATTTTACAAAGCTCTCAACAGAACCAGGTGTCCTGGTGACTATCCCTGCCCCTTCCTCACTCCATCAGTCACCTATCTATGCACTCGGCCCCAAATATACAAAGGGATGAAATTGTGTGGACACTCAGTGACATTTAGCTTTTAGATACTTAACTCAAGGAATGGAACTGGTAAATCCACAATTCCACAAATCTGCAAGTTTGTTTTTTAATGAAATTGGCTGTCGCTGTTGTACTTAGTGTTGAACTCAATGCTTTATGTGTTTTAAGCATGCTTCAAGCATGCCTACTAAAGCAGGTCCTTTAGGGATCTAGCTTGTGAATCATGGGCAATCTTAGGCATGAAATAGGGATTGAGGTATGCCAACTTTATCAGCATGTGCAGGAGCTAAACTGTAGGTGCCTAACTAACTTTATTGGTAAGAATCTAGTCATGTATGGACTCTTAGGTGCCTAAGCAGCCAATCAGGATTTTGTGACTTGTCCACTTAGTTGTAGGTACATGAATCTTGCAGAACTCTCACTCAGTTTTGTATTGGGTCTTCAATTCAAAAGTGACTGATGTATGGATGACTGAAAGAAGCAGTGCTAACGTGCAAAAATAAATATTGAAATGAAAGTCTTGTTGTTTTTTCCTAAGAAATGCCCTATTTTTTTTTCGAAGATTTAGTGAGTTTAAGAGGGCAATGACTGGTTTTACAATAAATCTTGTGGTAGCTTTTCATTGCAGCAGTTAACTGGAGAAGAACAATCAGAAATTGGTTTATTTATGCTTGTGTTTTAAAAGGGCGTATTTAAGGTAAGTCTGGGAGTGAAGATGTGAATGGTGATTTGGGAAATATGTACCTGCTCTCTTCAGGAACAAAGTTCAATTAACTTCTTTCCTTACTCTTTAACATTGGAATTTGTCATCTGTTGGTTTTGGGGACAGCCCTGAATTGAGATACTAAATAGTTGATTTTAAAAACATTTTGAATGGTGCATGCCTATGTACCAGCACTGTTTCAGAGAAAACTGTGTTCCTGTGTTGCATAGTCTGAATATAGGTTTTAATTATTTTCTTTTTGTACTTAAATGCTCCCCCCCCCAGCTTCATTAAGATCAGCTGATGCATCATAATAAAAGTGTTTTTGTGACTGCTGATGAATGCAGTGAAGCCAATTCTTTGTTGCTGTGTATGGAGTCCTTGGTACTAAACTGCAGGTCTTGTACAGTACATGCTATACTAATGCCTATTGCTCTAATCTGTAAATCATGAAAAGAGCAACAATGATTTTTCAGACCTGTAAACAGAAGAACTGAGAGTGTGGCTAAGGTAGTATAACTGCTCTTGCAGTTTGGTAGCTTTCATTCATGTGTTTCAAGTTTTGCATATTAGTAAAACAATAAAACTAGGGCAAATTCACTAATAAAAGTGTAAGCAAAAAGCGCTGACCAACCTACTCTCTGGATTAAGAAAGGGAGCTATCAAAATAATGTTGCTTTGTTTATTCAATTTGTCGTAACATGGGAGTTTACAATAAAATACCAGACTAAATCTCTGCTTCTTTAAAGATAGCCAACAAATATACATTATTAAATGATTTCCAGAAGCCCTTTAAAAATAAAGCTAGTAATTTTTTTAAAAATTATATTTGTGCAACTTTATATATGGTAATTATGTGTTTTGCTTTAAACATCAAGTTACATTGAGAAATAAATTGTATAGTCAGAGTCTGAATTTTAAGTGTGATCAGTGTTTAAAAAGCAATTAACACAGAGAGGTGTATTAGGGGAAGGGATAAAGCAGAGAGAAGAAACTAAAAGCTGAATAAACTTGTTGTAATGTGTAAGAGGCAGTAGGGAATCTGGATACATATAGCATGAGGAGAGTTTTGAACAAAGCAAATTCTTGCAGAGGGCAGCATCATTTTTTAATGAAAAATATGGTAACTAGAAATCACTCCTGTATTAACTAGAAATCCCCCCCAGTATTAACAAACATTTAATGATTTCTTGATCGTAATCCTTTATGAAATCCTGAGGTTTCATTGTGGTTTTGAAACAGGTAGGAGAACAAGAGTTGAAAGATTTGTACCCATCTAATTCTTCTCGGTATTGAGTCAAGGAATTTTTATGCAAACTTCTCTTTGACGCAGTGTGGTTTTTACCTGGGTGCGCATTTGTGATACACCAATGTAACCAGAGAAACACAAAAGATAGTGTTATGCTATCCTGTTTTCATGGGAACTTTTTGGCTAATCAACTTAAAATATTTTCTATACACGATTCACTGTTCTCATCAGTGTTAGTGTGTCTAACTGCCAATCACATTAATGGGACCAACATGTGTGCAGTAATGGGAGAATAGAACCCCTGTGGCGTTTATTTAGTTGAATCTTTCAATCAAATGTTTCTTTTCCTTCCAGAAATGACAGACAAAACCTAAAGTAATAGCAGAATTTGTAAAGGAAACCTAAGGATAGAAATAGAACTGAAGTAATAATAACTTGCTGTCACTTTTTATATGTAGCTTCTTTCATGTATGGATCTAAAACTCTTCCCAAAGGCTAAATTTAGTATTAACCCCATTTTTTATACAGGTAAACTGAGACAAATAGCATAAGTGCTTTGCCAAGAGTCATGTATAGAGTCAGTAGTATTACCAAAGCCTATTGCTTTGAGCAAACTGGGAAAAATCGGAGTACTGTTGTGAAAATTCTTTCATTTAAGGACAATCTACCATCTAAGCTACTGTATGTTAAAAGAAGCAAAGTTGTAAAGTGTGCTGGGGTATAACTTAAAAAAATCATCATTACAAGGAAGATGCTTAAAGCCAGTACTTTTTTCTGCAAGATACAAACCTGCTCTTCAAGTTTAAAAAAAATTAAGCCAAGATCCCTGTTCTCAGTGATGTAATCTAATAACTTATTTCAATTACCATTATTTATTTAAATCACATGCTAACCATATCTGGTCAGGATATAAGGGTGGAGGAGTGCTTAGTAATGAATTTTTTATCATATTTCTTGAAACATCATTTTCATGGACACTGTCCAACCAGCTTTGTTGCTAAACAACCTTATAGCAACACCATAAAACTCCACCCTCTTAGGAGAACTGTGCCTTTCAGCTTTGAACATAATGAGAACACCTTCTCTACAAAATGTACAGTATTGAAAACGTAACTCTAATCTTCTGCTGTAGGGTTAGCTGAGAAGCACTGTTAATGTTGTCTGTAACACAAGTGCCTTACCCATTGTCTGTGGTGGTTTTCTGGCTTTGTGTTGACTACTAACAAGGGCTCTTCCAGACAATGGTAGGCAAAAAACCTAAACAGCAAACACTGAAAGACTAGTTGGAATTTCCAGTCCTGCTAGCAATGTGAAGGGGGAAATGAGGGTTCACTAAGGAGAGCAGCGAAGAATACACTTGAAAATTTAAGTTGAGAGACAAATGTTCCTAGATCAGTTTCTCCATTAATTTTGTCTGTATGGTTTTGTTAGTTGTTTTTTTTTTATTGTATAATAAAGATCACCTACACAGGTTATACTGATACAGGACATCACGTTAAGCCAGTAAGTTATAAGGACAAATTGTTTCCCTTTTGAATATTACCTTTATCTGCTGAAACTGATAAAAACCAGGAGTTCAAACATAGTGGGATGAAGACTCCTTATTCTTGATTGTGCATATGCAGCATATAAACTAAGTATAGGGGAACGGTTCTGGATGCTGTTCTCAGCTCTGAATCTCCTTAAACTTTGCTGGTTTATGGTAATATTAATGATGAAATAATTTGCATTTGGTTTCGTCACAGGTATGGAATGTATGATTTCTAGCAATTCTGCAATATGTGGATATATGGAGGGAGCACTTTTGTAAATGCCTACATTTTGGGTGTTTTTATGAAATGTAATATAAAAAGCACTTTCTTTGCCAAAACTTCTTTCCTGCTGGGCTTCCCTCTAATGTAATTTCCATCAGTTACAGAATAAAGAGAGCATGTTTCAGGGATTGTTTTGCTTGGCAGCATACAATAAAAAGAAGGATTTTTGTTGTGTTATTTCTCAGTTCCTTCACACAAAGAAATACTGTACTGCTCTCAAAAATCTCTTAGTACAAATGCCTCCTGTCACAAGTGATCAGTGTTATGCCACTTTGACACAGGTGTACTGGATGTTGCAGTGTTACAAAATTGTTGTCTCAGTACAGGAGATTCAGTATTATGGGGGAAGTTCATAGATTTTATTTCCAGTATTCAAAGTTACATTAATTGTAGAGAGACAGTCATTTAATTAAACCCTTGCTGTATAATAGCATCACCAAATGCAGGTACAACTGAAGAATTGAATCTGGACTACCAGAATGCTACAGGGCTTCATGAGAGATTGGCTTAGTAAAATGGTTTCTGCAGTCCTCAAAAAAATCTTACTACCTGTGCAAGGAAGACAGCTCCCTGAATTAGTCTATAATAATAAAAATAGACATTTTTTTCATAAACATTGGGGCTGGAAGGGACCTCGGAAGATCATCGAGTCCAGCCCCCTGCCCAAAGGGCAGGAAGTCACCTGGGGTCATAGGATCCCAGCAAGATAAGCATCCAGTTTGCTCTTGAAGGCGTTCAATGTAGGCGCTTGAACCACCACCGGTGGCAGGCTGTTCCAGACCTTGGGGGCTTGGACAGTAAAGAAATTCTTCCTTACGTCCAGCCTGAAATGGTCTTGTAGTAGTTTATGACCGTTTGACCTAGTCGTCATCCCTAGGGCACTCTGGTGAATAAACGTTCCCCCAGATACTGGTGGTCACCCCTGATAAACTTATAGGTGACCATCAGATCATCCCTGAGCCTGCGCTTTTCCAGGCTCTCAGCCTGTCATCGTAGGGTCTGCTTCCCTGACCTCTGATCATGTGCGTGGCTCTTCTCTGGACTCTCTCAAGCTTCTCCACATCCTTTTTGA
>JAGPOW010000304.1:30322620-30379226 GCA_030014935.1 Caiman crocodilus
CCAGATCCACTTTCCTCCCTTTCTTGAAGATAGGCACCACATTGGCCTTCTTCCAGTCTTCAGGCACTACACCAGAGCACCAAGAGTTTTCAAAGATCCGTGCTAGCGGCTGGGCTATGATGCTCTCCAACTCCTTGAGTACCCTGGGGTGAAGATTGTCAGGGCCGGCTGACTTGAAGGTATCCAGCTTCTCAAAATGTTCCTTCACAATTAATGGAAGGCAGGGGATCACCCTCACCCCGACTTCCATGTCCTGTAGTGGACACCATGGGACACCATGGGGTGTCCCATGGGACTGATGAAAGACCGACGCAAAGTGCCTATTTAATAGGTTGGCTTTTTCCTGGGTGTCAGTTATCAGTAGCCCCAACTGGTTCAGCAGCGGTCTAATGTTACCCCTGCTTTTCCTCCAGCTCCCCACATATCTGAAAAAGGACTTTTTATTGTCCTTGCTGCTCAAAGCTAGTTGGAGTTCAGTTAAATGCTACAGTTAAGATTTTATCAACACTTCTATTATGAGGACCTGATAGGGTACATAACCTGGAATCCTGTATTGGCTTTTTAAAATTCTCTACCTGCTTTGTTTAAACCCAGTAAATGTTTAAAATCTCCACTTCACAGAATATACACTATTTCATAGCCTGTCAACTGAACTGTCAACTGAAAAGAAGGGGTATATTTTTAATTTACAGTGCAATGAAGCTTTGTTAAGTTAGATTTTAGAATTGTCAGGTGGGCCCCAAGTGCTTTGTCATTCAAGAGAGGAAGTGAATACTGCTGTGTATCCTGCATGGTTGTTATGCTATCCTAAAAGACAACCTAAAGATTCCTGGTACAGGTGAGCACTAGCATACGTTGTGTCAAAGTTCTTTGGGACCAAGAACCTCGGTGAAGGGCAGGGTTTGTTGGGGTATGAAACCAACCACACTTTTCATGTTTGGAAGGAAAGTTTTATACACAAATCTGCATCATGTTAAAAATGAGCAGCACTGTTGCCAAAAAGGGCCATAGAGATGCTAGAAGCAGTACTGATTCATTGACTCCCTAAAGACATTCCTACTGATGACTTTGCACAACCTTATTGGCAGGCATTACTATTTCTCTGCTGCTTTAGTGGAAGGGTAAAGGCCTGCCCTCCAAAGAGGTAAATTTCCTCCTCTTATACATTTTGGCTGGTAGATTAAATATGCAAAGATGTAATTCTACCCTAGTTAAACATATCCCCCACTATCTTCTTTCAAATGATCTGTGTTATAGTGAAAACAATATAAAGGGTATATAAAATGTTCAACCTTTTTCTGTAGCTTTCAGTAAACAAACAACTCCATGTTACAATGATCAAATTTGCACACGTGTGTAGCTCCATTGTGGGGCACTTTGTGTGTTTGGGAGTAATTTGTAAGTTGGACCCAAATCTGGTCTCTCACCACTTAAACTCCGTTGAGTTCAGCAGCGTAGCAGTTATACACACATGTAAAGACTAGCTAGTTGCCTGTCAAGAATGATGTGGGGGGAGCCCTAGGCCTCTCCTTCCTCGCCCCCCATCCAGGCCTGCTCCTAGTTGCATGGGACCGCCGTGGGGGAGGGGAGAAAGGTGGACCTCATCCCGGGGAGGAGGCCTGGTCTCTCTCTCCCCCAGCTGCAGCCTCATCAGGCCAGCCCCCACACCCCAGTGGACCAACTTTTGCCCCACTTGGGCCTGCTCCCTTTCCCCGCCCTGCATTGGGCCCAGGCCCACTACACTCCCCATGTTAGTTTCAGGGAGCTGGGTGTCCGCTGTGTTGCCGCCGCCTCCAGGGAGCAGAGCAGGGAGCTGGCCTCGCTCCCCCACTCTATCCCCCGTGTCCCCACCATCATGGTGGCAGGTTGCCTTCTGTCAGATCGCTTCTTCATGCTTTGATTGGCTGTTTCAGTCAGCCCATCAGAACACAAACAAAGCACTATGGACAGACAGACTTAGGCTTTTATAATATTAGAATGATGATGCAAGTTCTTTCTCACGCAGTTCATTAGTGCTGTAATGGCAGACTGCTGTTCCCCCTCCTCCACCCTTTCTCTCTGCTCTCTGCTTACAAGATTCAGATATTACTTTTTAAGCATGAAGCACTGAACTTCCTCACTGGCACTTTCACTGTGAGACTATCTTTTCAATCAGGAATTTTGGCTTAAAGAAGAGACTGAAAAATTCCTTGACATCACAAAAACAGCTCTTACATGCATCAGTTTTCTCAACACCTCAATGTAAATAAAAGTGCTTCATTTAAAATTAAAACTTAAGAAATAGTTACCTGATAAATGGACTGTGTTGACAGACTGCAGTGCCTCTACAATAGCTCGTACAACACAGTGTAATTTGCACTATAATAGAAGATTTTTGTTTTATTTGGTTTTCATAGGTGTGTTTTTTACCTTGCTGTAGTAGGTATAACCAGTTCTCCTCCCTCAATTTCTCAATGGAAGCAAAGCATCCATTTTTATTATTTAAATTAGAATAAAAATTGCCATGTGCCATCACTAGTATTTCTAATATAAAAAATTCTAATGATTAAATTATCTTAAATATTTACTTTTTGCTTCTGGGTCTACATTTACCATTTTTCAAAAAGGATGTCCCAATGCATAAATAAAGATCAGCGTAAATTTAGAGAGAGGTGACTTTCTTCTGGTTTTGCATTTTGCTTACTTAGTACGTTTAATTTACAGTCAGTTTAAGTATTTCCTTTGATAATGAGTGAGATTTCCCTCCTTTGTTTGGGCCTTTTTGGGGAAAAATATACTGTAAAATTACAGAAATTGGCCAGGTGATTTGTAGTTAATTTGAATTCATTAGTTGAAATAAACCAATTTTTAAATCAGTTTGTCATTAAGCTTAGATTGATGCATCTCTTTTACCATAAAGCTGCTGCTATATATTGTAGCCCAAATACAATGAGGTCTTTTGTACTTGCTGGTAGTGCTGAAATTAGCTACGTACTGGGTGCATCGACACAAGACGCTAAGTGTGCAGTAGCCTAATACTGCGCAATAGCACGTCCTGGCAGAAAGAGTGCTAATACGTTGCTGAGCAGTATTAGGCTACTGTGCAGTAGCATCACTAAAGAGGCATGCGCCAGCACTACTGTGCAGTAACACTGATTACTACACATTGATTTAGTACTTGGTTATACAAGTAGTATACTTAATACGCTGTTACTACAGTGCATTAATGAACATGTAGGCATGTCTCCTGACAATGATGGTGCTCACTCTACTCTCCCCATGTTTTTATATCTACATATGTAACTTTTAGCATCAGTGCTCTTAAATAGGCACTACTGTACTTCAGTACTTTTTAAATTAACAGTTGAAGTACTTGCTTGTTTTTCTGAACTGCTAAATAGAGAATACTATTCAGTATCTTGTGTTCAACTTGTGTCATGATGGTATGATGATGTGTACAAATATAACTGGGTTTGGATGGGAAGAAAATCCATTACTTTGTTGTGGTGATCAAATGGGCAAAAACAGATTTTTGGATCTTGTTCTTTTTCTCAGGTAAAAGTACTCAAGAAATATATCAAGTTGCAAGATTTTCATGCATTTTCTTTCCTGTTTGGGCAATGAAGGTTGCATGCTGAAGATGCCTGGGAATTTTTCCAGGTTATTCTGCCACTGGCAACAGAAATGAATCTGCTTTGTTTAGGGGGAGTATTTTTAATGATTGCTTTTGCAAATAATCCCTGGAGTAGGGCAGTTGATTGCTGACCTACTTAAACTGAGGTGTGGTGAGTTGGAAGATGAGATTATCCTCTGATCACAGCTGAGATCCTATGTTCTGATTTACTTCATTTCTTTCACTAGTTGGAAGCTTTATAATAAAGTGTGTGGGGGTGGGAAACCCTCTTCTGATTTGGCTCTTGACTGTGCACTGCTGGAAAGGGTAGATAACTTGAATGAAAAAGGGCTTTTATTGAGCAACTGCTGCTTGGAAAACTTGGCAAATTGTATTTTGTTTTGTGAAGTGTTGATTTTGAAGCAATTAAAGTACGTCTGGGACCTGGAAGTAATTTTTTGTGAATGTACAATTAGGGATGTCTTTGTGGTTAACGGGGTAGTTAAGCCTGCCTGAACTAAGGAAGGAAATGCTACAGTCAAGATGTCTTTACTGGGAAATGGCTACCATTGTAGCAAAATACCATGATATTAGCCAGCAGAGCTGCCTCTGGAAAGTCTGAACTGTGTGCATAATAATAATAATGAAAAATTAATGGTCTTAATTAGGGTAATCAGAGGTCAAGAAATAAGGGTACTTTATTGTTTTTAGGTTTAAAAGTCTCAAGTTTCAGGTGCATTAAGAATTTTTATTTATATTTATACTTGATGTATTTATATAGATGTACGTAAATAAATATAAATAAAAAATACTTAATGTATCTGAAACTTCAGGCTTTTAAACTTTAAAAAATAAAGCTCCCTGATTACTTGACCTCTGATTACCCTAGGCATAATATATTATAATAGCACTGATGTATCAGGTTCCTTATATCTACCAAGCTTATTTTCCTCTCTTGCTCTTGTTATCAAGGCTCTGGCATTACAGTAGGTTTCTTTATATAGATTACCGTGGTAGTTACACATTCAAATTCCCTATTTAATCTTGTTTCTCCTGCTTGGTAAGATTGATTTCAGCCAGTAATTTGCAAGTTTGGAAATGAATCTTTTCTATAAGTCACTTTAATTTTTTTCATAGACTTCAGTCTCCTGATTCCAGTTTCATTTCTTCTTTGTTAGCTTCCTTCAGTTTGGTAGAATTACTTCTGATGTATACAAGGGTATGTGACATCTAAACTTAGCATTAAACATGCAGGCACTACAGTGAGAATGGAGTCAAGCTGAGAGCTGCTGCTTGTCGTAATAGTTTAAGATACTGCCTTTCATTCAGCGAGCAGTTCTCATACACAATGATCATGGTTTGAGCTTGCTGTAATAGTAACTGATAGGTGCCACAATTAATTGGGCCTTCACCTTCCTCTAATGGAGGCCATTGCATCATCTTTTACCTTTTGTGCATTGTTCTTGATTGTAAAGTTAGTAGGGCAATGGCTGTATTCTGTATTTTTATAGCTTTCTGCTGCATATAGCTACGCTTAAGTGCTACCACAATCTGAAAAATAAGTAATAAGGAGAATTTTCAGAGGACTGTGGCTGAATAACTCGTAACAGTTCCTTAAAAAGCTTGCATCTGTGTGGATAAAAAATAATTAAATCAAAAGCTGCTGTACAAATGTTGCTAATTATGAAAATACATTAAACACCATGTCATCAAAGTTTTTCTTTCTGAAAGCCCTAATTCTGTTAAGATACAAAAGAGCAATGGAAATAACAGCCTGGTTGAACTGTAAATAGTGCAAAGGTATTTTAGTAACTATAGTACTAATAAGTGGAACATTTTTTGTTTTTATTATTTAATTTTTTTAAATGGCATTAGTATTCCAAGCTGCAAAATCTCTGGCTGGAGAATTGTAGAAATGATGATTGCTCATTAGCAAATAGAATACAGATGTTATGTTCATTTTGCCTGAGTGCTTCACATAAACACCTTGGGGAGTAACTGGCATAAAGTACAAAACTTGATAACATAGCAGTGTGCTGAACACTTTGGGGTTCAGAGCAAAAGCATACCATTTTATTTTGTAAAATTAATGTAATCTTGACACATTTGTAAAGTTTGTGCTGCACAAGAACCACCATGTTGTAAATTGGGTGATGTGTTTTGTAGAACTATCAGTGATATCATGAATTGGAGGTGGGCCAGCCCTGTGGTGGTTCAGCTCTGACTCTGGCCATCAAAGAGCACCCCAACTTTTCTACCTTGCCCTGTAGATACCTCACTGTATGTAAATCCTTATGTGGGGGGAGGGAATGGACTGCCTGTCTCATCAGTCACCCTGTGTCTTTTGGGCTTTTTAGCTGTCCCATCTGGTTCCAACTCTGCCTCTTTCTTCCCCCCCACCCTTAATCCAGAACATTTTCCCTGGAAGGACTGGAATGTCAAGGAGACCTCTGCACCTTCTCCCCACACCCACTTCATAAGGCAAAAGGAGAGTGTGAGTGAGTGCTTCTGGTACAGACACCCATACCTGCCTTAAATTTGATGAGCACCATAACTGACTTGCTTGATCATCAAGGCATAGTCTTCTCTGACTTTTCTGGAGAAAGTGGAAGAAGTTTTTTTTCATGCAATTGACAGTTTCCTTCCTGAGCTCTAGGATTCTTTCCATCATAAAGCTGCTGGTGGATGCACCTTAAATACACCTACTCCTCATTGTTGGCAGTCCCTCAATACAAAGATGGTGATTTTCCAGTAAAGAGAGGTCATTGGTGACAAAGGAGGCTTATTTTGAAATCTTCCTTCAGGAATGGCAAATAGTTTTGGAAGGAAGAAGTAGATACTGCTGATGTAGAGTCACAGCTCTTTCCATGTGTCTGTCATCTATACCTCCATAGTGAAGCAAGTTCCTTTGCGAGTGATTTGAGTACTTGAGTCTCCCAAGTATTGAGGTTATTGTGTTTTGTTTGTTTGTTTTTTCAGATTGGCCTTCAAGGTGTCCTTGTCTTTTGTCCACCTCTAGAGAAGTGACCATTGGTGAGTTGGGAGCTGGTTGTCAGGAGTTATGTCCTGTACAATGGAGCTGGTGACACACACACACACACACACACACACACACACACACACACACACACACACACACACACACACACACACACTTTACTTGAGCCAGAACACTGGTGTTCAGTCTTCTTCCTCTCAATTGGTATAGATACTTTTCTAAAGGCATCACTGATGGCAGTGTTCCAAAGCTTTCAGGTGTTTTTGATACGCCATCCAAGTTTCACATTCATATAACATGATAGATATGACAACAGCATGATAGACAAGAAGTTTGGTTTGGGTCATGATGTCATGATCATTAAAGATGTGATTTTGGATATGTCCAAAGGCAGCACTGGCAGATTGCATTTGGTGTTGAATGTCCTTGTCTATATTTACTTTTTGGGAAAGGTTGTTACACACACAGGGGAAATTGTCAACATTTTCTAAGGATTGCCCTCTAACTAATATGTGGAGTAGCAGCTGGTTGATTGGGGTAGGTTGGTAACATATCTTGGTTTTCATGAAGTTGACAGTGAGTTCAAACATTGTGCATGCTTCGCAGGAGCAATCGTGATTGACCTGAAGCTCTTCAGTTGAGTGGACATACACATTTGTATGGCCAAATACAGCTAACATGGGTGCCAAGACACCTGGTTCCACCAGCTACATGCTAGGTGTAGTGGGTCAGTCTTTTTTCCCCTGCTTGGTGCTGCTAAATGCATATGGTTCTGCTCAGTCCTGAGGTTGTGAGCAGAGTAGCTACAGAGGGAGAGTAGTAGTTTGTCTTCTGCTGCTATGTTGGCAGGAGTGAAGGTGAAGCAGGCCACGTAGCTTTCAGTTCCCTCCTATCGCCTTTAGAAGCTTACCAAAGGACTCTGACTCCCATGCAGACGTAAAGTTGTTCTGATTTTTAAAATTAGGATAAAATCCGAGACTCCCGCTCACAACATTGTGTATCTTCTTAAAGGAGGAGGTTCCTTGCTGTGATGTTGGGCTGGCTCCTTGCCATGGCATGCGTTGCATTTGCCTGGCTGCCAGACTAGGAAATAATTGAATGTGCTTTGAGGGTTTTAAAACAAATTTTCCGTTGTTATAAAAATTAATACTCAGGATTCAGTATTTTCTTATGTAGGTAGTTGGAAACTTTTTACCTATATACAGTTGTGGAATGGTCGAGTAAATGCCACAAAACAGAGCAGACATACCTACCCCAAACTTCAGGTTAACTGAAATAAAAAACATTCTGTTTCTGATTGTCTGGTCTAGATTACCTGTAAAATCATTATGCAATATTACATTTGAAGTAATTAACAAGATTCTTTAGACCTTTCTCAATTAACTTTTCTTTGCAGTGTCTTCATTTACTTTTTATTTAATAATATCAACAGTAAGGAATGGTTGGGCAATGTGGATCAGAAAATGGAATCGAACTGGTTGTAGCCTGTTTTTTTTTCCTTTCCTTTTAAGCAAATATTCTTCTGTAAACAGGATGCTGTTGACATTGCTTTGTCCTGCTGAGTTGAAAACAATCTGTCTAAATGGTGAAAACATGGTTAGTAGATATCAAAGTTGCACCACTTCTAGAGGTGGAATCAAATTCAAATGAATTGAAACAAGTTGGATCAGCATGAACTGACTCTGTAGAGTACTTTGCATTTCTATATCTTTTCACAGCCATCATTGAGAGAAGAATATCAGCACTTACAAAGGGGCTGTTTGCGTCCTTCTTTTCCCCCAGAGCAAACAAATAGGCAGGCTCCCAATTGGAAACTGTTGAATGAACCCCAATCCCTTATTTGCTGTTTAGTTGTCCTGGCAGCAGAGCAAATAGATGTGAGAAGAGTAGCCAAACAAAAAGGGTGGAAAAGTATAACCCTATTAGAGGGTTTGGGGAGTACAGCCAGCTGTGTATCAATTGAGGGTGCAGAAAATGCAAGCTAAAAAAAATAGTTTGTTTCTAAGGTTTTTAGACTGTGTGAAATTTGCAAACAAGTTGTAAGATTCCCCTCTGCTCCCCCAATGTTTTTGTGTCTTGATAGAAACAAAATACTTTTGAGTGTCGGTGTGATTGCATTGTAGTTCAAATGCACTTTAAAATACCTTAAATAATAAAACATTGAAAGCCCATGGTAAAAAAATATTGTGGATTTGGAAATGGGAAAAATGGTGGGAGGTTAAAGGGGGGTTATCATGAACTTTTAAAGAGAAGGAAAGGCTTTTTTTGTGATATAATTTATTGGACCAGGCTAAAGTTGATTTAGTCTCTCCCAACTACATTTTGGTCCAATAAGATATTGTCAGAATATCCTTTGCTTGGCGCATGTTTTCTGTGCCATCACAGCTACAACCCTCCAGCCCTACTACATGATTTAATCCCTTGTTTAGCTGCACAGTAATTAACAGTCTTACAAAGTGGAGAGAAGGTTGCATGTGGGGAAGCGAGTTTGTTACTTAATCATTTTGTAAAGCATGATGGGAACTTTTGCTTTCTCTCTGGACAGACAGCCATGAGTCTCTTGTTACCAACTGAGATGTGCTAGATACTGCATATACACAGTAACTGACTGTCTCAGAGCTTTCAATTTAAATAGAAAACTAGGACTGTGCTGGGGAGGGAAGGAAAGTAGAATTTTACAGCTGAAGGCATTTAGGCACAGACTCTGTTAAATGATTTGACTGAGGTCACACAGAGGCTATGCCTACATGGCACAATGCAGTACTTTGTATTGATTCTGGAGCTAGCTCTGAATGGGCTCCTATACACATGCAGGGAGCCTGCTCCTACATGCTGGAAATCTAGCATGTCAGAACAGGTTTGACTGATCAAGTCTGCTGGAGCATGGAAATTGATGTGTTCCGGCAGCCTCACATCATGTGTACCAGCATCTCCGCATGAACAAAATGGCAGAGGAGGGCTTTGAAATAAAATATGTCTGAGCTTTAGTTCAAAGTGTCCTGCTGCTATTTTTTCAGCACAGTGACACTAATGCACGTGACACGTGGCCTTTGAAATTAACACAACTCACTAATTAAAGCACCCTGTGCCACACTGGAAGCACATGTAAAAGTGTTCAATGAGTCCTGCTGAGACGCAAGATGTATTAGTTTGGGTGGAGCATTGTACTAATTCAGCCGTACTGCTTCTGGTACCTGAGCACTGCATCGAGTGGCATAGACATACAGGAGTCTATGATGGAGCCAGGAATTAAACCTGGATGTTTTTGAGGCCTTTCCTTATATTAGAGTTTGCCAATGTTGTTATTGGAGAGGGATATTCCAATTGGGAACACTCCCAGGGATAGCAGTGGAGTGTCATCAGTGTTATGTACTTAATAGGCTATGGTCAGACAAAACAGTTCTTTTTTAAAGGGAGGGACCTGCTGTTTGTGAGTGCATGAGTTGATCTGCTGTAATTGCTTTATGCATTTGCTCCTATTCTGCACTAAGTGGGAACTAAACCAGGACAGCAAACCCTGGAATGTAAGAGCTGTTAATTTACTGTGGGTTTAACTTCCGCTTAGTGTGGGATACAGCAGACACATGAAGCAGTTACAGCTTGAATACAATAAGTCCTCTTCATTTTTTGGTCCAAACCTACCAACATGTATTCTAGGTAGCTTGATCAGGTGTTTCTCTCTTGGCACCCCAAAATTTGATCCAATTTTGTTTTGAAATTGGTAAATGGAGTCCAGAGGAATTGTTGCTGCAATATGAATTATTCCTACTATTGTTAAATAATAAACATGACCACAATGACCCGTGCATGCACTGACTGTGAGTTAAGCTGTGGCTTAATCTCTGTAATGGTTTCATACTTGAACTAAATAATGTCACGGGTGAATTGAGATGTGTTAAAGAAAGGGGCAGCAGAATGAAGTTGGTAAATTGATACCATATCATGTAGATCATAAAGCAAGGTAGTAAAAAGGTCTCTGGAAATTGTATTTCTTTTATAACAGAATCAGACTATTGCTTAAATAGAAAAGGTTAGTTTTGTATTTACTAACACTATTTGTGTCTGTTTCTGATGGGCCTGAATAGGAAAAACAGGTATTTGGACAACTTTAAAGAGTGGAAACTGGAGTTCTAGAGCCCAATCTGTACAGTTTCTTTAGAGAATAACACAGTAAAATAAGCGAGCTTGATCTGCTGCACAGCAGATGCCAGGATTATATGATGTGGAAGGAATTTTTTACTTTTAAACCCTTTCAATGTGATGAAATGCAGGGGAGAGGAAGGAGGGGCTGTCATAAGAGTGCCCTCATTTTTTTTTAACCCATTTCATTCTTTCTGTCTTGGAAATTCCATTTATTCTCAGTGTACAGCTCATTTCTGTGAGTGTGCTCTACCAAAACAACAATTAAATGTAGTCCATATTGCAGAAGTTGAACTTAAATGAAGGAGAGAATCATAATGTTTATTTTGTGGTTTACACATCTGTCAGTGTAAACTGAAAAATGAGGCACATAGCAGAGAAATAGTTCCATCTAAATTGATGTGCATTATGGAGCATTCCTTTTGCATTTATATATCATCTAAAACAAAGTTTAGAAGAATAAACCTTTTAACAGGAGGCTGCTCATAAGTGTTCTCTAGATTTGAGCATTGTCCGAAAAGAACTCCTACCAGCAGTTATTTACCAAACGTGAAAGTTAAGAGCTCTCAAGACCAGCTTCCGGTTCAGACTGATCATATCAGCCATAGTGTCTTCCAGCCTGTTGGATGCAATGTTGGTATAATTCATATGAACTCCTTTACCCAGACATACTTTAGTGTGTTTTGCATCAAGATGAAAATAAACTGGTCTCGGTGAACTGTCTCCACTTGTGCTATATTTAGCTCTGTTACACTAAAAGAAATTGTGGTATACTAGCTAGTGGAGCCTTTGCTAGAAATAAGTGCCAGTTGCAAGTAATTATTCTTTCATCTACACTGTAATTTTGCATGACTCTCGGCAGCATTTAATGGTTTTACAGATATACATGCTTTTCTATGTGTATGGAATTATCATTCCGGTTCTGAATGTTTTAATCAAAATAACTTGCATACTAGGCAATTTAAGTTTGAGCCTGTTAATTGAAGTCCTGTTTTGAACTGAGATCACTGTTGAGTGGCACAAATGTGTTCAGATAACAATACCCATTTCGTAACCCATTTGAAAGTATGTGACACATATTGGTGTGTACCAAGTATTTTTGTTACAAATGCAAGAAAGTAATTGGTACTAGGAAGTCCTATCTGTTCCCTAGAAAGGGATTTTTTGGTGGTTTGTAGACCGATCTGGGTGTCGGGAATGCTACAATTTGTTGTTGTTGTTGCCTCAGTTTTCCCATGTGAACGCTATTCAGTATTTTGTAGTTTCACTTGTTCTCTAAGGGCTTTGAGATCTTCTGATGAAAGATGGCTTTAGGAGTACACAATAATAATTTTACAAAATACTTATTGAGTATGTAAATGGTTTAATTGGAAGGAAGATGACTGTTCCTCTTAGCTGGTCTTTTAGGAAATATAGCAATAACACCAGATAGAATCTGACAAAATATACAAATTGGCTATAGATTAAATGGAAAAAAGCACAAAAAGGCTGAAGTATCTTTACGTTCCAGTGAAGTTCTAAGTGGCTTAAAATACAAAACCTGTTGAACCTGTTGATAAAATATAGATGTCAGATCTCTATTGTGTACAGTTTGTGTGTTGCTACCAACTTTATTTCACTTACCTAGTGACGGTGTTTGTTTTCCCAGGACTTGCCTTTAAAACAGCGTTTCGCTTGCCAACTCCCAACCAGAGCATCAACAAATGAGAAATGACTGTGGACTAGATTATTCTGTGGCTTTAGGCTGTTGTGGCATGGGTTCTGTGGGAGGAGAGGAATAGAAAGGAGCAAGAAGTCTTGGTCCATTCAGGGAGATTGAACAAGGGCCAAAGAAGAGAAGTTTGCAGCCCCAGCCTACTTCCATGGAGCTGGATGGCCAGTTTAAATAAACTGCCTAGTTTAAAGATAGAGACTGACTTCATTTTATAATTGATAACTAAGATTTTTCCAAGTCCAGTCTGACTACCTGCCCAAAAGTGACTCATTTCTTCCTGACTTGATCAGTTAGTGGTTAACTTATGACCTAAGTCAGGTGTGTCAAAAGTATGGCCTGAAGTATGGACTGGATCAAGCTTACAGAGCCAAGTCATGTGGCCCATGGGGCTCTCTGAAGGGCCAGTAATTCATGAGTGGAGTAAGTGGGGTCAGGGTCCACTCCTGAAACTTGGGGTATGGAGCCCCTGTAAAGGGTATGCTTCTGCACCTCCCAGTGCCATGGACATGAGTGACAACTGCATTAACTCCCATGGTTTCCTATTGCCACTAATTCTCTCCCCTCTGCACTGCCACCTTGCCACCACCTGCGAGGATATGGGAACGGGACAGATGCTGAAAAAGCTAGTTTGTGTTCTTTTATATGCCAAGGTAAATTCAAAACAGGAAGAGTAGGTCATCAGAGAATGTAGGCCTTTTCAGTCTCATTATCCTTGCAAGGGAAACAAGCCTGGGCCCATTCTGCTAGAGGGTGTGTTAACCTTTTAGTACCCTGAGGGGAGGGAATTATTTATTACCATTTCGTAGATCAGGAAACAGAAACATGGGGTAAATTAAATGACTTGTCCAGAGTCGCACCTGGAGTCTTCCCCAGTCTAGTGCATAGACCCTCTTTCTGAGTTATTAGTTCTTCTTTTTCAACCTATTCTGTAAGGTGAAGAGAGGGGAAAAGCCATTTAAAAATAATTGCCAGTACATTTAGAAACTTCTAAAACTTATACTGGCAATTTATGGCATTCACGGGTGGTTATAGAGTCAAATACTCCAGATGGATTTTAAAAGGCTTGATCATTTTGTGCTTATTATTAGCACAAGTAGTAACATATATTCAGATAAGGCTTATCATATCTGGCTGGGCATAAGTTGATCACATGCGGGAGTCCAGGAGGATTTTTTCTAGATATAGTATTGCTAAATTATCTCACTGCTTTCTTGGCATGAGTAGTTTGTTTATCTTTCTTCTCAAGAAAGTATGAAGGGGAGCAAGACACTGCAGTCCATAAACCAGTGTTTTATTCTCAGGTGAAGCAAGAACAGGTTGCTACAAGCAAACAGCTACACGAAAAAAGTGAAGTTCTGAGAAAGGGAATCTTTTCAAAGAACTCTTCTGTTGTCTGGGGCACCTTGATAGTCCTCCACACCTTTTTCATCCTTTTGGAGCCTTCAGAGCAACAGGATGGTAGCAGAAAACATTGACTACAGTCTGCAAAAAAACTAAACACAAAACCAAGAGAAAACAAAAAATGCAAACAAAACCAAGGAGAAAGGCATCCATCCCGTTTGTCTGAGACTGGTCATATATGCGTTGACTTTGAAGCCTAATCGTTTCATCTACTTATGTGTAAGAGAGGAGTGACCACTCTGCCAAAGCCTCCCACTAGTTTTCATGGCACTGGCCCCAAAAAGGTGTTCATTTTTAGAGGTAGAAATTCACAAGGAATTTCGACCAATAGAAATACTTCTGGGAGAGGGAGCAGTACAGGTGTTCAGCCTGCAATTGCCCCTTCTCCCCTGCTCTCTGTGTTTTTCCTAGGCTGGGGATCATTCTGGGGAAGGTACAGGGAGCAGCTTCTTCCAGAGGGAGTTCATAGAAAGGCAAGCCTGCTTGCATCTACCGATGCATCTCAAGCAAGACCCAGGATGTCATCCTCCTACTGTACTCGGCCTTGGTGAGGCCACAGCTGGAGTACTGCATCCAATTATGGGCTCCACAATTTAGAAAGGACGTGGAAAGAGTCCAGAAGAGTCAAGCGAATGGTCAGAGGGTAAGAAAACAGACTTTATGAAGAGAGGCTGTGAGCTACAGAACTCTTCAGCTTGGAGAAGCATAGGCTCAGGGGGGACTTGGTGGCAGCCTATAAGTACATAAGGGGTGTGCATCAGGATCTGGGGGATCACCTGTTCACCAGAGCGTCCCATGGGATGACAAGATCCAGCAGTCGCAATCTCCTACAAGACCGTTTTAGGCTGAACATAAGGAAAAACTTCACTGTCTGAGCTCCCCAGGGCCTGGAGCAGACTCTCCCCAGAGGTGGTGCAAGTACCTACTCTGGACACTTTCAAGAAACATTTGGACACTTATCTTGCTGGGATCCTTTGATCTTAGCTGACTTCCTGCCCCTTATGCAGGGGTCTGGACCTGATGATCTTATGAGGTCCCTTCCAGCCCTAATGTCTATGGAATCTATGAAGCCTTCTGCTGCTTCCCAGTCTAGGGAACCAGCCTGTTCCCTGGACTAGGCAATGCTTAGCCTGGGGAAGATGAGGGGGAGCAGCAAGCAAAGTGCCCAGCCCCAAGCACTCCCCACTGCCCCACTTCCATGCTAGATCAGACCAGGAGGGGAACATATGTTCGTTCTTGCAAGAGAAATGCTTGCAAGACAGATCATTGAAGCTGAAACCTGGAGGATTTTTCCCAGAAGAAAAAATTGTTTTGCTAGAGAGAAATTGAGTGAATATTTATTTACTGGTCACTTCTCCCAGGACAGGGATTCTTCCATTAGAAATGGCATGGCTATACATAGCCACTGGGGTTTTTGTTTGTTTTGTTTTGGGCTGGGAGGTAGAGGGGGTGTTAAGAAATATGGGCTCCTCTGAGTATATCACATTGGTGCCCCAGTCCATGTGAAACCTGCAGACTTTATTCTAATAATCATAACTTTTTTGTGGTTGGTTCTAATTGAACAGGAGATCACCATCTTCTCTGGAATTGTGAGCTCCCTCAATAGCTAGGTTCTACAGTAATCAGCCTGACCAGTAAAAAAGAGTAAGTTCTGGAACTTGCAAAGAATCTGACCCCAGACTACTGAAGATGCTGTTGAGAAAAGGCAAAAAGTATTATGTACCTTACTACGTTTTAAACTGTAAACTGCATATGTCATGGCTTTCCTTCCAATAGGTTGTATGTCTCTGGTCCATATATACACACAGCTCTAATTAAACTACTTGAAACTCTACTTAATCTGCAAGTTGGAAAGAAAGAGATTATTTTATAGTTAAATACTTGAGATGCACTCTTGTGTGACAGTGGTGGAGCCTTGGAAACACCTGGGCAGTGAAAATACCAGTCCTCACAATTGAATGCCATCTTTTTGGCAGTCTTTGTAAAGATGGTCCATGAGTGAAAGGTTTCTGTAAACTAAGGAGTGCTTGTTGTAGCTGTGTTGGTCTAAGGACATAAGCAGCCATTGGGTACATCTACCATTGGGTAGATGTAATATCTTTTATTAGACCAATTAAATAGTTGGGAAAATTGTTCTTTGCAAACTTTCAGGCACAAACACCCTTCTTCAGACTTCCTATGCTTGAAGTGTTTGTGCCTGAAAGCTTGCAAAGAACAACTTTTCCAACGATTTAATTGGTATAATACAAAAGCCAAAGAACCATATCTGGAAATTAAGTTAACTTTTGACCTTTTGAGGGATGGATCAGGTTTGCAGGGGATGAGGCAAAGGTAGGATAAGGAATCCTGTAGTACCACTACCTGAGCAGTATCTGCTTTTGTAGATTCAAAATCAGGTAGGCCTCACAGCTGTATTTGGCATCTCCCTTGAACCCTTGGCTTATTTATTTAAATATGGAAGTGAATTAAAAAGGAGGAAGCTTCAATTACAATATTGATCTATTCATTTTAGCTGTATGGAGAGAGTAGTTAGACACACCCATGATGTTCTATTATTTGGATGCTTTTCCAAAATGTTTGGATCAGAAGATTTTGTCTAGGTTATTTTTAACAATAGCCAGCCAATAGTGATTTGTAATCTGAACTAATGGTCACAAGTAGGTCTGTTCTAGGATGCAGCTGTGATAATCCAAAAAGTCACCTCTGGGGCTTTCTTCTGGGTTTTATACTGTAGCCTCCCTCCCTGCTCCCCTAGTATGTTATCAGTATATCTTTCATTCAAACAGTATAGTTAATTTACTAGACTGAGGAGTGGTATAAATATCAGGCTAATATTTTATACTGCTATTTTGCACTGAACCGTCACTACCAATTATGCAAAAAAAAAAATCTTTTATTGTTGAAAAGTGACAGCCTTGTGGGCTATTTGTAAAGGATATACATAGACTATAAAATGTGCTCTTAACATATTTACAACAGGTGAAATGTTTGTGAACCATTTAAAATGGGGCAGTTTAGAGAATGTGCAAGGGAAACAAAATGTATACATCTTACCATCTTTTTAGTGTGCAGGAAAAAAGATAACCTATAAGCAATAAAATTAAACTGAAGAATAAATAGCTTTGTTCTTTTTAATATTTTTGAGGTCCATAGCTCTTATTTTTACTTTTGAGATTTTTGTACCCTGTCCTGGACAGACAGAATGATGGATGGACATGCACATGCAAAGAGGTAATATTAAGAGTAGGAAGGGAACTCTTACTTTGTCAGATACTTAGGCACTCAGAAACTTTTCATCTTCTAACCATGAAAGGGGTCATGAGATCAGTTGAGTACCATTGTGCAGTGGTCATTAGCAAGTCCATTTGATTTTCCCTAGAGAACAAGTAGGTAATCATTAAAGATTAGTGTTCAAGAAGGGCATGGTTTGAGGTGCAAGGTTAATGCATTCTCTTCATTGTATGTTATCTTATTTTTATCAATATGATTGCTAAATAGCATTAAGATTTGTTTCCAGAGACACACATGACTTTCCTTTTATACTCAGTACACCAATACAGAGACTGAGGTAGTAAATTACTTTTAAATTACTTTCCTGTTCTTCTGGTGCAGGTAGAATTAATATGAACTAGTTCCTCAAATGTCTGCAAAGTGCAACTCTTTAAAAACATAAAATGGGTATTTATGTGGTGTACCCAACAAAATATACACAGTAGTGTGTATATATATGTCTCCAGTACGGTTTACATGCAGGCATCTGCAATTTTAAGCAACATCATAGAAGTGCAAAGAAAGAGGATAAAAGATGTCAGCTGAGTCAGAAAACCTACTTTATTGAAACCTTTGATAACTAAAGTCCTAAAGACATTTTACTCAGCTGTCCGAAAGAGAGAAACTGGCTTGTCCTGAACTTTGAGGCTGCTATAATCTAGGGCTCTGTCCTGCGACAATGCTGTGAACACTCTGGCCCCCACCCTTAGGCCAGGCTAATCGTGCTCATGCTGTGTGCATGTTTAAGTGTCTTCCTGTACAGGAGCTAGAGAGTATCGTTAGGATCAAGCCTTGGCAAGGTACTTTGAATATTCAACAACTTTTGTGAATGTGGCTGTGTATGAGATGATTTGAATTTTGGTTTTTATTCACCATGTAAAGTAAAAAGAGCAAGACCTGTTAATTAAGCTGCTCTGTATTTGTCAAGTAAATATTCTTTGCACTTCTCATCTAAGGATCTCAAGGTGCTTTACAAAGAATTTGTTCTCGTCTTCTCTCCATTAGATAGGTATTTGTCCCTAGTACGTTGGCAAACTGAGTTTCAGAAGAGGGAAGTAATGTGGACACGCAGCAAGTCAGTGCTGAGAGTGCAGTTTTCTCTTATCTGAGATTCATATTACCATATTTAGCCACATCCAGGATGATCTTAAATTTAAGATTCCCCCTCCCTCACTCCCACCCCGATTAACTAGATTCAACACGTGGGAAAATGAAGTTGTATCCCAAGGTCAGAACTGTGCCTCATATCCCTGACTCTCTTTACCTTTCATTATAACCCATGTCTGGAGCTGGGCCATTACCTTGTTTTCCTTTTCACTCCTGAAAACCAGAGATGCAAACATATTTTAAATATGGGTTAGATTTAATTTTGGGAGAAGAGTATATAATTAGTAATTTTAAATTATAATGTGCTTTAATTTCAGCCAGAATATTTTGAAAACATTTGTAAACACAGATATAGTAGTCAGGAAAAGGTAGAGTAAGGGGGTACCTTAGAACAAGGGTGGGCAAAATACAGCCTGCAAGCCAGATCTGGCCCGTGAGGCCATTCTATCCAGCCCATGGGGCCCCTAAAAATTTTATGAAATTAATATCTATCTGCCCTTGGTTCCTGTCATTTTTGACCCAGGGGTCATTTTTTCCCCAGGGGACCCAGGGGAAGCCCAGTGCGCTCCCACAACAGCAGGGCCTCCCTGGCCTTGCCCCCTCCAACTGGGGCTTCTGGCCTGGGACCACATGGCTGCCCCGCACTGGAACCTCGGGGAAGGGGGAGCGGGAAGGGCAGGGGAGGGCCCTGAGCAAGGAAGCCCGGAGCCGGCACAGAGCCCAGGCTGGCAGTGGGGCTGGGTTACAAGGTGGTGCTGAGTGCAGGGGTGGGAGGGGGAAGGCGCCCCCTCCCTTCCCCCTGCCTGGGACCTCGCATTGCAGCCATTTGTAGCCCAGCTAGGGCTGCCTGTGCCTGCTCCAGACAGCCCCACACAGGCTGCGAGAGGTTGCAGCAGGGAGCGCTGGCCACGGAGCAGGCGAGGGGCCGGTTTTCCCTGCACTCAGCACCAGCTTCTTCCCTGCTGGTGAGCAGGGGTCGGAGCTGTGTACTGCCCCCCAACCTGTACCACAGAGCTGGGGGGCAATGGGAGTGAGTGGGCAGGAAACCAGCTGGAGCACAGGGCCTGCACCCGTGTCCCAACACCAGTGCCGGCAAGGCCCAGAGCAGGGTAGCAGGAGTGTGGGTTCCCAGCCGGCAGGGGCTCTATGGAGCTGGACCAGATCCCCCCTCTCCCTTCTGGTGCAGCTCAACCTGGCTCCACAGACCCCTACCAGCCTTGGCACTGCAGACCCCTACCGCTTTGGACCCCACCGGTTCTGGCCCTGGGACATTGGTCCCAAGATGGTGATAAGGGGGCAGGGCACCTGTCGGGGTGTGGGGCTACCCATGCGGCCCTTGACAGCCTGCCAAAACGCGTAAGCGGTCCTCTGCCCAAAATAATTCCCCACCCCTGCCTTAGAAGCTAATTGTTTCAGAGACTAACTGGTTAATCTCTTAAAGTGCCACCCTCTCCTACCTTTTGCCTGACTTCAGACCAATCAGCTAATCACCTCCCTTCTCATGGAGGGACACAGTGGTGAGAAGCTATTTTTGGCTTCAAAACCTTACCTGTTCAGAATTTACAATTCAGCCATGGGCTGAGCAGCACAATATGCAACTATAGCTTAGTATTGAGAGTGCTCGGCTGGAAGGGGGAGATAGGAGGAATGCAGAGTGTCAGTCCCTGCCTCAGGATTGTTTCTGTGCTTTATCCAGTGCCTGTTCATTGTAGAGCACATAACCAGGCCCTGCTCCCTGGACTGCCTCCCAGCGGAGTGCCTTACCTTCAAGGCTCCCTCTCTTCTTCTGATCCCTTCAGTCTTGGGGAATCTTTCTGCCTAGTGGCACAGCTTAAACAGGAGGGTTTAAACAAGGCACTGTGCCAGATCCCGTGTTCCTGGGTGCCTCCATGCTGAGTCTAGTATACCACCTGGCACCAAGGGACCTGATACGATGCCTCTTAAGCAGTGGGGGGGGGTGCATTATGGAGGCATCTAGAAGCAGAGTACACGGTGGTGAGAGACTGGGCATGCAGGCATGCTGCCTGTGTGCTGCCTCCTGCCCACCTGCATTTTTAACTGATACTTGATTCTAAGATTAGGTTTTGTCCCCCCCACCCCACCATTTAATGAATGTGTTGGAATCCAGAAAATACAGTACATTTTTTAAACACTGATGTTACTCTTTTTTTCCTTTCTGGTGATTAGATTATGGAATAGTAGAAACCACCCTACTGAACTATAGATGCCATTGAGCTGCAAAATAGCAAGATCAGATTCCATTGTACTCCTGTTGAATTCTGTTGAATTAGTCGCAGGCTTTCGGATCAGGTTCAGGAGTCCGTATTTTTCTACAACATTTCAAATGCTTATTTCATCGAGCCCAAGTGTTGATAGTCCTCCAGTGCCTTCTATCAGTTTCCCAAAAGTCATGTGTTCTATGTGGCTTGTATAAAACAGGTTTGGTACCATGCAATACAAAAGATAAGGAAGTACTACATCTTTTTTGTTAGGGAAAATATTTAAATTATAAAGTCAATGTTACAAATAGAATTCAAGGAAATCCCAGAATAAGATATGCCTCATAATCCTCTCACATAATTATGTGGAGTGCTTTTATAGGTATGTTCTGTGATACTTGCATTTGTTAAATACTGGAGGAAAAGGGAAAATGTTTTCTTTTGGGTAAAGGAACTTACTGCGTGCTGGTTCTGTAACGTCAAAATATTCTAAACCAACTGCATGTTAGGTTTATCCTGATAACAGTATGACAGTAAAGTTTTGTTTAGTTTTTAAATACAAATTTAATGTCCTGTTCTTCTAATGACCTAATTTTTATGTAAAGGAATCTGTAAAGTGATTAGCCATATTGGGTAAATATGTTAGTTTTAGGGAAAGCCTTTCTTTAAAATGGACAACTGAGCAATGTTGTGCCAAAATATAAATTGCTATAATTAGGAGTTAAGTACAGGTTATTTTGTGGCCAGCATTATTAAATGTCTAACTGGAAATAAACCAGGCTCTTTGAGGGCCCCTAAATACCTTTGTTTCATATCAAGAAAAACGTTGATATTGACCCTAAAAAAGAAAATGGTCATCCATTGATCTACGATTCATCTGTATTTCTGAATAAACACATTTATTGTTAGAGAACTATAAAAGGTTAAAAATACTAGATGCTAAATTTGTCTTTTCTATCTTTTTCCTGCTGTATGCTCATTTTAACAGTATTTTGGAGAAAAGGATTATTCCAGAAAGAATGAAAAGACTAAGAATTAAAACCTCTTCCCAAACCCAGTTCTTTGTCAAACAGAGATATTGTTGCTAGGACTGTCCACTCTTCTCTATTAATAATGATTCAGAGGAATTAAAAAGCAGCTTATCCTAGTAGCATTCAACATTGCTCCCTATAAAGACTGTGCAGCAGTCCTCCCAAGAACTATGCAAGGTCTCTTAGTTGCTGTGTGTATGATTAGGACTGGCATGCAGTAGTGCAAAATAAGGATTGTCAAATGTTTTAATGGAAAATATACTTTAAATCTTCTTCAGTTTATGGTCTGAGAACTTTGTATCTGCTCTTTGGTCTCTGTAGTGACGGGCTTTCAAACAATTTATGAAGGAGAAAAAATGTTGCCCTAATGGGTTTTTCTTTTGTATTTGTTTAATAATTATTACAAATTGTTTGCTTTATTTTAAATTGATCTACTTCACATTAATGGTTTCTTGATAATTCATTGGTTTTTACTCACTTTCTTTCTTCTTAAATAAAAAAAAAAAAATAGTAGTACTAAATCAGATTTCTTTGCATAGGTACATCACTTGGCATTGAAGATTTTTTTTTTTTTTTTAATTTGGGCTGGCAAAACAATGAAAATCTGTAAATGAAACATCTCTAAACATGTCTTTGCTGCAGAGTTGATGTATGTTCTAACTGAGGTTTTGTCCCAAACCACTCTAGTCCTTTGCACAGAGAAACCTCTAACCCAAGCAATTTAAGCCCAGGCTAGCAGACATTTTTGAGAATTTCAGCAGGTCGAGCCCAGGTTCTGCCTCATTCTGCTTCCACAGCATGCCTGTCTTGCCACGAGGACACCGGCTCATTGAGCCCAAGTGTTGATAGACCTCCAGTGCTTTCTCTCAGTTTCACTTGGGCCTATATTCTTTCACTCTACTTCTCTGCTTTGCAGTGGGGATGCTTCAGTAGCTCTAGGCAAGCATGTGAACAGAAAATGGAAGTGTTCTCTTTGTGCATAGAGTACAATTCCTGGGTATTTCTGGTTCTTTCATCACAAAAATGCTTTCCAAGACTGACTAAGCTCCATCTTAGGAGTACTTAGTTATATTTTGTCTTCTCTAATTTTCAGAAACTGTTTCAGATCCTTACTGCTCAAACAGAGATCTTTTAATATCCAGACCAACTTTTTCATGGCCTGTTTATACCCATTTGTTCTTGTGCTACCATTGTCATTCAGCTTGTATAGTTCTTGCCTCCCTGGTGTATTGAAAGCAAACCCTCATTTTGCTAAGCAAAACAAGTCAAGCTGTTTTATCTCCCCTTTTAAGTTAAAGTGTAATCCCATTTTTTTCTAGTAACACCTCTCTGCACTTGTTACAGTATGTCTTTACCCTTCTTGAATATGGATAACTAGAATTGCAGAATGAGACCTTACCAGCACCTTGTACAATGCCATTAAGACTTCCCTGCCTTCTGACTGATGTATCTTTCTTTCACAACTGCAGTCCATTAGCAGTTCATATGCATCTCTCATTTGACTGCTGTATATTTTTAATTCCAAGGGGAGGTCTTTTTCCCCATTTAACCTCTTAAAATTGAGTATGAGGTGGTGGGGTGGAGGGTAGGCAGCTGCTGTGGCTCTGGCTCTTGTTCCATGGCCACTGCCCACCCCCAACTCCTCTACAGTCTTTCCTCCACATCTCCCTGGTGCAGCCATGGGCACAGAGCATGTATTTGCTCTGGCCTTGGCCTGACCCCATAGCAACTGCATGGAGGGCAGCAGGTAGGGGAGCATAGGTTTTAAAGGAGACACAACACTGTGGGGGCAGCAGGCATAGGGGGTGGGCAGGAAGGAACAAAGTGTGGGGGTGCAAGGGGCAGGGATCAAGTTCTACCACCTACCGCCTCCATTGCTTGCCTGACCACCTACCCTTTACTGCCTCCCCGTCCTCTGCTTTCATTGCCTGTCCTCCCCAACCCTCCACTGCTTTCCCTGCCCCAGCAGTGAGGGAGAGAGGGTTGAATTTAAGACAACCCTCCAATAATTAGGTTCTAAACGTGGACAATTATTTATATATATATATTTATAATATTTCCACATATAGAATCTAATTATGGGGGACAGGGTCTTTAAATTCAGGGTCTTCTTGGATTCAGGTAAATATGGTAATATACATAAAGTCCCCTGTGGTTCAGTGATAGAATACTTGTCTGTTGCACAGGAAACCTGGGTTCAATTCCCAGACACTTATACAATTACAGCAATGGAGGCAGCAAACGTCTGGACTCAGTCTGTTCTTCAGATTCTGCCTAAAGAGGGAATGGAAGGTTTGGACAGCCTCCACTCCTCAATGCTCCTGCCTAGGCATATGCGTCAAAGGTCTGGCTGATTTCTCACACATACACTATGATTCAAAAGGATTGGTGGTTGTCAAACCATGTGATAACATAGCCAGGTTTTCAGTAATTTCCAACAAGTGGGCCCTGGGTTTACTTCAGATTTTCTGTCTCTGTGATTGTGGTCTAGTGGTTGTATGTTGGAAGACTTTCCCTGTAGTGCCAATGGGTTGAGCCATTTGTTGATCTTCATTATTTTGTGCTTCTCTAAATATCTTCCCTAGCCTGGCATTGTCTGGGTTTACTCTATAATAAAAACATATCCTATAGGTTTATCCCTGTTGTACAGTCTGTTACAAAGTCTAAACCCCTCTTTACAAATTAAGGCTTAATTGGACTTAATTGGCATTGTATAAGCCTTGTGTGCAAAAAGGCATATTTTCACATTGCACAAGTGCCTCCTGCCATCCAGTTTGTAAAGCAACACTTCCATTCTGGCTCATTATGGTCATGACCAATAAGTGGGCTAAAATGAGAAACCGAAAAAGGGATGATGTCCCCAGGTAGGGATAACATGAACCCTAAGGTAGATAACTGGGAGAAGAAGAAAGAGGTATATTGGCTCCTTGCCACTGGCCATTAACATTTAAAAAGCTTTTACATGTGAAGCAGATGGGTCAAACTACAAAATTCTAAAATTCTGCTGTGTAAGATCATGTATGGCTGTGACTCTTGACCAGTGCAGATGAGTAAAAGATGATATAGCAGACCTTTTTGCGCCTGAATTTTCCCTTATGGCCAATGTTCCCTCTAAGGAGTAGCGGTCCGTGAGCATGCCGCCTCGTTCTGGCATAGAACACTTATAGAAGGGGCTGGAGCCAGGAGGCTGGAGGCTAGAGCTGGGGGCTGGTTCCAATCTGGTGGCCAGAGACTGGAGCTGGGGGCTGAAGCTGGGAGACAGCGCAGGATTCACTGGCTCCAAGAGAGTGCTCCACTCCCCCGTGTGGGGAATGGAGCACTTCTCTGGAGCCGGTGGAACCCATGCCAGCCCCCGCCCCAGCCTCCATCCCTGCCTTGCTTCACCTTCAGGAGGAGCCACTGCCTGCCCCAGGACACTGCTCCACTCCCCAGCCCTGACGCCACATGCCTCCTTGCTCCCCGAGGTGATGTGGGGGAGGGAGCAGTGTCCTGGAGCTGGCAGAGCCTCACTCAGGGCAGGCAGCGGCTCCTCCCTGAGGTGAAGCAAGGCAGGGATGGAGGCTGGGGTGGGGGGGCTGGCCCAGGCTCCACTGGCTCTGGGGAAGTGCTCCACTCCCTTACATCAGGGCAGGGGAGTGGAGCACTCCCCCAGAGCCAGCAGAGCCTGCACCAGGTTCCCACCCCAGCTCTCCTGGTGCATAACCTTGAAAAGGCTGTGAGCGGCCACACTTAGTTGTGTGCAGCTGTGCATGTGCACACCTTAGAGGAAACCTTGTTTATGGCCATACACAATTTGACTAGTGCCTTCTTCCCACAACACTTATTCCTAATTCACTTTACACACATGAGATTGAGGACACATGGAATCATCTAGCATCTGTTTACAGAACTGAATTGATTTTCTTATCTTTAAACATTGAAGGATTAACATTCAGCACCACGCATGGGGAAAAAGTGAAAAATTCAGCCCTTAATCATAGATTTTCTTCTTTTTTTAGATCTGCTGTCTGTTTCAGTCTGTTTCTTTCAAGATTTTTATCCTGCACTCACTATGGTGTACATATCATCTTTTTTTTTTTTTTTTCAACTGATGTTATTCTTTACTGCTGAGATGAAATGTGATGACGACATTTTCTGTTTCAAGCAGATTCCCAAACAGATTAACCTACTTCATAAATTTGGCCATGTAGAAAATCTATCGTGGAATTTGGGGAAAAAAGAGAAGGGATAAAATAAAGATCTAATCTTTTTAGTTAGAATCCATTTTTACTGTTTAGATCCTTTTAGTTCATTAATAAAATGATGTTGTTACTGAATGGGAGTGATGTGTAATCCAACAACAATACAAATTTTACAATAAAGATGAGCAGGAGACAGGTCTCTGCTATCAATGTTCCATATTGTTTAAAGACAAACTGTCAGTCTTTTCAGGATGATTTTCACAATGGCTCATTTGGCAGCATTGCAAATGAACATAGGAACTTGCCATACCAGGAAAGATTAATGGTCCATCTAGTCTGGTATCTTCCCTCTGCAGTGTCTTAAACTGGAACCTTCAGAGGAATGGAGAAAACCACCACAATTACCAGGCCAGCTGTGTCTATATAACAGTGGTGGAACATTTTCTTCCTGACCTCTCTGGCAATGAAGATTTTATGATTTTTATTCCAGCTCTTGTAGTCTAATTGCATATGTTGCTGTTGAAATTTGTCTAATCTTTTTTCTTTTTTTACCAAGCACCTGATTCTGCGGTTCTTGCTTGTTTTCAGTAGCACTCGCACAAATAGTCCCATCTACTTCAAGTAAGTGCTACTCAACCTTATTAAATATTGAGCCTGTTTCTGCAATAATATCCTACAGTAAAGAGCTTTACAGGCTGCTTATAGTTGTCTAAAGGTATTTCCTTGGACCTGGTTTACTTATTGCTGTCCTTCTCTTCTGTCATTGGACAAGGTAACTAAGACAACCTTATTGGCTTTTCACTATGTTAATCATTCTATGTAACTATGACTTATCTTGATTTCTTTGCTTTTCACACTTAACAATTTTCATGTGGGAGAGGAGGCATGTCTAATAACAGGCATGTTGGGCAGAGAAGTTGTGACTTGGTCTTGCAACTGAACAAGCCTCACGACAAAAGATGCTGAGGGTATTGTTACTTCTGCAACATTGTGCTGTAGCAAACTGATCATATTGAGAGGATAAAGATCCACCAAGCACAGGAAGGTAGGCTTCATTATGAATTGGGGCAGTGAACTGGGTATTTGAGGCTGTGGAGAAGGAAGGAGTTGGATAGGAGTTGGAAAGTTTGGTATGGTGCAAAAAAAAATGCAGCCTGCCTGGAGCATAGGAATATCAGTGGCAGAGTACAGTGGAGAAAGCTAATGTGGAGGTAGATGAAGCTGAAGGTCCCAGTGAAATCCTTTAAAAAAAGCTTTTTGCTTTAAAAATAGTTAAAATAAAAGGAAAGAAGTTTCATTATTTCCAGTCTCTTCAGATGTTATGATGTGGCACAAAGGTGTACAGGGGGAGCAGTATGTTACTAACTTTAATTTTTTGCATGAGTTGGGAGAAGGGTAACTTTTTAGAAGTGCTTTGGTCCTTGTGCATTTTATTGAACTGGGAAAGTTAAATTAAGCCTTGAATCTGCCAATACTGTCACCAAAAGGTTTCTACTGACATCAGTGTGCTTTCAACTAGTGCACAGATTCACTTGTGTTCATACAAGTTTGTAGGACTGAGTCCTGCAGTACCTAAAAACTGATCTTTTTTTGTCCAGTTTTAGGAATCTGTTTATAAATAGATTGGGTTTTTAGCAGCAATAAACACCAACAACTTCTGTGCATCCATTGAAGCAGCAGTCAACTGTCTGATGGGTTCACTTGTTGCTGTAGGTATTCTGTCTCTCTGATGATCGGGGTGCTCTAGGTTTAGGTGCCCATAAATAGGTTTAAGTACCTCTCTCCCCTCATCTGAACTTGGAAATGTCTCATGTTTTTTTAGACTTGTATTATTTAGTTGTAGACTATAATAAAACATGTCTATAAATTATATTTTAAAGCAATAAAGCTGTTTTTATTTTGTTAATTTTAGTTTTTACATTATATTTTAATTATGGGATAAGCATTTTGGCAGTCAATCTGTTTTCATTCAGTGGAGTGAAAACAAGACTTTGAAACTGAGAAAGTTTGTTAAAAATAGCACATCAGCAATTCTACTGTAAAATGCTTCCCTGGCATTTGAAATCACCTCCGAATGAAAGATCACAACCATAATAAATGGACAGCTGGCACATCAGGATATCTCAGGTGCCACCTTTGTTTTTAATTATTTTTTGTCACTTTCTGAATAAACGGTCTACTACTGAGGGTTACCCTCTGTGCTTCTGGCCTTTTGCATCTAATCTTATGCCAAAATACATTATGCTCATTAATTTGCTGTTCTGTATAACTCTACAGCATATACTTTAATCTGTACAGATATTTATTCATGCCTGTTTCTGGTTCCAGCTTCTCTTATGATATCATTTAAAGGGCATCCAAATGATAGGGGGACTCAGCCCCTTAAACTTCAGATGACTTTTTGCTGAGTACTTAGACTGCAAATGAGTGACAGGAGGAGATGCTACTGTTTTGCCATCACCTTGTTTGGCGCTATTATGAAGTCTTTGGTGCTATTTTGATTCTTTCTTCCTTTTCTCTATAGCATTCACCACCCTTTCCTTTCTATCCTTTTCCTTTTGGAAGAATTTCTGAAGATACTAACTCTCTATGGCTTTGCCTCTTACTGTCTCTTATTTTCCTTTTTTAGTACCAGAGAGAGGGAGATCAAAATGTGTTGACTCGTATATTGATTTTTATGATGAAAATAAAACACTGAAAATAGACCATTTTTTCCCTGCAATTCTACTTTGTCCCCTTCCAAAAAAATCTTTGTCATCTAGCTTCTGTGGTCACAACATACAGGGTAAACTTAGCCTTTGTTTTCCAGTTTGTGATATGATACCAGCCTTGTCTAGCCAAGAAAGTTCTGCTACCAAAAGTGCTGTCAGTGTATAGCTACTACCACTGCGCAGCTGCTGCTCTGCCTGATGCCTCCCTGCTGAAGGTTACTAGAGTTTAGAGGAAGAAATTACTCAAAGAAGTAGGAGGGCACCCAGGACCTTTTATAGTCTACCTGACCCCAGCTGGCTCCCTTCTGAGCTAGTGGCATGGGACGGTGTCCTACCATACAGGGAGAAATAAAGCTGATATCCTTAAGAATCTCAGGGAGTGGCTTTGACCATGTCTGCTGGAGCATTTTCTCCAAGATGAGAAGGGTATTCCTATCGAGGTGAAAATGACTTCCATGAGGCTTCACAGCCAGAACAGGAGCATGACCACTTGAAAGACGAGCCCCTGACAGAGACTATGCTCTTGCTCAGTTGCCACTTGTGCGGGCAGGGGGGCGGGGAGGGTTAATCGAAGTGACCACCTCAGGACCTGCACTTTGGGGGGGTCCCCTGGACAGTGCTGTACAGGTCCTGCAGACAGTGTCATTGGCATATGCTGAGGGCACCACCACTCCACACGCCGCTGCCTTCATGTTCTAGCCACTTGCCACCTCTACCCCCCCCCCCAGCAGGCTGATATGCCTTGGGGCCCCTTACAACACTCGGGTCAGCTCTGATCTTGCTGCCAGTGTCTGGAGAGGACTCCAGCTCTTCTAGTGATGCTCCAGTACTAGAAGCTTACAGTTGCACTGAGTTTAAGCACTTTCCCAGCTAGACCCCCTGCTTCTGTTTCTTGCCTTGGCGGAGGTGTGCCCAAACGCATGCAGATCTGTTGAATTAGCATTACAGTGCCAAATCATTTGCAAGCCATAAAACAATTTTGGAGGGGAAGGGCATTTTTTGTTAGAAAATACTTTGTTTTCCTCTCTTGTTTTGCACCTTTATGTGCCACCAGTAAAGCAGCAATAGCTGTATCTACTTTCCCTTTTAACCTTGTGGCTCTGAGCAGCAATGCCCCAAAGTCAGAAACGGTAAGGGGCAAGCCAGAGAAGAACAGGCAGATGTTGGGAGGGTCACGACACTGCAGCACTGACCAGAGCTTGTTTGTTAGTTCTCACTGCGGTCCACCTGCTGGAACTTTACTTATTTTTGGCAGTCCAGACTTTCCGGTGTCAGAAGGGAGAGACTGTCTAGGAATAGGTCTACATCTCCTCCTTCTTTGTCATTGGAAAGGGGGTTGTTCTCAGAGGCGCTTTCCTCAGATGTGCCTGCACTTGAAATGGGAGTTGTGGTCAGGTTCTTCCTTTGGATTAAGTGAAGTACTTTTTAAATGTTTTGTTTCACTTCCAGACAGTTTGAATTTTGACCAGTAGAGTTCACACTGGTGTCTAGAATAGTCACATGAGGAAGTTTGAGTCGACTGCTGAAGGACTGCCAAACCTGCCATATGACAGCAAAGGACTCAGGAAGATGGCATATCACAAAAATGGGAAGATTGAGCCACCTCAGAGGAATTTTGTGTGTGGACACAAACTTCTGCTTTCAAAGCTAGAGCTCTGTCAAAAGAGAGGGTGCCTACCAGGCCATGATTAGCACCTTTTTGTTTTTGTCTTTGACCTTGGCTGCCACATGATTTTATTCCCGGTACAAATCCAACACATTCTGCTTCCAGTATAGATGACGACGTCCCTGTCTGATTCAGCCAGTTCCTCCTTTCTCCTACTTCTCTCTGCATTAAGACATCCTGATCTTGTATGCTGTGTACATGTCTTCTAGGTACTCTATCCCCTACCTCTATCCCGGAGGCATTATGGGATAGCTGCCCAGATTTTTCAGATGCACTGATACACTTGGTTAGGCAACATAGCAGGTGTGAACATGCTTGAATAATGGCTGTCTTGTGGAAAATAGCTTTTGTGGATACATTCATGTTTGTTTTAATCAGTTCATATTGGCATTATGAAAAAGTTGCAAAAACACAATTGTACTAGTAGAGCAGTCAAAGCTAAAGATACAAAACTGTTTAGATTATTGGTCATATCAACTTAGACTAAAATATAGAGTTTCTTTTAAAAAGAGAGAATTTAAAATAAATGGAAATGGGTTTTTTTCTAAATTTCAGTTGCAAAGATAACTATTACAGTGCAGTATTTTCCACCCAACATTGGAACACCATTTAAAATAAGAAAACAAAAAAAATATTTAGAAGCAAACTATGAACAAAGGCTGAAATTGGCAACATTAAGGGTAACAACATAAATTAGACTCCTCACATTCTTTCAGTTTGAGTTACCCATTGGAATCTTTTTAATAGAGTTTTCTTCTGAATGGCATCCCTGTTCAGTGAGGCTGAAGAGAACCTGTGATGTGAAGTAAATGGATCCAATCCTGCAAAATAGTTAGCATATTAAATGCCTATTCCTGTTCAGGATTGTGTTCAAAAGTCACAACCCCTATTTCGGCATGAATGAAGGCTTTCAGCAAGAACTCTGCCTTTGCCTTGTTTTCTGAGTTAACAATGAATGTGAGTTTGTAAAAACCGTTTTTTCTGAGGGATCTGTTGGTGATCTTTGGGAACAGAAGATGCTGAAGTTAGTTGGACTCCTTTACCTGCCTTTGTATTTATAGGCATCTCTTACAACAGTTTCACTCTTCCACTGCTCTGACTTTGCATGGTTTCTTGCAATGGATCCTGGATTTGTTACATTTCCTGTTAAAACAATGGCAGATATTCATGTAAGAAGTTATCATAGTTATTTATAATACAATAGAAGATACTCAAGCTGGTATCAAACTTGGTCTTTCTGTGTAGGTAGAGTTAGCTTTTTTCTTTAAACAGACATTAAAATCTCTTACACTTTGCATCATCTGTATTATTAATAGCTTGTAGGACTATATGCTAAATCACATTACTCCCCTGGAAATAGAACTGAGCATATAAAAGTATGAAAAATGTATTTTTTAACAGTAAAAAAGTAATTTTCTGACATAATAGCCAAAATAAAGTGCCATGAAGCTATTAGCACTAAATTGAATTTTTTGGTATGTAATTTAGTATAAATACTGACAAGTTTAAAAAAAAATCAGCTCATTAGTCATTCAGTTTAGTGGCGCTGAGGCCGCAGTCGGCAAGGGCATGCGTTTTTATGTCTGCTTCAATTGCACACTTCATTTATTTGGACATGGCATAGGCGGCTTTCTCTGTCACACAGCATCACTGCTCGATTAGCAAGTTTCGCCCCAGGGCAGCTGGGACGCTTTGCTGGGGCAGATGTTCTTTTCAGCTTATTCACTGGCCATTCTTGGGTTGTTTACTGTTGTCATGGCTACCACCATTTCCATAGCAGCCAGGCTGCTGTGTCTGAGGCAAGTGAATATAGTTATAAAAGGATCATATTTTGTTCTGTCTATAACTTGCCATCTGTCAACTGACTGTTCATGATGGATTTGGAAGCCAATTTGAGAATAAGGGCAGCCAAGTGACAATTTCTGTTTCTATTAACAATAGGTGTGGATGCAAATCACAGGGTGACTTCAGTGTAGCCTTGGTTTTATTTTTTTCCAAATTTTCAAGGCTTTGCTTCCACTGCCTTTCCAAGCACAATTTTACATTCTTATTGACACATGAAAATGACCGAGTGTCATCTTTGTGTTTTGATTAGAGGCAGGTGTTCTTTATCCTCTCTGCTGTACTATTAGCTCATCCCAATACATTGACTCCAACTCCGAACATGCCTCCTGCTAGCACTGATCATTTATAATGAAGTCTAAATACTCCTGACCCAAATTAAGTAGCAAGCTTGAGAGGAATAAGGGAAAGCAGACACACACAAGAATACAATATGATGAGAAATATACTTCGTTGTAGTTTACTTAATAGTAGCACTGGGATTGTGTATAAACTTGAACACATTTTGGATTCTTCCCAAAGAACCCTTTGGATAAGTTGATCTCTTTTCACTGTAGAGATTCGGGTGACTCTATGGTTTGAAAGAGCTTAAAAAGATTAGCCCAGTTGTAAATAATGTATTTATTGGTTGATTTTTCCAGATCCTGACATTGATGCTGCCACTGCCATGATGCTTTTGAATACTCCCCCTGAGATACAAGCAGGTTGTGAGTAGATATTTCTATAGCATATAGCACCATAGACATATAAAGTTAATATTCTCTTTTCATAAGTATACAGCATATCGGACAAAAAGGAGGATCTGTTGGAGAAATATAACTTCCCCTGTAGATACTTACCTTACACTAAGCATTGTTCATGTTACATTTATTATGACATGAAAAACAATAATCTCTTTATCCTAACATATTATAGAGAGAAGTTATTGTTGTTCATGATATACCTACAACTGAGTGACATGATTATTGCATACAGATGGAGCAGGTGAGCTAAGACCAGAGGGAACAGCCAGCAGAAAAAAAAGAAAAGGATACCTTATTTTTGGTTTTGATAGTCACACCAAAACAAAATGAAAACAAGTGAGTAATTGTGGCCACCTGGATGCTTTCTGGCAACTTGGGCACTGATTCAAGTCCTTTCTTGCACGCACAATATACATTTTGCCCATTTATCATAGTGAGTGCCAGGGGTTTGAACAGGCTTCAGAGAGAGATTCAAGTTTTGATGACTTTCCCACAGGTTCTTTATTGTTATTCTGTGACTGGACGCACCGATGATGATCTTTTTCTTCATATTAGCATAGCTCATAGGAGCTTAATCTCAGGTCAGGATCTCATCATGCAAAACACTCTACAAAAAAGAAACGGACCGTCCTTTCCATAACTAGACTGCAATCAGGGTTTCAGACAAAAGGGTACACACAGATGGACATGGATCCCCATGGGGAAACAATGACAGCAGTACTAATCAGCACAATAAGTAGTGATACCAAGCAACTAGTAGTCTTAAAGTACAGACAGGTTTGAAATCACAGCTGATATGAAGCTTTACTTGCTTCCCTGACATTGGGTTAGTTCACATAGCTAACTCAGAATTCTAGGAGAAGCTTTGGTTAGCACTGTTGCTTTCCTGGGAACAAAGGCCATTTACAATCCAAGCATTCCCTGCCCAACCAAGAGGAGCTGCAAGATCCTCTGTCAGCCTTCTCTAAAATCCCTGGGAAAGAGGACCATCCAGGGAGGAAGAATGGCTCACCATCTTCCTTCTCCACAGAGAAGCGGAGAATTGCTTTCAGTCAGGAAGGAAATAGTGCACAATAGAAAAAGACAGGAGAACTCAGCAGAGAATAGGTAGAAAAAGGAGCAGATTTTGTTGATGGACATTGAATTAGAATTACTAGAAAGAGTGACCAAAAGAACACTGGAGGATGGGAGGCTGAAGGAATCTGTTAGAAAAAAAGACTTAATGGCAGACAGGGAAATTGGGAACAGAAAAGGAACAGGAGGATGAGATGAGCATGGGGAACAAGATGGAGTAGAAAACCAGGAAAGAACAAGCAAGATAAGAAGAATGGAGAAAGAAAAGAGTGGATATTGAAACTGATGAATGCTTGAGTGAATGCATGAATGCTTTCTGCATTGATAGTTGTGGCTTTTTTTTTTCTTTTGACAATTTCATTTCACTCTATAGATAGTATTAAACCAGTTGGCCAAAGAGAACATAGACTTATAGCCTCTTTCTGACCCTTTTTAGAAATGTATCAAATTCCTACCCAGATAGAAAGTTGTACATTGTAGGCCTCCTCTACAAACTATCATTTCAACTACTAATAGGTAGAGAGCTAGGAAGACAAAAGAAGAAGGTGAAAACATCACCAGACTCAACCTGTCTTAAAGATGTCAGAAAATAATAAGGCCCCCATAAATGTCTCCAGACCAGAATGTAGCCACAGGTGGAATGAAGCAAGTTGAGGAAGTATGGCTTGGATGAATGGGCTGTAAGGTGGATCAAAAGTTAGCTGGAATGTCAGGCTCAACAAGTAGTGAAAAATGGCTCAATATATAGCTAGCAACTGGTATCAACTGAAGTGCCCAAGGGTTGGTCTTGGGGATAGTTTTGTTCAATGTCTTCATTAACCATCTGGAAGACAGATGGGTTGCACCGTCAGCAAGTTTGCAGATGAAACTAAGCTGGGGGGGGTATAATAGATATGCTGGAGGGTAGGGTGAGAATTCAGAGGGACTTAGATAAATTGGAGGATTGGACCAAAAGAAATCTCTTGAGTTTCACCAAGGACAAGTGCAAAGTCCTGCACTTAGGATGGAAGAATCCCATGCACTGGTACAGTCTGGGGACTGACTGGCTAAACAGCAACTCTGCAGAAAAGGATCTGAGGGTTACAGTGGACAATAAGCTGGATACGAGTCAACAGTGTGCCCTTGTTGTGAAGAAGGCTAACAACATGCTGGGCTGCATTAGTCAGGAGCATTGCCAACAGAATGAGGCCTCTATTCTGCACTGATGAGGCCACATCTGGAGTACTGTGTTCAGTTTTGGGCCCCACACTACAGAAAGAATGTGGACAAATTGGAGAGAATCCAGCAAAGGGCAACAAACATGGTTCAGAGGCTGGGGGTCATGACTTGTGAGGAGAGGCTGAGGGACCTGGTCTTATTTAGTCTGGAGAAGAAAAGGCTGAGAGGGGATTTAATAGCAGCCTTCAACTACCTAAAGGGTGGTTCCAAAAAGGATGGAATTAGACTTTTCTCAGTGGTGACAGATGACAGAAGAAGGAGCAATTGGTCTCAAGTTGCATCAAGGGAGGTTTAGGTTGAATATTAAGAAAAACGTTCTCAGTAGGAGGGTGATGAAGCACTAGAACAAGTTACCTAGTGAGGTGGTGGAATCTCCATCCTTTGAGGTTTTTAACACCCTGGTTGACAAAACTCTGGCTGGTATGACCTATTTGCAGATGGTCCTGCTTTGAGCAGAGGGTTGGATTAAATGACCTCCTGGGATCTCTTTCAGCCCTAATTTTCTATGATGAACTGAACAGAACCAGGAAGAGGGAGCAAAATGTGTTAAACCATAATTGACTCTCCAGAATTAGGGATGTTGGACTCTTTGCATCCCCCCGATTGTGGAGTTCCCTGCACGCTGGATCTAGATGCATCCATCACTTACTCTCTGTCATCAACATGCATTCCCCTTGGGGCTTTTTGCCCTTGATTTTGATGATGGGCTCTGCCCCTAAATTCTTAGCCCCTAAATAGGCCATGCGGGCCAGATCTGATGCAGGCCGTATGTTTGATGCCTCTGCTCTATGTACTGTAGTACTGTTGTTCTCTCAGCTGCGCAGATGTAAAAGAAGTGAAAGAACAGCTTATTCTGTGAATTTCAATGGGCCTGGCCCATTTACCATATTAGCAAAATCTTAGATGACTCGCCTCAATTAATTTTTATTGTGCATTAAGAAATTATTGCATGAAAAGGAACTTTTGATTTATTTTCAAATAAAAGGTAAATGAGTTATAAACATTTCATGGTAATCCTGAGCATTTTAGGGAAGCTCACAATTCATCTCTATTCCCTGAAACCAACTGTACGAAGTCTTTATGTCAAGTTATAAATCATCAGCAAAGTAAACATACTTATGTTATTGGAGCCCTTGAAGAGCTAGGATTATATTTGTTGTATTAGGTTACAGTATCATGTGTGTGCTTAAATAATCACAGCTGAAAAATGGCCCTTATTTTGACAATTAAGAGATGTGAAATGGGAGGAGCATTGTGTACAGCTTGACCACAAATGTTAATAACTAACTGTAAATGCTGCTTTCTGTAGTAAAGCACTTTTGACTAAAGGTGTTCCTGCTACCTCAGCTGATCATCATTGCTGCTGAAGACAAGAGCCAAGCCTAATTTCAAAATATAAACATGTGGCAAGTCAGTAAGTGCAAATCTTTAGCCCATCCTTACAACTCCAGTAATGTTTAACAGGATTGTGAAACGCAAATGTGGGCAAAACAGGTTATGTTGTAGTTTAGTTCATGTCTGTGTGGATAGATGAGATCAACTTGCTGTAACCATTTCAAAGGAATTAATCAGTATTAAATCCTGCTTCTTTACCGTGATGGGAACATGGTTCTGTTTTGAACAGTAACGACCCTAAAACACGTTAACACAAAGGTCACCTACAGCCAGACTTTATAATTCTGTTTCAACTTTATTTTTGTAGTGTACAGTCAAAAGCTAATGTCTCCTCAGCTGCATCAAGAAAGCCAAAGAGGGTAAATCATTCATTTGGGTAAATCATTCATTTGTTATAATAAATTAATTAATAACTTTCCAGCACATTAAAGATGCAAGGGCTATGTAAATGCTAAGAAGTATTTGTTATATACCATTTATAATGCTCATCATGGTTCATCGAAGTTGCAATGATACCTTGTACGGTTTCAAACCACTATGAAACCCAGTTTCCCCAGATAACAGATTATGGTGTCCGAGTCATGGCATAATTCTGGCAAGTTGTAAACTATTGTTGTGCCACTCAAATTGTTTCATCTTGGACATATCCCTTAGCTTTACTGTAGCACAGTTTTTCTGCGCAAACAGTGTGGATAATTTTACTACTTTGCACTGTTAGGATTCCTCTTGTTACTCTTATCATAAATTGTAAAAGCCTTAATGCATCTACAATTGATGAGCTTGTTTCCTGCCTGGAACGGTTGTTTTAGAGGAGGCAAGAGCTAGAGGAAGCAAGTTGTGCATTCAACTTATTATTCTTACTAATGAAGCCATTGCTGTATTCCAAGCATTGTGACAGGGATTCTAGTCATAGTTCAAAAAAGTCTTATTTTAAGAGGTATGTTGACATAATAGTTGCATTGACTTGCTTGGAATTGCTCTACTACTTTAGCACATTGAATTTGAGTTAATACAAAAACAAATAGCAATTTGCTGGAAAGTAGAAGTGAGGGAACCTACTACAGTAAGTCCAAAGTAGCTTGAATCCAGTAATTTGAATCCTTGCAAAGCCTATCTTTTAGAATGCTTACAGAAGAGTTTTCAGGGGCTTTTTGAGGGATGACATTTTGTAAGTACTTGCCAGAAAAATAATGATGAGCTTTTGAGTCATCAACTCCTCTTTTGGAAGTGCAACTCATTTTTGTCTTGTGCTACCTACAACCCAAACTCGATGTCTCTTTTTAAAAAAAGGAAAAGTGAGGCCGGCATTGTTTTTATAGATCAGAAAATTGCTTTGAAATGAAGTGTTTTTCAAACCAGCATGACTGAAAGTAGAAGACTGGTTTTCAGGAATGGTTACTCTTGCAATAACAATTAGTAGAAGAAATCCTGCACTGGAGTAACAGATATAAAGAACTGCTGTTTTGTTCACCTTGACTATAAAACTTGATAACCACAATATTCTGTGTTTACTTCTTGTAAAAAAAAACAAACAAAAAACCCTCAGAAAGCCCAGTAAATAAAAGATCTGATCAGAAGTTTTCTCTTTAGTGCTTATGTCTTCAAAATGCCAGTTCATCAAAAAGGAATTTTTTTACAGAGCCGTGCTACTTTTGACAAAAAAACTAATTTAGAGAAAAAATAAATTGGAATGTTTCACTTTTGCATTGCTGTATTCATTTTTTATTTTTAAAATTAATTCTATATTATTAAATGAAAGTTAAAATTGTAATTAAAAGTTTCAGTCAACTTGAAATGCTTGGGTGGGTCAGAGTTATGGTTTTATGTGAAGTTTCAATTATTATTATTTTTTTCATTCCATTTTAAGAACATAAGACATTTCAAAATCTTCAACACTTAAAATGGAGGGATGGGAGGAGAGATTCAGATTCCTTTGTTTTTCTGAGAAAAACAAGCAAATTCCTCCGTAATAAAAAATTGTGCTAGAGATCTGTGATCTCTTACCCTGTTCCTTGTTCCATTTTTGATGGATGATTGCAGAGCCTGAACTTGTTTATGTAGTTTTCTCCTTAGTTTGTGAGGAATTAACTAGCTAGAGCAATCCATTTAGCAGAAGAAACTGAAGCAGGGAGGGAGAAGTAAGGGTGGGCAGTCTAGTGGGTGCAGTCTTGATTTGGAGTCATTTTAGAGGTGTGCAGACTGTGTGATTAAGAGCTGAGAGTGTTATCCCTTGAGGGACAGAATGGAAGAAGTTAGGCAGATGGGAACAAGTTCCTCCCTAGGGTAAGGCTATTCAAATGAGTGCTGTTGCACATTTGGCAAATAATATTTGCTTGTGGCAACTACTGATGTCTCATCAATGGTGTGTCATAAGTATTTTCCTAGTTTCTATGCTTGTAGCCTGAGATAAGGTGCTCTGGCTTAGGAGACACTGCTTAATAGACACTGCAGTGGAAGAGTAGTTGGCAGATGAAGGCTAAATTTGAGAAACATTAGTGGAAATCCTATATCTCTAGTCGATATCCATTTCTTTTGTAGTATGAGAAAGGGGATGTCCTCTCTGGCCCCTGTTTGATTGCCTGCATCCCATGATACCAAAGGAGATGCAAAGACCAGTCTGCTTTAACAGGATACTTGCGTCCTTTACTGTTTATCTAGTCTTTTTTTTCCTTTTAATTAGATGGTAAGACTTGCTCAGTATGTTTATTAGTGCACTAAAAACCTGTATTCCTTGTACTGGACTGGATGCTAGTTACTTTAAACCAGAACAATTAATCAAACATGTACCTGTCTCCCAAGTGAAATACATCCGGTGTATATTTGTTATATTTTTTCCATTTACATTTCCTAACTTTAAATAATATACCAGCACCAACCACATTTCACTCACTAATGTGTGAATGAAGAAGTTTATTTTCTACTGTAATTTCAGTATGGTGGATGATTATACACTTTGCTTAGCTCCTTGGGTTTTTTTTCCCCATTCTAATACTTGTGCAGTAAAATACTTGCCTGAGAAATACTTAAGATGTTTCAGTCAGGTAGAGATGAACTTGTTTCTTGTCAAAAATGCAAGATAATGGACATAATCTTTTGAAAGAAGTCATAAAGGATACCATGTTGATTGGGATCTTCAAAACTCAACTGCATCACATATAATATGTACCCTGTTAAATACTCCTTCATTTGGATATGGAATGTGTGCATAAATTAGTAGCTCTCTTTCATCTCTGATGTTTATCCACATTCAAGCTTTTCTTATTCTTTTTTTGAGGTTTTTTGTGTGGGCTAGGTTCAAATCCTTCTAACATTATATGAACATAATTTTATATGGGCTGATATTAGTGTTATCTCAGTATAATTAAATGATAGATAATATTCTTGTAATTCAAAATTTTCCTGGAAAACACAGTAAACTTAAGAGATTCTTTCCCTCAGAGTACTTCAGAGATGTATTTTGTTTTTGTTTTTCCCACCCAGTTAATCATTTTGGAGATCTTGATGCACAGTATAAAGAGAACTACCCCATAACTGATATGCACAGGATCTGGTTTGGCTCATATCAGTATAAAATAAGATGTTAACTGTATTGAGAATTATGCCAGAGTAAAATTATTGTAAGATCTGAATCCATTCTATATGGTGAAAAATTTTAGCAATGTTTTGGAGATTGGGGACCTGTTTCTTTTCTGAAATTAAATTTAAACTCCATCAATTTGTGCAAATACTTCTGAGTTTATTATACTGGTCTGAGAGGTAAATCCGACCTAGTATCGGTGTCCATTCATGACAGTGGTGAAAGATGAGAGATGATGGTATTGTCCTAGTCTCTGGGGCAGCTTGTGGAAGAAGAAAACTATATTAAAAGGAAATGTATATATTGGATTGACTTTCTATAGCTGAGTTTATTTCTCAGGCATAAAAGTTCTTTAGATGTTGGACAGGAGGATGGCAAATTACTTTTCAAATATGTGCTAGAAACAGTGCATCCTGTTTAGCTAAAGCAGGAATGCAAAAGAAGAATCAGGATTATGGGGAGCTAGTCTTGATTGTCCCTATCTGAATGTGTGACACAGCTAGAGTTGACAACTTATGGCCAGTGGGCTGGACAGCCCATGAAGAGACTGGATCCAGCCACCAGCAGCTCAGAACATCAGCAGCACGTTGCAGCTCATCTGGTTCTACTGCCTGCCTTATTCCATCTATTCCCTCTTCAACATCTGCTCATCACTAGTGTCTATAGCAGCAAAAAGTCACCAACCCCTGACCTAAAACAAGTCCCCTATACTTTGGATCATCCATCTGTAAAATGAGAATTCCTCCCTGCCTATCTTAGCTGGTCTCTGAGGCTTCATTATAATATTTGCAAGGAACAGGAAGATCCTTAGCTGTGGACTGCAGCAGAGGAAATTTCAGTTGGGGATTAGGAAGAATTTTCTGACTATATAAGTGTGGTCAGCATTGGAACAGGCTACCTAGATAACTTGTTCCATCTCTATCCCTGGATATTTTTAAGAACCAGTCGGACACGCACTCAATTCAGTCAGGGATGGTACTGCCTTGAGATCATCAGTCCAACTCCCTGCTTTCATGAAGTCCGTTCCAGCCCTACTTCCCTATGATCCTAACACCCTTTGTATAAATCCAAAGGACTATTTTACTACAGCTCATGTGTGACTTTGCCACAGGTCTCCACTCAAAGTTACTGATTCTGCATTACATGGCTGGAAGGACTATATGGCAGACGTATAGCAGGCACAGTTTATTTTCTTCATGTACCTTGCAGGGCTGCTGTCCTATCCCTGCTTCACCTTCTCCCCAAGATGTGGACAGCAAGAATGGAGTTCAGTCCCCTGTGTGTTGGGTCTTAGATGGCTTATAACCTAGCCCTTTGGACAGTTCAAAAAATACTAAATATGATACTGAAGTGTGGAAAATAGGAAGCTATTTTAAATGTTTTAGAGTATGAGCCATTTAGTTTAAAATTCTTTTTGAGCATGAATTACTCAGGCATTGGAAATAAGAGGATTGGTGCTATACAACATGTTACTTTTATAAACAGCATCCTTAAAATTATACACATACAAGTAATGGAGAATATGGTATAGAAAACTGTGTTGGCATATTGGTGAACAAATAATGTAGAAATTGGTGTCTTCTACCATCGGATTATGATGATTCTGGGTTTTTTGTTTTGATTTCTTTTTAATTTGAGATTCATATCTAACTAAACCAGTCAGATATGTGTTAGCAATATAGCTTAGATCTTTGCTAAAGATTAACAGTAGATTAATTTATTTTTCCTTTTTCCAGCTTTTTTTTTTTTATACAGTCTCTGTTATCTTGCATCTGCACTAACTAGTTACATGGTGGTGCTGTTATAGCATAACATTTTGAAACAAAGAAAAGAGTTGGAAGCAATTATTGTTACCACTGTCTGATTACAAGTGTGATCAAACATTGTAACCGGCTACGTAGAGAAGCTGTGGAAACTCCAGGCTTGACATTTTCAAGGCCAGTTATATAGGTACTTAACTGGGACGATTTAGTCAGGAATGATCCTGCCCTAAGCAGGAGGCTGGACTAAAGCTGGACTAAATGACCTCATGAGGTCCTTTCCAGTCCTGCTTTCCTATGATGTAAATGTAAGGTGAAATACATGATGGCTAAACTTGGAATGTTTTCAGACTACAAGATACCATGTACTTTTTTTTTTTTTAAATGCCTTAGGTCTCTGTGTTGTCAAAGGGCCTGGTCTTCCTTCTAACACAAGTAGTCTCATTAGATCCTAAATCAGACCATGTATAACAAAAATGATTGTGGCTGAAAGATGTGGGATGGGGGCAGGTAACCATGAATAAAGGGAGAGCAGTATACCTCCTGAGGTGAAACTTTTCAGAGGATAGTAGATTTTGTAAGTATCTTTCATCTTTTGTGTTTGTGATGGGTTTGTAAGTTTTTCTCCCCTTGTTCAAAGAATCCATGAAAAACACATGTTTTAAGACAAACTTTGAAGTGAATGGTTGTGAGAAGAACATGAGAAATTTAGGACTGTTTCAAGTGTAAGGGTCAGCAGAAAAATAGAGGTGAAATGGAATATGGCTATAAAACAGGTAAAAGGAAGGCTTGAAGGGCATGTGGAAAAGATTGGGAGGAGGAACTTCACAGACTGAAATGGACAGAAGAGATAGGGTTATGCTTTGGTGGGAGTGAGGGTCTTGAACCTGCCTCAGGGGAGAGAAGTTGTCACTAGGAGTTTGATTAGCGGGAAGCCACTGTGGTCCAAGATTGAGGGGGGGAAACAGTTTTTCTGGTGTTATTTTGCATGTGTTGGCATGGAGCAAGATGAGAAATAGGAAGGAAAGAGATGTGTGGGAAGATCAAAGTGGCAGAGGATCAAGGTTTTGGCAGTAATGGTAGGAAGAAATGGACTTTTTCTCTTTTTAAGGCAGGCTGAATATGAGCAAGAGGGAAGGTAAGAGGAGTGAAATGTGCTATAGAGCTGACAGACTTAGATAACCAGTCGCCAGTGGAATAATTGACAAAGGTGATAGAACAAAGTGTTTTGGGGGTCAGCTGGAGAGACGAGGTGCAATGTGGCACAAAAATGTTCATGGAAATTGAATTGTCTTGCCTTTAAATTTGCATAGGGCCCTTTAGGCAATATCTGAACATGATTAATGTGCAGTCATGAACTTCTCCAAATCCCTTAGGCTACTGTGTTATAGAATAACTTCATTCCTTTGTAGTGAAAAGGACTTGTTAGTGCTATATACTGAACTCCCTCTCTTATGTTGCATAGCTGGACTTCTTGTTGCAAAGTCATTAACCACTGGAAGTGATTTTTATTTCTGTTTGTCTTCGGTATTTTTCACTTTTATCTTCAAATCATCTAGCTCTTTTGGTTTTTCCCTAACATTATGAATGGATTGTCCTTGAGCCTTACTTCACTAATATTCAAACATCTTTAGAGAGGCATTGTTGACACACATTCAGCCCAACATTTAGTTTTTGTAAAATCTAGTTTGCTTCCATAAAATTCAAACAGTTGTTTTAAGCAAGTAAACATTTTCCTGCAGTGTTTGCAAACTTAAATGTTGAAGCAGGGTAAATGTGAACGTGATTATCATTATACAGTAAAACTGACTTAATTGATTTTCATTATCCAGTGTTTGGGAATTAAGTAAAAAAAGTAGAACAATATAAATAGCAAAAAGTAATTTAAAATTTTATTTTAGTCATGGTAACAGAGGATCAGCTTTCAAATTTGGATCTCTAAAGTTAGTCACCTGATATCGTATTTGGACACTTGAATATAAATGCTTTTCTTCAGAGGTTGAAACCAAATATAAGGTACACTGGAGTAATGGCATTTTATTAGAGGGAGATAGTTAGCTGTGTTAATCTGAAGTCAGGCAGAAGGCATGACAAGATAACACCTTAGACCACCTTCAGGATGGTGTTGAAAAATTGAGTCAACTGGATAAATGTGTCATTACCATTACCAGGAAAACAAAAAAACTATTAGAAGTGCCTGTTGTATTCTCAGATGGTGTTTCACTACAGTAATTAATTGTGGTGATTAAAAAAATATCTCTGAAATTAATTTAAATCTTTAGTTGTTTTTTATTGCAGCTTTGAAAATACCTTAAGTGTTTTTATTTGCAGATTCTTTTGCTTGCAATTTAAATATCAGGGGCTAGATGGCGACTTGGACTACATTCTTTCACAGGCATATAGTGGGGAATAGGATCCATTTTTTTTTTAAAATCCTACATGGACCAATAAGGCTTTTGGAGTCCAGTTCTCAAGCACGAATGAGTTCTGTGCACCTGCTGAGTGTGCAAGCAAATCTCCTCTCTCTCCCCCCAGTGTAGGAAGTTAGTTGGAGTGGGTGGAGTATTGGTTCCACTTCCTCCAATAATCTTCTGATGAGAGCCAGTGGTGTTGCTCTTGTGACTTTTGCACAGCTACAGACGAAATAAAATGCAAAAATTATAGGCTGGAAATCCCCTGGCTGCCACCTTCCTGTTGTACTTCAGAACAGTTGAGTGAAAGTGTAGCTAGAGCTAACAATTGTATCAGTATCAAAGGATACTTATAAAAGATGTAATAATCTTATCTGTTATGTCTGCAGGATTCTGTAGCTGTAACAGTGTAGCAAAACCACTTCATTCAGGGTCAGACCAAAGGCAGTTTCACTCACTTTTAATGCTACAGGATCATGCAAACATAACAGTTAGATCATAACAGCTGCTGCATGCTCCCAAGCAGCGCCCCTTCCCTTTAAAGCAGCTAAAAATTAAATTTGGCTATACATCAGGCAAGTATAAAGAAAGCACTTCTGGTGAAACTTTTATTGGCCAAGGCTACGTTCTATAGAAGTTCAAACCCCAAATCCCCCAAAAGACAAATGTTTATTGTCCAACTCGTTAGTGCCTTGGTAAGGATTTCTCATAATTGATATTTCCTTGTACAGGGCATGACAAAAATAGAAGATCAATGTTCAGATAGCATACAATGGTGATATAAATGATTGGTTATAACACATTCTTACAGTAAACTGCTTGTATTTTGATTATACTTCAGTTCATCCTTAAATACTTGCCACTTGTGTCTTAAATTACCTTAGTATTTACAATGTTGGTCAACATAAGTTTATAATTGGTCATACATTTCCAAGTGCTACAGATAGAGGTGAAGTTGTGTGTAAGGAATTTATCTATAATAACTAGAAAGTGTGGGGCATGCTCTATAAACTAAGTTAACTATTTACAGAGGCGTCTGTAAACATTTGAAAGGTGAAAACATACTAGGTATCCTTATTTGTATGTATTTCTAATTTCATTTAAAGAAGCTAGCATTGAATATTCTTCTTACATTTTTGTCCTAAAGTTTTAAACATTTCTTTTTGTTTTCAGTTCCTCCTGGAGTGATACAAAATGGAGCCCGCGTTCTGAGTAGGGGAATGTTCTCTGGAGTTAGGCCATTGCCAATCAACCCGATTGGAAGCATGGCTGCTGCAGTAAGGTAAGAGCAGAAGAATACAGAATAAGTGTTAAAGCAATGTTTTTTTCCACAATAGATACAGAGGAGAGGTATGAGTGCTTGCTGCTTCCAAAGTCTTGGTGCTAATTTTTATATCCCAGATTAGAGAAGAAGGCTTTGTTTTGGATTGGTGTTTTTTTTTTTAAAGTTCTTACACTCCAAAGCAAGGGACTTTGTTGTACTTTCATTTCCTTGAAAAGCAGGATTGTACATTCACTAATACGCATTATAGATTCAGCTCTTTTTGCTGGTGTAAACTGGCAGTCAGCAACCTTTTTGCTGCTGGAAGGCAGAATGACATAGCTCAGGTCCGAAGTGGGGCCAGTGCTAGCACCTGCCACACCACTGATGAAGCTCCCCACTATCTGGCTATGGCATGGTATGGGCAGAACCCCCCCCCCCACCTGGCTGTGGCACAACACAGACTTCATACAGACATTCCATTTCTCATGGCAGAGGCACTTTTCTCCCACGGGCAACCACAAGTATACAGATATTTGGGCATTTTCTCACATAGTAAAAATGACAGTTCCAGGAGAAAAAATAACCTGGGAACAACAAGGATTAAATTACTCTCAGGAGAGTTTCTCCTAAGAGAGTGAAAGTCTATAAATGTTATGGTTGCTCTCAGAAGGGAAAATAGTCTTTCAGCATCCCCTTCCCCCAAGAGACTGTCACTTGCTGTACTCTGCTTCTCCAGCAAGGTACAGAACACATGCCCTTCACAATCCCCACATTGTTGCAAGGAAACATGGGCTAATTAAGGGAGCCTGCAGAGCATGCTAATGTGTGCACATCCCCTCTCCCCCTGGCTGCACAAAGTCAACACTGCAAGCTCTCAGCTCTTAAGGGCTTCAGCATTCACATGACTCTGGATAAGTTTTTCTACTAGGAGAACAAATCTGGGAGAATTCTCCCAGATTATTTGAATGTCTGTACACAGCCACAGTATAAGCACCGCAGGCTGTATCTTCTCCTCAGGCCATAGGTTGCTAATCCCTGGTATAAGCAAGTCTTTTATTATTTCTACTTAAAATGCATATGTTTATGTATTGGAAAGATCCTAAATTTTTCTCCTCAGGTTAAATATTATGCGTCATCTAACCAGCAGCGTGGAGGTGTCTTCACATGGTTTCTCCTGGCTTTTAGGAGGAACCTGCAGTTCAGGGTTTTGCCACCACAGAGGAAGTCTGAGCAAATGCACAAAGGTTTGCTAGAAGACTGGAAAGTGTCCAGACAAACTGTGTAGCACTGGTGAGGCCTCTCTTTGTCTGCATGTGATAGTCTTTCCTGCCAAATGGTGTTAGCCTGGCCATCTTCTAGCTTTGTTGCAACTGACTGCCCAGCAGTCTGTATTCTGCTCTGCTGGGAATCACAGGGCTATCAGATTGTATTGTTAATCATATTTTTAAAGAATATGGAAGTCATTGTAAATGGAACATTTCTGAGCTCTGCGTCACCCCTAGCTCATAGATGTGGGCCACACAAATATCTTTGTTCCATAATTTGAGAGCTTTATGTAGGAGATGGGGATGACATCAATGTAGCAACCTATTCTTCCTTCCTTCCCCTGACCACCTGAAGACTTCAGCGGTTTTGATCACTCTGTTGTCATTGCTGTGCAGGGCATCACAGAGCTTGAAATATTTATGCTATGGAAGAAGTTTTCTCCCCGCAATTTGTCTGCTCTCATTGTTTCCAGCAGCTGGAATAGTGCCTTCGTCCAGCTGGCTGGTAATGAAAAAAACAGGAATCTAGGGATTTCCCAAGTGCAGTCAGTGGCTTCCCTCTCACTCTGGCTGAGAGAGAAGCACTTATAAGTAGTTTAATGCAGGCAAGTTTCTAATTCTTTTTGTTCTGTTCTCTGGGCCTTAGGCAGTATTAGAAATAGCTTGCTGCAAATGCATTCTGAGTCTGCATGATGTCTGCTCGTACTCAGGGACTCCTACAATACTCCTTTTCCTGCTCTAAGAAAAAGCAAGCAAGCCATGACAGAATCTAAGAAACCAGGCAATTTTTTCAAACATAAAGAGATTTCTCTGTAGTAGGACAAACTGTAGGCAATTTTATTTTGCCTTCTGGCTGATAGGGACAATAGCTTTGGAGTTCCTGAGGAAAGACCAGTCTTATTGACAGCATTGTTCTGAATAGTTGTAAGGCCCTCCCCAGCAAAGCTCAAACTTGTCATCACTTCACTGCAAAATTATTACTCTATCTCTTGATGGTATTTTGTTCTACTCCTTGGTTATCCATGGTAACATCAACCAATCTGTTAAACTGCCATAACTCCACATCAGACCTGTAACACTAGTTACTATCACCATGGCACTTACTGAATATAGCATTAGCTTCCATAAGTGCTACCTTGCTCTCTGCCTCTCCTGCTGTTAGGAAAGGAATGCCTCTCTCTAGCTTCGGTCTTTCTTCCTCGCTGTCAGAGGACTGCACCCGCTATTGCCTGTCAGAGTTGTCTAGGGAATGAGTCTGGCCAGACTTGCAATAAAATCAACTTCTTTCTGCAGGAGGTTGCTGGGCTCTAGTTGTTTGGATTCTGCACTGTAGGATGGAGGTCAGCAACATTTTCTGTTAGTGGGTTGGAGCTAGGACCTAGCCACTACCACCACTTTTGCTTGCCACCCAGCCACAGTGCAGCATGGTTGAAGGTGTCTACCACTTGTCTGTGGTACAGCGTGGCCAAAGCCCCCCACTACCAAAATGCTGCCAAAGCCCCTAACTCTATAGGCCATATTCAGCTCATGCTGTAGGTATGTAATGTGGAACTGTACAGCAAAATGGAGTGCAAAATGATTTCAGAACCCAACCCCCATCTGGAGATGTGTTCATATTGTTCATTAATAAACATGAGAAAAATAGAAATAATTAAACCTTTTTCTACCACCTACCCTGCAGAGACTCCTATCATAATTCACCAAGAACATAAAAGCTGCCTTGCCTTTAGGCATAAGATTCTTTAATATGGTTTATCTCCCTGCTCTTTGGCTATCGTAAGGGGATTTCTACAATAGGGTCCCAGAGACAATATCTCTTCCTTAACAACTGCCCTCATTGGTTCTGTTCATTTATCCTCCTTCTCTGGAAAAACCAGACAAATCCTTTTTCCTAAGTTCTTCCTCACATTATATCTCCTTGGAAAACATGAAACCAAGAGGAAATACAGGTTCTACACACAGATATTAGAAAATGAGGTCTAAAAGGTGTTTTCCTCCTTTAAAGTTTGGTGGTTTTGTTAGCTCTCCAGTTCTGTTCATGTGTAATTTTTTTAAAACTGTTCTTTCTGGCATTCCTAATGGCAATAGGTTCTGTTGCCTAAGTAGTTATCCTGCAAAAATATTCAATTGTTATTTGTTTGTGCTAGTTGTATTGAGAGGTAGTTAGGACTCATCTTGTGCACAAATACTGTATGGGCATGTCTACGCATCACTGTACAACAACATTACTAAGGTGCTATACTTTTAGTATGGGTGGTTAGTTTGCCATGTGTGCAGCTCGTGGTTAGATTTTGCCACTAGGTTACAATAGTGACATGCTATACTGGAGGAGCATGCCACTGTGACGACACAGTTGCTGAACACGTGTAGACCCACATGATTGCTTCATTGCCATACTGCACCATATGGTAATGGAGCATGTCACTAGATCACTGTAGGGCGATATGAAGACCCGGCCTGTGTCCTTGAATTTTGGCACTTGTATTTTAATACTCTTGTTTGGAGTGGTTTATAATACCTATAGGTGGAGCAGTCTGTTTCTCTCTTGCATCAACTTTGTTCAACGCGGTAAGAACTAATTAGGTTCATGCACTTACAGATTTTGAAAATATTTTTATAAGAATACCAACAGAATCCCTGTCTTGTCTGTCTCATGGGAAAGACCACTGCTTTTTTCTGGTAATGGGAAGAGCCTTCATGAAAAATCCACTGGACTGTAAAGCAAAGGAAAACCTTTGGGGAGTGTACATGTTTGCAGGAATGTTCTTTTACACAGTAACTTGTGCAGTGTTTGTATCCTCATGGGTCATCCTGTCTATCTTTTGGTAATGAAGTTCCCCAAATACCCCACAAGAGCATTCTGATAGCTACTTGATAGACTGTTCTTTTACTTCTTTATGCCCTGATAAGTTGTCTTTGGTATGCGGCCAAAAACTATATTGGCTTTCTATGTTGTCCTGTTACGTATATATGTAGCTACTATTGTCACTAGGTTTTCAGGTTTTTCCTCCCCAGTTCAGTCTGTTTTGTTACTTCCTATCCACAGCTCAGTACCTTATATCCCTTTATATTATATTTTTTTCTTGTCCACACTTAGGTTTGCAGACGTAAAATGTTCAATATGATTTGTAGCATACCTTGACTTCTTGATCAATACAATTAAACAAAGGATACTTTCTCTATATAGTCCATAGAATGAAGTGGTCACAAAAAGATTAAATGTGCATGATTCCAGTATATTACTTTGTTGTGTGGAGAGCCATGATCATCTGGTTTTAGTCGCAGAAAGTTTGGTTTTATGTTGCTGTTGCTGTTGTAGTTGGATAATTGCTTGATCAATATGATAGCTGTGGAAGAGACCAAAGCCAAAGAATTTTATGTTGAAATCACTTTAGCTTCTGATGTATTACCCCCTGCCAGTTTCATTCAATTGAGCAGTTTACTGAAGTGTTCCTTTTTTACACTGGAAGCACTGAAAGGATTGTTGTTTTTCTCTGTTTCTGTACAAGTTACCTGTTTGGCTACTCTTCCTGTCAGAGAGAACAAATTGGTAAGTGATCAGATGTAATCACTTCACCTTTTGTGAACAAAATAAGGTGCAACTGAACAAAGTTGCTTGACTAAAGCATGTTATACAAAAACATTGAAATCAAGACAAATCCACCACTTCACATGAATAAAGATTAGCCATTAGAGTCATTATGTTGTAGTGCATTTGGCTTAAATCGCATAAATAGATCTTTTGTTCCGAACTAATCTGCAAATGGGAAAAACATCCTTCACTGTTTTACTTTGTGAATCATACTCCAATGTTAAGTCTCCACAAAATGTAACCGGGTGTACTTGGATTGCCAATTTCTTTAGCTTATATTTGCACCACTTATAGCTTTTGTCACCAGTATTTTCCACATTGTAGCCAACTAGTGCGAGAGCTACCACAAAATAGCAAGGGAAAATATGACCTCAAAGCTGCGCAAAGTATAAGAAGCTTTTAATAACACAAATGAGCAATGTGTTTTGTTTTGTTTTTCTTTATGCACCCCATCACTGTAGTATTACAGGGGCACAATGATGTTCCAGCACTTAAGCACATGTAAAATCAGGTGTTACTTTATAAGAAGATGAAATATGAGCAAGAAAAGCAAGTTGCCCCTTTAGATTTTGTAAAAACACCACTGAAGGGTAAGCTCTTTATTGTGCTTTAAATGTAAGCCCTGACTTAACTGCCTAAAGGAAACAAGTTTTCACTGCCTGGGACTTTGTTGGAATGCCCAGCCTGAAGTCCTTATGCAAAACATCTGATCTGACAAAATGGTGCTCTGTCAGATATGAATGAATCCCAAATCACAAGAGTCGTTATCGGTTACAACCAATGCTGTCCTTACACCCTCTTTATATATTATATTTATGCCACTGTTAAGGTGTTACTCACAGCATAAATGGGAATGGTGCTACGCATGCACCTGACTTAAGGCATCATAAAAGGGGGAATGAACCCTAAAAATGTATCGCATATAATGTAGAACACTTTCATGACTTGAATTTAATATGTGGTCGGTGCTGGATAATCAGCTGATTTGTTGGGCCAGCTGGAGGTTGGGTGTGGGAAGCTAAAGAGCTTCCCCCTGCCTGAGGCTTTAAACCTTGTGTTGAACTTCCCAGTGTTGGGAAGCAGAGGCTCATGGGGAAGGGGGAAGAGGGAAGCCTTTGGCTTTAAATCCCACACACAACAGCACTGGGTGGTCAGTTCAGTATGGGGGAGCAGTATTCACAGAATCAGGTGCCCCCCCACCCCCCAGGCCACCAACAGATCTAGGGGTGATCCATCTTGTACAGATGCCCTAGCGAGGTGCAGTGAGCAGCCAGACCTCCATTCCTGTGGCAGGGGTACAGAGGCTTGCCTGGACTGGCATATATGGCATAGCAGGAGGCATGTTTGTTGGGATCATTGATTAGATCCCGTCATGCCTTTAAATGAACATTTGCCAGCAACCTTTGCAGCTGAAAGTATATTTAGAGATAGCAAAGTGTGTGGAATTTGGAATTAATGCACTCGTACTGCTTTCCATCCACTGGGCCCCTTCTGCAGTAGCTGAAATTTCCCTGTGGCTGCTTTAATTATCTGAAGCATTTTTCTTTGCTTAACCATTCTTGAGGCAGTTGTGTTTGGGTAAGGCTTCATGTCCTACGTGACCCACAGGACTGGGCCAAATCCTCAGCTGGTCTAAATCGGTGACTCAGTTGAAGACAAATGGTGCTGTGTCAGTTTCTACCAGAGACCCTGGAATTATGTATCATTATCTCCTGACTGCTACAGCCAGTGTGGCATCTCTTGTGATATCTGTATAATTTGATGTTAAGCTCATTTTATTTTAATCTGCTCTCAAAAGCATGATTGGAATGTTGTAGCTGCGATGGTGCAGGAATTGTTGAGGCAAGGGTTTTTTGTGGTATCTTTTATTGGACCAATTATGTAGTTGGGAGAGTTGCTGGACAAGCTTTTGGCCCTTAGGTGTCCTTCCTCAAATTGGGACCTGAAAGCTTCTCTCACAGCTGTCCATTTATACAATTGGTCCAAAAAAAGATATCACAAAAACTTTCCCTCAAATATATGATGTGCTGAAGGTGTTAGTGGGTGGGGAAACAAATGGGGTCTTAAGGTACAAGAGGTTTTGGCTCTTGATACCTTGAAAGCAACTGAATTACTCACAAGAAAGTGAGGTATGATATTCTACATTTAAAAAAGAAAAAAGAAAAAGGTTAAGATTAGTCTTCTAAAATGAGTATCAGATCTAAATGCCTGCTCAAGAGAGACTAGTGCACTTTCTGTAAAGGAGCCATATGATTGCTCAGAGCTTCAGTATGAATCAGGAGGTAAGCCTGTTGAGAGTCTCTGGATTAGGGTCAGAGGGGAGAGCAACCAGGATCTTGTCATGATGGGAGTCTGCTATAGACTACCAGACCTGGAATAAGTGGTTGGTAGACTTCCTTCAAATAGCTAGTGGAAGTTTTCCAGTCACAGGCCCTGGTTCTCATGGGGGACTTCAGTCACCCCACCATCTGCTGGGAGGACAAGCCAGCAGCACACAGGCAACTCTTGTAGAACGTTGGGGACACTTCCTGATGCAAGTGCGGGAGCAGCCACCTAGGGGCCATGCTCTTTCTGACCTACTGCTCACAAACAGGAAAGAATTGGTGGGGGATGTACTAGTAGATGGCAACTTGAGCAATAGTGACTACATACAGGATGACTGAGTTCAGGATCCTGTTGAAAGGAAGGATGGAGAGCCAACAGAGTAAAGACCCTGGGAAGAAAAGCAGACTTTGACTCAGTCAGGGAACTGATGGGCAGGATCCCTTGGGAAGCCAAACGGAGGGGGAGAGGAATCCAGGAGAGCTGGCTGTACTTTAAAGAAGCCTTACTGAGAGTGCAGGAGCAAACCATCCTGAAGAGCAGCTTGCCTTAGTAGGGAAGTCTTCAGTAAACTAAATCACAGAAAGGAAGCTTATGAGAAGTGGAAACATGGACAAACAACTAGGTAGGAGTATACGAGTGGTGTTTGGATATGCAGGGATGAATCCAGGAAGATCAAAGCACAATTGGAGTTGCAGCTAGCAAGGGATGTGTGAAGGGTAACAAGAAAGGTTTCTACAAGTATGTCAGTAACAAGAGGACGATCAGGGAAAGTATGAGTCCCTTATTGAATGGGGGAGGCAACCTAGCAACAGAGGATGCAGAAAAGGCTAAAATACTTAGTGCCTTTTTATCTCAGTTTTCACAGGCAACATCAGCTCCCAAACTACTGCACCTGGCAGTACAGTTTGGGGAGGAGGTGAGCAGGCAACAGTAGTAAAAGAACAGGTTAAAGACTGCTTTCAAAAGCTGGACACATACAAGTCCATGGGGCTAGATGGGATGTACCTGAGGCCATAGGTTACTAGTAGGGGGTGCATGTTCTCCCCGATGGGGACGGTACCCCCTCCCCCCTGTCAACCGACACTGATACTGTCAGTAGGGCTCATGCCCCCCCGACAGGGCCACCACTGTTGGCGGCTTCTGCGGGTGCCCCCCAGATTCAGGAGGCACCAGTCACTCATGCCTGGGGCTGCTGAGAGAGTTGACTGATGTGATTGCAGAGCTGCTGGCTATTATCTTTGAAAACTCTTGGCTATCAGGAGAGGTCCCAGATGATTAGAAAAGGACATATAGTGCCCATATTTAAGAAGGGGGGTGGGGAAAGAGGATCCAGGGAACTACAGATCAGTCAGCCCACTTCAATCCCTGGAAAAATGAAGCAGATCCTCAAGGAATCCATTTCTGAGCACCTGGATAAGAAAGTGATTAGGAGCAGTTGACATGAATTCACCAAGGGCAAGTCATGCCTGACCAGCCAGATTACCTTCTATGATGAGGTGACTGGCTCTGTGGATGTGGTGGTACACCTTGACTTTAGCAAGGCTTTTGATAAAGTCTCCCACATTTTTCCTAGCCATCTGAGGAAGTACGGTCTGAATGAATGTGTACTGTAAGAGGGGAATAGAAAACTGACTGCATCAGGCTCAGAGGGTAGTGATCAAGGACTTGATGTCTAGTTGGCAGCTGGTATCAAATGGAGTGCCCCAGCAGTTGGTCCTGGGGTTGGTTTTGTTCAGTATCTTCATCAGTGATCTGGAAGATGGCATAGAGTGCACTCTCAGCAAGTTTGCAGATGGCACCAAGCTGGGGGGAGTAGTAGATACACTGAAGAGTAGGGCTAAGGTTCCAAGTGATCTAGACCAGTGGTTCTTAACCTTTTTCACACCGAGAACCATTAGCATAATTATTAGCTTGCTGCAACCCACAACCCCCTGGCCCCAACCCACACAGTCTTTCCTGTTTGCTAGGACAGTAGCAAAGCACTGGAACAGGCTACACAGAGAGGTTGTGGAGGTTTTTAAGACCTGGCTAGAGAGAGCCTTGGCTGGGATGATCTAGATGGAGATGGTCCTGCTTTGAGCAGGAGATGGAAGTCTCTTCCAAACGGAGGAGGCTTTCTGCACCATGGTGAGGTGTGAATCTCCTTCCCATTTGGGATAGAGGAAAATATGATTTCAGATTTGGGGTGGGAGGCTGGGGAATGAATCCTGCATTTCCCACCTAATCATATCTTAGCAACTCTGTATCCTACCCAGTTCCTCACGCTACTTATAATGCCATCAGTGTTCTCCTGATGCTAAGGTATTCAGTAAAATGACTCTGCTGAGGTAAACAGTTCAGCGCTGGGTCTAGAGTAGCCAGGTGTTCTGAGTTTGTTCTGAGGACAGCTCCACCTTAGGTCAGCAATGTCAATCTTGTAGGGAATAAGAAGGAAAGAAGCAGTCTTCACAGCTGGACTGCTCTAACAAGGGGGATTGTGGCAGAAGGACCATAAAGGATTTGGGATGATCAGCCCTGGTCTCTGATGCTGAGGAGCAGCCAATCCTAGAGAAGTGCTTTGGATTTGTCTTTCCTGCATTTGCTTCTCAGTAGAATCAAACCACAGCGCAGACATACATTTTAGCCCATCAAAGTGTATAGACTCTACTTGAAGTGTATAGGAAAGTCTGTTATCGCAGTGTTAATGACTGTATCTGTTAACATTCCCACTGATATAAACATTAGCCCAATGAACTGTATGGTAAATTATGAGCCTTTTGGTTTTGGACTAATATTGTGCATAGTTTGTACTCTGCATAAGTAGGTACACAAGTGCTGCTTAAAAGTGTATTTGTGCTAAATCCTGCATCAGTTTAAGAAAAAAAACAATTCATCTGAAAGTGTTTTGAAATTTGCCCTTCACTTCCATGAGCTCAGGGAGAGCAGGGTCTAACAGTAGGAGGAAGGTGGTAGAAGTTGGGGGAGCAGAGGGCAAGGGCCACCTGACCACCACCCAGATTTATTTTCCCTGCTGTAGCAGGGGGAGGGGGACAAAAACAAGGCAGATCTACAACAATTAAATTCTAATTCTACCTGGAAAATTGTAAGAAATGTATACAGTTTTCACATATAGAATCTAATGGTTTGGGAGGGTTGTCTCATAATCAGGGTTGTCTTATATTCCAGTAAATATGGTACTATGCCTAAAAAGACACTGCTGCCTGTTTTAAGATTAAATCATTAATGTATATGTACAAAGACATACAATGAAGTAAACTTCTTTTGCTTGTAAAATCTGACCTGGTATCAGGGAAAAGTGTTCTTATTTTATATGCTGGCTTTAGTTTACCTACTTCTAATGTTTATTTTTCTTAAATCACTGATTTCATGCAATAATAATTACATGAAATGAATAGAAATAACCATGGCACATAAAAGTGCTAAGGCATAAGCAGAGATAGGAGCCAGTTCCATCTGAAAATAACTATAGTTTACATATCTAAAGGAGCTGGTACGTACGGTATGACCATATACATCAGGGGTGGGCAATTATTTTGGGTGGAGGGCTGCTTGATGAGTTTTGGCGAGCTGTTGAGGGCTGCGTGGGTAGTCCCGCCCCTTCCATTGCCACACCCTTTGGTCGCCATCTTGGGACCGGAAGTCCCATCCCTGGCCCCGACCTTTGCCACCGGAAGTCCCTTCCCTTGCAGAACTTACCAGGTGGCAAGGGGTTGTGACCCCTCTAACATCCTGCTCCAGCAGTGGGGTTTCAGGGGCATCAGACCTCCCCCAGAATGAAGCCAAAGCAATTGAGTCAAGAGCTGTATGCACAAAATCTTTCCGAACAAATCATTTTAAAAAGGTAGAGATAAAGTATCATATACTAAAAATCAAACATCTATTATAACAGATTTTAATTTTTATTAAAAAAAAAATAATTTGAATAGTGATTAACTTAACACTCCCGAAAACAACATGACAAACATACAACTGTAATATAAATAACTTAAAATGATTAACTTTTAATCATGCCGCAGATGGAGTACTATGTCCAGTTCTGGGCGCCGCACTTCAAGAGGGATGTGGACGGCCTCGAGAGGGTGCAGAGGAGGGCCACTAGATTGATATGTG
>JAGPOW010000304.1:30379326-30406426 GCA_030014935.1 Caiman crocodilus
TAGATAGGTACTTGGCTGAGGTCCTGTGACCCTGGCACTCGTTCCTGCCATTGGCGGGGGGTCAGACTAGATGGCCTGCTCTAGGCCCCTTCTGACCCTTGATACTATGATAACTTGAAGATAAACAAAGGAACTCAATGTGATGAATGAAGCCTCTGATGTTGACCAGAAAATCAAAATCAAGCGTCATCTCTGTTGTTGCAATGCGGAATACAGCTGCAAAAGGTGGTCATTGCACCCCACAGTGCATCAGAAACCAGCCCAGCCTGCCCTTTCCCTCACCTGTAGGGCAGGACCCAGCTCAGCTCCTCCTTACCTGCGGGACAGAAAAATGTAGCCCAGCTTCCCTTCCCCTAACCAGTACTGGTCACTAGACCCCTCCCGCAAGCAAGGACACAGCCTACCCCATCAGGCCCCAGACGTCAAAAGCTGGCCAGCCCCCGATCACTGGTGCCACCCATCACTGGTGCCGGCCATGCTGGCCAGCCACCCACTACTGGTGCCAGCATGACCTGGTCCCGACCCATCCCAGCCCCAGCATAGCAGAAGCCAGCTGAGGCTCAGGTCCCCTAACCAGCACAGCACCCTCCGATGCTGCAGGACCCCTCTTGTCCCAAGCAACAGAGGGTTTAGCCACAGCTTTCCCTCCCTGGCAGGGCTCTGCCAGCCCATCCCATCCCCTATCAAGCAGTGGCTTCCGCAGGTGCTGCTGCACTTCCCCCTACCTGTTCCAGCTGGTCCCAAAAGGAGGAGGCTCCACCGCGGCTTCTGGTGGCCAGTGCCGACCTAGTCGGGCTTCTCCCATCCCCAGCAGCATGTGGGAAGCTGATTTCATCTGCATGCTGCTCCAGATGGGGCAGACCTGGCTGGGTCTTCCCTGGCCAGGTAAAGTGGCCTGCAGCTGAAGTCAGCTCCTCACATGCTGCTGGGGCTGGGAGGAGCCTGGCTGGGTCTGCACCAGCCAGCAGAAGCGCTGGTGGAGCCGTGTGCCACTCAGGACTGACCGGTGCAGGTAGGGGGAAAGTGCAGTTGAGCCCCTGCTGCTCGGGCTGGGTTCACCCTGTCCTGAGCAGCGCACAGCTCCGCCACCACCTCTCCTCCCTGGTGCTGACTGGGCCGGAGCTGCAGCCCAGCTGCTGCTTCCCTTCCCCAGTGCCAGCCCAGCCCAATCCTGCATGGCCCAAGTGGCATGGCACAGGGAAAGCCTGTGCTTTCCTGCAGGGCAGGGCCCTTTCCAGTCCCGTGCAGCAAAGCAGTACCCGACCGAGACACTTTCCCCTCGATGGTGCCACAGGTTCTGGCCCAGCGCCCCTGCCCGTCTCAAGCTGCAAACCTGGCCTGAGCCAGGGGCGGGGTGAGGCCAGCTGGGGCAGGCTGAGGTCAGGGTTGGTTGCCTCGCAGCTGGAACCCAAGGAAACAGCCTGAGGTGCTGCAGCCGGCAGTTGTTGCCACCAGAGGCTTTTAGAGAGTCAACCGACTATCACGTGGGTTTGAAAGGGCTTTGTGGAGCGGAGGGAAGTGCTTGGCGGGCCGGATCTGGGCCGTATTTTGCCCACCTCTGATATAAGTGTATGTTCTTAATTCTACTGTTTTGCACTAAAACAATCAATTTGACAACAGTAAAATAATCGGTGCTTGACCTGTACTATCTTGCTGTATTATCCAGAGTGAATAATGGAATCCAGAGTGAATCCATTGGGGAGGCAATGGACAAAAATAGTTGCTGACTTTAAACTTTCTTCCTCTGCAGATGGAAAGGGTCACATTAGTCTTACCTCTAAATCTGTTACTGATATAGACACAGCATTCTCGTTAGTAGCCATCATTACATGATTCATATTTGCTGTGTTCCTTTGCATACAATTATGGTATAAAATCTTCCTGTAAGAGTTTCTGTCAATAGCATAACTGACTTAGCAGTGTTGACTTTTACTTTGTAACCCTTTAATAGGGTCTCTTCATGCAAGTGAGCTCTACTTATGTTTAATTTGCTTGCTTGTTGCCCTGTCCTCTGGGATTCACTGCTATCTAAATATGTTCTACTACTCTTCAGTGAATGTGACATTTTTTGGAGCGTCTCCATAAGTTGCAATGATGTTGACATTATAAAATTGAAGACTGTCAAAGTGCAGAAGAAAATGTGGCATGTACCACTTTCTCTGGGTTTTTTAAATGGAGAATTATCTCTTGCATATAAAAACAAGTATCTTTCTTCCAGAGGGATTCTAAACTTGTGTTCAGGTAGGACTCATGTCACCCATCAAAGAAATGCAACCACTTTGTGTGGAAATGAAGTAGTTATTTAGCTGCAAAACTGTTCATCAGTGTAGGACAGACTGCAAACAATGAAGTATCCTATTGAAGCTACTAGCAGGATTAAAATGGCCATAATTATTTACATAATTATTAACATTTAGGTAGGACATTTGTGCCATTACCCTATATCCTGTGTTGGCACTAGATTTGCAACCCAGCCCTGATGCCTTGCTCCAGCTGAGCATAACCTTCAGACCAACCACAATTCCTCCAGTTGATAATAAGCAAATTTTATTGATACACTGTGATAGGAAATAAGAGCAATACAGGCAGAGCAAGCAAGATGATTACAACATACATTACCCAAACTCCCCAGCGCTCAGAATATACACAAGGCATGTGGTCTGTTTGTCTGGTACATAAACACTACTCTGAGGTTCTTTGCTTGAATGTCCGACATCAACAACCTTGGAGGTCGGAGGCTGATGCCAACTGCCTGCTTGCTGTTGTGAAAACTCCTCTTTTTGTATTCTTTCTTCTCCAATGACTCGTCATCTTTGTACAGCATGAATTGGTATTCCTGTGGCAGTCATAATGTCCCCGTTCTGTTTTGTCAGCCAAAATCCTATTTTCATAAATCTGTTACATGCACACATCCTCATTTGGGCTTTACTGGTATCCTTTTAATTTGGTAAGTCCCCCAAAACCAGATAGCCCAATGGCTTGTGTAAGTGGGCACTGTAGCCCTAGAGCCAGGCCTACCTCTGTTATGAAAATAATGTCTAGATGTTTTCAGTTTCCCAGGATGTGTATATTCATTGGCTGCAGATACTCTGTCTTCCCTGAAGACTGTGAAACTGAGAGACAAAACAGGCTTTTAAAAATCAGTTAACCCTTACTGGTGCCCTGGACCATTGTTCTAATTCAATATCTATTTTACCTACAACTCGATTCCTAAAAGCAAACGTCTACTTATCATTTTCTAGCCATCTCCCCCAAGCCCTCCTCCTGCTACCTGAACAACTAGAAGTGTTCTGAGATTTTTAACATCCTTTAAGAATGAGGACTTCCATTTTGTCTCATCCAAAAGATAAACAGTATGAAGCACAATGCTCATTCACACCATACTGGGGAAATTGGTTCGTTTCTGACAGGAAGAAAATGACTGACTAGAGAATCTACCCTATGGGGAGGAAGGAAGAGCAGCACCAGAATAAAGACACTGGACTTCAGAAAAGTTGATTTTAACAAGCTCAGGGAACTTGTGAGCAGGATCCTCTGGGAGGCAACTGTGAGGGGAAAGGGAGTCCAGTAGAGTTGGCTGTACTTTAAGGAGGCCTTCTTAACAGCACAGAAGCAAGCTTCCTGATGCAATGAAAGAATGGGAAATGCCACTGGAGACCAGCCTGGCTAGCCAGCAATCTCTTCAATTAGTTGAAACTTAGGAAGAAATTGTATAAAAAGTGGAAACTTGGTCATAGTACTAGAGGGAAGTATAAGAGAATTGCATGGGCAATCAGGGAGAAAATTAGGAAGGCTAAAGCACAATTTGAGATGCAGCTGGCAAGAGAAATAAAAAGGCATGTCAAAGAAAGAGGAATACCAAAGAAGCTGTGCATCCCTTACAAAATGTGGAAGGCAACCTAGTTATGGTCAATTCAGAGAAGGCTGACATGCTTACTACCTTTTTTATTTCAGTCTTCACACATGGGACAGCTACCAGATACTAAGTGCAGTTGGTTAAGACTGGAAAAAAGACAAACAAGTAATGGCAGAACAGGGAGGGATTACTTAGAGAAGCTAGATGCTTTCGAGTTGGCAGGGCTAGATGGGGAATACAAAAACAGTCAGGGGCCTGGGAAATAGGACTTGTGAGAACAGGCTGAAAGAGCTAGGGATATTTAGTCTGAAGAATAGAAGACTGAGATGGAGATTTGATAAGTTTTCAAATACCTGTGTTGAAAAGTAGCTTAACTGAAGGGTGATTATAAAGAAGATGGAGATGAGTTGTTTGTTGTCTGTGGCTGTAGGGAACAGGACTAGGAACAGTGGCTTCAAGCTTCAGTATAGGAAATGTAGATTGGGAATTTTTAAGATTTTCTGAGAATACGAGTAGTCAAGCATTGGAATAGGCTACCTAGCATAATTGTGAAACCTCCTCCGTCCTTGGGCATTTTCAGGAGCAGGTTAGATAGACACTTGGATGGGATGGTTTAGTCAGGTTGATTCTGTCTTGAACAGGGTGCTGGACTAAATTACCTTGTGAGGTCCTTTTCAGCCCTGCTTTCCTATGATCCTATTTCCATTGAAATCAACAATAGATTTTTTTATTTGGTTGTTTCCCCCCACCCCCTCCATGACAATAGAAGCAGACCATAAAATGGCCAATCCTATTTCTGATAATACCACACAGTAATATAATCATGGGATGCATACTTAAAGTGTTTTAAAATGTTTATGCTGCAATTGTGAATTTATAAATTAATGATATTGTAAAATCTAGTGGAGTTGAGGTCTAGCAGGACCTTCCATTATCAGATAATGAAAAGAAACAAAGCACTTAAACACAATCTTCATAGCAAGTTAGGGACACTATTCAAACAACTTGAAAAGGTACCGGTCCCTGGAAAGATGAAGTTTTGGGCTATGTAGAACAGCATATACAGTCACATTTTATTGCATTATTTTAAGCAGTTTTTTTCACTACCGTTATGTTGAATTTAATGTTCTTAAACATTCGTCTATCTATTTCTTTAGAAAGAAACCAAAATATCCAAAATGAAAGGATTTAAAAAATATATTTTATAAAGTTTATTTTTTTAATGTTTCTGTGGTGAAAGAGAGATTATGACTATAGTTCTTTGGCTATGCAGCCTCTATGTACATGCTTCACCTGTGTGTCTTTTTTCAGTTTGAAAAAAAGATTACAAGGCACACACTCTTGTTTTGGTATTGATAAATGCTAAATGACTAATTGAAATGGTGTCACTTAAGTCTTGAGCAGAAGTATACACGCTGGGTAAATTTGAGCCTGATGCATATTAACTAAAACCCAGTGGAAATACAGCCATTGACAGCTATTTGACCCAGAAGATCACAGTGTTCTTTTGTTAGTAAAAGTCTGAATAAATAAGAGCAATATAAAAGTTAAAATCTTTCAGAAGTGTGTATACAGTAGAAATGGATTAGATGCTATCTTTGTTCTACTCATATTAGCCTAACAACATCAATTATAGGGAAGTCTTTCACAGCCGATGTTTTCCCTTCTAATCTCATTGGTACACTTCCCTTTCTTCTTGTTTCTATAACACTGTTTTTGTTCCTGTGCTGTTCTGTGGACCTCCTTCTCTTTGTTTTCCTTTTGTAGTGAATCTGTATTCCCAGAGGGAGCTATCTCCTCCGCAGTAGCTTATTTTCCCGCAGGACACTGCCTCTGTCTGTAATCCTAGGCATTTTCTTCACTCTTTATGCTTTTCAAAAGGAGGAGAGTTTTGACCAAGTCCCTTGGGTCGAGGTTTTTGCTCCAAATTATAGTCCATTTGTGTAAAAGCAAACTACCAGAGTCTCAAGGGGGTTGGGGTCGCCCGCCAAGCAGCAGTTTTTAGTGACATGTGGCCACTCTCTACTATCTAACTGTTGCTTTTTAAATAGTCTTTCAGGACAAACTACCAAATATGACCAATTGTAATAATATGAAAATAGTTACCTTGGTTCCAATCCAGTCTGTTAAAAACCTTGTTTACTAGCAGTCTAGTCAGTAAGTATGCTGCTGGGGTTCCCACCTATTGTGTTCAATGTTTGTTTCTTTGGAGCAAGAATTTATTGTTGGGTTTATATTGAAGATTAGTAGTTTGTGATCTTTATTGAATCAGAGTGCTCAGATTATTAGGTGCCTAGTAAAATCAAGTAACTTTAATTTTATGCTAATTTATGATAATTTTGAGCATCTTTAAATGTAAATTTAAGTTAAAAATGAAGAATATGTCATTTAAAATGCATCACAAGCTTCCTTTTAATGAATGATTTTGAAGAAGTAGGTTATAAATTCACCTTCCAACTAGTTTAGTATGGATGATTTCTTCTTTTAAGTATTTGGCATCCTTTAATGACAACCCCTGCAGTGGCAAGCCTTTGCAAAGTAAATGCAGCTGGCTTGATGCACAATCATGAATGACATTGCATTTAGTTATTAATAATTGAAGGCCCTTTGTCTCTTCCTTCTGGGTCCTGTATATAATTTATGGATCATAAACCTCCTCTAAAATCTAGGGGAAATATTAAATTTTACTGAGAAGGGGCTAGTGAGAGACTTCCTGTGCTAATAGCTAGCTCACTTATTTACACATTTCCTCAGAAATATACCGAATAAAAAATCTAGAATGACTGATTTGCTCTCTTCCAGCCTTGTTTTTATCATTGATTCTTGAAAGCCTATTTCCTACTTCAGCAGTCTTCAAGAGCATTAGTGTTTTGATATATAGCATTCTACACAACTAATTTCTCTTCCATATTATGAAACACTGTCCCATACCTTTCAGAAATGAATAAAGATGTACTTTTTTCCTGTAAAGAAATCACTTCCAGAAATGAGATCTATCCACTGGAAAGCTGATCAACTTTCTGATTACTTAAAATAAAGGGAAAGAAAATGCTTTTTTTGATCTTTGCTACTTGCCATTCTTCTTGAGTTTCTTTGAAAGTAACCTTTAACCTTCACTCCAGTTGCAACACTGGCTTGAAAAACTGGAAGTATTCTAGCTTTCAAATGAATAATGTCATGGTGGCCTTACTTATTTAACAGTAGTTTTTCAAATTACACTGAATATGGCCATGCATTTCTCTCTTAGTAGTCAGGGGTCTGATTACCTGAGAGCTGATTACTCCAGTCCAATTATGTTCACAAAGAGTTGAGAGCATTTAGTACTGCACTAGATTGGGCTCCATTTTAACATCTTTGCTAAAGTCACGACAGTTCCTGTAAGTCGGTAGTAATATTCCCAGTGACTTGCACTGGAATGGGAAGGAAGACATTGATCCTTTTTGGCTTTTAACAAAAATAACTTTTTTTCACTATTTATTATTCTCAAAGTATCCTATTGGAAGTTTGTGTTTCTGGACCTTGTGGCCCAGTTGCAAGTATGTCTCCTCTTTTGATAGAGTAAATTGGTCTTTCTTCAATGTAGGTTCTGACCAGAAAAGTGACGAAAATGACTCCCGATGCACATCTTCTCACTGTGCCTCATCAGATGTCATGACTGCCTAGTTTTATGAACATATAGGGAATTTTGCTACTCGTGGAATCTCGTCGCTTCAAACTAGACCAGAACACCCCCAGATTATTAGCAGGTGTTTTTAATTCCAGAATGTTAGGTAGTCCTGACACATGAGGAGACTAAGAGAAAATGTGTGCATGCCCAGGTCACTAAACTTCCATGTCCATCTGAAAAATAGCAAATGTTTTTTGAAATATTAATTTTTATCGATGATGGATAAATACGAACTGCCTAGATATTGGTTCTTATGAGCATACATTGATTTCTGTGTATTATGCTATTGTATATGGTTTTTGGTTTATGGGACCCAATCCAAAAATCATTTAATTTACTAGAAAAGTTTCCTGTAGTTGACCTCAGTGGGCTTTTCTACAGGTCGGTTGTAATTATTTGATGAACAGCCATGTTTTTGGATTCTCTTCCATTGTTGCATTTCACACAAAAACAGCAGTATGTCCACGTGATTTCTAAGGTTGTTTCCATTGATTTCTTTTTATTTACAGGAATGGGATAGCAAATTGTCGGATGCGGACAGAAAGTGAACAGTCGTGTGGCTCTCCAGTTGTTAGTGGTGATCCAAAGGAGGATCACAACTACAGCAGTGCCAAATCTTCCAACCACAGGAGCACATCGCCTACTAGTGACTCAGTTTCCTCTTCCTCTGCTGATGATCATTATGAATTTGCTACTAAAGGCAGCCAGGACAGCAGTGAAGGAAGTGAAGTTAGCTTCCAGAGCCATGAGAGCCATAGTGAAACAGAAGAAGAGGACAAAAAGCAAAGCCGAAAGGAGACCAAGGATTCTTTAGCTGACAGTGGGTATGCGTCCCAGCACAAGAAAAGGCAACATTTACTGAAGGTGAAAAAAGTACCAAGTGACACACTGCCTCTTAAAAAGAGACGTACAGAAAAGCCTCCTGAGAGTGATGACGAGGAGATGAAAGAAGCAGCTGGATCACTCCTGCATTTAGCGGGAATTCGGTCCTGTTTGAACAACATCACCAATCGGACGGCAAAGGGGCAGAAAGAGCAAAAGGAAACCACAAAAAATTAGAACAAATCTATGATTTGTTTGAACTTAAATTTTGTTTCAGCACGTCAGGTGAATTCTAATGATTTGTGGCAATATCAGCAATTTTTTTAGTTTGTTTTGTTTCTGTTTTTTCTTTATAACTTTTTTTAGTTCCTATTTCTTTTTTTTTTTCTTTTGATCCTTAAGATTTTTATTTTTTAAAGGAGATTAAAGCCATAGAACTCATACTGACACTCAGCTAATTTACAAAAGCTTTTCATTACCTGAAGACAAAAGTAAAAAGCCAAAATCGCCATTGCTTTCTCTGGCTTGTCAAAAATGCATGGTTGAATACACAGTGACATCGGCATTAATGTGATGGGAGTACAATTGGGCACTTGGAAATCCCTAGAAGAGATGTGCATAATTTAGTATCATTCAGGCCTGGCCCTTAAATTAAAATAATGCAGCCTTTTGATTAGGTTTATTAAATGAATGTGAATAAAGAGATTTGGGGGAAAGAAGGAGGCATGCACTCCTCAACACCAAACCCAAGGAACAGCTAGTGGCACTTGGATACAGTTGTGCCATAGAAGTCTTTGGACAACCACGGGTAGCAACTGCACATAGAGTAATGCACTGTTAGTGCTTCATACTATATGTGGCTCATAATGTGAAGACTGATAACTTTAAGTTGTGGAAAATTTGAACTGTGTAAGCAATGGGTTTCAGTGATATAATGAGAAGAAATGTGGGGAGGAGAAATTGTTAGTGATATAGTTGATCATTAAATTCTGTCTTCTATATTACATTAGAAGAATGTTTAAAAAGCCATAAGCCTGAAGATTGGCACTATGTGCAAAAAATAATATGGAAAACAAGCTATGTGTGCTAAACTGCCTGAGTAAAAAGCAGTCAAGTCTAAGCAGCTACAGTAACTATTAAGGAAGGAAATAAATCAGAATCTTTTCCTGTGGATCAAAAATATTTGATCTAACTGGAAAACATGCTGCAAATCCTGCCATTAGTATTATGCTGTATTTCAAAAACAGAATTAAAGCATATTGATGGATACTATAATTTAAAAAGTTCAATAAGAGCTCCTATACTGCCCTCAAAACTCAGCATGCAGTTCATGTCAGTCAGGATTCATCTGTGCAAAAATGACAGCAGATTTCCAGATTCAACCAATGTAGAAAATTCTGATCCACATTGCATGGGTTCCTTTTTTGGGGAGGGGGAAGGGGGAAACGCAAATAAAACACTTTTTTAAATTCAAAGACGACAAAGTTCTTGTAAGGTAAATAATGTATTTAGCATGAAGCATGACTTATTTTCATATAAATATAGAAAATAGAGAAAAAGGCTATGCCTCTAATTTTTAAGCCCTTAGGCTTAGAGTTTTTTGTTTTGGTTTTTTGTTTTGATTTTTGTTTGTTTTTATTTTTTGGGTTTTGTTTTGGTTTTTTGAAGCAGGTGTTTAAGGTTTAACCTTCTTCAGGGACAAACACTGACTGTTGGGGAACTTACTCTGCAATATTAAAAAATAAAAAAAAATCTTCACGCTCTGGTAGGGCTTGGATGGTTGAATTTTACTGCCTTGTCTGCACATTCAGCCCCCTCTCCCTACTTCTCTGTTTTAAAAAACAAAGTATGTCCTTTCTCTGTCTGTACATGTGTAACATGACGCAATAATCTGAGGGCAAATTTAGTAGTGAGTGTGTATGACGGAATTAAGAGAATAATGGGAGGCTTAATTGAGGAAAATTTTGATTTGGGTCAGGAATAGGTAGGTCAGTGAATAGCTTTGCTAATTTGCCATAAGAAAATGAAGTTAGTAGATAGCTGTATTGATGGTGATCAGAGATGCAGCGCAGTGTTAGAAGAAGCAATTCAGGTAGTAGTAGTGCCCCTTGCCTGAAAATGTTGATCATTAAATTAGCATTCCCTTTGAGAGGGGGGAGCGTGTGAAATGATGTAATCTATTCCACTCCAGTTAGTAAATTTGGCATGAAAGCCATCTACACGAAAAATATTCTGAAGGCAAAAGGAGCTGAGAATCCCAGTCCTTCAACAAAATAAAACAAGCTTTTCTCTTTGAAAGGAAATGGGGCTGTATTTCTCTCTGGTGCAACTGCTTCAATCCGTAGTTCTACAGGGATGAGCGTAACCCATGAACAGCAAGTGATGAAAGAGCGATGTGATTGCCCAGTCAATGGAGTGAAATAATAACTGTACTCCAAGACATTTGTTTTTTACATTCAGTTTAAGAGGTGGAAGGGTTGTGAAATAAGTTACAATAAGCCTGCCAGTATTGCTCTGCAAAGTGAGTATTTTACTATGTAGAAAACACCACAACACAAGGGGGCCTCTTATTTGCCTAAGCATGTACTAGGGCCCAAGCCCAACTATATGCCAATTGAATGGTGGTCCATAGGCCAGATTCTGGAGTCTGGCAGACCTGCAAGCAACACAAATTAGGAAGGAGAGATGCAAAGACTACAGAGAACACCGGTGCTCACCTGATCTGAGGACCACTGTGTCCAAGGTTGAATCGAGGTGTAATGTAGAGCAGCAGATAGGATGGTTCTAACTTGCCTTAAGAGGCACAACAAAAATGCCACTGCCAAGGATCAATGCAGAGAACAGGTGCATCAGCCACATCTCTTCCTCTCATACTACATGAAGGTTCCAGGGGCCTCCGTCTACTTCCAGACCCACTGGCTCTACAGCCACAGTCTTCAGAAAGGAGGTAACACAAACACCACCAAAAAGTCTGGCCCTTGGTGTTTCATGGGGTCCTGGGGAGAGTAATTCCAACTTGAAAATACCATAACAACAATTCCCCCAGAAACTTGGTCTAGCACATGCTTGCAGTTGTGTTATTCCATCCTACCAGACTCTTTGATATCAAAAAATACAAAAAGTTACATTTAACATTGAGAGTAGAACTTAGTGGCTTCGTGTAAGTTCCAAGCAATGACTCACTCCTCCCTCTTCTCGAGAGACAATGACATGGCTGCATGCCAGCGGGCTAAACCTGCCTTCAGTCACAACAGTAATTCCAGAGTAACTCTACTGACTATAATAATTACTCCAGATTTACCCCAGTGTTCTTGGCTGAATATATAATGAATACTATTGTTAATCACGGAAGAAAAGTCTTTTGCATAAACGCCTAATTAGACAGGTTGTCTTTTTAAAATATATATTATTTACCGAAGACTTCTAAAGCTCCCTCATGGACTTGCTGGTAAATCTAACATTGGCAGGTATGTTTTTAAATGTGCAGTTTCTCATTCCAGGATTGGTTTGCTAAGGAGATGAAGTTGTGCAATGTTACAGAAGGTGCTTGCAGAACCTTAAAGAGGAACCAGCAGTTGGGTTAGCTATCAGTGTCTCCTACAGAAAGATTTTTCAGTTTAAAAGTAATTAGTCCTGAATGCTGCCTACTGTAGTAATTGTCATCTGCTACAGGATTACAATTTGGGTTTTTTACAAAAGACTCGCAAGTCGGTGTTTAAGATGTTTGCTTTGTGCTTGATTATAACAGCATCTTTAGAACTGGTCTTGCTGCATCAGTGGACTATTCATTTTAATTAGCCAAGTGTTTTATCCATTGAATTAGAAGGACTGGTTAAACTCTATTTAGTCCATTACATAACCAAAATGATAGAATCAATGCAAAGCACTCTCAGATTCCTTTAAGAATTTAGAAAAGTTCCAGCTTTTCAATCCAGTTCTCATTTTTTTTAATCCAGCCAAAACTAAGTAGTAATTAGATCATCTTAGATTCTTTTGTCTGAAAAGCTTTGTGTGAGAGAGACATTCTAAAGTCTCTAAAGTTCTGTTTTTGCCTCTCTCATCACTTTAAAAAACTTGCAAAATTTGTATTTTCTAAAACTGTCATGAAAAAGCTAATAAAGCAACAAATGTTCATAGGCAAGCTTCAGATGTGAGTGAATGTTTAAGGGTTGTTTGTAATCAACGAACAAATCTTTACCCTTTGAAGGAGTTATTTTGCAGGGAGAAATATTTGTAAGCCAGAGCTAATGCAGCAAATAGATTTTATTTAAGTCTGCAGGTATGATGGAATTCACTATTTATTGCTTGTGTTCTGCAAACAATTTGATGTTCTTTTGTAAAATCACTTGGATGGAGTTTTGCCTTTTAGAAAGCTAAGTCCCAATCTTAACCAGCTTTTCTATTTCATCAAATCTATCTTCCTGAAAACAGAATTTAATTCTGATTTCACATGTGTCAAAACCAGGAGGAACTCCATGGGCATGCATGTGTTTAACTCAATTTTATGTCCAAAAAGTTCTTCCTGTTTTACACTAATGGGAGAAGAGAATCCCCAAATAGGTGCATCCCACTGAGTTCCTGGCCATGGAGGAACCTGTAGGCCAGATCCCTTGTTGGGGTAAGGTGGAATGAAGGGGAGCATAATGGAATTATGTCAGTTTCCATTAGCAGAGAATTTGCTCCTAAATCAGCCAGTATATGGGAAAAAATTCCCAAAATGTCTAAGTCCCATTCTCAATAGAAATCTATTGATTTTTAGTGAGACTTTGACTCCTAAGCCACTAAAGGTCAGGTACTCGAGTGCCTAAAGGTGTAGATTGGTGCCCACTGCAACTTTGAGCCTGAAGATTGAACTCTATTGGTAGTGAGTGTGATCAGCTACTTGAGCACTCAGGTCTAGCAGGTGGCCACCTGCACCTTTAGGCACCTTAATACCTAAAACATCTGACCCTATGGCTCTTAGAAATGCATTTAACATTGTCAGCTAGGTTCAGTTTGAGATACAAATACAATTTACTTCCCTTCATTGAGAAGAACGTAAACACAAGTTCTGTCAGGTGGGGCACTGCTGCCTGAATAGCCCTTTTTAAAAAATAGAAGTAAGAAAATTTTTTTAATATCCTATTGACTTTGCCACCAAAAAAGCATTTGAACCATACATACTCTTGATTGTAACAGTATCAGTGTTGACAGTCTGACCAATTATGTCTTTAGTATTGTTCTTCACAGCCCTCCAGTAATATATCAAACACTGTTATGCACATAATGCAGCACTGTGATCTAATTTAAATAATACTTTTTTTATTATTTATACTACTCTGTGTAATATACATCAACACTTTGCTATATAATCTAAGTGATAACCCTCTTCTTAGTTATCTGCCAAACTTTGAACTTCAGTTTGGTTTCTATTGCAGTTAGTTACAACGTTGTAATGATGTCTCTTTCCTTTGAAATGGAATGTGTAAATCAAACTATAAACATTGTGTGTTGTATTTCGGGCTGACGTTTATAAGGATTTACACACAACATTTGGTGTTTGGTATAAATCTGCATATACTTTTGTGAATTCATCTGTTAATCCCCTTTCATTTAGGAAGTATTAATTGACAGTGGTTTATTAGGGTCTTTTTATTTTTACATTTTTATTTTTAGTACTGGGTATTCTTGAATTAAGCACAGACTTGTCAGCTGGGTTGCTTTATCATTGATAATGTACATGACCTTAGAATTCTTCCACAGTTCAGCAAACAAGTACTAGCTTCACTGACCAAAAAAAAGTCTTGACCTGATGTGTCTATGGTGCTGTATTTTGCTGGTGTACATTTAAAATCAGAAATGAGTTAACAAAGGTCGCTTCAGAGTTGTGCTAGCAAGTAGCCTTTCCTCTTTTTTGTTAGTGTTGAAACCAAGAGTATTTTACCTGAAAATACATATTTGGGTTTATTCTACTACATTTATACTCATTGTATTTGCAATGAGTATAGATTGGGATTTCTATTCCTTTTGCAAATAAGGTGAAATTTACTCAGGACCTGATCTACAGTCCATTTGAAATCAGTGGGAGGGTTTTATTTTTGTCTCTGGTTGGATTTTTTGGGGGTTGACTTCACTGGATTTTAGATCAGACCATCAGTGCTGAAGGGCTGTCATTTAAGGGTTTAAATGCTGCATAGCACCGTTCACTGGTTAAATTTCACCAGTTTGATCTTCCATATTGGATGTTCAGATTCTAATATGGTTGATAATAGCTAGAAATTGGACTTCATTCTTTCATTACTGTGGCCTGAAATCCCATTATCTATTTTTGTAGCTCAAATAAGACTGAAATTTAGCGCATTTTTAAGTTAATTGAACATTGTACATTTCTTCGGTATGTGTGTGGGACAATTGAAAGTAATACCTGTATTTGATAGCCAGTTCTATGACTGCATCATTCACACTCACTACTTAAACTGCCATGGTGTAAAATGTTAAGGGGGGAGGGGGAAATGATTTGTGTGTGTATGAAGAGCATTATAAACTTGTACATTTTTTATACTCTGTAATTTCTGAAATATTTTGTTTTACAGAAAAAAGTGATAAAGCAATCAAAAGACCAAGAAGTCTTTTTTATCAGTGCTTAAGGGTCACATGACCTTAACTGGCCAATAAGTGAATTCAGTACAGTAATAAGCCAATTTTTTTTTTACTGTATTGACATCAAACTGCCAATTTCATCAATATTAAAATAAGAACTGTGATGGGGGAATGAACAGTGATGTTAAGTTGTTTTTGTGTTTACCTAAATGAGCAGTCCGAAGGCAAGTGCAATCAGCCGATATTTAGGAAATATGAAAATATTGATTTAGAGGCATACTTGCATTTTACATTTTCTTGATGTGTAATCATATTGCCAAAGACAAACTATTTCGTCATTATTATTGTAAATAACACTTTCCCAAAACCTACCATAAAGTTTCTGTGATGTATTGTCTTCCAGTTGCAATAAAAATTACTGAGTTGCATCAATCGAATAATTGTAGTTTTGTGTACAGTGGCTTTAAAGGCTTTATGATTTCTCATTGTTTTTATTCAATGTGGTGATGATCCCACTTGCACATTCTTTGTATTAGGTGATATTCATGAAATCCACTAACTGCTAGCATCCTGATCATGTCCAGATGAATAAATAGAATATGGAATGTATCATCTGGATGAAAATGCCCATAATTATTTTCCTCTTTTCCATTTTATGTTTCTGTAACTTAAGTGACCTTACTGGAGTTACACATCTGCATTTTTTTTCTTTTGACTTTCAATTGTTTTATACCATCCTCTCAGATTTTTCTGTGCAATATTGCTTCCAGACTGGCAGGCCAAATTCAAATTTTTACTAGTGCAAATCCCAAGCAACTCCATTGCCTTGTTCTTTCTAGGTCTGTACATCTAAGCAAATGCAGATAAACTGCTCAAAATTGGATTTGCAGAAATGCATGCCCACACTAAATTGCTAGACATCTAATAGGCACAGCCAGGTTTTTCAAACACACTGAGCTTCCAATAGCTCCCAGTGACTTCCATGGGACTAGGGACTGCTGTTTGCTCACAGTTTTGGAAAACCAGGCTATGTATTAGATGCCTGAAAGTGGATTTAGCAATCTGATTCATTTTAGGAATTCATTTTAATTCTAGGCCTCTAGCTTCAATTTAGAAAATGAGCAATAAAGGGTGAACAAAACTGTTAGCCCTCTTTTTAGGCCCTCTTTTTCTGATTTGTACAATTCTAAGGATAAACCAGAGCCCCCTCCATTTTGAAAGTGCCATGCATCAACATGGAGCCCTTAATATTTATAGATTATGCTTCTAAAAGATTAAAAAATAAAAAGGAACACACGCTTTATCTTCAGCATAATTTCTTTCAAAGCCATTTCAGAGGCCACTGGTGGGGTAAAATTTCTTGCTGTTCAATAAAGACTTAACTGTGGCTCCCTTAACTAAGCTGTTTCAGAGCCACTTGTATAAACATTCTTTTCCATAATACACTTTTACAATGTGTTCTCAGTAGTTGGTATTAGATACCATTACAATAGGCATCTGATGCATGAGAGAGATATAGACAGGTGTTGGAGAGAGGAGAGAAAGAAACAAACTTCCTGAATATACACAAAGCATGTGCATAAACGCCCAAAGAGCATGTGCATGGCCAGTATCTGGTTGGGCAACTGATACTTCAGTGTATTGCCTGAAAACACTTGAAGTTGTAACCTGTTATCAGCCTCCAGCACTACTACACAAGCAAAGGGAAAAAACACCACAGACGAGATGAAATGAAAGGTGACCAGTAAGAAGAAAAAAACACAAAACTATCCTATGGATTGTTTTCCTCTAATGGATCCCCCTTTCCTTCTACTGTAAGTTAAGCAACTCTCAGGCAGCTTCTGCCAATGGACTGGTAATGATGATATACATGCAAAGTGGAGAACGGCAGACGCTTCAGTTCCTGAAAAGAACCCCACTCTGGGACTTGTCACCGTACAAGTATTGCCTATTATGCCTGGCATTGACACACAAATGTTTCATTCACTGCTTGTCAGCACTGGGAGGTGGGGCAAGGATCTTGAGGATTTTATCAACTGGAGGAAAAGGAGGTCAGAAGCAATGCAGTTTTAGCATTATATGGGAGGTGTATGTTTTAATTCCAACTCTACTACAGACCTTTCTGGGCAACCTTGAGCAAGTCATTTACTTTGAGTGCCTAGGTGTCTCACCTGTAAATGGGAAGACATTTGCCTCTTAGAAGAATTCAAAGCAGCCTGAAGGCTCTGAGCTAGATCCAAGAAAGGACTTGGGTGCCTACAAGTTAGGGTGTTGTTATATGTTACAATGTTCATGTGCTAACTCAAAAGAATGTTAGGCAATATTCAAGTTGGTATATGCTATGAGCAGTTCTACATTACGAGTTAATACCCTCTCTAACAGGTACAGCTCTGACTTGCCACTAGATGGCTGGGAAACAGGGGCATGGCTAGGAGCTGCTGAGTCTGCTCTGTGTTTGCCTGGCTTTCCAGTGGCTTCCACCTCACCTCCCCCAAACCTCTGCAATTCCCTGGGTCTGTCAGTCCCAGGCAGTAGAGTTCTGGATGGGGTGAGGGCTTGCAGGGGTGCATCTGAGGATACTGGGGGACCACAAACTGTTAATAATGGCCCCATGGAGCAGACTGATATTACTGTAACACGTGCTGCTTAACACAAGCTGCAGATAATCCTTGCCCAAAGAGGTATAACTCTGAGATGCTCAGAAGTCATTGAGCTCCTCTTTTCACATCTTAAGAGCATTTAATACATGGGAATGGTAACATCTGACAATACCCTTAAGTGCTAGGATACCTAACTTCTTATTGCCTTCAATACAGAAGAAGAGCATGCTGTGGTGCTTGAGGCTCTGCTTGAACTCTCACAAAAAATCAGGTATGAAATGAAATGGGGGGGAAAAGGCTTGACTTGCCTAGTTACAAATACAATTTTCTCTGGCATCTCTAAATCAATAAATGGTAAATGCTAGGGAGAGTAAATCACTCTAGAGATATCCAGTTCAATGGTAGCCCTCTAGCATTCACCATTGCCATTGTCAGAGACAGATACTGGGCTAGATGGATCATTGGTCTGACATGGTATGAAACTCAACATTCTTCAAAGCAGTCCTTTCCCAGGGTAGGTTCAGTCCCACATCTCCCACTTCCCTGGAGAGTTTTGTATCTACTAGGGTATAAGCTATTTTGGATGGGTGTGCACCCATTCCTCCCTGTGAAGCTATGTTGTTGCAGGGCACAATGCAAAATTCTTTTGGGCATGATGGAAGTGAGAGAGAGAATAAGTGGGAGCATGACTGGCACCTAGGACACTCCTGGAGTGGCTGGAGTCTTCTCCCAGAACTGTTTCCTGTATATTTTATAGTTATCAGCCCTTATATAAATGTGTTTACAGTTTTCTTGCCTTGTAGTCCCTGTGCTACTATATGTAAACTAGCGTTACTCTGCAGTGATGTCTTCTCAGCTTCCTTGGGCCATCCAGATGGAACCCCTCAGAAGATGTGACAGAGGATATACCTAGTTTTTCTATCCTAGGTTTAGCCTAGGTATGAACTGGCTGCTGAACTGCTCAGTGCTGTCATGGATAGGATAGGCCTGGACATATCCAGGGGTAGCACTCTTAGCAGCTATTTAAATTCAAAGCATAAAGCCAAGGTTAAGGTTAAGCAGCAAATGATCAGGGAGCTTTAGGATCACAGTTCTGGATTTTAGGCATCTCATTCCCCATTTTTTTTTTTTTTTTTTTTTTGTATCTAACCATAGGGATCTAAAGCAGAGGAAGTCCTGAAGAGAAACAGTAGGGCCAGTCCACCTCGGAAAGCCTAGGCTGCTGTTTTGAACTTGATATTAAAGTCAAATCCAGAGAAGATAGTGAGTTTGGGCATTTAACTCGGGGGCTATGTGTTCTTTGAGGTTGGGATAAGGACTTGGATGGATCCATCAGAACACTAAAATGGACCTGGGAGCAGAACTTTCTTCTATGGTTTTAAAGATGTTCATTCAAATTCGTTTTTCAGTCAGGTTATGTGTGCTCAGGGTTCAATCCTGCGCTCTCTTTTTTTTAATACAGCCACAACTCCTAGACTAAGGACAGCCATTTCACATAAACCAGTTTAAATGATCAGAAATTGGTTTAAACCTGTAACAGAACAGATGTTCAGTGCCCATAAACCAGTTTGAAAATGGCTGAAACCCATTTGAGATAAACCTGGTTGAATGTAGTATCAGATTTAACTGATTTGGCTCAAACTGGTTTATGCAATGTCTGTCTCAGACCCCTTGCTGGTTTAAGATAAACCAGACTCTTCCAACATCCCGGCATGCTCTCTGGGCTCTCTGCTCCACAGCAGCCAGCCCGGAAAAGCTTGGGATGGTGCAGGTAGGCCTCCCTAATCAGAACATCCTGCTGGGGCCTGGCCATACCCCTCCTCAGCTCAGGACTAAGCAAGGGAAGGGAGGGCTGCTCTTGCACCCCCCATGCCAGCTTCTAGCCTGAGCGACTACAGGTATGTGCCTGTATTTCCTCAGTCCAGAGAGAATGTCTGCCTGGTTACAAACCAGTTCAGCCTAGCCAGGTTAAACTAACCTGCAAATCATAGATTCATAGACTCATAGAAGTCGGGTTGGAAGAGACCTTGTAGATCTTCAACTCCGACCCCCTGCCTGGGCAGCAGGGAAACCGGACTCAAGTGACCCCAACCAGGTAGGCATCGAGCTGCTTAAAGACACCCAGGGTAGAAGCCAGCACCACTTCCCTTGGAGGTAGGGCGACTAGGATCTGGAACCAAACTGTGAAGTAGTTCCTATGGATGTCTAATCTAAACCTACTCTCCAACAACTTGCGGTGGTTATTCCTTGTTATCCCGGGGGGCGCTAGGAGAAGCAAGGTCTCCCCTAACCCCTTCTGGTCCCCCTAGTGAGTTTATAGATGGTCACAAGGTCTCCCCTCAGCCTCTTCTTGTGGAGGCTGAACAGGTTGAAGACCCGTAACCTCTCATTGTAGGGCTTGCCCTGCTGTCCCCAGATCATGCGGGTGGCCCTCCTCTGGACCTTCTCAATGTTGTCCACATCCCTCTTGAAGTGGGGTGCCCAGAACTGGACACAGTACTCCACCTGTGGCCTGACCAGTGTCACGTAGAAGGGGAGGATCACCTCCTTGGCCCTACTTGAGATGCACCTGTGGATACACGATAAGGTCTGGTTAGCCCTGCCAACTGTGACCTCACATTGTCAGCCCACATTCATCTTGGAGTCATCATTGACTCCAAGATCCCTTTCTGCCTCCATGCTCTCAAGAAGGGAGTTTGCCATCTTATAAGTGTGCTGCTGGTTATTACTGCCCAAGTGCAGCACCTTGCACTTGTCAGTATTGAAACGCATCCTGTTTTTGTTAGCCCACCCTTGCAACCTATCCAGGTCTTTCTGCAGTTTTTCCCCCTCTACTAGCGTTCCCACCACACCCCAAATTTTGGTATCATCAGCAAATTTGAACAGGTTGCTTTTCACCCCATTGTCCAAATTGCTGATAAAGAAATTGAAAAGTGCAGGCCCAAGGACTGAGCCCTGGGGGACTCCACTGCCCGCTTCCCCACCAGGTCAAATATGACCCATCCACCACCACCCTCTGAGTATGACCCCTCAGCCAATTAGCAATCTATCTGACCGTGTAGGCATCAATGCCACAGTCACCTAGTTTTTTAATGAGGATGGAGTGGGAGACAGTGTCAAAGGCCTTGCTAAAATCCAGAAAGACTATGTTCACGGCGACACCTGTATCCAGTGCTTTATCTAGGAACCCAAGGCCCACCTGGTGGCACCAACTCCGTAAGTGCCAGTTGACCTCGCCAATGCAAGCCTTGTGTCGCTGTCCCCACCTACTCACCGGAAGGAGAGAGGAGAATACCATCTGCACCCCCCGTCTCCTTAAGCTTGACCCCCAGAGCCTCAAAGTCCTTCATAATGTGGTTAGGGTTTTCCCTGGCCGCGTCATTTGTTCAATGATTTCAATCATTGCAAAGATTGAATCAATTCAGGCTCAGGCTTTTTCATTGTCTGTCCTTAGCACTCTGGTATTCTCTGTTGTAGATTAGGCCCTTTATTCTTCTGCTTTGTCTTCGTCTTGTAATGGTTGCCCAGGCAAAAGGCAAAAATTAGATAACAGTTTGGATGATTATTGTCTTACATACTTGATGTTTGCTTATGTGACATAATACAAGATCTCATCAGGGTTTCTGTGACACGTCTCCTTTTTATTAAGTAAATAAATATACTGGATTAACACGGGGGCTTTGGCTGGGTGTGTTCAATCCACCTAACATAATTAGAGTTTTAAAATTGCACCTCAAACTACAGCTGTTAATAATGGCAAGACATTCTGTGGAAAACATTCCAGGGCAAACATTTGTCAGAATTAATAACAGGCATGTGGTGCTTTTAATTTTATGTTGTTTGACATCATTTCGATTGCCTATAAATCTGCATGTTTTGTTTATATTTCTGTTTGTGTAGGAATTGGTCGCTTCTTTATATTTGATTAGCAGTGCTGCTATTCACTGTGGTGTAAGAAATCAAATGATGATTGTTTATATAACAGTGCTAGGATTACAGAGCAAGAGAAGTGTAAACACAAAATTCTTAAACCTTCACTTATAATGACAATCAATGCTCTCCAAAATCTTCAGTGACAACCCATTCCCTAGACTTCTCTTAAGCAGCCATCGAAAACAATTGTATTTTTTTATTGATCTGGGGCCACATACAAAGAAAGACTTGTGCCTAAACCAGGACCTGTGTGAAAAGAACTGAGCAGGGTGCCAGTTAATGTGACATATCAGGTACACGAAGCCTCCAGGTACTTTGTATTTTTTAACCTGGGAGTTTTATAAGCACCTGCTGTTCTGCTTTCTGCAAAACCCCAAACTGTACCCAGCTTCCACCTAGGCCAGGGACAGACATTCAAAAAGCCTGAGCCTAAAACAATTGCAGGTTAGTCTAACCTGCAGAGAGTGAACCAGTTTTCAAGTGGGTAGACATTTGGCACATGCCTGCAGTGGCTCAAGCCAGAAGCCCGGGGATGGTAGAGCAGCCCTCCCTTCCAATGGGATACTGAGCTGAGGGGGAGGGATGTGGCCAGGCTGTGGCATGCCCACCCCAGTGGCTCCCTTACAACTGGGGATGATAGAGGAACATAGGGCTGCCCAGCCTAGAAGAGAACTCTTCCCCTCCTTCCTCTCCCCCACCACTGTGGGCCTGAGAGGGGGGCCCTGTTTAGTGCTGGGGGGGATCTTTTCCCTCTTTCTCCCCCTGCATGGTGGGGTGGGGAGGGGGGCTCTGTAAGGCTGCCTGGCCCCAGGGGGGAATTTTCCCCCTGCTTCTCCCCCATTGCTGTGCGGTTGGGGGGGGCAGGGCTCTGTGGGATGCAGCATCACCCAGGGGTAGGCTCTGTTCCATGCTGATGGAACTCTTTCCCCCTTCTCCTCTCCCCGGAGGGGCAGCTGGAGTGCAGAGCTCAGCTGGACAGGGTCCTGCACTCTGCCAGAAGTGGAGGGATCCCTGCCCCCTGCTTCCCCTCGGAGTCCAGTGCCAGGCTTCCCCGCTGTGAGTACAGAGCTGTACGTGATAGCCAGGCAGGCCATGCAGGGCTGCACTCCTCACCACTAGCACAGCACTGTTGTGCCTCTGCACCGCACCTGCAGCTTCACACCCTGACTTCCACGCCTGCTGCTGCTGCCAGGCAGCAAAAGCTGCAAGCCATGGGGGGAGTGTGGGGGTCCTGACACCCCCCACTCTCCTTCACACCCACACCTTGCCCAGTTGAGCTCCATGCTCCCACTGCGCTTCCTCTGGAGGAGTTCCCCCCAAGATGGATCACAGCCTCCCCCTGCTTCCTGCCCCTGCTCGGGAACTGGGCAGCATTGCATGGAGCTCCCCTCCCCAGCTCTATAATTGTGGGGAGAAGGAGGAAGAGTCCCCATCTAGGGCCTCATAGAGTCCCCCTCCCCACCCTGGGAGGATGAGGAGGGAGAAGAGTCCCCGTCCAGCACAGAACACAGCCCCTCTCCCCCCCTGCAGGACAAGGAACCCAGCGTCGTCCCGTTACGGTGAAGGAGACAAAAAAAAGAAGGGTTAATTCCTCTCTCTGTCCCTTCTCTCAACCGGGGGCTGCCAGCTTCACAGGCCACTGCTGCGGTACCATCTTCTCTCCCGAAGGCAGCTGCAGTGGCACTCGGAGTGTGCATGGCGCAACACGGCACGGCACGGCACAGCGGGGGAAGGGGTCGGTCCCCAGGCACTGTGGGGGAGCCCTGTAAACATGGTGGGGGGGAGGAAGCAGGGGACAGCTGTGGGGTCTGATTGGGAGCCCCATCGGTATTTATGGACTTCACTGTTCGTGGGGATCTCCAGAATGCATCTCCCATGAATAGCGAGGATCTCCTGTACTTAAGTCACTACATTCAACCATGTTTATCTCAAACCAGTTTTGGCCATTTTTAAACTGGTTTATGTGTAACGTCTGTCCCTAGCCCTAAGCCCTATCTGGATCCAGAAACTAGGTGGAGCAGTGCCTAATTGTCCTAAAGGATCCAGTCTGGTAGGTATGCTCCCCCCATGCCTGATGCATGCTGACAGTGTTGAGTTCCACACAAAACAGGGCAGCCACACCTGATTTCATTTGCACAGGGGACCAAAAGAGCAAAAGGGAGGACCTGTTTTTTTAACCCCTTCTCAACCTTGGCATGGATTCTGTTAAATGCAGAGTGTATAAGCAATCCTGGGAGCAAAGCCCTCCCAGATGGGGGCTCTAATCACAAGGCTATAACACCTGGCTCCATTTTGCTTAGTCTTTTGTATTTCTTTCTGCATGAAAGCCCGTCTTCAACAGAAGGATACCCTCCCCCTGGCTCCTTCACTCAGGAAGGGATATGAATCCTAAGTGGAGTGGCCCTGAGTTACGTGCAGTTTCCAGAGAGGGGCAGGCATTAGACATTCTTGCTCAGAGCTCTAGTTAGGGCTCAGGTGCTCATACAAGTTTGGGGACTTTCTTTTTGAGGCGCATAACTTTCTCCTAGGATACTGGATGGGCACCTAAACCTGGGGTTTTGATTCCATTCTGGGAGCCAGGCACCTAAAGGTTGGATCTTATATGCCAGAGGTATACAAGTCATCTTTAGAGCAAGTCCTTGGTAACGGGGCCTTGAATTGAGGTATCTTCCTACTGCTGAGACACAACATCATATCCACCTAGTTTCAGACACTTAGACAATGCATATAGATACTACAGGCATCTCTCCTGTGATGCTTTTTGAGTAAATTCTAGTATCTCAGCTAATCAGAACAATGCCATTTTTGTAGGTACATGTTAATAACTGAAAAAGGATACAAACTGTTCTTTCACTGCATCCTGTACCAATCTATGCTTGGTTGGATGCTGCTGCAACTTCCTCCTCACTCGACTATGGACATGCACAGAAAAAATCTCTTATTAGCAAAATGTTGCCCAGAAAAATTTAATTTAGTCTGAATTATGACTGAGAGGTTGATAACTGCCATTGTCATTAAATTAAGAAAGGTAAGCAGTAAGAGAACTGTTATATTTCCTTCTCATTCCTTTGTGGATGAGACTGATGCAGGGACTTGATTTTAACCATCATCTTACATAATCTCTGTAATCATTGTGCAGAACAATGCTGTTCAGTGAAATTAAAAATAGATTTATTTTGCTATCAGCATTTCTAATTAACACATGCTTGCTCCAATTTAGTTTGTTCATTGTTTAGTTATAGAAAATGAACTACCCTGGATATAAGCAAACCAAAGTAGGTTTGCTTAGGTCTGTATTGTAACCAGCAGATAATAAGAGAAGCAGACGCAACTTCGTTCCTGGTGGACGTTCTGTTTTACCTCCTTCTCATATCAATGCTGAAACAAGCCATGGCTAGTGAAGACTAGCTGTTGATCCACCACAGATGATGGATTCCTCAGCTCTGCAATCTTCGCTCTCAATCTACCATTTTGAATTGCTGAGCTTGACATGCCAGGTACTGGGAAATGAAGGCACAAGCATCCTGCAAACAGACTCTGGTCTGGTTTAGGCAACCTGCTCAAGAGACTAGCAAAGGCTTCCTGGTACCTAATCAACCTTAATGCTCCTTCTCTGTTATCACTTGTTGAGTTGTGCTGATATTAGCAATAGCGGGCGGTGCTCAAATAACAGGTGTGTTGACACGGCCTGCATGTCGAACGTAGGGGTGGGTCAATGTAAACCCATTTGATTGCAGAGCTTTGTGCTGCAACACCCACTGGCATGCCTGCTGGTCTGTTTGAAACCACACATATGCCTATTCTGTGTGGGGCACTGATACAGTCCCTGTGAACTTCTTTCAGCTCAAATATAAATGGCTGTAATGTGAAGGGCTCCAACTGAAGGAACAAATTAGGAGGAAGGTGCTCTTTTAATATTTAGTATTGTCCATATGGAACCTAAGTAGACAAGTCCTGAGCATCCTTTCTAGTGGTGTAACTCCGTGCACTCTAGCAATTTGCACTGGCCTCTCATATTTTAGTATAATCACCTCCCCTTTCCAATCCTCCAGATATTTAAACCAGAACCAAAAATGAACATAGGTCTAGCCTCATTTCAGAAATACATTTGGCAGCAATGGGTGTCCTATTCACTCTACCTGCATGCCCAGCCAGATCTGGACTGGGGCTCCTTGTGGGCTGCATCTGGATGTGGTGGCCAGATGGGTGGTGGCAGCTTACCCCTTGCTGCTGACATGCTTGTCCAACATGACTCCATACACTAGATTTAGGTGGCAGACTGCACCCCTAGTCTGGGCTGCAAATTTGATGCCCCAAAATTAGAGCAACTGACCCTAAGCTAGTGGGGCTAGATCCTGTTCCTGTTCCTCCAAGACTCTCAGTACATTTAAACATTACAGTTTCACCAGCAGAGTCTCAGTTCTACCAGCTGAAATGCTAGATGTACAAGAGTTCACAGTGCTTCAACTGGAAAACAAACGGTGCATATAGTGGAAATCTCCACAGAGTCGCACAAGGTACAAGTGGTCTCCAGTTGAAGTTCAACCAATTAACAAACATGTCGGGGCACAATAAGAGCCTCTATTCCACCCTCTGCACGCTAATGCTCCAGCCAAGTATGAAGCAAACCTTGCCCCTTGCCAGCTTCAGGGTCAGGGAAACCCAGTCCCTCTCTACGGCTCCATGCTATGCTCCAAGAGCTCCAGGGGAACATGGGAGGCTGATGTAGCTGTGTCCCCTGCACATGACCCAGGCCTCTAGAATCCCAAGGCCCAGATACAGATCCAAGGATCCTGGAGCCTAAGATTCAGACACAGGCCCCAAACCCCAAAGCTGAAGACCCAGACCCCAGCACAGGTGTCCACCCTCTTCCCTTGTCTGGTGGAGCCAGTTTTTGTATTTTGGGTCTGACATGGGGGGGTGGAGAGGTAGATGGATTGGTTCAGGGTGGCAGGGAGGTGACCCTCAAATGTTTGGAGTTCAAGGGTTGTGGCCAGATGTGCTGGGAGCAGCAGGTAGAAGCCCCAGAAAAGTTTTTGGCTTGTGGGGGGCGGGGAGAGGATGGGGTGCGTGGCCAGCTGTGTTGTGACAGGGAGGTAGACACCCCAGGAAAGTTTGGGGCTTGGTGGGGTGTAGCCAGCTGTGCTGGGGCTTGCAGGTAGATGGCCCTTAGTAGTATGGGGGTTGGGAAGGGTGTAACCCATCATGCTGGGGCTGGCAAGTAGATGGCCCTCAAAAGTTTGAGCCATGGGTTGACAGGGTCAGTGTAGTTGGGGTTTCTCTGGAGTGAGAGGCGTATCTGATCAGACCTGAACCCAACTGAGGTGAGACTGAACCATGCACCTGGACCCAGAGCCACACACCCTTACTAGCACCCTTGTGTGTAGATCCTCATTCACCTGGTGACATCCAAACCAACCTATGCTCACCCAGACCCCAGAAGCACCATGGCAGAGGTCAAACCTTCTTCCTCTGCTGCTTACAACTGGGGGGAGAGTGGGACTATTGAGACAAGGGACCTCACTGCCCTCTTGCGGGTGTGTACACATGTACTAAGTCAAATTAAAATAAGGCAAATTAATTAAGGGATGGTTTAGTCAGAGATGATCCTGCCTTGAATGGGGACCTGATCTCATGAGGGTC
>JAGPOW010000304.1:30413342-30442987 GCA_030014935.1 Caiman crocodilus
TTCTTCACAGTTAGAGTGGCCAAAATCTGGAATGGGCTCCCAAGGGAGGTGGTGCTCTCCCCTACCCTGGGGGTCTTCAAGAGGAGGTTAGATGGGCATATGGCTGGTGTCATCTGAACACAATACTCTTTCCTGCCTATGCAGGGGGTCGGACTCGATGATCTATTGAGGTCCCTTCCGACCTTAACATCTATGAATCTATGAAGTAGTATTCCAAGTTGATCCCCATACATGGGGTTCACATTTCACAAACAGGGTATGTGAATTATGGGAATTATGGAGTCAGGGATCAATGATGTTTGTGGATTGTGCTGTCTCCCCCAAAGAAATCTAGCTTCAGGGAGCCATCTGCTCTGGTGATGCTATGTGATTCTCCCCTCAAACACTTCTTTTACTGTCCAAAGATTTTTGACTCATGGAGATTGTGTACTCCAAGACACTTACATGGTACAATGCCGGTAGCAATCAGCTCCTGCTTTGAAGATTATTTCATAGTGTCATAAGTGATGGATTTCATTGTTATAATTTCCTCCAAAGGCTAGGGGCAGAAATTACACATAAACCAGTATAGGTGATCAGAAAGCAGTTCAAATCCATAACACAACAGAAGTTCAGTGCACATAGAATGCTTTCAAAATGTCTGGAACTGATCAAGATAAATCTGGACGGATGTAATATCAGACTTAATGGATTTAGGTTAAATCAGTTTATTAAACTTCTGTCCCAGATCCCCTCCAGATTCAAGTTAACTCACAATCCCACAGCATCCCAGGATGCTTTGCACCGCCCCCACAAACCCCACCTTGTAGGGTGGGCAGGGTGGCCTTGCCCCAAGTTGTCTTCTCCATCTGAGCAGGAAGGCATGTTCTACTGCCCCTTGACTTTTGGCCTGGGCCACTGCAGGTATGTGGCTACATTTCTGGAATCAAAAGTAAATGTCTATTCACTTACTTATTGGTTCAGTTTATGCAGTTTAGATCAATCTGCAAAACTGAATTGATTCAGCCTTGGACTTTTTGACTGTCTGTACTTAGCCAAGATGGCTGGAGTACCAAGCTATTCCTGCTGAACGAGAAGTAACTGCTATATGGAACACCTGGACTCTTATGTATATCCACAATCTCTTGAACTCTTGACACAGACTACTTAGCCTGTACCAAAATGAAGTGTTTTGTGCTACTTAGCAGTGGTACCTTTCATGCATTAAACAACAATGGTTATTATCCATTAATTATCAGAAAGAAAAGCTTTCCTTTTATATACCTAATAAAATGACCTAAGATTTAAATTTTGTTGGTAGGTTGAAAATAAAAAAATGTGTCTTTACAATAATTTAATTCAGCTGATTCATGTAGCTTATGATGTCATTACCTCTCATATGATGAGCAGGGTTGTGCCTGCTCAGTACTTGAATGACAGGCATAGAAAATAAAGTAAGGTTTGAAAGAAGTAGTGTGGACAGTTTCAAGACATTGTCAGTTTTAAACAATTTTCCAGTATGAAGTTAAGGGAGACCCTATCTTTTGAATGCAACATAAAATTAAGGTCATGAGCAGCAATTGTGTCCTTGTTTTGGCTAGAATAGGGAAGTTTGCCATATGTCCTAGCCAACTGCTAACTTGGATGATTCTATTCCACGTCTGTAAATTTCCTGTCATTTTAACTTAATGTTTCAATTCTTCTCTTCGTGCTCCTAAGCTATTGTGTGGAGCTGATGGCACAAGTACAGTGGTTGCCATCTCTAACTGATCACCTTACTATTGTGTGAGAAATGAGGTGATTTCTTTGAATGGAGGCCTTACTCTAGCAAGAAAACACCTCCACTTGCATCCAGGCTCTGGGAAAGTGTAGATGGTACAAGATGATAAAAAGTCCATTAGGTAGGAAATAAACTTCATTTTTGCACAGAGAGAGCTGAAGTTGGAAGTCTGTCCCTCTGGGTCCATGAGAGAGATTTTGTGAGCTGTGTTGAGTAGCTCTTTGATGTGTTGATCAGGTAGAATTCCTTCCCAAAGAGCTACTCAACACAGCTCACAAAGACAGTCTCATGGACCCAGAGGGTCAGTCTTCCAACTTCAGATCTCTCTGTGCAAAAATGAAGTTTATTTCCTACCTATGGGGACTTTTTACCATCTTGTACCATCTACACTTTCCCAGAGCCTGACGAAGGGACTTTGATCCTGAAAGCTTGCAGAAAAGGACAATTTTCTTGCCATTTTCCAGTTGGTCTAATAAAAGGTATCACTTTAGAACCAAGAGTTCTAGTTTTTTGTATGTCTTTTTGTCTCAGACCAACATAGCTACCAAGTACACCCCTATAATGCAAGTACCACTATTTTGTACAGAAGGCAGAACTTCCTCAGAGATTGTCTGGGAATGTAGCATGAACTTCCTTGAGAACCAAGGCCCACTACAAACCTAGGCCCATTCCACAACAAGTGGAACACAAGACCTCCTAGCACATTGACTGAACAAGGGAGAAAAGCTGGGAATATCAGGTGATACATGTGGGGTCTATCTTGCCCTTTGAATCCCATCTCAGCAGGACACATGTTACAATGGGTTTGGACAGAATGGTGGAAAAGCCATTCCATTTCCCCTCTTAAAGTAAAATAGAGGGGCAAATACTGTAGGGAGCAAAGAAGAGAAGGACAGGGAAAGCCTGAAGCTAGGAGTTGTTTGTTAAAATAAGGGCAGGCATGACAGAATGTTCCCTAATAAGGTTAGAGATCCATAGTCTAATCTCTTGATATGTAGGGTGACATTATTTTTAAAGAACACTGCCCCCCTCCTGCACCATGTTGCTACACTTTCCTGCTGGCCAGCAACAGGGCAGAAGGTGGTTGCGGGAGGGGAGGAACTGCCCATGGGGAAATGGGGTGAGCAAGGATAGGAAAGTGGGCGTCTGGGGCTCTGCTGGACAAGAGATCAGGAGGAGGAAGAGGGTTGAGCTGGAGGCTGCTGCCAAGCAGGAAGAAACTTGATCTAGTCCATGGGAAGTGTGAGTGCAATGTGTGTGTTTGTATATGTATCTGCATGTCTGCAGCTGCTTTGGAGCCAGGCTGCTATATTGGTATATGCATCTGCTGTGCCTTGTGCAGCTTCTTAACCATCGTGTCAATGAAAGGCTAAACCTGGGCAGCCACCTCTTGCTTCCGTCAGCCCCCTGTGGTGAGACCCAAGCCGAAAGACTACACCAGGGTGAGCCCCAGGTGCTGCACTCTCAACAGGTGGCTTATCTTCTTATTTCTGTATCCCACCCACCATAACTTGATGTCACTATAAAAAATATCAAGAGGTGGTACCTGACCATATGGGGTTCGTAAACACAGGTGAATATCTTGATGCCTGGGAGTCTTCTGTGGGGCTCTGTCTCCCCTATACCCTACCCCTTTCCACTCGGGTATTCCATTGGTGATTGGACTAGGCGCTTGGCCTTCCTAGGTGCCTGACCTCATGTGCTGCGTAGAAAGGTCTGTTTGAAAAAGAAAACCAATTGCCCTGGCTGAGCCCAGGGATCCTGATAAGGGTCTGTGGTCAACAGCGTCCAGACCACATAGAAATAAATAACCCAATATAACCTAAATAACAGTGTTTGTGTCTGCTTCAGGCCTCACCTTGATCTTCCAGCATGTGGCCACCTTTCTTCAGGTGGTCGAAGCTCTTCAATCTATAAGAGCCTAATCCAAACAGGCTAGCCGGTGTTCAGCCAAACCCTCTGAATAGCCTGGGGCCACAGGCATTACAAACCCCTGTGAGGCCCCTGTAGGTACCTGACCTCCAGCATCTTTAGGGTGGTCAGGATTCTGTGGAAGAAGCCAGAGTCGAGTAGGTCTCAAGTCAGATGTCCTTGGCTCTGGTGGAGGGAAGCAGTATGGGCCAGTGCCTATGCCAGTGCCTCTTCATCTCTGAGGCTGGTGCTTCCCTATAAAGGAAGATTGGGTTGGCTTGGGCCAACCTAGACCCTTGCATGCCGCCACATGCCCTGTGGCCACCACTGAGGGGCTCTTCACCACCTACACCTACAGCCTCTGGGATCTAGGTGGTGCCAGAGGAATGGGCCACTTGTTCTCTTCCTGGGTTGAGCCCTGGGCTCAGGTGGAGCCCAGCTTCCAGCTCTTAGTCCTGCCCAAGGGATGAGCCTATGGGGGAGTGTGTTGCCTGCTGTTTGCCCATCCCACTTGGCATACTGTCAGCCCACAGGCTCTCTTTTTTTCAAGATGGCCTGGGAGTCTGTTGACTGCAGACCACTCCAGCGGATTGCTCCACTAATTGTGGGGCCTGGCCCGGTCCCTACTACACCCCCCTCTATGCACCCCACTCTCCCCACCAGCTTCTTCCACCTTAGACTCTCTTCCCCATGCCTGTCTCCTTACATCTCCCACTCATTCCTCTCTCCTTCCTCCTCCCTCCCTTCTTACCTCTCTCCTCCCATCATCCCCACCACCACCTTCCTACTCTCCAGACTCCGCCACCTTGCTGCCTCAGTGACCTTCTGCTCACTCATTGCTCTCTCACCCTCCCTGCCCCTCTCCAAATTGTCCTTGCAACCAGGGTGGTAGCAGGTAAGAGCACTGAGTCGAGCTCCAAACTCAAGCTCCCAGCAGCCAGGCTGAGGAAGGATGAAGCCCACCAGGGCTGCAGTCTGAGGGCCGAGCCTGGAGTTGTCCTGCAAACACATGGTAACACACGTCTAAACAACCTGCATTAATAACAACGCTCTCACTCCATCCCACTGCACCCCAGGCAGGAGGAGTAGTGCCCAGCCCAGCCCACCCCACACCTCAAGTTGTTGCTCAAGAGGAGCTGGACTGTAGCAGTGTAAATGGGGCTTTTGTTTGAATTTTCACTAAGCGACAAGGATATCAGGACAGCCTATGAAATCTGGGACCGTCTGGTCAACCTGGGATGTACAGTCATCCTACAAATATGGCTATTAGTGTCAATGCTAGGCTAGCCATATGCCAATACTAATGATAAATAATAATAGAACAACAAGAACCTAACCTCTCCTAACAAGAGGAGGCAAGAATAACAATTCCCATCTGTAACATGTGTAGTGGTCGTGTTTTACTTCCTTCAAGCTTTTCTTCCTATTTATTACTGTCAAGGGGTGTTTTCTCCCAAGCATTAGTTCCTGGAACTCACTGTACGGTTGCTTGAAATGGTCTTGAACACAGTTCATTCTTGAGAAGTTCAGCTCATATCCTATTTCTCTCACATGTCCATTATGGAAATCACTCTTTCCACTAGAGCAGAGGTTCTCAAACTTTTGTCTTACTGTGTACCCACTTCCAGATTTACCAGTTGCCCACATACCTCTACCAGCATGTATTTTATATTTTAACCCCTTAAATGCCAATCATTATTATAATGAAAAATTAAATTCACCATTAAACAATTTCTCCCACATACCTCCCAAAGATATCTTGTGTACCCCCAGGGGTACACATATCATACTCAGGAACCCCTGTCCTAGAGCATTGTTCACAAGTTCTGTTAGACCATGCTTCACCTTCTGAGGACTTAGACAGCTAAGGCTGACAAAGAAACTGGCCTTCTTATTAGGCACTCATTCTGTCCTGGAGCTTTGGCATTACTTCACAGAATACACATAATTCATTGCACAATGCTTTTCCATCTGGGTCTGCTACATTTGCAGTCTTAACACAGTTCATTAGATCCTCAGATGGGAACTAAGTGCAAACTCTTAAGTACTGAAGAGTTTCAAAGGACTTATATCCAAAGGGAATGAGTTCCCTAAGCAACCAATGGCTTCTCTTTTCTAAACTTTCGACGCATCTGAGTTATCAGCAACTGGAACAAGTTGTTGGCATTTTGCTCAAATTCTGGTTGACTGTAAAACCAAACAAGTTGTTTTGCAGCATCTCTTGAAATTTCACTTCACTTTTCCCATCATTCTCTTTGGCCTTATTTTCATCACTTCTTTCATTTTGATTGGTGTGAGAAAGATATTCAAGCAGTTGTGCACAAAGTACAATGCAATTTGCATTTAGGAAGGGAAAGATTGTTAATCTTTGTCAGTGATGACCATACCAGTTCAGGAAAATCTCCTTGCACTTGTGAAATTAAGATTTTCATAGCTTTCCAGCATTTCAAGAGTCCCTCAATGATCAGAAGAAATGATAGCCATTCCACTGGAATATACCATAAAAGACTTCTGTGTCCTTCCTTCATGAATGCAAAAAATTCCTGGAAACCCTTCATCTTCTTAACAGAATTTTAAAATATCATTATAAATTTCATATTTCATCATTTTATGTCCATTCTTAGCCATCCTATGCAGTACATAAACATTACAGTTTGATTTCAGTGAGCTACATTGCAGTACTTTCAAATTGCATATAATGGAATAGTTTTTTTCCCATGATAAAGTGTTGCATTATAAGCTACAAAGGGCTCTTCATATCAACATTATAAAAGTGTGCATTTTTGGTTGCTTGTAGCATTGGCTATTTCTTCAGATTTTTTTTTTGTAAAAAACTGAGCAAATCTTCTCCAGTACTTCTGACTGAGGAAAAATATTTTATGTCCAGTAGGTAATATTTTATATTTCTCTTATCTGAAGCATCACAGGCTATGGGAAATGACTTAGTGTCTGAGATAATCTAACAGCAGCTCAACTGAATGCCAAACATTTTTCCACCATGCTCTCAGATTTTGTGCTCCTGAAATGAATTGTTGAACTCAAGTTAGAATCTAAAAGTACTTCAGCAGTTTCATCCCATGATCAAATGACAAGTAGCTGTGATAATGCACAAGTGCGTAATATACTTAAGCCACTTAGAAGTTTCCTTGGTTGTGAAATATTTAGCCAAGTTTCTGCTAGCGTTCTTCAGTCACATTGTCAATTGATGTTTCTCTATGTTCATGTGTTTTCTCACAACACCAACACGTTAATTTTAATGGAAAATGACAGTGAGCATGTGGTATACTGAGCCATCCTTGGATCTTTGTTTTGCAGCCTACCCTATAAATTCGGGCTCTGATAGCCACTCATCCCTGAAGGAATAAGCTCTTTTCTGTTTCTTCTCTGGAGTGTTACGGATATAATTTTCCCTTTGCCCTCAAGTGCATGTTGATGTATTTTTCCCTTACTCATGATTGACAAGCTAAAGAGGATCCCGGGGAGCAAAGCAGAAACCCAGCAGTTTTGTCACTATGTTAACAGGGACCCCCTGTTAGTCAGGGGGCTTGAGAGAGTAAGAAACCTGGGCTGGGGAAAAGGCAGTTAGGAATACCAGCACAGGTGGACCTAGCTCAGGACTGATGAGGTCAAGTAGCTCCTGGAGCAATCAGTTTTACCTGGTGACTGGGGGCATGCAGACCCAGTCAGGTGACTGGAAGGAGCCACACTGGAAAAGCCCAGGCATCAGGAAAAGGGGCTCTCAAGAGTGCAGGTGCTGCTGGAGATGGACAGGTCTCCAAGCTACCCAGGGAAGTGGGGACGAAGGCTCCCAACAAGGCAGAGCCTGCAGGCAGCATTTACACAAGGATGGAGACTACTTGTTTTCATTTGAAGCAGCTGGCTTGTGTTTTTTGGTTCCATTTGGACTTGTGACTGGAGGACTGGGTTGTGTCTATAGTGGTGGAGAAGGCCACAAATAGGAGTGCTGGGATGGGCCCCCCGCTGCCACGCCATTACAGGGGCCAGGAGACAGGCCCAAGCTGTGAAGCAGAAACTGGCACACTGAGGCTGAACCCCAGGGCTGAGGTCTTAATCAGCGGACAAAGGCGGAGTGTAGCCAGAGAGTTAAAGGGGGCCTAGGCTATGATAGCCAAAGCTCCGGCAAGCCCTAAAAAACTCACAAGAGCAAATCCTTAAAGGGGGAGTGGTACAAGGGGATGGATGGGCAAAGGACTTAGCTATGGTGGCCGGCCTCATCAGATGGGCTAGGCTACTCATGAGGCTCCTACTGGTCCAAGGTCCCCCGCCCCCATCTCCCAACAACAAATAACATCAGAACTGCTGCAGGCAATAAACAGGGAGTACAGGAAGACTTGGAAAATGAGCAGGCAAGTGGTGTGGACCCTATCCTATATCACACACTAGATTTAGTGACTTAGTGATTACTTAACAAAATGTAATTATGTCAAATTAAAGCCAGGTCTCCATCACTCCTGAAAATCAAGCCCAAGATACCTTGTACTGAAGTTTGTAAAATAGGGATTCTTGCTTTCTTGCCAGCTGTCCAGTGATGATGCAACTATAGCAGAAGTGGTCTCAGCAGGTCATGTGACAGCTGATCTCTGTTCTTCTCTGGAGCTATGGCACAAGCTGGCAGGCAAGGTAAGGCATGACATGCTTAGGCATATAAAAGCTAAGGCTTTTTACAGTGAAAAAAGGTTGTACTGGATGGTGTTGTGGAAATGTCTTATTTTCCCTAAGGAAATCCCTCCTACTGTGTTCTAAGTTGCTAGTAGGTGTGTAGATTTTCTTATCTATTCCAGAGCAAAAGTCTTTTCACATATAAAAGTAGTCACTTCATTGCTCAATTCCAAGAAGATTCTCCTGAGCATGGTCCCTTTAGCGTGTCATGAAATAGTCAGCCCTCATTTCCAGGTCTAGGGCTTTGGCTGGCACAAAGGAAGGATGTTCAGCTATAATGCAGTGCGCTGAGAATCATGGTTCCCAACTGTCCTGCCCTAGAGATACAAGCCTGCTAATGAGTGGCATGAATTATCATATTTACAATGAACATTGGACATGCTATTTATTCTTCCCCCTACTCTATTTGGTAGTCTGGGAAATATGCCCAAATCATTTAAATTGCACCTGCAAACAATTGTCTAAGTACCTAATTGCATTGTAAGATCAGGGCCATTTTTTATCTTTTTTATAATTAGTATGGGAGAAAAAAGAGAGACCAAATTCTGATAATCTAATGCTTTATGAAGCCACTTTCTTTCATTCTCATTGTGTTGGGAAGGAAAACTTGTGTATCCCTAGCTTCTTTCCATTCAGTTCATTGCTAACCCATGAGTTACCTCAGGTACACATTGCTGAGGCCTTCTTATTTGAAAATGAGCCAGCTCAGATATACTCTGGGGCTAGGGACAGAAGTTACACAAACTGGTTTAAGTGGTCAGAAGCTGGTTTAAACCTGTAACGGAACAGAGCCAACTGGCATGGCCCCACCATCTGCCTGCGTTGCTGGCAGCTGGGGCTGGGGCTGTGGGGCTGATCTGGGCCAGGCTGTCAGTGCTGCTGAGCAGAGATGGAGGGGCTATCCCGGGCTGGGCCATAGGAGCCAGGTCCTTCCCAGTGGGCTGCGGCTGTTCCTGGCTCCCTGCATCCAGGCTGGGTGTGGCTGTCAAGGAGCTATAGCCAACTAGTCAGAGTCCTTTCCAGAGGCAGTGGATCTGTGCTAGCCCAGCCCGGCTGCATGAGCTGGGTTGGCTGGGTAGCAGGCTGCCTGGGCAACTTGGAGGTGGTTGAGCCCAGCAGCCACCCAAACCCCTGTCCTGTTCAGCATCCAGTGGCAACAGCCACATCCACAAGCTGTGGGATGACCAGGGCTGGGCCGGCTGTTCTGCCCCTCTCCCTTCCAAGTGCTGCTGCTGTGGCCGTTGCTGCCACCACCCCTGCCCCTGATGCACCATACTGCGCTGCTCTGGGTGGGTGGGTGGAAAACTCCAGCCTGGCAGCTTCTGCCTGACACATGGAGCAACAGCTCCAGCTCTGCCTGCCTTCCATCAGCTGTGCTCACCCACAGGGGCTGCTCATCGCACTGGGTGGGTGGAGGGGATGGAAGGCAGCCAGAGCTGGAGCTAGACCTCTATGCACTGTGTGGAGGCTGAGGGGTTGAAATTCTTCCCACCGAGTGGTGCTGCAAGGGGTGACAGGAGCTGCAGCTGGAGGTGGAGGTAAGGGGAGCAGAACACCCCAGCCAGGCTCCAGTGGCTTCAGTTCTCAGCTGCCTTCCACCTGCTCCACTTGCCCAGTGTGATGAGCAGCCCCTGCAGATGAGCACAGTGGGTGGAAGGCAGCTGGAGCTCCATACACTGAGCAGAAACCACCAGGGTGAAGTGCCCCCTGGCCCACTATCTGGAGTGGTGTGGCAAAGGCAGGAGGAGGTGGGGAGGGAAGAGCCACTGGAGGTGAGGGGAAACGGAGTTGGCTTGGCAGCGCTGTTCTGCTCCCCTCAACTCCAGCTGCAGCTGTAGCTCCTGCCACCCTATGCAGCTCTGCTCAGGGTAGGGGGAGCTTCAGCCCTGTGGCTTACACCTGATGTATGGAGCTCTGGCTACAGCTCCAGTTGCCTTCCATCCCTTCCACTTGCCTGGCATGATGAGCAGCCCCTGCAAGCGGGCACAGTGGGTGGAAAGCAACCTGAGCTGGAGCCGGAGCTCCATGTACTAGGCAGAAGCTGTTGGGCTGAAGCTTCTTGCCCACTCACCCAGAGTGGCATGGTTCAGCAAGGGCAGGGGTGGCAGCAGCAGTGGCCATGACAGCTGGAGGCGTGGAGAGAAGAACAGCCTGCCTGGCCCCAGCCAGCCCACAGCTTGTGATACGGCTGCAGTTGCCAGATGCTGCACAGGACAGGGAGCGTGGCAGCAGCTATGGCAGGTGGCTGCCAGGTTTAGGACCTGCCAGCTCCTTCAAGCTTCCCAGGTGGCCCACAGCCCACCCAGTCCCTGCCCATGCTGCTGGTCAGGCTGTCACAGGGCCTCAGTTGCAGGGAACGGCCCTGCCCAACTGGCTAAGGCTCCTTGATAGCCCCACCTTGCATGGGCACGGAGAGCTGGGAACAATCCAGCCATGCAACCTCTGGCCCCAGTTCAAGCTGCAGCCCTGTGGGAAGGGCTCAGCCCCTGCAGACCTGGGTGGGCTGCCCCTCCAGGTTTGCCCTCAACAGCCCCCACAGGCAGACTTGGCTCATCCCCAGCTCCACAGTCCCAGCTGCAGCTCCAGCCCTGGGCAAATAGCAGGGCCATGCTGGCTGGCTTTGGTCAGGCCCCCTGCCACCTGAGTAGGAAGCAGGGAAAAACCTGGGTAGACCCTGGCTGGGGTCCTGTGCCTGCCTGGAGACAGGGGAGCTTAATCCTGCCTTGGCTCCCCTTTTACCCCCCTTTGCCTGAGGCACTGCCCCAGCCGATGTCTGGTCTTGGCGGCAAGCCTGGCAAGGGGTGCTTGTCCCTTTCCCCTGCAGGCACACCCCACCTGGGGTCTCTACAGGCCAGGGGAGGGCGTTAAACCCCTTTCCTTTTATATTTAGCCTCCGCTGGGGACTTGGCCATGCCCCCCCAGTCAGCTTCCCTCCAGCCTTGCGGCCAGAGTTCCCTCTACGCTGTGCAATGTGTGCAGCCATGCAGGCACGCTCATGCTGAGCTGCCAGGTGTACCTGCATGGCTGTGCATGCTGCACATCTTAGAGGAAACACTGGTTGCAGCTGCTGCCAAAGAGAAGGAAGGACTGCTGTAGTGCCCCCCAGCTTCTAGCCTGAGCCACTGCCGACATATCCCTGCATTTCCAGAATCAAAAGAGAGTGTCTATTCACTTGCAAATTTGTTCAATCTTTGCAGGTTAGGCTAACCTGCAAAGATTGAATCAATTCAGGCTCCAGCTTTTTGAATGTCTGTCCCTAGCCTGGGTGGTTTGGTTACTTTGGCTCTTTTTCAGAGACTTCACCATTTCAAGAAGAACCTGACCTTAGTAAAAAGGCTATATCCAGTATCCCATCAGCACTAGCTTAGTTTTCTCAAGGCCATGTTGATGAAAGGGACTTCTTTTTCTTTCTGAACTGTACATGGCAGTGCATGTGGGTGTGTGCACATATGTTTAATTCCCTGCATTAATGAAATCACAATCTAATTTAGATGTGAAACACCAAGTGAATGTATCTAACTGTAGTGTGAAAGAAGGGAGGAAGTAACAACGGTTACAACAACACTATGCAGTTAGTTAGTTCTGGATATTGAACATGGGATGCTAGCACACACTCTTTCACTGTACTTCATGGTACTGACACATTTCTTGTTTTATTCTGAGGAGACAGAAACCTCATATAATTGTACTTTTGGCCATTTGCTAGTCAGATTCAATGGTAATTCCTGAATCTGTGCTGTTAGGAGTTGCATCAAAGTACAGCTTAATTGTTAGAAATGTTATCAGGAGGAAACGCAGTGTGTTGGATTTTGCTCATGAAGTTGCTTGACCACATGAATGTGTCTGTTTGAAAAGCCTACCAGACTGTCATGTTACCAAAGCCCTAGTGCTACACATCTTGCGTAAATGCTACACTCTTACTGGTTAAAGCCAGGAGGTTCCATACCTACTAGTGTCTTTCAGCATTGGCACAATACAATACTTTATTATCTAACTAACAATTCTGATTTCTAAGGAATCAATCTTTGCACAATTGAAGTTGATGGCAAAGCTTTAATTGACTTGCACAAGAACATGGTCAGACTATTAATAATTAACATGTACATATGCATATTTGCATGGTCCTGAAGACCTCTGCTCTTTTTCTCAGCTGGTTTTATAACTGGGAGTTTCTCTCCTTGCTTTTCAATTTTTCCTATTTGCTTTCTCATAGGAACAGACTACTTTTATATTACTCCTGCAAATAAACTTTATAGCCACTCAAAAAACATGACAATGACTCTGTCTGTTCTCACCCCCCTCAGTTGCACATTATCTCATTATATTCTAAAGAATTATCTTCCAGGCGGAGTACTGCAGATCCAATTAAATCTGCTTCTGTATCAACACTGCTCTTAAGCAAAATATATTGATTGGTGAAGCTTTGGACCTACTTTAATCAAGTAATCTAAACAGGGCTTAAGCTTCAAAAGCCTGGTGATGCTCCTAGCTTCAAAGCACTTACTTACACTGAATTAATTTATCCTGGATGTTCTAATACTCCCAGCAACCCTATGGATTATAATGTTAGAGGTTGCAATCATGGCTCTGATAATATTCCCTAAGCTTAGACTCTATTGATTATAATGTAAAGGCAGAAAGGAGAGTGGGAAACACAAGGAGAAAACAAAAGGCTTTGATTTCAGTAAGACTGAATCATTGACTCCCATAGCAGGATGTTGGGAAGGGATATCATAAAGCTTAACTCAATTCTTTCTTCAATATAAATTTATTCTGTTATAGATTGAGTGTCGAACATTCATCTCTGGACTTTCTGTATTGCAGCTGTATTATTACATAAATGTGCTCTACCTAAGGGAAATGAATATAGACAGTCTATAATATGATTGACGTAATTTTCTTTCTAAACATGAGTAAATATTGTCCCCATTTTACAGGGGAAATGAAGACTAAAGATGTGCATAGTTTTCACACTGTGAGTCAAAGCTAGGAATAGAGGCTTTGTTTTCTAATGCCAAGTTACCCTTTTCTAATCATTAGACCAGCTTTACGCTCAAGAAATAGGTCTAACCTATTAATGCTAAAGAGTCAGGTCACAATGCTCTGCTGGACTAGGTGATTCAGTTGTTCACTATGAGGCTTCACACCTGTGGAAACACGAGGAAATATCTGACTCAAGCAAAATGCACTATCAAATGTGGTGCAATTTGACGCTATTTAGCGAAGAAAGCAGGGTGTTGGGGCCTGGTGTCAAAAAACCCAAAAACCGGGATAAGAAGCCATACTTCTCTTCCCTCTCCCCACTTAAACTCAACTGTTGATCCTTACTTCCCCAGGGGATGAAAGCATTGATGGCACTTTGTCGGGTAGTAATTCTATCAATAATTCACAAGCAAGCCTCTCTTGTTCCAATTTGTTATCAAGCAAAATTGTTGCTGGATAACCTGAAATGCCTTGCTCTGGTGACTGACATGTAAAGTTTGCACGGGAGAAGTTGTTATTAATCATCTGATGGTGGCAGATTTGTTAATTAACAAGCAAAGGATGTTAAATGGCTTCCTGCGTGCTACTAATTTTATGAGATACTGCAAGTGATAAGAGAATTCACAAGCACTCCAGGTGGATCCGAGTACTTACCCATGTGCCCCACGCTGTGGACATTTTGCTGCCTGTCCCTGCATTGTTTAGTACAGGTGATGTTGTCACCTGCTGATGTTCCTGGAAGTTTTGCCTGGGGAATTGGTACATCTGGGCTTGCCAGTAGAGCCCTAGAATCAGTCAGGACAAAGTGACTTTACTAGAAAGGTTAAAAGAACACATTCTGCATACAGTAGATTGTCCAAAAATAATTATGTTGGGGAAATGGAACATTGTAAAGCTGTTTGTGTGAGAAAAGTCCCAAGGGAGAAGAGCAGTTGTTTAAAGTAATCCAAAGGGGGTTTAACAGTAAGTAGTGTCATAAAACAAAGTGAAGGGCATTTGAAAAGATTATCAGCAAAAACATCCTATAGATGTGTTAGTACACTGCAGTCTTCTGGTGGAAGCAGAGGGTCTACTGCCCAGGAACATTTAAAACTGGACATAAACTACACTGAGAAGCATACTCTGAAGGACATGTCAGAGGGGGACTAAATCAGGAGTGGTCACCCTGCATCATGTGTACTACAAGTGGCACAGACAGCCTTGGTGTGTGGCCCACAGCAGATCAGGGAGGGGAGGGGATGGGCAACACAGGGGCAGGAAGCAGAAAGCAGAGCAGAAGATGAGGCAGGGGAGAGAGATCGGAGTGGCATTTGGAGAAGGTGTAAGACTATTTGTGGCATGCCTACCAAAAATGTTGGCCCCCACTGGACTAGATGCTTCTCTTTCCCTGATTTATGTGCTTCATATGGTTTCCTGTCCTGTTGACTGGATGCCTAAGAAAGCAGGGTCCCCAGAAGCCCCTTCTAGTCCTACGTTCCTATGACATTACCCACAACAATATTTTCTAGGGATTATTGTAAGAATAACATGTTGGTAAATGGAGCAGAGGATTATTTTAAAGTATTTTAATAGCTAATCAGTGTGCACTTGTAACCAGACATGGTCCCATCCTTTTTTCAATACCAAAACATCTCTTGCCTTATAGAAGAAATGGAAGTCTATGAAGAAATTTCACACAGAGAGCTCTGATTACTATGGCAATAATTTCTTTTATCAGCCTTTCAAACACTTCTTAATAAAAAAATTATCAGTTCACAGGCTGTCTTCCCATTCCACAGCAAATATCAGTGTTCACAGTATGAACTATAAAATCCCATCTGATTAGTTAATATTAACAGTTATTAGTACAGTTAGTTTGGATTTCTATTGTCTTTCAATTGATTTCAATCTCTTAACATTATACAGTACACATCACTTGAAAAAGTCATGGAGGTTCTTCAAATATGTAAGCTGCATGATGAGGGGTGACCTTTTGGAATGCTATAAACTGGGTAAGAGTAAAAAGAAATCCTCACTGATTTTTTCATGTTCCCTGCACAAATCCCATCTAGACTAACATAAGAATTGTTGCATCATTCCTAGTGTCATGGCAGAGATGCCACTTACCTGCCATAATTAGTGGCAGAGTAATGGCAGAAGACCCAAAGACCTGTCTTCTGATCTGGCTAAGTTGAATTTAGTGCAAGACCTAGAGACTGGAAGACAAAGATTGCTCTAAGCTGCCTTTTGATTTTCCCTGATTCCTATGCATTGAAATCAAATTTACCCCGTAGTATGAGATAAAGAAGCTTCAAGGTTATTTGTTCTTTGTCTTTCCCACTCCTAGCCTTAACTAAGCATAGCAGATGTTGCCCTTATTAACACTTAGCCAAACCAGTTCTGAGTCCTGTCTCATGGCCATTAATTACAGAAGCTGGGTTACTCTCAGGTATAGCCAATGCCTTAGAAAATATTAGTGAGGGAATAAAACAAACTATATCACACGTATTCTAAGGTCTTGAGAGAGACCCAAGACATCTGTTTAAGGGAGACTGTGACTGAAGGGGGTGAAACTATGTACAAGCTGCAGGGGCAGCATCAGCTTCTTCCTGGTGGGGAGCTGAGGTGGGCTAAACAGAGAATGGGGGGGAGGGTGCTGCGCTATACAGTATATCTTCTCACCAAACATATTTTGGTTTTTTTTTCAACAATACCCACTTAAGGCACCACACCTCTTCAGGCAGTGGCAGGGCGGGCTTGCCTGTGTGGGACAGGGAACAGTGGCCCAGGGAGTAGGTGGGGTGCTTGGACATGGGTGGCACTGAGAGGGGTGACTATGGAGGGAGGACTAAGTCGAATTTTGGGGAGGTTATAGCCCCCCCTCCAAAAAAAACCCCCTCCCCCTCAGCTTCACCTTGACAAGCTGTCATTGAATAGCATGTCATTTGTCTCCCAGACTCTGGAGAAGAGTGAAGGGACACAGCCCAGCTGATTTGTTTTAATCAGACCCTCAATTCACTTGGACTTCCATTCAAACAGTGTTGCCTTGCATGCATTGTTTTTCCTGAGTGTTATGCTCACAGTCACTGTTTTGTTTTGTCCTAAAGGTCCTTTGAACTGCATGGAGGGGAAAGTGGGCATCTGGACTCCCATTTTCTCCTTCCCTGTGCCCCAAAATAGTTCTTGTCTATGCTGCCTGCAGGAGAAAATGAGTCTGCTCATACCTCTTGTGTACTGCTTGCCAGCCTTTTTTATGTTGCTTTTCTGTCTGCCATCTCAGGACAGATTGCCCTGTTGGGGACATTTGTTGCTTTAATCTCAGAGAGTAAACACACAATTTACAGTCCATTCTGTCATCAGCATCCAGTGGAGAACAGACGTGCTGCAGTATCTGAACCTTCCTCTTTGCTCCATACTGATCTGTTGCCTGCAGAATATGCAGTACAGGTTTCCCCGCACTTTATGCTGTACGTGTGTTTGTGGAAAACAGTGCATAACTTGAATTTGCTTCAAGGGAACCCACTTCACAATGTAACAAACAGGGATACGTTCCAAGACCTCAACAGTACTGACTCCCAGGCCCATTTCTACCACTTTTGCAAGACAATTTTGGTACTCACCAACAGCAAACAGTACACATAAGCACAGGGTGTGGTGAATGCTTAGTTGGTATGAATACAGGGTGGTGATGGACCAGGGAGAGGGACAGGCCCTCTCAGAGGTTGAGAGAGGCCCGGGCCACTTCCATTTTTTGAGGCTTAAAATACAATGCAATAATTTGTATAAATGTTCCTTTTTATTTAACAAGTGTTTTTCTAGCTTTTTTCTTCTTTCAATCCTGTCAGTGTATCTCTGTGTCTGTATATATAACCTAATTTGGAGATAACATCAAAAGTCGAAATTTGCAGCCCTCTGTGAATGAGAGGGCCGGGCTAAATGGCCCTGCTGGCCCCCCCTGTGGTAGGCCCTGGAGAGGGATAGGAGATAAGCTAGCAGGACACTTAGAAGTCATAATGGGAATAGCAACTACAGAAACACACGTCGCAGACAATGAGCAAGGAGCACAGATCCACACATGAGACTATATTTTGCTGTGTGTCACTCCCACAATACACCACACAAAGCAGCTGATGGGGGGCTTCCACCACACTGATCACATAAAAGTGAATTTACCTTGCGTATAACAAATTTTTGGTATAAAAGGGTCATCTCATAAGAGTGAATTCACACATGCTGAACCCGCATAAAGAGAGAAACATGTACTAGACCATTTGCCATTAGTGATCCAAAGGTTTATATGACTTCCTCCCCTGCTCCCCAACTCTACCCTTTAATGCACCATCCTGCTACAATCAGCCCCTTGAGAGAAGCTTATCACTACCCTTGCACTGATTCAAGAATAGGAAAAAATTGTGACTGGCAGCTTTGGAGCCTCTGTGTCCATGTTATCATTTTTTTCTTAAAACTTCCTTGTGCTGCTACCTTACATGTGGCTGCACCTGTCCTAGGTACAATGGATATGAAATCATACTAACAGCCTTTAAGCTCTGTGTCATCTAACTGTTCAGAAAAGGTGGATGACAGACGTCAAAAGCCGAACAGCCATCAGTGCCGCCTCTGCATTAGATCTGCTTCTATAAGTGCAGAGGTAGCAGTAAAGACTGCTGGGCTTTTAGCAGCAGCTATACATGTGGGACTCTCTGTGCTGTTTTAATTGGGAATGGCATGTATCATCAAGGACATAGAGGGGCCTCCAAACCTGGTCTGTTTTGTTGCAGAAACTTCCAATTTCCAGTAGATATCACTCAGGATTTGGCTATGTACTAGGGCTGCATGAAGCTTCGGTCCCTGATTCGATTCGGCGGAGATTCGGCCCAATTTGGTGGCCAAATTTTCAAATCCGAATCAAATCAGAGGACCTTTTAATCTTTCTAAATTGAATTGGAACCCTCCAAATTGATTCGGCTATTTGGACATAGACACAGCTTTAAATGTTTTTTTCTACTTACCTCTAGGGAGCAGGGGCTTGTGAATGTTGCCATGCTGGGGCACATGGAGCATCCCACAGGAGTGCAGGGAGCTCACCAGCGTGCTTAGCAGTAGACCAGCAAGTGGACCAGAAGCACTTCTGGTCCACTTCTAGTTCTACTAGGGAGCATGCAGGGTGCCCGCACCCTCCCGGCTCAGCAACTGGTGCCTCCTAGGTCTGGAGAGGAACCTGGGGTCCCACCGTGACTGATCCCTGAGCTGAGGGGGATCCCCTGTGCACTCCCTGACAGACCTAGAAGCGGACCACACTCCTGTGGGATGTTCCATCCACCCCACCATCGCAGTGTTCACAAGTCACATTGTTTCCTTGAGGTACGTAGAACAAAACTTTTAAACCTGTGTCTAAGTCCAAATCGCTGACTCTCCAAATCAGCATTGAATCTTCAGATTCAGATTTGGCCAAATCGAATCAGGGGCAGTGATCCAAATCAACAAATCGAACCACTGTCCCTGATTCGGGCCAAATCTGAATCAAATAGGGCCTGCTTTGCACACCCATATTATGTACTGATACGGATGGGTTAATTGGCAGAAGCTTGTGATGGCAGGGTGAGGCAGAGAGAGAATGCTAGTAAGCCTTCCATCCTCATAGGCAGGGAGATAAACCAGCAGAAAACAACTAAGTAGGATGCATGACCATATTAAAAGCATTCTCCTGATTCCTCTTTATGGGCTGAGAGCTGCAGTAAACACTGCCCTTTGGCACCTGGACTTCTAGATCTGCCTTTTCTGCCTGGAACCTGACTCTGACAAGCCTTGCTTTTATGTTTAGAGTTTGTCTGAAGAAAGCTCTAACTTCACAATGAAATTAAAGCCTATTTTACAGATTTTTTCTGGCTAAATGCCAGCTGCCTAATCAGGCTGTCCCCATACCTCTGTACCTAATTTTCAGTTTGATAGGCAGTAATGATTTGAAAGTAATGCCAGAGAGAAGATGGAGCATGCAGGAAAGAATAATAGCCTAGGCAGAAACTTCAACACTTTCTGAAAGATTTATGTGTGTCAATCTGATACAAACGACTTATCTCAACTAAGGGGTATTCAAGGGAGAGAATGGACCCATTTTTATTCAGATATTATTTTAGTATATAAAACGAAAGGACAGGAGACAACAGCTGTTTCCTTTACTCCATGCTTATTATTTGACCTTTCTCTGCAAAAAGAGTTGAAGAATATATGCCACTTCATCTTCTTCTGAGGAACTCCATACCATTCTAATTTTCTTTCATATTATTTTCTACTTGTTACTGGGGAGTACTTTATAGTATAGAAACACACACAGCTCAGATGCACAGAAGCATCTCAGAGATTTCAGCAGGAATTAAGCACCTAAATAGGAGCTGAGCACCTCAATAATTTTGTGAACAGGTGCCCATGATTTTAAGCCCTGTTGTGTACCTGCGCCTTTTGCACTGTTGGAACTAAACAGAATTAGTACCTTACACCTATGCAGATGTCTAGCATGGATGATGGGGTTGGGCTAGGTGACCCTTGAGGTGCTTTCCACCCATATGATTCTATGCTTCCATGCTCTAAGTACTTCTTAACTGTTTTAATTTAATCTGGTGGGTTACCAAATTGAGCTAAACTGAAAGAAAGACAGTTTGTATGTACATCAGTTAAAGTGCTTTAGCAGTAGAGTATGCCACCAGAGTAACTAAGTCAATTTAGTTACACTATTGAAACTTTTCTAATACAGTATAGATAAGTTAAGGTTGTTGAAAGAAGACACATGCCAGATTGTGTATTAATTTTGTGTGTGCTTCTTTCTTGGTGTTTCTCTCTCTTCTCCACTTTCTCTCTCGTGCTCTTTATTTTTGCCTTCTTGCAGAGAAGAGAAATGATTGCTAATGAATTGCAAGCATGGGGTATGGGAAGATCAGTTAATATGGCCCAGTTATTTAGTAATACAAATACATTAAAATGATCAAGCAGTGGATGGAAATTGACCCAAAGAGCAGGTTCTACTGAGAAAACATGTGAGAATGTAAATTAATGTGACTTGATGGAACCTAAAATGTCATAACACAGCAGGGCACCCGACACATCAGCGGAAATGTGAAAATTATACTTTTTCCTGAAATCATAGTTTTAAAAAATAAGTGGCTTTTAAATTCTTCTAAAAATATAATAAAGGAATTAGTGTCAAGAAAAAGGTTATTGTTGTTTATCAAAACATGGGCTCAACACTTGGGTTGACTTTTCAAAAGTGTCCTGATTTTACCTCTCTGGCTAAGCAGAGAGGCAAGAAGGAAAACAACCAACCTTTTTATTTATTTGGATCCCTCTTTTTGTCCAGGGAAATTTCTTAGCAGTGTAGAGGGTAAAGTACATCCTTGTTTGTATAACTCTTTCTAATTTGTTTATATTTTATAACATATTCTAACCTTAAAATAATAATATTAGGAGATGTGCTAGAGATAGGAATAATGGAATCCATTCTCTACCAAAATTTATTCACCCAAGGATGGATACATGGATCGTGGGCAATTAATTAAGTAGCTTAACTAGCATGTTGTCAAATAAAATTTTTGACAGCCTTCTCTCTTTCCTGTTTTCTGCCTTTGGTTTCTTGCTCAGTTGACTGAGCAGAGTCTTGAGAAACAACGACAGTTCTATAATATGTCTTGATTATGAAAGGCAAGAACAATTCTGTGCTGAATACTTTTCCAAAATATTAAGGCTACATATGCTATATATTAACCTTTTGCAAAGGGTCTACTGATCTCTGATTCTCCTGTAATACTACAGAATCAATGGAGCTCCTTATATCGCTATACTTTCCTTTATTCATGCCCCTTGTAGATGTCTATGCTTTCCTCCTTTTTTACGCTACTGTTGCATTTGATGTTATCAAACATGGCATCTCTCTCTGTCCTGTTCAATGGAATCACAGGCACCTTGATGTTGTCTTCATTTTGCTTCTATTTATTCAGCTACTGTTAATGCCTAAGCATTTTATTCAGAGTTATAACAAGGATATATTTAGGACAAAAGTAGCAATTTGAGATGAATCTAGGTCATGATATTAAAATGAAGATCTGACCCTTCCCAAAGTTGGTGGTGGCTGAAACTAAATGGTTTGTTTCAGGCTCTTTCTCTGTTAATCAACTTCATCTCTAAACTGGAATGTTTTTTAAACTGTAAACCAGATGGCTGCCATTCTCACACATGTTTTAGTTATATTTACTATGACCCTGCTAATAGTGAGACTAGAAATGAATCTTGCTAAGTTTTACAGCATCTAGAGATCTATAAGATGTCCAAACAGGAGCCCATTGGGAATGATCTGTTTACTTGTCAATGCTTTTCCTAATCTTTCTTGAAGCATTTGCCCAAGCTGCAAAATTCAACTTTCAAATGCCTAGCATTTAAGCCTAGCTATCTGGTCCATCATATGAGAGAGACAGCTGTCATCTCTGAAATCTAGATTCAAATTCAAAGTATCCCCTATGATGCATAGTGATATATTAGACTCTCTTAAATGTCATTAGATGTGGCATTAGATGGGACGATGTGAGGGAAGTTTGATCTTAGTCAATATGGACTAAGAATGCCAGTCTGCTTGGGAAGGAGATTCTATTCACGTTTGGCCTGAAAATGAAGCTGAATTAACACAGATATAAAAAAGGGTCAGACCTGTCTTGGAGCATTACAGCGTCAACTGAAGAGGAAAAGGCTTTTGCAGCCCTTTAAATACCAGCTAAAGCAGGGGCAGGCAATCATTTTGGGTGGAGGGCCGCTTGATGAGTTTTGGCAAGCTGTTGAGGGCCTCATGGGTAGCCCCATCCCTTCAGTTGCCCCAGCCCCCGGTCACCATCTTGGGACTGGAAGTAAGTCCCACTGCCTGACCCCTGACCTTTGCCATGGGAAGTCCCGCCCCCTTACCTCTGACCACAGCTTTCCCTTCCTGGCGGAGCCCAGCCAGCCCACCCCATCCCCTATCAAATGATGGCTTCCCCAAGTGCTGCTGCACTTCCCCCTACCTGTGCCAGCTGATCCCAAAAGGAGGAGGCTCCACCACCGCTTCTGCTGGCCAGTGCCAACCCAGCCAGGCTCACCCCATCCCCAGCAGCACATGAGAAGCTGACTTCAGCCGCATGCTGCTCCAGATAGGATGGACCCAGCCAGGTCTGCACCGGCCAGGAAAGACAACATGCAGCTGAAGTAGGCTACTCACATGCTGCTGGGGATGGGAGGAGCCTGGCTGGGTCTGCATCAGCTAGCAGAAGTGGTGGTGGAGCCGTGTGCTGCTTGGGATGGGACAAGCCCAGCAGGAGTGGCAGGGGCTCAGCTGCATTTCCCCCCTGCCTGCACTGGTAAGTCCTGAGCAGCACATGGCTCTGCTGCCACTTTTGCTGGCTGGTGCAGACCCAGCCGGGATCCTTCTGTTCCGAGTGGCACATGAGGAGCCAACTTCAGCTGCTTGTCACCTTTCCTGGCCAGTGCAGACCTGGCCGGGTCTGCCCCATTCAGAGCAGCATGCAGCTGAAGCCAGCTTCTCATGTGCTGCTGAGGATGGGAGGAGCCCAGCAGGGTCTGCACTGGCCAGCAGAAGTGGCGGTGGAGCTGTGTACCACTTGGGACAGGATGAGTCCGGCTGGAGTGGCAGGGGCTCAGCTGCACTTTCCCCCTGCCTGCGCCGGTCAGTCCTGAGCAGCACATGCCTCCGCCACCTCTTTTGCTGGCCGGTGCTGACTCACCAGGCTCCTTCCATCACCAGCAGCACATGGGAAGCCAGCCTCAGCTGCATGCTGCTCCGGATGGGATGGGCCTGAACAGGTTGGCACCAACCAGCAGAAGTGGCAGCAGAGCTATGTACCGCTCGGGACTGACCAGTGCAGGCAGAGGGAAAATGCAGCTGAGCCCCTGCCTCTCTGGCCGGACTTGTCCCATCCTGAGCAGCACACAGCTCCGCCGCCACTTCTGCTGGCCGGTACCAACCTGGCTGGGCTCCTCCCGTCCCCAGCAGCATGTGGGAAGCCCACTTCAGCTGCATGCCTCCTTTCCTGGCCAGTGCAGACCCAGCCGGGTCCGTTCCATCTGGAGCTGCATTCGGCTAGATCCAGCTTCCCACGTGCTGCTGGGAACGGGGTGAGCCTGGCCTGGGTCTGCACCAGCCAGCAGAAGCGGCAGCAGAGCTGTGTGCCACTTGGGACTGACCAGTGCAGGTAGGGGGAAAGTGCAGCTGAGCCCCTGCCACTCTGGCTGGGCTCATCCTGTCCTGAGCAGCGCACGGCTCTGCCACCACCTCTCCTCCCTGGTGCTGACTGGACCGGAGCTGCAGCTCAGCTGCTGCTTCCCCTCCCCAGTGCTGGCCCAGCCCAACCTGGCACAGCCCAAGTGGCACGGCATGGCACGGGGAAAGCCTACCTAGCAGTCACTTTCCTGGGCTTACCTGCAGGCCAGGGCCCTTTCCAGTCCCGTGCAGCAAAGCAGTACCTGACCCAGACACTGTTTCCCCTCGCTGGCGCCACAAGTTCTGGCCCAGCGCCCCTGCCCGTCTCAAGCTGCAAACCTGGCCTAAGCCAGAGGCAGGGTGAGGCCAGCTGGGGCAGGCTGAGGTCAGGGTTGGTTGCCTCGCAACCAGAACCCAAGGAAACAGCCTGAGGTGCTGGAGCCACCATTACATGGGTTTTGAAGGGGCTCTGCAGGCTGGAGGGAAGTGCTAGGTGGGCTCGATCCAGCCTGCAGGCCGTATTTTGCCCACTCCTGAGCTAGAGAGATGACAATCTACAATACAATCTTGGGATAGTCATGGTTATTTTTAAGAAAAATATTTTAGCAGCTTGAGGGGCTTTGTGTGTGTGTGCATGTATGTATGTATCAATTTTTCTAATGAATTGAGTCTGCAATTACAGCGCATCAGAGCAGCCTTGCTGTATGTATATAAGGACCCATTGACTACATGTTTATATAGCACCATTTCTACTGTACATGAACATGTCCTAAGGGATGTCTGACAACTGGCTCCCAAAACATGTCCCATATTCTCAACTTGCTGATGGCACCCAATTTAGAGGTGGGCAAAAGAAGAGATTCAAGGACACTTTGAAGGTCAATCTGAAGAAATGCAATATTAACATCAATACCTGAGAGAAACAAGCACTGAATCTTTCCCAGTGGTGCTATAATGTACAACAAGACATAGATCATTTTGAGCAAAGTTGCCTCCCTATGGAGGCATGAGAGATGAGAGAAACAAGAAAAAGCTGTGACCCAACAACATCAAGATCTACTCCTTTCCCCTGGAACTATTTGCCATGTCTGCAGTTGAACATTCAGATCTTGGATCAGCCTCCTCAGTCAGCTACGGGCTTACAGATGACTTCTCTATTTACTGAAAGACCGAAGGACTGCTGCTGCCACCAATATATGCATGCACACACACGTACACTCACACAGGCTCTAGTTCCACATTTAGGATTCTGGGTTAGCTATGAAAAATATAGCATTGTATCAATTTCTGTGGAATTATCTGACACATTATTCCATGTTCATAACTTGAAGTAAAGATAAGAAACAAAGTTAAAGGCTCAGATCAACCTTTGTAGGGTGAAGTTAAAATTCCTGTTGGTCAAACAAGACTTATTTTCTTCTTTGAGGGCCCTTTAGCCCCTTCAACAAACTAAAAATTACATTTATACTTATCTCCATGCTTAGAAAAAGTAGTTTCCAATAAGAATAAATCCATGATGTGCTATTCAACAGAAAGAAACTGCAACTTATTTCTTTTTAATAGGCCTCAGCCTTTTCCATTAATAAAACAATGGCTTGATTACAAGATTTCCTCAAAATTAGTAAAATGCTTCACCTGCTTTAACTTATCTACTCTGATTGGAGTGGTTTGAATGTAAAGTGTATTCAGTTATGAGAGACGTCCTATTTCATTTGCAGTTACTAACATTTTAAAATGTGAACTTAATTATTCAGACTCTTCTCTGAACACTAACATTGTAACTTTTTTCCATTAGATGCTATTTTCTAAAGTCCCAGAGGCCTTTGGTCTGTTATTTTCCCCCATCTCCTTGATGAAGAAGTTTGACTCAAATTTGTAGAATTGTTTTTATTCACTACTTGGCTAACTACAGATGTATAATAATATTTCCTGTGCTGGTATCTTTGATTTAGTATGAATATAGAGTGGTTTTATAAAAGCAAATGTGCTAGTGGGAAGACTGAAAAGACTGCTTATTGGGAAGGATTTTAAGAGAGTTAGGTATGAGAACTTGGCAATAGAAGAAGTTCCCATCTGCTTCCCCAAAGAGTTCCACAAAGAAAGTCACCATGTTCATGAGTCCCTTGTAGCCGAGTATGACAGTATTATAATGAGGCTGTTTAAGCCAAGCTTGATGTATGTACAGATGCGTACATGTGCCTGCCATTCCATGTATGAGCTGGTTACCTGTTGCTGCTGCTGCTATTGTTTTCTGCCCAAGGGCTCAGTGTTGCTGTTCAGGATGGCCTATCCCATCTCTCTTCTTGGCCTAGGGACAGACGTTCAAAAGGCCTGAGCCTGAATTGATTTAGTCTTTGCATATTAATCTAATCTGCAGAGATTAAACCGGTTTGCAAGTGGACAGATGTTCCCTTTTCATTCCCAAATTGTAGGCACATGTCTGCAGTGGCTCAGGCCAGAGGCACAGGGGTGCTAGGCCAGCCCTCCCTTCCACAGGGAAGCTGAGCTGGGGCAGGCCTCAGTAAGACTGAGGAGGGGTTTAAACCCCAACCTGGCCAGCAGGGTCAGAGGGTGGGGGAAGAGGGAGTGTGGCCAGACTGCTGTAGCAGGGAAGGAGAAGAGGAGAGCTCTGCCCACCCCAGTGGCTCCCTGACAGACAGGAGCAATCCTGGCACAAAGCACTGCCTGGACCCAGAGGGGAATGCTTCTCCCTCCTCTCTCTCCCCCACTGCCTCGGGCTGGGGAGGGGGCTCTGTTCGGTGCTGTTGCACCTCCTTCCCCCCACTGCTGTGGAGTGGGGAGGGGGGCTCTGTGGAGCTGCCTGGCTGCAGAGGGAAACTCTTCTCCCTGCTCCTTCCCTCCCGCTGTGTGGTGGGGAGCAAGGCTGTATGAGAGGGGGGACGCTTTCCAGAGGTGGACTCTTCCCCCCATGGGGTGGGAAGGTGGGCTCTGTTCAGTGCTGAGTGGGGACTGTTTCCCTGCCTTCTCCCCCCTCTGCTGTGGAGAAGGGAGTGGGGCTCTGTGTGGTGCTGCCCAACCCAGCCAGGGCACAGGGACCCGAGGGTGCAGCCTAGCCAGCCTCACTCAGCCCCAGACAAGGCAGCCACACAGTTTGGCTGGGCCAGGCCACAGGGTCAAGCAGGTGCAGCTCAGTGACGGGGATGCTGAGCCCTGTCAGCAGCCCAGCCCAGCCTGGCACACACGGCCAGCAGCTGGCTAGGCAGCAGGCTAGCCAGGCTAGCTCAAAGGCACCACAGGACCTTGTGGACCTGCAGACAGCCCCTGTGGTGGGCAGCTGCCAGGCTTCAGGCCCGCCAGTGCCTCCAAATGGCCCAGGGAGCCCTCTGTCTGGCCAGCCACATGGAGCTGCTGAGAGGGCTCAGTGTCCCTGTCACTGAGCTGCAGCCACAGGGGGGTGGCCCCACCCCCACAGCCTGGCCTGGACCCACTGTGTGGCTGCTGAAGTTGGCCGGGGCTGAGTGAGGCCAGCCCAGGCTGCAGAGGCAGGACCACTCTGGAGGCTGGGGCTCAGTTACACCTGCTTCCTGCCCCCTCTGAACAGAGTCCCCCTTCTCACCCCACAGTGGTGAGAGAGGAGCAGGGGGACGAGTTCCCCTCCAGGGCCTGGCAGCCTTGCAGAGCACCCTTCTCCACCTCACAGCAGTGGGGAGGAGGAGGAGGAGTCCCCTTCCAGCACTGCACAGAGCCTCTCCTCCCCACTGCCCTGTGGGGAGGAGGGAGAGGGGGAGGAATGGTTCCCCCCCAGCACAGAACAGAGCTTCTGCCTGGCCACAGTAAGGTGAAGGCAGCAGGGAAAAGGGTTAATCTCTCCCTCCATCCCTTCTGCCCTACAGCCAGGGTCTACCAACCCAGAAGCTGCTGCCACAGCGCTCTCCCTTCTTTTCCCTAGCTAACAGGCAGACCCCACCTGCGGTAGGGGAGGAGAAGAAGGAGGGATGAATTAATCCCCTCCCTGCACACTATGCCTTAACGGGGCCGTGCTGGCTGGTGTCTCACCACGTCGCATCCTTGCTTGGGCTGGAGAGAAGAGGGGCAGGGCCAGCTCTGCTCTGGAGCAGAGACCACAGCCTGGCATGCTGGGATGCTGGAGGACTCTGATTTACCTTAAACCAGGAAGGGTTGGGACAGACATTGCATAAACCAGTTTGAGCTCAATCCGTTAAGTCTGATACTACATTCAGTCAGGTTTATCTCAAACCATTTTCAGCCATTTTGAACTGATTCATGTGCACCGAATGCCTGCTGGTTTGTTGTGTAATATCTGGCCCTAGCCCTGGTGTCTCATTGCTGTCTCTTTATAGCTAAGAAGGCAAATGAGTTAGCCAACAGGTTGCACTCAGTCAAGTGCATCTTTAGGATGGTCTTGAAGTGTTTCTTGGGCACTATACTTCCTCTTTTTGTGTTCAAAGTCACCATAAAGGAGTTGATTGGGCACTTTGTATGCTATCCACAAGTCTAGCCTATTACAGCAGGGCCTTCATTATTATTGTCTCAATGGACATGCAGTCAGAATGCTACAGCACTTTGTCACTGTCATCTTGCCATATCACCGTAGTCACAGTAGGGTGCGAAAGTGTCTCTGATGGAAGGGGCACCATCCAAAGGAGAAGAAGTTAGGGCTATGTTGGACAAAGAAAAGCCAAGAAGAGCCGTATGTAATCTGTCAAATATAAACATCCAAAAAAGAGAAAATATAATCAAATATATAAAAACAAATCAAAGGGAGAGACAAAACAAGTAAATACATTTTCAAGGTAGTAAAATTAAGAGGCCAAGAGACAAAACTACTCTTCTAGGGATAGATAATACACACTTCAAGTTAAGCAAATAACTATATTTATTTTAAACCAACTCAAACAGCCAACTCTAAGAAGGAAAAAATATTTTCTGAACTTCTCCGAAGACTTTATACAAATATAAGAACCTTGTGCTAATGCAATTGAGCCAGGTAAAGACAGTGACTGGTCTAATTTCATTGCCATATAGGGAGAGTTGCAAATAGTAAATGATGAAAGGGCCTACTAATTATATTTCTTAAAATTCTAAATACAGCTAATTATTTAATTTCAAATATAATCTTTGAAACATTGTACCTCCATAAATAGCTAGCCAATGTGATACAAAGATAAAAGCTTTCCTGTTATCCTGAGAAGTAGGTATCTGGAATTACTCCATGGGCATGTGTACATAAGATGAGCTACAGTGATGTAGCATTGGCAGGCACTAGCTGTGACACCGCCACTACTGTGCAGTATAGTTGAAAACAACCAGTGCACTGCTGGGACTGCACAGTACTGGTGGGAGCCCTCCCTTGGCTGCTGCAGGGGGGCAGAACAGAGCACGAACATCCCTAAACTGAACTACTCCCGAAAGCAAGTTCAGTACTTGCAAGTGGGCTATGTAGTACCAACAGCACAGTCGGGACATATGTAGATGCACCCCATAGCACTTAACACAAAAGACAATACAATTTTGAAGCTTTTTTTCTGTGATTAAGCAGATGTTAGATGAGAAGTTACTAAACAACTGATTTACTGAGTATTATATTAATGTGTCTTATTTTCAGCTTCTCTGGTTGTTCTGCAATGTAAATTAAACTTATTTTTCTTGGGAAGGCTTGTTACATATTTATAATGTAACTGCAATTCACATATAAAGCAAACAGACTCTGAGGAACGAGACTCTGGAGAGCTTGTGCTTCGTATTAAATTTCCTCTGAAACATGTAAAAGAGTCACCCACTCATATTAGAAACAAATCTGCAGTATCAATGAAAATATGATTGCTTAGTGTTGTCTGGTTAGGATCCAATTATATATGGAGTATTTATTTTACATTTATAGGATACACACTAGAGAGTTCCAGGAACCAAAATGAGGAGAAATTGGTTGAGCACTGAATAGAAAAATTAATAACTTGCATTACCCACCAAGTATATTGGAGCTACAGAAGAGGTATTAAAAAATTATGGCCAGAGCTATTTACATTGTATAGTGCAGATTGTTGCATTGAGTATTTAAAATGTTGTCTTGTCTGCCTTGTCACCTGCTCAGCAGTTATCCTACTACTTTATCAGCCCTCTCAC
>JAGPOW010000304.1:30443087-30461028 GCA_030014935.1 Caiman crocodilus
AGCCTTTACAACAAAGAAGGATGTCATAATGAGTGTGAAGTGAATATGTATTATATTCAAACTGAAAGCTGACCTTAACCCTACATCAGTTATGTGGTTTAAATTCTTAGGGCCAGATTTTTCAAAGTGTTCATGCAAACCCCTCCCTCTGCTTTATTGTTTGATAGGACAGGAGTTGGTGGACATTTGGTCAGCTCATGCAGCTGATGTGACAGTGTGGCAGCTGATACATCAGTGATTGAAATGGGAATGCTCAGATTTGATATCCTGAGCTGCTCTAGCATCAACTGAAGAACTAGGTTTCTAATTGTAGTTGTAATAGATCTATTCTCTGTGGATTGGTCACTGCGGGGCCCGTCATCAATAGAATGAGCAGGCTTACAAGCATCAGTATGCTCAGCAGGGTTGAGTCAGTCACTTCAGCTGCTTTCAGACATTAAAAAAAATCAAACCCCAAACAAATGGTGCGATACTTTAAACTTGCCACGCTCTTGCACCAAGCCCAGTGCAAGCTCAGAAGAGGCAGCGTGTTATCTGGACCTGGCTCGTTCAAAGTTTGTATAGATTGGGCTCTTTAGTGGGGTTTTTTGGCACTTTTAGCTAATAGGTGATTTGACTCCACTTTAGATAAAAGCACCAAAAAGCTCCGCTGAATGTCCCAAGCTATACAGATGCTGCAACCTGGGTCTAACTAATGCACCGCTTCTTCCAGTAAAGCACAGTTTTGTCTGTAAGCAGCCTTCCTGCCTGCAGCTGCCAGGGAATCCTGTCAATCAGTCCAGTGGAGGATGAAGTGAAGGAAACCATTTGAGAAGAGAAACAAGAAAGGGACAACCCTACTGGTCCCCATCAAAGAGATAAGGAGCGCATTTATACTTGCAATTAATGCACCTGAATTTTCTATGCAGAATTTTCTGCACACTAGACTTGGCCCCTGCATACATCTGACCATGCACCCATTGGGATAAAATTTGCTCTCAGGAGTAGTTCAGTTTAGGGCTGCTCCGTCCCTTTTCTGCCTCCTCTACAGCAGCCAGACTCTCCCAGGTGCCAACCCTGGGCTGGCAGAGCACATAGGGGAAGTCCTGATCTCCACAGCGTTAGGGAGAGCTGTCCCAGCTGCTGGGTGGGATGACCCATCCCAAGCTCTACACGTCTGGGACAGCTGTCCCGACTGGGTGGGATGCTGCCTCCCAGCCACGTGGAGATTGTGACCTGACAGCCAGGGCAGCTCTTCTGCTAAGTAATTGCTGTTCAGTGGTCATGTGTAGATTATATTAGTCTAATGCACAGTAAAGCATCTCGTGTAGACACACACAGTGTGTGGGAGTGAAGGGAGGTCTGGTAGTTACTTGTGTTCTGATAGCAATCTTTATGTTATCTACCATCACTCTGGTACAGCAGGAGAGGGTATATGCTGGAATCTGGGGGAAGCAGATCTATCAGAGCAACAAGAGGGTTTCCTACATGAGAAGGTATCATTCCTAATGGATGGCAAGAAGAGGATGTGAAATAACTTAATATAGTCATTTGCATTTAAATCCTGGAGCTGGTTCACAGAGGCCTATTTGGTTTTGCATCCCCTACCCCAAGTCAGCAGTCAGTCTAGATCAGTATTATCTTAGCTGTACCATGTGGATTTTGATGAAGAGAGGGAGACTGAAGAGTTCCCATCCAGACCCATCTTTGACTTTGTACAATTTTGTGCTATTTTCTATGAGCGTGTCCACACATGCAAGCATGTGCACTTGCAGCAGCTCAAATAGAAGCGGTGCAAATTTGAGCCGAGGTTTTTGCCTCAGTGCACATGCTCGGACATGGCACAATTTGCTCCACAACTACGTGCACTTCGGGCAAAATAACCCTCCCTGGCTCCTCCTGGATCTGCAGTCAGGGGGATCTAGAGCCTGAGGCCAGCACCCATGCTGTCCCCAGAAGTATAAAAAGCTTCCCTGTCCTGGCCCCAGCAGTACAAAAAGCTGCCCTGGCAAGCAGCTCAGGGCTACTTGCTCTCCAGAGATTCTGGGGCTAAGCTACTTGGTACCTGGGGACACTACCCCTTGTACCAGCTAGACTGCTGCAGCAGCATCCCAAATCCATTTTTAAAAATAACCCCAAATCCATGTTTTTCCACAATTAACACAAAAGACCACTTTACACACACACACACACACACACACACACACACACACACATACATACATACATATATATATAGACAGAGAGAGACAGCAGTCAGTTAGGTAATGTTTTATTGGTATATTCACAATGTTAAAGCAACGTGGAAGCCTACCAGTGTCTCTATCATCACGATAAAATAAATTCAAAATATCTATATGTGTTGATGTGTGCTTTTGGTTTTCTTTGCACATGATGGGTGTGTGATGGGGCAGGATATGGTGTTTGCAGGAAGGGGGGGAAGGGGCGTGGGGAAGGCGGGTGAGCGTGAGTGGAGGGGTGTGGGTAGGGGTGGGGCAGTTGCTGGGGGGACTGTGGGCGTAGGGGATGTTGTGGGGGGGCTGCTCAGGAGGCTTGGATCCCCTGACCTCCACAGGGTGAAGCCCCCCCCACAGCACATGGAATGTGCCCCCACAGGGTTCCAGCTCCCCCTGGAGGACCCCAGCCCCCCTGCCCAGAGTCCCAGGCATCTGGAGGGCCCCAGCCCCCACCCAGGGCCCATAACTTACCTTCAGCAGCAGCGGGAGTGGGGTGCTCAGAGCCATGGCGGCAAGACCTGGCATGGCATGCTGGGACCATGCACTGGGCCCATCTGGGTCCTGGAGCCTCTCTGCTGCCGGGCCTATCCCTTGGTGGCAGGACCCAGTGTGGCACCTGGGGACTGCATGCCAGGCCCAGCTGGGTTCTGCCAGCCCTGAGGTCCCTCTGCCACCTGGCCAGGCCTGGCCCTTGGTGGCAGGATCCGGTGCAGGGCGTGGTCCGTGTGTGCCAGGCCCAGCCACCCTTGGGGCTCCTGCACCACCTGGCTAGGCTGGGCCCAGGATGGCAGGACATGGGTCCAGCCTGGGTAGCACGCGGGGACCACATGCCATGCCCAGGCAGATTCTGACAGCCCTAGGGCTGCTCCTGCCACCTGGCTGGGCCCAGCATACAGGGAGGGTGTCAGGACTTGGCTGGGCAGGGATCGGGGGGGGGCTAGCAGGGGGAGGGACTGGGCAGGGATTGGGGGACTGGGAGGCTGGCAGGGGGAGGGGCCAAGCAGGGATCGGAGGGCTGGGGGGTGGGGCCAGGCAGGGCAGGGCTGGGGGAGCCGGGGGATGGGCAGGGCCAGTGGGGGTCCCCCCCAAACTCTTACTCACCGGCCAAACCGTCTCCCTGGAGGACCCAGCCTTTGGTTACCTCAGGGCACAGTCTGGGACTGCCCTGCCCCACTTTTTTTTGCTTAGTTTTTTTTAGATCCCTGGATATATAGGAGTCTAATTGTCTCTCCATGCTGCAAGTTTGCAGCATGGAGAACATTTTTCTGTTCCTGCACATGCCTCCTGTCCCGCCTCAAAGGGGTTTGAGGCAGGGCAAGAGGCATGCGTGTGCTTGTCCGGACACACCCTATATCCTCCAAGCCGCAGGTTTAGATAAGACTTTTCTGAAATATCTTGTCTGGCTTTCCTGAAAAAGGACTCTGTGGCAGGTAAAAAACCTTTTCTGTCTTAGGCAGTCTTAAGACTTCATAAAATGTTTAGTCTTGTGTTGTACTAAACACACTTTACGCATGACCTTTTCCTGCTGGTAGTTTTGTGCTGAAAACGATTTCTAAGGCAATATTATGCCTTGTCAGTATGTCTGCTTTTACCTTGTCTGCTTGCATTTGGTCCATGAACATGTTTTTTCTCCTGCTTGCTTTCCACTGATTTTTTTTGTGGGCAGCGTTAAAGTTACTAGGAAATTTCCAAACAGATGAGTCCTGGATTGTTTTCTGAAGTAGTTCCTTGACGTCAGGCTGCATATATTCTCTGCTGGTACTTGCACCCCATTTCTGGAGGAGGGGGTTTGTTTATCGATTGGAACCATCAGCTGCAAAATAAGAGAAAATAATGCACTAGAATCTAAGCCAACATAAGCTGTCTTGTTTGACTACAACAGTCTGTACCACAGGGGAAAACTGAGCATTGAGGAATGATGCATTCCAGAAGGGCAGGGCTGGTTCAACCATTATAACCATCTGAACTAGGTGGTCACCTAGGGAGCCAAAATTTGGGGAGGGGCATCGAAATTATATGCAGAACAAAATAACAAGAACATCACTCTAAATAACAGCCCTGGCTGGCTATGGCTCCACCATGGTCTAAGACCTTTGGTTTGGTCAGGGGAGAAAGACCTCTGAAACGATCTCAGAGGAAATTGAGAAATTGCAACTTCTACGTTTTCAACTCTCAAGTGGATTTATGACAAGAGTACACCTCTGGCAATGTTATCCTAAAAGATGAACCCCTACTCCTGTATCATCTTGCAGCTTGTGATACTGATTTCTACATCTAGAAATGGTCAGAGTAGGATTGCTGAATCATTACATTTAATTCTTGTAAGAACGCATGTGATTTTTTTAAAAGTAAGTCAAGCTAGGAGTAAGCCTTTGTGTACATATTATAGTTGGATACTCATGTGAGAGACATGTAGGGATTTTTAATTGTATGTGTATTATAATAAATTGTATTTGAGTTTTTTCAGCATAATTATGATAGGATTAATGAAAAGTGTGAAGCAATCAGTATTTTTTTTGTTTTTATTGTTTTATTCTTCATTTTGTATATCAAATAAGTACACGTAAAAGTTCGTTGTAGACTTCCTACATATTGGAGGTGGTGGGGTTGCCGAGGTACACAGTTCACCTAGGGCACCAATTACCCTTGGACCAGACCTGCAGAAGGGTAAAAGAGGTGAGACACTGAGGAAATATAAAGGAAATATAAATGTATATATTTAGAAATATATATGCCTCGTGCTATTCTATGAGGTGAACTCAGTTCATCTAACCAAAATGTTAATCAAAGCCTAGACTAGCTTTTCTGAAGCTCTGTGATAGTTAAATAAAATCCTCTGACCAGGAGGCAACTGGCTAACTGTAAATTAAGGGTCCTGAAGTTAAAATCAAATATTTTTTGTATATTGAGTTTATTCTTCCTATGGAAAATAGGAGGAGGAAAATATTTCCACAGAATAAGGGCAATTTGCAATGAGTCTTCTCTTGCATAATAATTGCACATTTTATTTAGAACATTTAATAGTAAGATGTTATTACAGGAAAATATGGTAATTGTTTATGGTAATAAATACTTTTGCTGAGAGGAAAACAGCTTCAGGATCTATCTAGTGAGTTGCTACTGTTGGCTAACAATAAGTCAAACTTTGCAAGACTCCTGGAGTGAAATCCTAGCTCCATTTGTATTGCTGGGCAGGCTGTCACTGTTTTCAGCAAGAGCAAGAATTCACCCCTAGTACTTAGCCTCTAACAAGCTCTGGTAAAACTGTTAATTATCCTATAAAATTACACTGCACTAAATTGGGTAGTAATTTTCTAACCAATAGGCAACTGTCACACTAGTGCTAAGAATTCACTATGTTTAGTAGAACCATTCTGGAGTATTTTAGTGCATTATTTGTATTGCAACTGCTTTCAAAGCTTTAGTCATTATATAGTTGAAATGAAACTACAGCTGTCAAGTAATGTACATTTTGTGGTGCATGGTACTTTTTTGTTAACATTATATTTGGTTACTTACCTGCTAATTCAAAAATTGTGGTAACTCACTATCTGTCTATGGAACAAAAATGAAAGTCAATGAGGCTCTACAATATGGTATCAGAGCACTTCATTTAAATCTATCTGCAACCTCCTTCCCAACAGGAACAAAATTAAAAAAGGAGAGTTAATTAAAATATGATACTTTAAAAGCAGTGAATGTCACCTTCAGGTTACTGCTGCCATCTCAAAGATAATGAAAAGATTGGATAGGAGTCAACATTAAAATGTGAGGTAAATGCAAGGTAAAGCTCAAGATATTTTTTCCTGGGTATGGTGGAACTGTTTCCATCAGGGAAGACAACAGATATACTGGTTTATCATAAGGAAATACCACAATCCCATGGTTTGTTGTCCAAAGTTTGTCCACTATTTTTTTCTTCCCACACCGCCATCATATCTCTTCCCCTGTTACTTTCCAACCATTCCATTAGCTCTTTCCGCTCAATATACTACTGGTGTTTACCTATTCTCCTGGCCTTCTCTTATGTTGCTCCTTACACTTGAATCCACTTCCTTTTATTTTATGTTAATCACCTGTTCTCTTTTTCAAATCTCTCATTAGCATTCACTTCCTCCAATGCCTACTAATATCTAGTAACACATATTAATATGTCAATACATATAATGGGCCAGGTTCTCACATTACAAATGTGCATAAGTCAACTGAAGTAACAGTGATGGGAAGAGGCTGAACTCAATCAAGGTACACCAGTGATTCCAGCTGATTATAGCCCACTGGTTTAAAAACCTGGACCACTTTGTTTGGGTCATCTGTTGCTTGTGGGCATATCCACACAAGATGTTTATTGTGCAGCTGACCAATTAGCTCTGTAGTAAATGTTTCAGTGTCTACACGTGTGGCCCTATTAGACCACAGTAAACTAATACACTGCAGTAGATTAGTACTTATAAATATAAGTACTATCCTGCTATGGAGGTTTTCACTGCACAACACATGTGTATATGCTGACCTGGCTGGCTGGGGCACAAGGATGCTTCAGTGTGGGGGCTGCCTGCTGGCTAGCCATGCACTGAAGCACCCCTGTGCCCCAGCCAGCCAGGCTGAAGCAGCTCTGAGTGGGCAAGCTGACTCCTGCCACCTGGGGCTGCTCCACCCTGGCTCAGTGTGCTATTGTCCCAGGCACAAGTTTAGTTATTACTTTGAATTAATTGCACACTTCAGTAACACAGGGGTCTTCAAATAGGGTTTGTGTCCTCAACAAAGGGCAACAGCAATATGCCACAATGAGTTGATTACAGGAAAGAATGAAACACATTCTCAAACAACCTGTTTAATCACACTACTCACTTTAACTTTCATGTTTATCTCTGTCACTCACTCAGCTAGTCAGTAGTGTTTTATGTGTTAAAGGGACCTTGTCCTCATTGATTTCAATGGCAAAACTTATATTGAGACAGTGTACTTCAGCTGTTTGGATGAATTTCTGGTGCATCGCAAGCTAGTTTTTAGGCTTCCAAATCCCTCCATTGATTCCATTGCAGGTCATCACACATTTTGTGGGGGAGGAAGTGTCAGCATTTTGTCAACTCTAGTCAGCCTTTTCAGGAAGATTCTGTATTTGAAGCAGAATATCAGATACATATGTTAACTTGTCAATATAGATTTTATACAGCATGTATCATGCATAACTTCTGTTTTACCCTTGTTATTACTTTATAGTTTTAATGTTTCTGCATATATACTCTATTCAAAAACACATGTTCATACATTATATATGATGTTCTGTGGCAAAATTATGAGTGATGAAACTAAGCATGAAGCAGATAAATATCAATGTTATCTAATACTAAGCATTCCAGATAAATACCAATAAATCCACACCACTTCAGCATGTAAGACTGTAGGTTGTATGCTACGTATGTTACCAAAAGAATTATTTGGGGATTTTTACAGGGTTTTACAGATGTGAGGGAACTATTTTCCATATCCCTCTACCTATAAAGCCAGACTTCTTTAATTATCAGCTATAAAAGGTTCAGAGGAAGCCATAACAACTTTATCCAAAGGAGTTTTTTTCTATGTTGAATAGTACTGTAGAAGCAAAATCTGATGTTTTAAGGTCTTTCAAGGTCTAGAAGTGGAGCCCTGAGTTGGAAGCTGAACATTTTTCCTTCCAGTAGTATGAATCTCTCTTTTGTCATTTAAGCTGTCAGGTCTTTGAGGAATGGACCATCATTTATTATATATATCTGTACAGCTCAAAGCAGCATGGAGCCCACCCTGGTGGATGCTATGCTACTGCACCATAAATGGTAAATAATAAAAGCTCTTAACTATGCAGATTTCTACAAAACTGATAAACAGTGCAGCCATGTGATATCATTTATCACAGCAGCTTTGCTTCTACATAAATATTAGGTAACATAATAATTTACAAAGATGTACATTAGTTTTTCTTCCCCTATATTTCTCTGGAGGAATAAATTATACCAAGCTATGAGGAATTTAGCCTAAGAGAGGGTAATCTTGTGTACCTTTACTTTACACATGAGAAACACAGAAATATCTGTTCATAATGCCCTGCTCCCACTCAGGGGGAGATTGCACTGATGAAATGTTTGAAACTTGATATCTTGATGTTATCTATCCCTTGCTGGTGCCATTTTAGTTTAAAAAGCTGCGAAATGTGCCACACCTGCCTGAATCTCATTACTCTAGCTGAGATGTGCACAGGAGCTTGTGCTGTCTTCAGACTGTCAGCAGCCCCAGGCTCTTCCTAGCTCTGTTCCCCATAGAGCAAGACCAAACCCCAGTCAGGGTTGCATGTGCTTGTGGGGGTATGGCTTATAGCAGGCACCACCTGCTATACAGTGTACTGTGCATTACCTACCTGTAATTGTTAAAGCATGATAGGGACCTTTTGTTAATACAGAAAAGAAATTGGCTTTAGATTTGAAAAGCTCATCCAAATATGACAGCCCCCAGAAAACAATTTTACTTGTTTCAGACCATATGCATTTTCCTTACATGTTATTGGTCTGATCTGATAGAGCAGTCCCTAGATCAAAGGTACACTGGTAAACAGGCAGTCAAGGTGGCAATATGCAAAGTGGACAGCTGCTAAGAGAGCAGATTAAAGGACTGCTCAAAAATTTATTGGGCAATGTGATTAATGAGTATGGAAATATGATGACAAGATACCAAAGAGTAGCATGATATGATTGATGGGGAAGTTGTGTAAGGCCAAGCTTATACCCAAGAGTATGGGAAATAATAATATAAGCTGTGATGACAGTACATGTGATAATTATTGGTTGGAGACCTTTGGTTTTCCATATTTACTTTTTTGTAAGAAGCCAAATTACAACAAATAGCATGCAGTACTTCTACTGCAATAAGGTTAGAAAAAGTTCTGTACTTCATTAATAGTACAGTATATCACAGAACCAATTTAAAGAAACATCCTCTATATTTAAAAAAAATCAAAAAACCAAAAAGACATATCAGCTGCTGTTTAATTAACATCTAATATTATAAACAATAGAGACTAATGGAGAAAAGAAAAGACTTGTGTATACAGCTGACTACATACCACTTTCGGTAATATCAGTTTTCCTTGCTGTTTGGATCTTTCACATAAGACCAGAAGAGAAAGAAACATTTTTGGAAAAGGTATAAAACCAGGGAGGAAAAAACTAGGGGTGATATCCCGGTCTCAAAAAAGTCAATGCTACATTTTCCTTGACTTCAGTGTGAACAGGATTTCACCCTAAGAGTTTCTAAGCCTGTTGTTCATGTATAGCCTTCAGCAGTTATTATTTGCAGTTTGGGCACTCCAGAGCTTGTTTGCTTTGTATTATAACATAGATCTTTAATTATGTCCATCCTTAAATGAGGGGCCACTTTGCAAAATATAAAGTCAGGTCTGGATTCTGAATGCTCCCATAGTCTCAGTATGTTAAATCCAAACAAAAATTATAGATCCACTTGTTGCTCAGTTGTGATATTGCCAGCTATTGACATTTTTTTTTTTTTTTTTACCCTAGCAAGTCAACAGACTATTTAAGGAGTATAAGACATATTTACACATTCAAATGTCTGCCAGCGGAGACCCCCACAGGGGGGTAAAAGAGGGCATGTCCAGGATATATGGTAACCTTATACTGCTTTATAGAGAGTCTCCACAATGAATGGGGTTGACTCGTTGTCCATGTTGATACAGGGTCCTATGGTATTAAATCCCATAAAGAAAGTCTGGTAATGCTGATATTGCTCAAATATGACCGAAAACATCATTGCTGTGCCTAAGTAAACCATACAGACAGATTTTAATGCAAGTATTGTTAATTTCTTTGTGGACCTGAAACACGTGAAGGAAATTCATGGATGATATAAGTAGAAGTTCTCTGTCAGAACTCATGCTGTCTGATGGAAGGTAAGGACTGAGTATGAAATTTACAGAACTTTGTTGTCCATGAAGAAAGACATTCAAGAGCCATTTTCTAGATATTATGGAAAAATATGTGAGGAGCTAAACTTTTACAGTAAAGTACCTGTAAAGACTGTCGCTTAGGTCTTTATCTTATGCACATATTAAGTGGCTGAGTGCTAGGTATTTCTACTTTGTAAGCAAGCTTGCAGTCATGGGAAAGGTGAGCATTTATGGAATTACAGTCTATTTAAACTCTGGTAAACATTTATCAAAGCAGAAAGTAAAACATGGACTCAGAGTTTGTCTTAGCCTAAGTGAATCAGATTAATTCCTGGTGTCGTTTGTATGCAGTCAATTAAGTTACACCAGATGTGACCCCAATAGTTTAACTTCACAGACTAGAAGAGCTGAGGCAGTTACCAGGAAAAAGTCTCCACCAAAATAGAGCAGTTTCCTTTCTCCAATAATTACTCTATCATACACAGATTACTACCTAGTTATCCCCAAGTATTTAGGAGTCTCCAGCTTGCACTCATCCCACATATTGTCCCTTCCACTGCCTTCCCAGAGATTATGTTTTGGTCTACATGCCAACATATGAATTACACCAGGAGGAAAAAGTTGAACTTGGGCTGTAACAGTCACCTACCTGCCAGGCACTATCTGTTATTCTGTACATCCCTTGGGAAACATGCAGAAAACAAAGATTTCAGGTGTATGATTAGAGGAATTTTGTCATGGTATTTATTCATCAATCCTTTCAGTATTATTAACTTTTAAAGACTGTGTGTAAGTAAGGGACTGTACTTCTTTATGTGGTCTGCACCTAGCAGATTGTGGGTGCTACTGTGATATAAATAATAATTCACTGTTTGTATAGTAGTAGTTTATTTACAGCTTTCATCCAAACAATACAATAAAATTATATATAATAACATGGCATTTATATAGGTTAGAATTTTTACTAGAAGCATACGGCAAGATTATCTTTGCTACCTACTTACACAAAATTAAAATAAAACAGAGTGCATGATGAAATGAAGCGCGGATGCTAAAACAAAACAGGAGAATTCTATTTGATTTTGTCCCTTAGTGTTTGTGCAACTACTGCAAATACACCTAAGGAGTATAAGAAAGGCTCCAAAGTATTAAAGAGAAGTCAGTTTTGTTTTTTCCACTATTTAATGTTTGCCTTTAATGCAGATCCACTTTCCTCTCCTTAAAGAACAAACAAGATTGTCCCGGCTCCAGTGTGAGACATGTGGGTGTAGACCCGCTGTGCCCCTGTGAGCCCAAGGACCTCCAGCAAGACCCCAGGACCCCTGACGAGCTCCAGGCTGCCCTAGGTAAGAAGGGGCCTATCGAGAGAGGGACCTAGCCAGCTGGGAGTGGACTAAGTGTGCCAAGGAGGGTCACACCCCGCCCCCCCTCAGCTCCTACTTCACCCAGCCCCCCAGAGAGCTGCACGACCAGAGCCTCACGAACAGGCCATGCAAACAGGTGCACCCCGAGGCCCAGCGCGTGACTTAGTGTGGGAGTTCACACAGAAGGGTGAGCGAGTGGGTCCAAGGCCCTGCCTGTGAGCCTTCCAGGGTAGACAGTCCCAGCTGCAGTCAGTGCACCAGTGGCATGCTGTGGATGGGCACGCATCACACCCCTTGGGTACCCTAAAGGTCTGCGCCCCCAGCACCTCAGAGACCGCCACCCAGATGGAGCCCGTAGTTCTGAGCTCCACGCAGATGGAGCCCCTGGCTCTTGGCTGTGGGGGCTGTCTGTCGCTTTTTCAGGCTTTGGGGCCTGGGAGCATGGCCACCTCCTCTTCTGAGTTCTGCTCCCTGTTGGGGTCTCTGGCACGCCAGCTGGAGGAGCTCTAGGCTGCAGTCCAGAAACTACATGCTATCAGGGACTGTAAGCAGGAGATTGACTCCTACTGCCAGGCCCTTCTCCCCTTGGGAGGCAGAGGGTAGACCACAGTCTCCCTCCAAGGCAAGGAAGGACTCGAGGACCTCCCATTCTGTCCAGCCCAGGGGATGGACCCAGGTGGTCCCCCAAGACCTGCTGCACCAAGGCCCCCACCCCACTGGAACTTTGCAACAGGTAGAAACCTTTTGCAGCCCCAGCAGACCCTGCTGAGTTGCTAGTTCCCGCAGACAACACAGGCACTACCATAGCTGCCGTCCCCATTCTCCCCAAGACAAAACACAAAGTGTTTGTTGTGGGAGACTCCATCCTGAGGGGGACTGAGGGGGTAATCTGTCTCCCCAACCCCCTTAGCCAGGGAAGTTTGCTGCTTCCCAGGAGCCCAAATCCAAGACATTGCAGAGAAAATCCCTAAATTCCTCCAACCCACGGACCACTACCCCATGGTCCTTATCCACGTGGGCACCAATGACACGGATCGGAGTGCTCACAGCTGGGTCATGAGGCACTACAGGGATTTGGGAGCAGGGCTTGAGGGTCTGGGGGTGCAGGTGGTGTTTTCTGCAATCTTCCCAGTCTTGGGCTATGGGCTGAGGAGGGAGAGGAGGATCCAGGTAGTCAAACAAAGACTGCAGCACTGGTGTCATTAGGAAGGCTTTGACTTCCATGACCACCGTCTGCTCTTTGGTGAGAGAGGCAGCGAGCTGCTGGGAAGGGACATCCTCTACCTCTCTCTGCTGAGGAGGAGGCTCTTCTCAGCCAGACTGGCTGACCTTCTCAACTGGGCTTTAAGCTAAGCCTGCTGGAAGATGGGGGACTACTGGCACTGCTGGCCCACTGGGAAACCCTTGCAAAGTCAGCAGGCCAAGGCACTTAAAGCAGGCCAAGGCATTCCTGCCCCAGCCCTGGAACAATCTGTAGGCAAGGCAAGGGCCCCAAGAAGACACTTGTATGCCTATACACAAATGCCAGGAGCTTGTGAAATAAACAGGAGGAACTTGTCCTCCTGCTAAGCACAAATAATGTCATAGGGATAATGAAGACCTAGTGGGACTCCACCCATAACCCATAAGTATAGATGGTTATACCTTGTACAGGAGGGATAAAGTAGACAAAAGGGGTTAGGATATAGCTCTCTAAGTCAAGGAAAGCTACGCATCCCTGCAAGCCAACATTGGCACCTACGGTGGATGACTTGAGACCCTCTGGGTTAAAATCCATGGGGAACACGGTGCAGGGGATACTGTGGTGGGAGTCAAGTCTACTACAGACCCCCTACTCAAGGTCAAGAGCTTGACCAGGAGTTTTCCAAGAAATTGGTGAGGCTGCATGCTCCCGGTGCATGGTTGTCATGGGAGACTTTAACTACCCAGATATCTCATGGGAGGAGCACTCAGCCAAATCCGAGTGGTCGCAAAGCTTTCTCGTGTGTGTGGATGACTTTTATCTGATGCAGGAAGTCTACAGGCCAACGATAGGTAAAGCACTGCTCGACCTCGTACTGGCAACTGGGGATGACCTAATCAGTGACCTAACGATTGAAGGGAAGCTGGGTGACAGTGACCATGAGCTGATCACCTTCACCATCTGCCGTAAAGCTGGAAAGTCAGTCAGTAATACAGACATCCTTGTCTTCAGGAAAGCTGACTTTGACAAACTAAGGAGGCTTGTCATTGAGGCCCTAAAGGGCCATAACCCAAAGGGGGCGAGGAGGAGTTCAGGTTGAGTGGTTGCTCCTCAAGGAAGCAATCCTGGCTGCACAAGCAAAGTCCACCCCGTCTCAGAGGAAAGGCAGCAGAAGTGCACAGCAGCACCCTTGGCTTTCCAGGGAACTGGCAGACCTCTGGCATCTTAAAAGGAAGACCTACAAAGGAAGGAGGACTGGAACCACCACCAAAGAGGAATGTTCTGCTCTGGTCCAGACCTGCAGAGAGCAAACCAGGAAAGCCAAGGCTGTGATGGAACTCCAGCTAGCTACAAATATCAAGGATAATAATAGATTATTTAGATTTTTTAGATATGTGGGGAGCTGGAGGAAAAGCAAGGGCAACATTGGACCCCTGCTACACCAGATGGGACAAATGACAACCAATGCCCATGAAAAAGCAAACTTGCTAAATGGGTACTTTGCGTCAGGTTTTCACCAGTCCCATGGGACACCCCTGCCCATTGTGGATCAGGGAGGCCTGGGTGAGGGAGATTACTTGCCCTTCATTGAAGCTGACCTTGTGAAGGAACACCTTGACAGTCTGGATACCTTCAAGTCAGCTGGCCCTGTTGATTTACACCCAAGGGTACTCAAGGAGCTGGCTAGCATCATAGCTCAGCCTCTGGCACGGATCTTTGAGAGCTCTTGGTGCTCTGGTGATGTGCCCAAAGATTGGAAGAAGGCCAATGTTGTGCCAATCTTCAAGAAAGGGAGGAAAGTAGATCCAGTAAACTACAGACCCATCAGCCTGACCTCAATCTTGGGGAAAATCTTGGAAAATATTATCAAAGAGGTCATCATTAACAGACTAGCTGACGGCAATATCCTGAGGGATACCCAGCATGGGTTTGTTGCGGGTAGGTCTTGCTTGACCAATCTCATTTCCTTTTACAACCAGGTGACCTATCACCTGGACAAGGAGGAAGAGATTTCTAATGCTGCAGTTAGTAAAGCAAGCAAAACACTGGCTTACATCCGTAGATGTTTCTCAAGCAAATCCTGGGACGTCATTCTCCCATTGTACTTGGCCTTAGTGAGGCTGCAGCTGGAGTGCTAAGTCCAGTTTTGGGCTCCACAATTCAAAACGGATGTGGAGAAGCTTGAGAAAGTGCAGAGTAGAGCCACGTGCATGATCAGAGGTCAGGAAAATAGAACTTATGATGAAAGACTGAGAGCCATGGAACTCTTCAGCCTAAGAAAGTGCTCAGGGGTGATCTGGTGGCCACGTATAAGTTTATTAGGGGTGCTCATCAGGATCTGGGGGAACATCTGTTCGCCAGAGAGCCCCAAGTGATGACAAGATCGAACAGTCACAAACTCTGCCGCGACTGATTCAGGCTGGACATAAAGAAGAACTTCTTTACTGTCCAAGCCCCCAAGGTTTGGAATAGAGTGTCACCGGAGGTGGTTCAAGCACCCACTTTGAACACCTTCAAGACACATTTGGATGCCTATCTTGCTGAGATCGTATGATCCCTGATGACTTCCTGCCCCTGGGGCAGGGGGCTGGATTCGATAATCCTCCAGGGTCCCTTTCAGCCCGAATGTCTATGAAATCTATGAAGACCATAAATAATGACTTAAGTCATCTATCTCATTCTTCCCACAAGAGCACATTTTGCCCAAACATGGGGTCTGATATTATCTGCCATGATAACTGAAGATCTCATTAGTGTGAAATGCAATTTAGTAAAGACCTCTTGTTTTTTGTAGTTTTGCACCCCAGACAGGTAGGTTTCCCAGCCAAAGGAGTGTTTTATTAACCTTGAAAAGGGAAAGTTAGAGGCAGTTGCACTGCCAGCATATCTGTCTGTATGATGGCATCTTTAATTCTTAAATGTATGTTTTGTTTTCAATATAGGGGAAATATTGGGTTAGTGACTCTCTGTACATTTCCCAGGCCATTTGTCTGGAGGAGAATATAGATGTTGTTATTCAAACATACAAACAAGAGTTTATTTGACAAAGGAGGAACTTCTTGAATACACTTTTTGGCTGCATACAGACAATCAAAAAGCCTGAGGCTGAATCAATTCAGTCTTTGCAGGTTAGTCTAAGATGCACAGATTAAATTGAAACAAAAGTGAACAGACATTTACCTTTGATGCAGAAAATGCAGCCACATGCCTGCACTGGGTCAGGCCAGAAGCCAGGCTGTGTTTACTTTCTCTTTCTGCTGCCCCCAAGGTCTCTGGATTTGCAGTCCAGAATTACAACAGCCAGACTATGCAGGGTTGCTTATCACTTCTTCCTGCTTCCAGGTGCCTCTGGAATTTGTAGTCCACAGTTGCAGCCAGCAGTAAGTTTGGGTGGGGGAAGGGGTGTTTAACGCCCCCTCCCTGGCCCCAGCCCCCAGCCCATGTTTGTCCGGGGCAGCGGGGAGTGGGGAAGGAGGCAATAACCCCCTGTAGACTAGGCTGTATCCCCAGTCAGGCAACCCACATGGTCAGCCAGCCCTCACTGCTCTGACTACGGTAAAGAGGGGCAGGGCCAGCCCTGCTCTCTTGAGCAGACAGCACAGCTCAGCCCAGTCCAGGGCTGGAAAGCATGCTGGGATGCTGGGGGACTGTGATCTAACTTGAACTAGGAAGGGGTCTGGGACAGAAGTTTCATAAACCGGTTTGACACAAATCAGTTGAGTCTAATACTACATTCAACCGGGTTCATATCAAACCAGTTTTGTCCATTTCTTTAAACTGTTCATGTGCCCTGAGCTTCTGTTCTGTTACAGGTTTTAAACCAGTTTCTTATCACTTAAACCAGTTGATGTGTAACTTCTGTCCCTAGCCTTCATGGTATCTGGTAAATGTAAAAAATCTGATTTTAATTCGGTTGTTTAGAATTCTTAATTGAGCTAAGATGTTCACATTCATCAGTCTGGTTTCAGAGTGCATGACCCTCCCCTCCCTCCACCTTGTGCCATAGATTTAGTTAGAAACAAAAGCCAACTTAAAAATAATTAGAAATCTTTTTTGGGTTTTGGGTGGACCTTAGAATTCTACTCCATACAATAAAATGGACTTTACCTTGGATCTACAGACTTCTAGTGCTTCCAAAACTGCTATTCTGCCCATCTTATTGTACAAAGATAAAACTCCATCCACAGTTTGTTTTGCTCTAGTACTTACAGTTTTAATGTATTTTTTCCAGCTCAGATTTTTGCTAACGTAGATTCCAAGGTATTTGAAGGAAGATATTACCTCTGCACTGTTTGTGATAACCTCCCAGAAATGTGAAACTTGCTTCTCTTTAAAGCCTTATTCCTCTTCTCTACTCTGCACATATATTTGTTGTTATGTGTTCTCATAAATACCAAGACTGATGCAATTGCCTTTTCCTAATTGTATTTATAACCAGCATCACATCTAGGATAGCTTCACATGACTCTTGCAGTGCACCATGACAAATCCAGTGGCACAATAACGTTTCTGCAGCAGCTTAAAGAAAATGACAAAGCAAAGGCAGAGGGGTTTTTAATTAAGCGTGGTCATTAGTAATATAATCAGTACTGTGTCCCTTGTGAGCATTTATAGACATGCTCTGGGAGGTGGTAGTAGTGCGGGGAAGGCGGGGCGCTTTAATTAGCGTAGCTCCAAAAGCTGTGCTAATTAAAAGTGCCGCCAGAAGCATCATGTGTATCAGTGTCCCTGCACTGAAAAATGACAGGGGGGTGCTTTGAATTGAAGCTCATCAAACAAGCTTTTAAGTGTCCTGCCACCATTTTTTAGTATGGGGATGCTGATGCACGTTTTGCTAGAGTCTGCTGGAGCATGGTAATTGTCATGCTTCAGCAGACTTGATTAATTGAGTCTGTTCTAATGCACTGTAAATACAGCACATCAGAGCAGCTTCCCTGCATGTGTATAGGAGCCCAGTGCTATTTATTTTGGTATAAGTTTCATTTAAAATTCTCATTTTTAAAAATGGTTTTTCCAGTTCATCTGATTCTCTCGTGATGGAGCAGCTTCAGTGCTTTATCACTTTAAGGGCTGGAGCAGGCAGCTTGCAGGTGCCTGATTACGGTGGTCATTTTAATACTCAGGTCTTAAGGCTGGGGCAGCAGTTTCATAGTTTCATAGTAGCTAGGGTCAGGAGGGACCTGAACAGATCATCTAGCCTGACCCCCTGCCACAGGCAGGAATGAATGCTGGGTTCAGAAGA
>JAGPOW010000304.1:30461128-30481224 GCA_030014935.1 Caiman crocodilus
TAGGGTCAGGAGGGACCTGAACAGATCATCTAGCCTGACCCCCTGCCACAGGCAGGAATGAATGCTGGGTTCAGAAGACCCCAGACAGGTGATCATCCAGCCTTCTCTTGAATTTGCCCAAGGTAGGGGCGAGGACCACCTCCCTGGGAAGTTGGTTCCAGATTTTGGCCACCCTAACTGGAAAATATTGCCTTCTGATCTCCAACCTAAACCTATTCTCCATCAGCTTATGACCATCGTTCCTTGTCACCCCAGGTGGTGCTCGGGAGAAAAGAGCGCTGTCAATTTGCTGTTGATTCCCCCTGATGAGCTTGTAGGCAGCCACCAGCTCCCCCCTCAGCCTCCTCTTGCTGAGGCTGAACAGACTGAGGTCCTTCAGTCTCTCCTTGTAGGGCCTGTCCTGCTGCCCTCTCACCAAGTGAGTGGCCCTCCTCTGAACCCTCTCCAGACTGGCCACATCCCTTTTGAAGTGCGGTGCCCAGTACTGGACGCAGTACTCCAACTGTGGCCTGACCAAAGTCGCATAGAGGGGGAGTATCACTTCTCTGGACCTTTGGATGCATGACAAGGTATGGCTGGCCTTGCTGGCTGCAGTCTGGCATTGGCAGCTTATGTTCATCTTGGAGTCAATAATGACTCCGAGATCCCTTTCTGCCTCTGTGCTTTCAAGAAGGGAACTCCCCAGCCTGTATGTATGCTTGGATTCCTTCTCTCAAGGTGCAGCACCCTGCATTTGTCTGTGTTAGACCCCATCCTATTCTCATCTGCCCACTTTTGTAGTCTGTCTAAATCTAGTTGCAGCTTCTCTCTCCCTTCAAGTGCGTCCACCTCGCCCCACATCTTAGTGTCATCAGCAAACTTAGACAGCATGCTTTCCACCTCCTCGTCCAAGTCACTGATGAAGATGTTAAATAGTGCAGGCCCGAGGACCTAGCCTTGGAGTATCCCACTGCTCACATCTCACCAGGTTGAGTACAACTCATCCACCACTACTCTCTGGGTGTGCCCCATCAGCCAATTTTTTACCCATCCAACTGTGCAGGCATCACTGCCACAGTTACTTAATTTATTGATGAGGATGGGGTGAGAGACAGTGTCAAAGGCCTTCTTAAAGTCTAGAAAGACTATGTCCACAGTGACACCATCATCCAAGTTACTTGGTCATAAAAGGCAATCAGGTTGGTCTGGCAGGACCTGCCTTTGGTGAACCCATGCTGATTGCCTCTGAGCATGATCTCCCCTGCTGGCTCCCCACAGATATGCTCATTGATGATCCTGTCCAAGAGCTTCCCAAGCACCGAGGTGAGGCTTATAGGCCTATAATTACTTGGGTCCTCCTTCCTCCCCTTCTTAAAAATAGGGACTGCATTAGCCAGTTTCCAGTCCCTCAGCACCTGGCCAGATGTCCATGAATGCTCATACAGCCGGGCCAAAGGCTCCATGATGACCCCTGCCAGCTCCCTCAACATCCTTGGGTGGAGGGCATCTAGACCTGCAGATTTAAAAATGTCTAGCCCTTCCAGAAGATCCCTAACTAAATCTGCACTTACTGAAGACTTGATAGAGCTCTCTCCAAGTTTGTCCCTACCTCTGGTAGGTGGGATGTCCCAGTCCCTGTTCAGGAAAACAGAGGCAAAGAAACTGTTAAAAATATCAGATTTCTTGTCTGGCACAGCCACCAGATTACCATTTGTGTCTTGCAGGGGCCCTACATTGACTGGTGCCCTCTTCTTGCTCCCAAAGTACTTGAAAAAGGACTTTTTGTTGTCCTTAATCCTGGATGCTAGCCTGAGTTCTATCTCTGCCTTGGCCTTCCTAATAGCCCTCCTACACTCCCAGGCTGAGGACGAGTACTCCTCCTCAGTGATAGTTCCTCCCTTCCACTGGTTGTATGCATCCCTTTTAGTCCTCAGGCATTGCTGAATGCCCTTGCTGAGCCAAGGGGGTTTCTGAGCACTTTTACCCTCCCCCCTTGCTTTTCTCAGGGACTGTTATCCTTTGGGCCTGGAGGATCGCCCCCTTAAGGTACGGCCATCCCTTGTGGGCTCCAATCTCCTCTACCTTCTGGACCCTTAGTGCCTCCCCCACTAGTCTCCTAAGCCCATTAAAGTTGGCCCTTCTGAAGTCAAGGGCTTTAGCCTTGATAGTCCAGGGCTTTAGCCCTTTGCTGCCAGCCAGCATGGGGGGAACATCACTCTGCTGAGCTACTACTCCAGGAACATCTTGGAGGTAAAGGAAGGGACTACGGGGAAGGAGGAGGCCCTTGATCATGGGAATAACTGAAAACAGCACCCTGCTGGGGTAGGGAGGCCCAGTGGGATAGCCAATGTTGGGCACTGCCACTTAAATGCCAGGACCATAAACCTCCCCAGTGAAAGGCAGGTAGAGGCCCCTAAATGCCAGCCCCCCCACCTTCGGGTGGGTATAATGAGTGATCAATGAGGGGCCAGGTACGCTTGCCAAAGCACCTGAGTCCTAAAGGGATGGATGACCCTGGTGAGGTGTGCCAGGCAAGCTGGGAAGCAGCACCTGAGCCTGCAGGGGGGAGGGCCCTGATCCCTAGAGATAGAACAGAGTTGTTAGAGCCAGGTATGCTTATAGGTAAGTGCCTGAGCCTGAAGGGGATGTTTGTCCCCAGGGCCCCAGAGTAGGGGTGGAGTGTTGACCTGAGGAATGGGCATTGTGGCTCAGTGTGGGGATAGAGATGGAGTTGGCTCAGAGTTGAATAATCATCCAGGTCTGTGCAGATGAGGGCTGCAGGGGAGGCCCAAAGGCTGCACCAGAACTGGCTGAGACATGGAGAGCAAAGCCTGATGGCCCTGCAGGTTTGCTCAAGGGAACATGAATGCAATATGAATGTGGCCCTGGAGTGGAAGGAATAATAGAGACCCTGTAAGAGAGGGCAGAGTGCAAGAGGCCCCAGTGAGAGAGGGGCAGTGTATGTGGCCCACAAGGGTAGTATGTGAGAGACCCAATTGTGTGCCCAGTTTGGCCTGGCCTTGAGCTGGAGATTTAACACACACTGAGATATCTGTGAGGCATGGGAGTTTGGAGTGTGTATGTATTGCCCATGATATATCTAGGTGCTTGAAGGGCAGCCTCCCACCTAATTAACATCCTAATTGAATTACACAAGATGTGGCAGGTAAGCGAGGCAAGTGGTTTGCCAATATTGAGATCAGGCCTGGGAGCATGCCCCAGTCACACTCTTAATTTTCTGTCTGAAATAGAGTTTTGTCCTGACCATGCAACTCTTCATTATAGAAAACATTTAGAGAGAATCCTGACAGTATTTGAAGTGGCGTACAGGTCTGATGGATTTAGGCACTATTGCAGGGATGGAGAAGGTTGTAAGTTTTTGTTTTCCAGAGATGTTCAAAACTTTTAGCTAGAGATGGCCCCGTCCTTACCTGACTCCTTCTAGGATGCAATAAAACTATTCCACAAGAACATGACAATTCAGTGAAAACTTTCCAAGGACAACAAGCCTGCAGACAGTCCGGTCAACCTACTTGATTTTTGCCAGCCCCTCCAGCTCTCTGGTGCCTCAACTAAGAGGACGCACATGTCTGCTCTCCGACTTCCAGAATCTCTGCCAGTGTACTAGGCAGGGTGACTGGGTGCATGACTGGGTGACCAGATGAATGGCTCTCTGGCTCTCCAGTATATTTAGGGAACAGGGAATTAGATTCTTGTCCCTGGTCTGATTTCCAAGGAAGTCAGCTCCTGGGCTGAGTACCTGATAGTTGACTAGGTAACGAGTTTTCTATGTTACCTAACTTTTTTGCCTGGTTTGCCCATCAGAGGACTTGTTGGTGGACAGTGGGCACCAATATCTGAAAACTTCTGCTTCAGTATTTTCAAAAGTCAAATGTTCAAATATCTCTGTTCCATGATTTCGGATTTCCAACTTTTTTTTCCAGTTTGAAATTAGCTGTTTTCTGAAGTGATATAGTCAAGATTCTGCATGTCTTGTCAAAAAGTAATCATTAAACACCCCACCTATAACTACATCTTTAAGTTAGGGTTGAATAACTTTGTTTCTGGTGTTATTTTAACCAAATGAGTTGATTGCATTAATTTGGCTAAATTAAAATAGTGCAAGTGTTTGATTAATATGCCAAGCATAAAGACATCAGAGAAGCACAGCATGGTTTCTAATAGTCTTTCACTACTCTGCCCATGTTTCTCTTCTTACTTATAAGGAAGCAGAATCACAATAAATACATTAGAAATTTATCATGGTGTGTTGTAGAAAGCCTTCCTCATAACCAGGGTGGGGTACTAGACATCTCAGGGCATAGATAATGGATGAAAAGGCTTTAACTCCAACTAAAATGCAGTTAAGTTGGCAGCATTCTGGGGATTGATCCCATTCCCATTGCCCTAATATATTTCCAGCTGGTAGCTATCCAGTGGTCTGTGTGTGTAATGAATCAGGTCTACAATTTGGCAGCTGAAGTCATGACTGAGCAGGGCTATTTAGGATCCACTCTGCTCTCCCCATATAGTGAGGGGGCTAGAAAACATGCTTTAAACATAGGGTGTCTCATTTTATCTGACTGGAAAACTTCATCATTCTATTTTCAGTCCAAATCAAGTAATGAAGTTTGCAACTTGGATAGTCCGCATCCTGATGGACTGGCTGGGGCAGAAGACAGCACTCATGGCCAAAGAACTTATACAATTTGATACTGACCTTGCTGTTCTTAGTGAGACCACATGTGCAGGAAAGGACAGTTCATAGACTATAGTAGTTGGTATACTTTTTTTTTTGGAAAGGAGAAGTGGAAAAAGGCACATCCACACTATAAGTTTTGCTAGGAAGATGAATATTTTTACTCAGATGCTGGAGTGTCCAGGTATCATCTCATCAGTGAGTATCTCATGACCCTTTGTCTCCAACTGACCAACAGACAACATGCAATAGTCATCAGTACTTACTCCCTGATCCTTGATGCAGATAACAAAACAAAAACAATTCTAAACTGGATGAAGTGCCGTGTTCGGTCCCCAAAGAAGATAGGATGATTCTTCTTGGCAATTTTAATGCTAGAGTGGGCAGGGTCTCTGAACTAAGGAAAAAAAACGCTTAGAAACGAAGGGGTTGGGGAAGTCAATTCAAATGGAATTCTGCTCCTGAGCAGGTGTTAGGACATGATCTCATAATCACAAACATCTTATTCTGCAAGAGCAACAAATTGAAGACATTGTGGATGCACCCCAACTCAAAACACTGGTACCTGATTGACTGCTTCTGGGATTTTCAACCTTTTTTAACAAGCATACCTCTTCCGTCTCAACGTTTTGGCTCATTTACCCCTTTATGTTAAAATTATTTGGGGGGCTGAGCACACGGGCACCTGTGTGTGCACATGCCAACCCCCCAGCAGGTAAGTCTGTGGGGGAGGGGATAGGGCTATGTGGAGGGCAGGGTGAGGCCCCTGCGGTGAGGGAGAGAGTAGGGCACAGACAGGGAGTGTGAATGGGACCCTAGCTGGGCTGGGTTCTCAGACATTTGGAGCCTGGGCAACTCATTCAGGGTTATGCGGGGAGTGGGGTCCCTGCCACTGTGTGCACCCTGGCAGAGGCCTGGGGGGTACGTGCCCCCTGTCACGATCTGTGCACAGGGCTGAAGTGGCTTCTGCTGTGCACTGGACTTTGCAAACTGCTGCAACTGCCCCAGGAGCGATGCGATGCTGTGTGCATCCCACCTCTGGGTGGGCAGGGGAGGCAACAGCAGCAGGCTGCACATGTCTGGTGATCACTGTATGGATGTGGGGAAGGGTGGCCTGCTGCTCTCAGACTGACTGTTCTTCCCCAACAATCTGGAGAGCAAGCTGGAGTAGGGGCTGGGGAGGCACCAAACGTGCTCCATGGGGCCAGTGATGCCCAGTGCATTGCTTCTCCTTCCCATCTCCCAGGTAAGAGGCAAAGTGTAGGACGTGCCAGGGGAGACACTGCCATCACGCCACACCTGGGGCATGTTCTGTCCCCACCCATCCATGGTTACCCCCTATGACTTTTCTAAGTATCTCTGGGGGTATGCATGCCCCCCGGCTGACAACCCCCGGACTACATCATAGTGTGTGCCTAAAACTGTTACAACATCTATATCAGCAGAGCCATGAGCAGCACAGATGACTGCTGGACAGATCATTGTCTGATGTGGACTGTCATGTCCATTCACATTGTTCCCAAATGAAATAAACAAAAAAAGATGTCAAGGAAAAGGTTCAGTATTGAATACTTGAAATATCTTGCTAAAAGTGATAATTTTCAGTAGTGCTTGGGTGACTGGTTCCTCCTGAGTCGGGGTGGGGGGGCGGTTGCAGCACCTGCAGAAGCTGGCAGTGGCATCAGTTGTGAGAGTGAAGCTGGCAAGCATCTGCTGCTGGCAGCATTGGTGGCAGGGGCAGAGCTGGTGAGCTCCCGCAAACACTGGCAGTGGCGTCAGCAGTGGGGACAGCTGTTGGGGGGCACATGCCTCCCATGCCCCACTACAGGGGCAAGGCGTAGGGCCTGCACGCAGGTGCACATGCACCCCCCGTGTGTGGTGGTGCACCCCCTGCAAAAAGGTGCAGCCGACACTGTTGGCAGTGCCTGCGGGTGGTTGCCGACCTGTGGTCAGCGCTCACTACCCACCTCTTCCTCGCCAACAGTGCCAGTGGCATCTGGGGAGCTCTCCACTCACTGCTGCCATGCCCCTGCCACTGCTGGAGCAGCGTTGCCCACCTAGCCACTGGGGGTATGCACTGTTCATGCCCCCTACCAGTCTCTTATGCTTCAGTGAGAAACTTTCCCACCTCCCTGATAATTTTGACAGCGTTGATCATTGATAGAACATTGACAAACATACAAAAGATATGCAAAAATCCCTGGGCTTCTCTACAAAGAAACATCAAGACAAGTTCCTTGAGAATAATAGGAAAATTCAATTTCTTGTTGTGAGAAAAAGGAGAGTATTCAAAGCTTGGCAGAATTCCATCAATTCTGAATCAAAGATATTTGTTGCCACATTAAAGTCAAGACCCAGAAGAAGATTTGAGAGTGAAAGAACAAGTGGTGGGCGAACAAAAGCAAAAGAAATGCAAAAGTTTGCCAACAGCCGTGACATGCAGAGCTTTTTCAGAGCAACCAAAGCTATCTATGGGCCAAGCAAGGATGTGTGATTTACACCAACAGTTTTTTTCCAGCTATATCAACAGCTATTCCACATCTCATTTCTGGTAGGCTTCCACCTGAAGTCAGCATCCCATATTTTGTGGACCGGAACCTATCTAGCATCAACCAGTTACGTTCCAAATTCAAGATAAGCAACACCTCCATTATTGAATTTCACTATGCTGATGATTGTTTTGTGTGTGCCTACTCAGTTGAAGACCTCTAGGTTACTCCTGATTGCTTCTGTGAAGTGTATGAAATGCTTGGACTTACTGTCAACTTCATGTAAACTAAGATTCTTCACCAACCCACCTCAAGTTAATCAACTGCCCATCTATTTATTACAATTAGAGGGTAATCTTTGAAGAATGTTGAGCATTTCCCTTAGCTGGGTAGCCATCTTTCCAAAAAAGTAAATATAAATTATGAAATTCAACACCAGAAAAAAATCTAACAGTGCTTTCTTTGGATATCTCCAAAATCATATCTTTGATCATGACATCATAACCCAAACCAAACTTCCTGTCTACCAGGCTCTTGTCATTCCTACCCTCCTATATGGATATGAAATCTGTACAACATATCAGGAACACCTGAAAGCTTTGACATGTTAGCATCAGTGATGTCTTTAGAAAATTCTCCATATCAATAGGAAGGATAAAAAAACAAATGCCAGCATTCTGGATCATTCAAACTCTACCAGCATCAAAGCCATGTTTACATGGTATCAGCTCCTTTGGATAGGACATGTTATAAGGATGCCTGACAACTGGGTCCCAAAACAGGTCCTATGCTCCCAACTCACCAATGGTCACTGCTTTAGAGATGTGCAAAAGAAGATATTCAAGGATATCTTGCAGGCCAATCTGAAGAAATGCAATATTAACATCAATAACTTGGATACTCAAGCACTGAATTGTCCCCAAGGCTGCTGTAATGTATGACAAGGCATTAGTAATTTTGATCAAACTCTCCTCACTTTTGAGGTGAATAGATGAGAGAGACAAAGAGAAAGCTATGACCCAACATTACCATGACCTTCTCCTCCTTGAAACTATTTGCTATGCCTGCAGTTGAATATGCAGAGCTCATGTTGGCCTCCTCAGCCATTTCTGGACTCACTGATGACTCCCTTATTTACTGGAAGACTATCTTACTTCTATTGCGGGACTGCTAACATAGTCCTGTTCCTGAAGGAAATGTACAGGAGATTCACTGGGTGATGAAGACCATAGCTCCGCATCCCAGCAGTAAGAGCGCTCACTCAGAAAATGGAAGGGAATCCTGGGTTTTGGCCCTTGCTGAAAGGATTGCTTGTCTTGGACAGCCCTCACCCCAGGCCTACAGTCTGGTTAGGACATTTTCTGGGGAGGTGAGAGTTGTGAGGTTGAATCCATTCAGGTAAATGAGGAAATCAACAAAAGTCTTTCACATCTATCTACTAGACTATAAATACAAAAGGTGGTTGGTACTAGCAACCACAGAATTTTAGAAGAAAAGGCTGATCTTTTGTCTACTTCTGAGATAAAATGTCCTGGCACCTTCCTGATGATGCTTTCAAGAGTGGGGTCCAAGCTGTGATTCCCAAGTGGAGCATGGCACCTTAATCCCTTGGAGGGGTGGGATTTAAAATAATAAAATTATAGAAAATTAGAGTTGGATGAGACCTCAGGAGGATATCTAGTCCAACCCCCTGTTCAAACCAGGACCATCCCCAACTAGATCATTCTAGCCAGGACTTTGTCAAGTTGGGCCTTAAAAATCTCCAAGGAGGGAGATTCTACCACATCTTTAGGTGACTCATTCCTGTGCTTCACTACCCTTCTAGTGAGGGAGTTTTTCCTAATATTCAACCTAAACCTCTCTTGCTGCAACTTGAGACCATTGCTCCTTGTTATGTTATCTGTCACCACTGAGAACAGTCTAGCTCCATCCTCTTTGTAATTACCCTTCAGGTACTTACGGGCTGCTATCAAATCCCCTCTTAGTTTTCTCTTCTGCAGATTAAATGAGCCCAGTTCCCTCCACCTCTCTTTATAATCCATGTCCCCAGCCTCCTAACCATTTTCACTCTTCTCTGTTGAACTCTCTCCAAGTAGTCCACATCTTTTCTGTAATGGGGGGCCCAAAACTGAACACAGTACTCCAGATGTGGCCTCAACAGTGCAGAATAGGAAATAATCACTTCCCTGGATCTGCTGGCAATGCTCCTACTAATGCAGTCCAGTATTGCTGTTAGCCTTCTTGGCAACAAGGGCAAACTGTTGACTTGTATCCAGCTTATTGCCTACTGTAACCCCCAGGTCCTTTTCGGAAGAGCTGCTACTTACTCAGTTGGTCCCAGGCCTGTATTGGTACATGAGATGCTTCCATCCAGAGTGCAGGACTTTGCATTTGTCCTTGTTGAACCTCATCAGATTCCTTTTGGCCCAATCCTCCAATATGTCTATGTCACTCTTAATCCTAGCCCTACCCTACAGTGTATCTACTATTCCCCCCAGCTTGGTGTCACCCACAAACTTGCTGAGGGTGTACTCTGTCTTCCAGGTTGTTGATGAAGATATTGAAACAAAACCAGCCCCAGGACTGACTCCTGGAGCGCTTCATTTGATATTGGCTGCCAACTAGACATTAAGCTATTGATCACGACCCACTGAGCCTGACAATCCACCTTACAGCCCATTCATCCAACCCATACTTCTTTAGCTTGTTTATGAGAATGCTGTGGGAGATGGTATCAAAAGCATTGCTAAAGTCAAAGGATTTTATGTCCACTGCTTTCCTCACATCCAAAGAGCCAGTCAGCTTGTCACAGAAGGCAATTAGGTCAGTCAGGCATGACTTCTCCTTGGTGAATACATGCTGACTGTTCCTAATCACCTTCTCCAAGCACTTAGAAATGGATTCCTAGAAAATCTGTTCCATGATTTTTCTGGAGACTGAGATAAAGTTGACTAGTTTGTAGTTCCTTGGATCCTCCTTCTTCCCTTTCTTAAAGACAGGCACTATATTTGCTCTTTTCCAATTGGTTGGGACCTCCCCCAAATGCCACAAGTTGTCATAGATAATTTAGGTGAAGAGCTCTGTAATCAGATCAGCCAACTCCCTCAGCACCCTCAGATGCATTGCACCCAGCCCCATTGACTTGTACACATCCAGCTTTTCTAAATAGTCCCTAAACTGCTCTTTTACCATTGAGGGCTGCTCACCTTCTCCTCAAACTGTGCTGTCCAGTGCAGTAAATTGGGAGGTGACTTTGCATGTGAAGACTGAAGTAAAAGGTACTGAGTAATTCACCTTTTTCTTCATTGTTTGTCAGCAGGTTGCCTCCCCCATTCAGTAAAGGACCCACACTTTCCCTGACCTTCCTCTTGTTGCCAACGTACTTGTAGCATTTCCCTATTGACCACCTTAGATGGCTCCAACTCAGCACTGGCTATTATGAATCTCATTCATCTAACTTTCCCCAGCCATACTGTGAGTTCAGGTCTAACTCAGAGTTAAAGGTTCCACTATGAACCCAGGCACCTAAAAGTTAGGCATTGTAACTCCGCGTTGGACTGCATTAGTTCCTTTTTGGATCTCAGCCCAAGCTGCTTATTAGGGTGGTGCAAAATGGCACAGTTCCATTTCGACTTGCGTTTTGATATTTCAACAGAACAGCATTTTGTTTTGAATTTTGTTTTGGTTCAAAACTGCTGCTCTGTTTCATTTTGTCGAAACAGTTTTGCTGTTTCAACGCTGTTTCAACATTTTGTCCATAGGCTATAATGGGGTAGCTCAAAACAGCCTATAAATTTGTCATTTCTGCCCGGATTTGGATCAGACTTGCAGAAATGGTAGCCCCTTCTGAGGTCATGAAGCCTGCTAACTTTCAAGGAGATAGGTGCAGGGGTTTGGGGGAAACTGCACCTCAAGCTGAGGACAAGCAAAACTTGTGACATGGGTGACACTGTGTATGTGCTAAGGCGCAGCGGCATGAAAACTGCAGGCCTGCTAGTCTCTGCTGAGGCTACAAAGCCTGCCAGCTGTTGAGGAGATAGGTGCAGGAGCTTCTGGGTCCTGGAACCCTGCACCTCTACCTGCTGATAGGCAAAGCTCATCACATGGGTGCTTGTGGGACTGTGTCTGCCTTGGGGCACAGGGGGGTGAAAACTGCAGGCCTGCTAGACCCTGCTGCAGCCATGAAGCCTGCCAGCTGTCAAGGAGATAAGTGCAGGGGGAGTCTGGGTCCTGGGGCTCTGCACCTCTAGCTGCTGACAGACAAAACTCATGACATGTGTGGGTGACTGTGTGTGTGTTAAGGTGTGCCTTCACTCAACTGACACCAAGGCAGAAAGCAGGGCACTTCAAACAATGCTGCCTTTTATGCAGTGTTTCCATCCCTCCCCCAGAGCACAGGGACCGGAAGAGACCTCAGGGATAGATGACAGTCACTGGCCAGCTACACAGTCAATAATGAGAGCACTCCTTCCACCCCCTTCCTCCCTCTTTCCCCACCCTCTCCTTACTTTAGTTTCCGTTTCCCTGCAGGCAAGCCCAGCTTAAGCTTCAAAACTCAAAATGTTTAAAAAATTTCAAAATATTTCAACTTGCCTCATTTCATTTTGAGGCTGTTTCGAAGATCTCTGTTTTGTTTAGATCTTGCTATTCTAAGCTTGAAACAAATCAAAACAGTGTCAAAATGAAACTGCCGGCAAAATTTTGCACTGCCCTACTGCTTATTAGCCTTTGGTGTATTCCCTCAGCTCAGGGTTGAAGCACATCATCAGGGCAGCATGGGAAGATTGTGGTGCTGCTTGTTCCATACTAGTTCTTTGAATAGTTTTCAGTCATTATTGCTGTCACATGCTTGAAAATTCACTTAAATAAGACGACATTTGAAGGAGAACATCTTTCTTTCTACATGCTGACACACAAAGTTCTCCCAAAGATGCTTTCAGAAAAGCAGCCCTTGCAAAACCACAATTTAATTTTATTTCAACAGATAGGCCCCCCCAAAATTAGTGCTGTCTGCCTGCAGCCCAAGGAACTCACTTTGCTGCCAAGTGCCTTCTCAAAGAGAGGAAGAATATAAACTAATTTCATACCTATTCAGTTCAATAATAGGTATTGTTCTAACTATACCTCCAATGATAAGAGACAGAACAGCTTTCCATTGCTAAGCAACTGCTACAACAGTGTACATAATCTCAGCCAGCTCTAATAGGCTGATACGGATCAGTGTCTGAAGTTCTTGTTTGCATTTTGAAGTCAACAATAATTGTAGTTCTCTATTAACTTTAATTTAAGATGGTTTATGGTTGTATCAGATCCAATCAGGATCCTGCCTTAATGGTATTCTGAAGATTCTGGTCTGCCCTGGAAATAAATAATTAACTATAACACATTACACTGCTTTAATCTGCTGGTTTCATTTTGACATATTGAGAAAGTAAAACAGGAGATGAAGGGGTGCAGAAGGTAAAATAAAACATTCTTTTAGAAGTAAAGTCTAGTGTTAAACATGCATAGGAAGTATTTTGAGCTAGGTATGTAAGGTACATTCAATTGTAAGAGAAAGCATTTGTATCTGAAAATGCTGAGATGTCTTCCCCTTGCTAATGCAGTAAATTAGGAAAGCAGAAGTCTGTGTGAGGTGTACTGTAAAAGTTCCTATTTATTAGATCAGTGGTTCTCAGTCTTTTTCAGACTGGGACCCATTTGTCAAGATCGATGGCTTGTCCTGACACCCCCCTGGCCCTACCAGTGCCGGACCCACAGTTTCCTGCTCCCCTGGGCCATCTGGGGGCCCCCAGCTGCCCCCATCCTGCTCGAGCCGGAGTACGGTGCCTGCAGCAGCTCTGGTTAATGCAGGAGGCAGAGTGAGTCTGGCCTGGCATGGACTAAAGAGAGGAGGGGAGGCCTATCGCATATCTGCCCTGAGCTGGGGCTCCTACAAGCTCCCCATACACTTACCTGCATCTGGCTGCTGGAGCTGCTCCCATGACCCTGCCTGCCCCTTGCAGGCTCCCATGACCCTCAGCAGCCCCTTGCAGGCTGAAATACTGCCAGCCTGCAAGGAGAAATCCATGCTTTCATGCATTTTTCTGGCACTTGTTTACAACCCTTGGAAATATTCTTGCGACCTACTTTGGGATGTGACCCATGGATTGAGAAATGCTGCATTAGATCATAGGATTTTTCCCAGTCCCCAGATTAATAAATTTAAAACTGCAATAGTTTCTGTATATACCTCCATTCAGCAGATGGCATTTGGGGCTGGATTCTGCCCAGCTATGGTTGGGTGTAATGCATGTGTATGTGCAAAGTAAAAAGATCTCAGAAAGGCATGGAGTAAAGATGGAGCTGATCTAGCATTAATGAACACTTCTTTGTGGCTGTCAAATTCCTCCTTCCTACTACTGGGAATGAGGTACAAAAGGAGGAGAACACAGAATTCAAGAGAGCAAGTTTTCAGAATGCTGCATGAGGATCTTAGCCAGATGACTGAGTCAGGAGACTAACGTGTCACATGGTGATTTCAAAACGGGTAAAAAGTTGAGACGATCCTTTGGCACTGCTTACTAAAGTGTGAATCACTACTGTATAGAAGATACACTGCCAACAGTGGCATACTAAATAGACTTGCTTTGACTTGCCAGGTCATGCAACTTTCTCTTTATCACCCTGGCTGCATCAGGTCTGCTCAGTAAATAAAGTTAGAAAACATCTTTAAAGGCATTATTGAAAATATTTTTTTATATATTTGCACAAAACAAAAGTAAATTAAAACACTAGAACTGTTCAACACAGGCTTTAAACAGTACTAGTCAGTAGTCATTGTTACTGGCAAGAACTCCCCCTTGTAAAATTATCATAAGCTTATGTGCACCCTCTAGCGTACAATACTTTGCAAGACATCTGATGCTGCTAAAGGTTTTATCTAAATGAGGACAGTTAATATTAAACCACAATAAAAACTCCTGAACTCATAAAATGGAAGAGAATGTAGACATGAAACTTATTCATAACGTAATAACTCTAATTAGTGTCCCCGAGCTTTGCAGAACACAGAGACAATGCTGAGCTAGATTTATATTAGAAAGGGATATGACTAAGGATAATATAATAAACTGTGTTGTATTAAAAAATAATGTGTACTTAAAAATCAAAGTTCAGATATGTACTTTGTCAGAGCTTGAGGATGTTTGGTTCTGGACTGCAAGTTAATTTTGTCATGACGTGGTCACATCCCTAATGCTCTAAAGGTACAGAGGCTCATCCATAAATAAACAGAAAACAAGCTTAGCAGGAGTTGTAAAAGAAAGCACCTCACTTAGACTGTCTTTCCTAACTCTGGATTATTAGGTCGTTTTAGATTTCATTGATGGAAGTTAGATGCCTAAATATCTTTCGAGAATATGGGTCTGATATTCTCCGGGGGCCAACCATTTCTTATTCTTATATCACACTATTCTGGGTCCCAATTAATTAGGCCTGTTGTATTTCAAGCTTCCAGAGTCTGAGTATCGTTCAGTCATTGTCCCTGTTTTGGGATCCCTAAGCATGCCTAAACTTCTTTTCTAGTTCTTCGTCCTGAGGGTCAAAATGGAACTAGTGCTGATCCTCCAAATGTCTCCAATAGTTTAAATATTCCCCTTTCCAGGATTCCAGCTATGTGTGTATTCTGGTTTACTTGATGTTGGAAATAGGCCTCCTGGTACACACAAAAACAGTCTTTGCTCTGGGTTACAGATTATACAATTGCTTTTGACTAAATAGTATAAGAAATACTTGAGTCTAGACAAAAATAATAAATGGTGTATGCATTTTCCTATTCTAAAGGCACATCTATACATGCATTTAAGTGTGGCTAAATTTAATGTACATTAAACTAATGTGCATTAAGTGATTTTTGGCAGATGTCTACATGTGCCCCTAGTGGCAGGGCAAACCTGGCACTAAAAATAGTGCTGGATCATGTCTACATGTGCGTTAATATACTTTAACTAATCACACTACAATTTGATTCTTATATTTGAAGACACAAGGGAAAAATGAACATAGGTACTTCCCCCCTTCTCCAAGGGGGATGGGCAGGAGGTAAATGCTGTATGCCTGGGATGAGAATCTGGGCTGAGGGGCTTTTCTCTTTCTTTTTGGTTTGAAATAATTGCTGCATTGGCTGTAGTTGTTAAAGCTGGCTTGAACTTCTATTGTGTGCCAAAAGGTGCCTTGAGTTTTGAAAATGTCACTTTTATCTTTAATAAAAATCAATATAAAATAAGTAAATTTGACTAATTAGATAGATGCTTTTAAATGTTAAGATTCCACCTCTACACAGCAATGCTCTGAATTCAGCAGGGTCTATGTGAAAATATTTGTCTTTCAGCTGATTGTCTGCAAGTGTGCATTTGCAGACACTGGAATCTGACTAAATCACATATTTATGTTCATGAATTCCCTGCTTGCTTCTCCATTGTAAAAAGCTGCCCCAAAACTGCAACATTGGCAAGTCCCTGAGACCCCCCTCTATATGTGCAGGTAAAGGTGTGATGGGATCTAAAGTGTGATCCACACAATCGCACCTCCTGTCATACCACACATGTAGTGCATGAGGGATAACTGTAGGATCACGCATTAGATCCCATAGTGCCTTATTGCTGGTACAGAGGGAGCCGGTACAGAGAGAGCATCCCAGGGATGCGGGATCATAACTGCCATGATTCCCAAGGCTTAGGGGTTTCATGCATCCCTGAGCCTTGGGGACCACAGTGGGGTCTGCCTGCCCTGACCACTGCTGCTGCCATTTGCTCCCTGCATGGATTGAGTGGTGGGATAAGCCCCCTCCTGCCCCCTCCTCCAGACACCAGAGGGAGGGAGGTATAATTCACTTCTCTGCCCCTCCATCTAAGGGGCTGTGCTGGAAGGGCTGTGGCTGGGCTCTCACCCTGCTGCTGGAGTGGCGAGGGGGGAGTGACCCCTGTCCTGGTGTTGGGGGTGTGAGCCTCTTTCCACTAGCGGGGCTGAAAGCAGGGAGGTCAGAGCTGCTGTACACTACATGGGGCAAGTGGTGGCACCAGGACTCAGAGGGGACCGTAGCCTCCTGGGCCCTCTATCCCTAGATCCTGGCTCAGGTCCATGGGACAGGTAGGGTAGAATTAAAACCCTCTAGGGCCAGTTCACTCCAGGCTACTGCTGGGCATGACCACACCCCCCAGCATAGCTTCCCTGCAGCCAAAGGTGCACTCTAGTCATTGGCAATGCGTAGGGGATGCATGCAGATGCACGTGTACCCCCTGAGCATGGCAATGCACCCCATGCGAAAAGGCATCACCAGCAGCATCTGCAGGCAGTCACCGCTTATCACCTGCCTCCCCCTCACCGCTGACACTGCCGGCAGCATCTGTGGGCAGTCTGCGATCGCTGTGGGCCACCGCCAACACTGCCAGTGGAGTTTGTGGGTGGTCGCTGACCATCAGTCAGTGCTTACCACCCCCACCCCACCACTAGCAGCACTGCAGCCACCTGCAGAAGCTCACCACTTGCCACTGCCACGCTCCCACTGCCAGTGGTGCCACCACCATACGTGGAAGCTTGCCGTACCCCACTTCCCCCCAGCCTCTGGGGGCATGAGGCATTCATAACTCTAGTGCCTCCTGGCTCCTGGCCTGAGTGGTTGCAGGCATGTATCTGCATTTCCTCAGTCCAGAGAGAATGTCTATTCAGCTGTAAACTGGTTCAATTTAGGCAAGTTAGACTAACCTGCAAAGATTGAATCAATTCAAGCTCCAGCTTTTTGAATGTCTGCCCCTAGGCCAAGTTATTGCTGTATTAACCTGTTAATTGTGCAACACCTGTAACATGTAAAGGGGGGTCTGTGAACCAGAAAACGAATGTGGGTAGAGGAAAGTAGTGTATCTTCATTATCCAAACTGTAATGCAAAAAAGCAAACCAACTGCAAAAAAAGGTAAACGTTAAATAGTATTTTCTTTAATAATCTGTGATGTTTCAAATAACAAATTTATTTAAAAATATGACTCTTATGCTGACTCTTAATGTTCTTTATTTGCCATACATACTGTGAATGTCTCCTCTGAACCACTATATTCTTTTTTTAAATAAATGGTTCAGGACCTTTTAAAACAGGAAAAACAGCTTATTGACCCAGTAGTGTCAAATAGCTCAGGTGGAAGGAATTGTGAATTGACAATATTTTATGTAGTATTTTCTTCTTCTGTAATGAAGTCATCCTAACATTAATTTTGAGTTTTTGTTATTATTCTTATGGTAGTATTGGTGTACACAATGCTACATAAAACATGAAGAATCCCAAGAATATTATAGGTAAACATCCAAAGAATATATTACAAATGTATGTACACTCTCAAAGCCCAATAGGACTAGTATATTAAATAAATTAAACACAAAGTATTGATAGGTATTATAATCAGAATATTTTAACAGTAATATCATAAAATGATCTGAAAACGATACCAGTAAGACAATTGTAAAACAATAGCTTACTTATTATTCACATATATTACTTGCATATATTACAGAAATATATAACTCCTGTATTTGAAAATGGACTTGAACAATCATGGCTATAACAATGCTCCAAACCTACTGTATTTTAAAAATATTTTTGTACTCTCACAACTTAAAATTCTAGATGGTGGTTTGTCTCTCTCAGTTCCAGCTGAAACGTTTTATATCAGAGGAAAGGAGTCCAAACCCCAAGAATTTAGAAACAGCGATGTAGATAGGGAAGAGATGTTGGGCCTGGCTCCAGGGTGAGGTGCACAGGTGTAAGCCCTTCACACTTCACCCAGCCAGGACCCCCGGAAGACCCTCTGGTGCTTCCCTGCCGTGCCTCCCCTCGCTCTCCCGCATAAATTCTTGATTTTAGGAAAGCCTGACTTTCACAAGCTCAGGAGATTGGTTGTCAAGTCTCTGAGAGATCATGATTTGACAGGGAGGTGAGTTGCTCCTTAAGGATGCAATCCTAAAAGAACAAAGGAAGTTCATTTCAGCCCACAGGAAATGTAGCAAAAGGACTAGGAGACCCCCTTCGCTCAATAGGGAATTCATGAACCTCCTGAATCTGAAAAGAGAAGCTTATAACGGATGGAAGTCGGGAAGTACCACTAAGGAGGATTACACAGCACTGGCCCATACCTGTAGGGAGCAGACCAGAAAAGCCAAGGCAGAAACCAAACTCAAACTGGCTATGGGAATCAAGGACAATAAAAAGTTCTTCTTCAGGTATGTGGAAAGTTGGAAAAAAAAACAAGGGGCAAAATGGGGCAGCTGACACCTGATATCCAGGAAAAAGCTGATCTCCTCAACGATTACTTTGCATCAGTTTTCTACCTGTCCAAAGGAATCACCCTGCCTCACAGGACTCAGGATTACCACGGTAAGGGTGATCATATGCCACAATTGGCAAAGATCTTGTAAGGGAACACCTTGAGAGGCTGGACATTCACAGGTCAGCTGGCCCAGACAGAATGCACCCAGGAGTGCTAAAAGAGTTGGCTGACACAGCACAACCAATGGTGAGGATATTTGAGAACTTACGATGTTCAGGAGAGGTTCCAGAAGATTGGAAGAGGGCCAATGTGGTGCCTATCTTCAACAAAGGAAGGAAGGAAAATCCAGGGAACTACAGGCCCATCAGTGTGACCTCCATCTCTGGAATAATCTTGGAAAAATTATCAAAGAATCCATCAACAACAGGCTAATGGAGGGCAACATGGCTTCGCTGTGGGTAGGTCTTGCCTGACCAACGGCATTTCCTTCTATGACTAGGTGATGCACCACTTGGACAAAGGAGAAGAGGTTTTTGTCATATATTTAGATTTCAAAAAAGCCTTTGACTTGGTCTCCCATGATGTTTTCATGGTAAAATTGGGGAACTGCAGCCTTGACAACCTTTAGGTCCAATGGCTGGGGAACTGGGTCTGACTAGCTAAGTTTGCAGACAACACCAAATTATGGGGAAATGTGGTCACCCTAGAAGACAGGGTGGCAATTCAGGCCAAACTGGATAGGCTCACAAAGTGGGCAGATCAAAACCTGATGACATTCAACATGGAGAAATGCAAGGTGCTCCACCTTAGGAGAAAAAACCCACATCCTACTTATAGGCTTGGCAGTGCTACACTAGCGCCACAGCCAAAAGAGACTTGGGGGTCATGATTGACCACAAGATAAACATCAGCTACCAATGCAATGCCACAGTTGGCAAAGCAAATAAAACTCTGGCTTGTGTCTACTGATGCATCTCAAGCAAGACCCAAGAAGTCATCTTCTCACTTTACTCAGCCTTGGGGAGGCCACAGCTGGAGTACTGCATCCAGTTCTGGGCTCCACACTTTAAAAAGGATGTGGAGAAGCTTGAGAGAGTCCAGAGGAGAGCCACTTGCATGATTAGTGGTCAAGAGAGCAGGCCTAATAAGGAGAGGCTGAGAGGTAGGGGCTCTTCAGCCTGGAGAAACAACGGATCTGGGGGGACTTGGTGGTAACCTTTAAGTACATAAGGTGGTGGGGGATGCATCAGGAACTGGGAGGATGTATGTTCACCAGGGCACCCTAAAGGAAGACAAGGTCTAATGGTCATAAACTGCTGCAAGACCGTTTTAGACTGGACATAAGGAAAAACTTTACCATTCAAGAGTCTGAAATAGACTTCTCCCAGAAGTGGTGCAAGCACCTTCTCTGGACACATTCAAGAAGTGCCTGGATGCTCACCTTGCTGGGGTCATCTGACGCCAGCTGACTTCCTGCCTTTTGAGCAGGGGGCTAGACCCAATGATCTTGCAAGATCCCTTCCAGCTCTAACATCTATAAAATTGATGAAATCTATAGGCCCTTAATTCACATGTATAAGGATAGATAGAAATATGCTGCATACTTCTTGCTCCACTTTTCACAGAAGTTCTAG
>JAGPOW010000304.1:30481622-30498033 GCA_030014935.1 Caiman crocodilus
AGTCATAATTCTGAGACTATCTGCAAAGATTTGAATTGTGATAGTATGGGTACCACTTTTTAAAACTTTCCTCTAATACACCGAATGTCAGGTTACTGGTCCTTGTAGCAAAGAATATAAATATCTTCATTTAGGGTGTTGTTCAGTGCAGTCTAAGTTAGCAATGAGTCTTCACAATGGCTTTTTGGTAGCTCATTTTGAAATTAGCTGGTGGGATTTCAATCTACATCAGATAAACCATCATCACTACTGTTGGAAATACCTAGTATTCTCAGCAATAAGGCAAAGCTGAGATTCCTTCTTCTGGTCAAGGTAGGAGTTCTTTCCAGATATTTCAACAGAATGGTATGGAGATGTCTGTACTGTTGCTGTACACGCTGGATCTTATTTGGAGACAGAGGACTTTAGCTTTTGGAGAAGACAGTCCTGTGCCATCCCTGGGCACTGATTTTCTAGACATTACATGGGTATATATTCTTTGTGTAGTAACTAAGTAAGTTTGTACCATATTGAACAGTCACAAATTATTGCCACAACATAATGTGTCCATATAAAATCTTGTATGAGCAGGAGGCACCTGGATGAAATTTTCTATTAGAAGTGCTGCCAATCTAACCCATTAATTTGCCTGAAGGAATGTCAACATAAAATGTAGCGGCCTCAGAGTGACGTACTGTTTTCTAGCAGATTCAACAGAGTTTGAGGAGAAGTCAGTGTCCTGCCACTAGAGACTGAAATGGATACACTAATCCTCCTCACTCAAAAGTGAAAATAACTCCCAGGGGTATAGGTTGTAGCTGTGTTGATCTAAGTATATAGGCAGACGAGGTTCTTTGGGTAAATCTGATACGTTTTATTAGATCAACTCAAATAACTGGAAAAATTCTTCTTTTTTCTCCAGGTAAATTCTTCTGACTGCAGGTACAGCCCCGATGTTGAGGAAGGATGCAGCACCCTGGGGGTGGCTGGAATAAAATTATGGCCAGGCAGCTATAGTTCAGGGGCTTGTGTTTTGTTTGCTGTTTTGACCAGAGGTTTGGGTGCGGCTATTAGGGGTTGGAGGAGGCATCATAGAGGCCTCACGGTAGCATGGGGACCCCAGCCCAGAGAGGGGGCAGCGATTTAAGATTAAATTTGCAGCTTTTGGATTAAATACCCTTCATCAGGCTGAGGAAGCATCTGTAGTTGGTCTGTGCTCTTCCGGGATGTAATGAATACTAAAGAAGCCAGAGGTTGGTATGCATGCATGAAAAATATGCATAAAATATGCATAGAAAAGAACGCCCAGTAATTTGAAGGAAATGAACCAACAAGCTACTTAAAAAAAACTTAAAAGCTGAGAACAATGGCAGATGGAAGAGTTTCTTTTGAAACTGTTCTTGACAACTGTTGCCATTCAGCTTTATGGTTGTTGCTTTCAGTGATTTTCAAACATTGTGAGTTGCACTTACTTAGGAAAGGCCAACACTTGTTTTTACTCTTTGAATTACTTTGCCCTGTAACACACCTCCAAATTATACACTGGAAAGTTTCCTACATTTATTCTGTTGCCAGATTTATCCAAAATAATTTCCCCCCCCATCTTTTTTTTCCTTTTTCTTTCCTTTTTTAAGGAGAGAATCCTAGAAATCCTAGTCCTGTTCTATTGTAATATGGAGGTACCAGTATGATAATGTATTTGATTTACCTTTTCAGTCATATTCCCTTTGAATATCTCATTTCTTTTTCAGTCCAACATTGTAGTTATTTTAGAATTTTTTTCTCCTTTAAGAAAGTAAAAGAATCGCAGCCTTTGCAAGGAAATTAATATTCAGTCAGCCTTCACATGGCTATTATTCCAAGAGGCATCCCCTTCTCCTCTTGGAGAGAAAGCATTACAGTTAATGCACTTTGGAAATCCAGTATAGTATTCATTACATTACCTTGACATGGTTTAATGGCAGAAGCAGCATGCACTTTGTGTCACAGAAAATTACCTGTTGACCCTGGATGTAGTATAATGCCTGTTCTTAACTAGGTGGCTATGAAATGGTGTGGAAAATCGCATATGAACTCCTCCATCCCATAGGGAACTCATTTCCTATCAGCTTGCCCATAAAGAACAACTGGTTTTGGTGTTTTCATTTTATAGGATATTATTTCATACACAAAAAATGATTGCCCACAGAGCTTTTTTTCCTGGCCCAGCTTCCTAATGAAAACATAAACCTATAATGAAAGTGAATACAGAAGGAAATAAAAAAGGAAAAATGCAAAAGGATGGTTTTATTACCCAGACAGAAAACAAAGAAATTCCTTTTGAAAGAGGCAATCTCAATCCACTTGTGGGAAGTTCTCTTACAACAGGAAAAAGACTGGCACATAAGAATGCAGGTGATGTCACCTTGGGATCTATATATTATAGCTGTGTAATGCCAGAGAAATACATTTTATTTCACTGGATGGATAAATAGATTCATTATGAGTGACATACAGAAAATGGATGTCATGCTCTTGAAAGACTCTGGTTGATACCAAAATCCTCTGTTGATTCACAGAGCAGATACACTGGCTTCCAAGTACCTCAACCCTGACCAAGGGACCAAGTCAGAGAGTAATATATTGTAAATGTCCCTAACCAATTTAATCCTGGGTTTGTTAGCTCAGACTCACAGCAAGATTTTCAATTAGTGCTAACTGTGGTGATGATTTCTGAACTGTGCAACACTGTCTAATAGAACTGAGATGGCCAAACTCATTGCACTGGGGGCTATTCCTCTCACTTACACTGAAGTAAATAGGGGATAGCTTCACTGCACTGGTGTAAAAAAAGAGAAAACAAGAGTCAGGCTCAATAAATGCTAGGAGCTATTCTGATTTGGTTGTACTTTGCAGATCCTTTGTTATATAAATGTGTGTACATGCTGCAAAGCAGTGAAGATTCAGGGGCTAAATTTCTCTGTTTTAGTATTTTGGACTAAGTGATTGACAGCCTGCTGGCAATCTCTGGTCCAGTGACATGAAAAATCAAACTAGTGAGAGAAATCATCTGCTGCAGAGATCTCTGCTATTTGGCCGGGCTCCTGATCCATAAAGCTACTTTCCTGGTTTCTCCCATTAACCCAACTGCAATATGTGCAGAGCCAGATTACTCTTCCAGGCCAGGATATTAACATTCACAGCATTAATGTTTTGGGGGCCCCTAAAATGATGTGCACTAATAGAAAAATCTCTTCAATCTTTTCACGTAAAATCCCACCACTATGAACTGACAAAAATAAATGCAATGAACTTTTGGTGATATTAAACCATATAAAAAGGTTATTAAAAATGCATCTGAGGGACTAGCCTTGTCAATACTAATGCACTGAGGAAACTGAGAATTTTTCCCAGCTCAGTCAGTGATGTGTAGATTCAGTGATGGAATGATTACTGTAATAATTAATTTCTGTAACTTAACTCAGGCAAGCAGGGCTCCACTTTTCATTTGGGAGAGAACTGCCCTATGTAAATAAAAGATGAGATGCTCAATAGCTTTGAGGTAAAGTACAGATTAAAAATGTGTTCTTGAAATGGACATTGCCAGCTAGCTTTTGATTTTGGATGAGAATTTGCTTGAAAGATATTTGTGGGGTAGAGTGAATGAGATTTTGACAGGGTGTTACAAAATATTCACATGAATATAAATATAAAGATGATTTTTAAAATCTAAATGAAAATCCAAAAGGTTTTTAAAATGGGATATAAATACTTCCTGCATTGGTGTGAATCCCAAATTGGCAACAACGTACTGCTGCTTGTTAACAGGGAAGCAAAGCTAGATACGAATTTAGAAATGGGTCTACCCCAAAATCCTAGATTCAGACAACTCCAATCTTTGTTACTTGAGGCCAGACATCTGGATTATACGATCTCTGGATTAAGTTTCAAATTATATGGGTTGATCCCATCTCTTCTAGAAGCAAAAGATCAGCTTTATTTTATTGTCCTAGGTGACCTAAAGGCAAAAACTAAACAACCAACCTAAATGGAGGAAACTGAACCAGTGTTTTAAGCTTCTAGTTTTAAAATGTCAATAAGAAAGGAAAGTACCATATTTTGCAGTGTATAAATAGAGCTTTGAAGTCCACTGTTTAACTCTTAAAATTCAACCTTGACTTGTACATCATATCACCCTGTGTGCAGTGCTGGGATCGGTGCTCAGCTGGTGTGGCCCTTGCGAGCAGCTATGCTGTGGCCCAGGCAGTGCTGCTTGCAAGGGATGGGGCTGCACCAGTCAAGTGCCATGCCTGGCGCTGCTTGCCAGGGGACAGGGACAAAGTCAGGGTGGGGCTGGAATTGGCTGGGCTCAGTGTTCAGCTGGCACAGCACCATCCCCTGTGAGCAGTGCTGCCTGGACCACGCCAGTACCACTCGCAGGGAATGGGGCTGCACCAGCTGAGCACTGAGCCTGGCACTACTCACAGGAGATAAAGCTGTGCCAGCTGTGTGCTGAGCCCACCCCATCCCCTGCAAGTGGTGCTTGCAGCAGATAGGGCCAGGCTCAGCACTTGGCCAGCACAGCCCTGTCCGCTGCGACTCTGGCACTGCTTGCAGGGGACAGGGATGGGGCTGGGCTTGGCACTTGGCTGGGGATGAACTACTTGCATGGGATAGGCTTGGTGCTCAGCTGGCATGGCTCCATCCCCTATGAATGTTGCTGGGCTCGCAGGGGATGGGAATGTGCCAGCCAAGCACTGAGCCTGACCCTAAGTGCCAAGCCCAGTGCTCCTTACAGGGAATGGTGCTGAGCATCATCAGCACCACTTGCAGCAGATGGGGCTAGACTCAGTGCTCGGCTGGCACAGACCAAGCAGCATCACTCTCAGGGGATGGGTTGTACCAGTCAAGTACTGAGCCCAGCCCCAACTTATACATGATGCCTATGAAAATCTTTACTTATCGAATTGGAAAGCGGGGAGTTGACCTATGCAACATATTGGCCTATACACCATGAAATATGGCATTTCATAGATTTCATAGATGTTAGGGCTGGAAGGGACCTTGGAAGATCATTGAATCCAGCCCCTCACCTGAAGGGCAGGAAGTTAGCTGGGGTCATAGGATCCTAGCAAGATAAGCATCCAATTTACTCTTGAAGGTGTTCAATGAAGGCGCTTGAACCACCTCTGGTGGCAGGCTGTTCCAGACCTTGGGGGCTTGGACAGTAAAGAAATTTTTCCTTATGTCCAGCCTTAAATTGTCTTGCAGTAGTTTATAACCGTTCGACCTAGTCGTCATCCCTAGATGACAACCATTCCCCCAGATACTGATGGTCACCCCTGATAAACTTATAGGTGGCCATCAGATCACCCCTGAGCCTGCGCTTTTCCAGGCTAAGGAGCCCCAGGGCTCTTAGCCTGTCATCGTAGGGTCTGTTTTCCTGACCTCTGATCATGCGTGTGACTCTTCTCTGCATTCTCTCAAGCTTCTCCACATCCTTTTTGAATTGAGGAGCCCAAAACTGGATGCAATACTCCAGCTGCAGCCTCACCAAGGTCAAGTACAAGGGGGGAATGACGTCCTGGGATTTGCTTCAGAAACATCTACGGATGCAAGCCAGCATTTTGTTCACTTTACTAGCTGCAGCATCGTGTTGAAGGCTCGTGTTCATCTTATGGTCAATGATGACTCCCAAGTCTCTTTCTTCTGTAGTGCTAGCCAGCATAGCACTGCCGAGCCTATAAGGTTGCTGCAGGTTTTTCCTCCCAAGGTGGAGAACCTTGCATTTCTCAGTGTTAAACACCATCAGGTTCTCATCTGCCCATTTCCTGAGCCTGTCCAAGTCAACCTGGATCACCCTCTTGTCTTCTGGTGTGGATGCTTTGCCCTAAAGTTTGGTGTCATCAGACAACTTGGCCAGTCTCCTTCTGACTCCAGTGTCCACATCATTAATGAAGATGTTGAACAATATGGGTCCAAGAACAGAGCCATGGGGAACCCCACTGGTCACAGGGCACCATGATGATTGACTTCCATCAATTACCACCGTCTGGGTTCAACCATGGAGCCAATTCCCCAGCCAGCGGATTGTGGTGGACCCAAGGCCACAATTGGCCAGTTTTGCCAACAGGTGATCATGGGATACCAGATTGAAGGCTTTTTTGAAGTCAAGATATATGACATCAATCTCTTCTGCCTTGTCCAAGTGATAGGTCACCTGGTCATAAAAGGAAATGAGATTGGTCAAGCAAGACCTACCCACAACAAACCTGTGCAGGCTATCCCTCAGGATTTTGGTGTCGGCCAGTCTATTAAGGATGGCCTCTTTAATACACTTTTCTTAGACCTTCCCTGGGATAGAAGTCAGGCTGATGGGCATATAATTTGCCAGATCCACTTTCCTCCCCTTCTTGAAGATAGGCACCACATTGGCCTTCTTCCAGTCTTTGGGCACTACACTAGAGTTCCAGTAGTTCTCAAAGTTCTCTGCCAGAGCCTGGGCTATGATGCTCACCAGCTCCTTGAGTACCCTGGGGTGTAGGTTGTCAAGGCCAGCTGACTAGAAGGTATTCAGGCACTCAAGGTGTTCCTTTACAAGGTCAGCATTGATGGAGGGCTGGGGATCTCCCTCACCTGGACCTCCCTGTCCCATAGTGGGCATGGGCAACCCATGGGATTGATGAAAGACCTATGCAAAGTACCCTGTAGCAGGACACTAAAGTGCCTGCTACTTTGAGAGCAGAGATAGGAACCCAGGTGAAGGTTGCTGGGACAACTGCGTAATGAGGGAAGTGGTCACACCTGCACCTGGCCCACTGGCTGGAAGGGGCAGGTCCTTGCTCCTATATAAGTCCCAGGCTTGAGGCCAAGGGGGCAATCCCCTGCCAGCTGTCAAGGGAGAAGGAGCTCTCCCAGAGTAAGCAGAAGGGAGAGGTCTGACTGCAGGTACAGCCTTGAGGTTGAGGAAGGATGGAGCACCCTGGGGGTGGCTGGAATAAAATTATGGCCAAGCGGCTAGAGTTTAGGTTATAGTTTAGGGGGTTGTGTTTTGTTTTCTGTTTTGACTGGAGGTTTGGGTGAGGCTATTAGAGGTTGGAGGAGGCCTCATAGGGGCCTCATGGTAGCATGGGGACCCCAGCCCAGAGAGGGGGGCAGCAATTTGAGAAGCCCCAAAGAGACGGCAGCAATTGAGAAGCCCCAGTGAGGGGGCAGTGCGAGACAGGGCTGCAGAGAGCTCGAGCACCAGTGAGACAAAGCTGTGGAAAGTTCAGGCGCCAGTGAGGCACAGGGCGAGACAAGGCTGTGGAGAGCCCAAGTGTCAGTGAGGTGCAAGGCGAGATGAGGCTGTTGAGAGCCCGAGTCCGGGGGAGGTGTAGGGTGAGACGAAGCTGTGGAAAGCCCAAGGGCCAGTGGGGCTCAGAGTGAGACAGGGCTGCGGAGACCCCGAGTACCAGTGAGACATCGAGTAAGACCAAACAACATCAGTTACATCTGTGAGGCTTGGGGTGTGGTACAGGGGTGGTTGGAGCCACACATAGCCCATAAGGCTGGGGTGCATCAAAACACCCATTATAGAATGGGGCCTGTGTAAGGCAGGAAAACCATGTCCAAGAGGCTAGAAAGGCAGCCTCCTTATTATACATTTAACAGCAAAGATATGGCGGGCGAGAATTGAGGGTGTCTTTGTGGCTAACTTGGCATGGTAAAGGGGGCGTCAGGGGAGAGCACAGAGACCCCTACGACACCACCCCATTACATACCCATTGAATAGGTTGTTTTTTTCCTGGGTGTTGGTTGTCCCATCTGGTGTAGCGGGGGTCCAATTTTGCCCTTGCTTTTTCTCTGGCTCCCCACATATCTGAAAAAGCACCTTTTATTGTCCTTGTTGCTCGAAGCTAGTTGGAGTTCAGTTGAAGCCTTGGTTTTCCTGGTTTGCTCTCTGCAGGGTCGGACCAGTACAGAATATTCCTCCTTGGAGGTGAAGCCCATCCTCCATCCTTTGTAGGCCTTTCTTTTTAGCCTCAGGAGGTCTGCTAGATCCCTGGAGAGCCTGGTGGGGGGGCGGGGGGCTGCTGTGCCCTCTTGCTGCCTTTCCTTTGAGATGGAATAGAATTATTTTGTGCATTGAGGATCGCTCCCTTGAGGAGCAACCATTCTTTTTGAACTCCCCTCCCTCTGGGGTCGTGGTCCCTTAGGGCCTCACTGTCAAGCCTCCTGAGCTTGTCAAAGTTGGCTTTCCTGAAGTCAAGGACTTCAGTGTTGCTGTCAGACTTGCCAGCTTTCTTTAATGATAATAGGGATTTCTCATAACAATGTTCATTATACAGGGTACACAAGATGTTTTACTTATGTTATTGATGAAAGTTGCCATTTCCAGTTCTATTTCCTTGAACTGTCATAGCTGATGTGCTGAAATGTGGGTTTCTTTTATTCATGTATTAAATCACTGTGGGTGCGTCCACACATGCAAGCATATGCACTTGCAGGAGCTCAAATAGAAGCGGTGCAAATTTGAGCTGGGGCTTTTTGCCTCAGTGCACGTACTCGGACATGCACTTTGTTGTGAAGCAAATTGTGCCATTTGGGGCAAAATAACCCTGCCTGGCTCCTCCCAGATTGGCAGCCAGGGGGAGCTAGAGCCCCGGGCCAGCATCTGTGCTGTCCCCAGCAGCATATGGAGCTGCCCAGTCCTGGCCCCAGCAGTATAAAAAGGTGCCTTGGCAAGTAGCTCAGGGCTACTAGCTCTCAGGAGCTTCTGTGCCCCAGCCAATTGGTACCTGGGGACACTACCCCTTGGGCCAGCTGGATTACTGAAGCAGCCCTGAGAGTTCCCTGCACCCTTTATCCACTGCAGGGGTCTGGCAGTGGGGGCTGCTGCTTGGCTGTGACTTGCTGCGTACCTGCCAGACTTGGATAGAGACTCCACAGCCAGTAGAAGCATCTTCCCCTCTGGGCCAGCTGCCAGTGAACTGTGGTTGCAGGGTTGGCTTCTGTACAGCACTACTGCCATGTGTGCCCCTTGCCTAGCCATCTGGGCAGCTATCACCCAGAAGATGTTCTGGGTGTGGTGGCCTGCTTTGAACTGTCAAAGCATGTCTTCCTGCCCCTATTTGGCCAGGAGCTCAGCCACAGCCAGCAGGGTCCAAGGTGTCAGCTCTGAGCAAGCAGGGTCCTGCCACTGCGCTCCCTAGCAGGAATTCTATTGTTCCCTATTGGAAATATGAAAAATACCTGATAAAAAAAATCCCAAAGTCACTCTCTAAAATACCCCTAAATCCATGTTCCTCCACAAGTAAAACAAAAGACCACTGTAACAAGAGAGAGAGAGTGAGACAGAGACAGTGATCAGTTGGACAATGTTTTATTGATATATCTACAGTGTTAAAGAAAGTCTCTTATAATAAAGTGAACTTTAAATACAGGCTTCATGAATTCATGAATACATATTTTGCTGCCCTCCCACAGGGCGGTAGCCCCCACTCAAGAGGTTAGTCCCTCACACAAGGGCTACAGCCCCCCAACAAGGGATTCAGCCCCTACGCAAGGGGTTCAGCCCCCACATAAGGACTATACCTCTCAACAGGGAATTCAGCCCCCCAACTGGGGGTTCATCCCACACAAAGGGTTTGGCCCCCCAAAAGGGGTTCAGACCCCCATGAGGGGGTTCATCCCTCACACAAGGGATACAGCCCCTCAAAGGGGGCCAAATGGCCCCTGAAGGAGCTACCACCCCCCCTGCAAGGCCCACATGACTCACCTCCCACCAGCTGCTGCAGCTCCCCCAGTAGCTGCCCCACCAAGACCCAACCTCTGCTCCCCCAGGCTTCCCAATGGGTGCCCCACCCAGCCCCACCTCCTGGTCCCCCAGAGCCCCCAGTGGGTGCCCCCACAACCCCAGTCACCATCACTTGAAAAAAAAACCCCAGAAAAAGAACAGAAAAAAATGGGGAAAAAAGCCTTTGCTTATCTTAGAAGGAGGGGTGGGGGGGCTCCAGGGCCTCCTGGCAGAGCCCCTCCTGGACAGCTGGGGCCACTGGATCTGTCATCGTGCCATGCACTGTGCGGCTGGGGCCCCAGTAAGCCACATGGCAGCTTCAACTGCCAGTAAGTGCCAGGTTTTTGTGTTGTTATTTAAGTTTGGAGTGGGGGGGCAGCAATGGGGGGGATTGGGAGGATGGGGCCAACCAGGGCAGGGATTGGGGCCCTTGGGGGAGCTGGCAGGGGGAGGGTCCAGCCCCAACAGGAGAATGGGGCCTTGGGGGGGCTGGCAGGGGGAGGGGCCAGCCCAGCAGTTCTCCTCCAGGCTCCTGGTGTGCTGGAGAAACTGGGGCGGAGCTAAAGGAAGAGAGATGCTTTGACCAGCAGCCACAGCATCTCACTGGAGGGCTGAGCCTCCATGCTGGTGCATGCTCCTGTGACATGAGCCATGCCACATTTTGGGGCACTTTTTTTTTTGTGCTATTGGGATTTCCTGGTAGCAAACCCTGCCACTGCACTGCAAATTTGCAGCACGGTGCACATTTTAACATACCAGGCTTGTGATTTGTGGCACCACAAACTATACATGCCTGCATGTCTGGATCCTGCCTGTGGGTGCATTTTCATGTGCACTTTATTGAGGAGTAAAATAATTAGCTCTGCAGTAAAGCCTCACAGTCTACACATGCACCAGTATTAGGGTGCAATGGATTAATTATCTCCACTCTAAGATAGTATTGTTGGGGGCAGCACTATCTTACAGCGGAGTACTTACGTGTGATCAGATTAATGTGTAGACTGTGATGGGGGCTGGCTGGGTCATGAGGGTGCTTAAGCAAGGGATCTGCCTTCTGGGTAGCCCACACTGTAGTACCCTTGTGTCCTAGCCAGCCCCTCTGCCACCCAACGCCACCACCTGGAGTCCAAGGCTGACTCCCACCTAGGTCTACCAGCAGCCTGGAGCGGCTCTGCCCCAGCTTTATGTGCTCCAGTCCTGGGAGCATGTGTAAATGTTGCCCCTGGGAGCAGCTGACTCCAATGCAACTGTGCTGGTGTTTATTGTGTTGCACAGATTGCACATGTTGATGTACCCTGTTGGTGTTAGAACCTATGTGTCAGGTGCCTTTACTACGCTGTAGTGTTTAACCATTTTATATATTTGTGTTTCTAATTTTCAGTGCCTCTGTGTCCTGAAAAAGTATTATTTGGATTTTGAATTGCTTATTTTAGCATGCAATTATCTGCTTCTCCTAAGTTTAAGTGGTCAAAGTACCCATTATTTCTTGAGAACTGTCTTTATTACTGACATAGGGTCTTTGCCTAGTAAATCTGGCACAATTCATTTTATTCAAAGGATGTCTTTGTCTATAACAGGCTACATAGCTCTCAAGATTAGTAAGCAGGCATCATAGCTTATTATCATGTATCATGCAGCAGAGGAGTCTCATCTATAATAAAAAAGCAAGGACTGATTATTAGAATTTAGGCGAAATTTTAATATTAATTTTTAAGCTCTCTTGATGGCCAGGAAACTTCAAGCAGATAAAAAACAGAGAGCAGAGTTTCACTTTACTTAGAGAGTTACTGAAGAATTAAAGAGAAATTTGTGATGGATTTAAACAATTATTTTTATGGAATAGCTTTGCAGGATAGCAGAGTAGTTGGAATTCATTCAGATGTAATGAATGTCAAGTAGTGCAGAAAATGGAACTGAACTGGACCTGTTTTTCTGTGGCGGTAATAGTTATTACACTCAATGTGGTACAGTTCAGTTGAATTCAGGAAAATGGCTACTTTCCATTCTATCACCTTTCATCCTTCAACTTTATAAACTTCTATAATAATAGCCTTCAGTCAGTAAGTAGGAGACTAGGTTAAAGTTAGTGGCTCCACAGATCAAGTGGCAGGTGAAATAGAACCCAGACCAAGAGCTTATAGTCCTGCACCAGCCCACTGGAGCCAGGATGGATGCTGGTTCCTCAGGGGTGACACTGTGACGCTGCCCTGAGGCTGCAATTTGAGGGAGCAGCAGAGAGAAAATCTGATTGTATCTCACCAAAACTTCCTCTGTCCTCTCTGATATCCAGAAAAACATACTGGATATCTGGAAAAATTTCTTCACTGTTAGAACAGTAAGACACTGGAGTAGACTGCCTAGGGAAGTTATGGACTCTCTGTCACGGTGCACCTTGCTTCCCAGCTCCTTGTGTGAGAAGGCTGTTGGGGAAAGCCCTAGCAGTTTGATTAGGCAGCACAGCTGAGGGTTGCTGAAGCAACTGATGAGTCAGCTGACCGAAGAGGCAGGGCTTGGCCCTTATAGAGCCCAGAGCCAGAGTCAGGCTGGCAGTTCTCTGCCAGCAGGGGCTGGGGCTCTGAGGGACAGAAATGTGAGTGCAGCTTATGAGAGCTCCAGAGGCTGGAGCAATGATGTGGAGTGGTAGCCAGGAGGCTTACATTGTTATGGCCAGGTGCCTTATGTTTGAGTTACAGCCAGGGGGCTTGCGTTTACTTTGTTAGTGTTATAACTGGTGGTTTGGGTGAGGCTACAAAGAGTTGGAGGAGGCCTCATAGGGACCGACAGGATGTGGGGCCCTAGTGCCCAGGAGGGTGTGATCTAGCGCCAGAGAGGGTGCAGCAACATGGGGTGCAGAGACCCCAGGCCTGAGAAGGGGCAGTGTTGAGAAGCCTGGGACAGGCAGGTCAAGCTGGTAACAGGCTAGTGTGGCATTAGACCCTGGCCAGAGGCTGGATGCTGAGGTGGACCCTGGGAGAGACAGGGGTTAGCAGCATAGCGTCTCCTAGACAAGAGCAAGTGCAGCGGTGGTTCCTGATCCAAAAGGGGATAGCAGCATGGTATGCCCGGCCTTACTAGAGAGTAGCTGAGCAGTGGGCCAAGAAGACCGGTGGACCGCTAAGTGGCCCTGGAGAGCGGGTGAGTACATGGAGAAGGCCCAAGAGAGTGGGTGCAGTTTCAGACAAACCAATGTTTGGGACATCAGCGAGGCTTGGGGCGTGGTATTAGGGGCTGGTCGGAGCCATGCGAGGCCCTAAGGCCAGAGTGCCTGGAAGGCACCCAGTGCACAGGGAGACACCCCGGTGGGGTCAAGAGATCATGGGGACAGAGGTCCCAATATGCTGTGCCCAGGGCAGTATAAAGGCAGCCTCCCATATATCCTTAACATCAAAGATGTGGTGGGTGAGAATTTGAGGGTGCCTTGGGCTGGACTTGGGACGGGTAGAGGGCCTTCAGGAGATCAGTCTTCCTGTAGGACCCTGCCGTGATACTCTCCATCACTGGAGTTGTTCCAGAAGAGGTTGGACAGCCACTCGTCGGAGATGATCTAGGCATAGCTATGCCTATATTCTACCATGGGTATTTTGTATGCTTCTGGGATTTGCTGGTTACCCCTACCACCACCACCACCACCTCCTTTTCTTCCTCCCCCCCCCCCTTGCTATGTCAGACTGTTTTAAGCCTTCCCAGAGGCTTTGACTGCTGGCTACAGCCAAGCCTGGGGACTTTGACAAGGATGTGTCAATGCTTCTGCTGGGAGCAAAGCTGGAGGTACTTGGCTAGAGGGTCTTGCTCTTTCCCTCCGGATCAGACTGATAGCCATATCTGGGGTCAGGAAGGATTTCTGAACTGGCTCTCTGCAGCAGCCTGGGGGAGCTCTAGGCTTCCCCTGGGTGCTAGCATGGGGCTAAGAAACAGACTTCTCCTGGTGGGGGCTGGGCCATCTTTCCTTACCCTCCAGAGCTTCCTGCTGCCAGAGAGGGCTCCGCCAGCAGAACTTGGGTGCGATTATGTCCTCCTGCCCTGGTGGCAGTGAGCTCCTAGTCCCCACTCTGCAATGACAGGGCTGGGAGATGATACCTATTTCCTAGCGCAAGCTCTGCAGTCATGGACCTGGGCTGGGAGATTCTTTTCTCTCAGTACCACCTTCATGGTTGTGGGGCCAGCACTGGTCGATTTTTCTTCTCCCACTGCCAGTTCTGTGGCTGTACGGCCAGCAATGGGAGAATCTCCCATCTCCCAGAATAAGGATCTCCAAGCCCAGACTCCCCAATCACAAAACTGGGGCTGGGAATTCCCTGCCACTGGGGCAGAGGGGCACAATCCCTGCCTGGGCTTCAGTGGCACAGCCTGCCCTAGCAGCAGGCAGCTCCTGCTCCGTCCGGCATCTATATGTGTACTACTGCATAGTAAGTCATCAAGACTAATTTGCTCTAATTGCAGGTAGATTGTCTACCTGCAAAGACAAATTGCAAATTTAGAGTGCAGTAAGCACCTGCACATGTAGACTGTGGCACTTATGATCAGCACTTATTACTGTGCACTAAGTAAAGCATCTTGCATAGATGTGCCCTATGAGTCCATAATTCTGTGTGTAAAAGGGGCCTTATAGCCCTGTGTGGCAGGGCACTGAGGTGCCTGCTACTTGTAGAGCCAGAGTAACTACACAGGTGCTGATTGCTAGGGTAACTGGAGGGAGCTAGTGACTCTCACCTGCCTGGCCAGCTGACCGGAAGGGCAGGGCCTGGCTCCTATATAAACCACAGGCTAGAGACCAGGAGATGGCTGCCAGCAGGGAACTAAGGGGGAAGGAGCCCTGCTGGAATGAGCAAAAGAGAAGGGGCCAGACTGCAGGTATGACCTGAGATTTGGCAACAGCTGAAGCAACTCTGGTGTGGCGAGCTTGGAGCCAGATGGCTTAGATCTTATGTTACAACCCATGGGCTTGTGTTTTATTTTGCTGTTTGTCACCAGTAGCTTGAGAGAGGCTATATGGGGATGGAGGAGGCCTCAGAAGGGGACCCACAGTAGAGTAGGAACCCCAGCACCAGTGAGGGAGCAGCATTCAGGGCGCACCGATCCCAGCCCCAGAGAGCGGGGCTGCGTGGAGAAGACCCAGAGGGGGGGAGAGGCAGCATTGGAGGAGCCCCAAAGAAAGGGGTCAGCGTCAAGAAGCCCCAGGGAGGGTGCAGTGCCAGATAGGGCTGCAGAAAGCCGGAGTGCCAGTGAAGGCACAGAGTGAGGTAGGGCTGCAAAGGGCCCAGTGAGGACGAGGGGGCCAGATTACAAGAAGACCTGGACAACAATGGCAGTACCATCAGTGAGGCATGGGCTGTGGTGTAGGGGAGGAAACAGCTGCAGATAGCGCCCCCTGGCATCGGGGCAGTAAAAGGACAGCCTTTTGCTAATTAACATAAATTAATCAATTAATAAGAAGGCGGGAGGTTGGCCCAGGAGCAGGGGTGTGGGCCACATTTAGATCGGCCCAGAGCAGGCACCTGTTACACCCTGCCACTGGTGCAAATTAAATTTGAATACAAACCAGCTCTAGTGCCGTATGACAGGGTTCTTTGGGTAAATGTGATATCTTTTATTAAACCAACTATAGTTGGAAAAATTGTTCTTTGCAAGTTAGAGGGCACAAACACCCTTTGGGCATAGGGAGAGTCTGATGGTGTTTGCATGCAGTCCTAGGTGAAATGGAAGCCAATATGTAAAATGCAGGTCTGTGAAAATGCAAATGTGTGGCAGTGAAGATCAGAGGTCACGAGAGACAATAGATGTGAGACAGGTAGGTGGGAGGGAAAAAGGGGAATGTTGACTTAGTGATAGAATGTAGCTGGTAAATTGCAGATAGCAGGGAGGTTATAATGTGCCATAAATCTAATATCTATATTTAATCCATGATTTTTTATTTATTTATTTATTTATTTATTTATTTATTTTTGTATCCAGTAGATTGAAGAAGTGAAGTTCGTGGACTCATGATTCATCTAGTAAAGGTATTTTATAAATTCCCTTTGAGGATTAGAACTGAGAAAATGGAGAGCAAGTGATTGTCTTGTTTGAAGTAGGCACCCACAGAGAATTGGGTATTTTTTGTCTGCGATAGGTATCCAGTGTACATTCATACTAGTGTGCAGTTGTTGTTTGGTCCCTCCTATGTATTTTTTATTGAGGCATTCAGTGCACTGGATGGAGATATATGTACCTCCAGAAATGGTATACAAGATGCAGGAATGGTGATGGTTCTGTTGTGGGGTGTGGTTACTGTCGGGGTGGTGGAGAAGATGTGTTTGGAAGGTTTTAAACAGGATGGGCAATTATTTCAGCTTAATGAGTTTGGGTGAGCTGTTGAGGGCTGCAAGGGTGGTCCTGCCCTCTAATCCCTGACCTTTGCCACTGGAAGTCCTTCCCTTTGGCCCTGCAAGTATTTCTTTTTTGGGAAGTGGGTTCACCACACTGGAACCAGAAAAAACCCCAAATTATATACTAAAAACCAACATCCACAATAACATATTTTATTTAAAAAAATACCTTTGTCCTGGGTGTGGGTGTGCGGAGGTGATGCTGTAATAGCTCAAAATGAAGTCTTACTCTTGTATATTGCAGGGGTTTGGGGGGGGTAGGTATGGGGTTTGTGTGGGAATGTGGGTGTGTGGATGTATATGTATGGGG
>JAGPOW010000304.1:30503719-30522695 GCA_030014935.1 Caiman crocodilus
AACACTTTCTCTTAACTGTTCTACTGTACAGAGCCAGCAATTCTTCACAAAGTGGTTATGTCATCTTATAACTCAAATAATCAAAATTTAAGGCATTCACATATATATTTTCACTCCACACCTATGACTACTAAATTATTATTAGCATGTATTATTGACTGTAAATTTTACATGTAGATACTTACAGACTATGATCAAAACACGTTGTCTTTGCTAAACCATATAGACAGAGAGTTCTTTAAGACTCATTATAAAGCACACGTTTCCTATTCTTTAATCACTCTCTGAACTCTCTCCAATTTTTCAAATCCATTTTTGAAGGGTGGATGCCAAAACTGGGTGCAACATTTCAGTAATGATCACACCAGTGCCAAATACGAGACAATGTAACATTTCCAACCTAGTTGATATTCCCTCGTTTATAGGTAGGTCCAGGAAGATCAGTTTAGACTTTTTGCCACAGCAAACTAAAGTGACCTTTACTTGTAGCACAGAAAATATTTTTACATTAAAAATAGTGTCATATTTTAACTCAGCAAACCAGTCAGGTTTTTGACATCTTCAAGGTCTTAATTTTCCAAATAACCAAAAGTACATCCTGCAAGTAAAAAATTCTGTCAGGAAATATGCTTTAGCTAACTGTAGGGTTTATTTTGATGTGAACATAAAGTGAGTATGGGATTGTGAAAAAGAGATCATTTAAGATTACATAAGGCCAAAGTTTACTGCTTGTGGAATAAAGTCATGGCAACTGCATTGTGATATTAAAGCATGCTGCATCTACGACACTGACCTCTAGGATAATTTATGTCAGGGCTTTTCTCCCATAAAAGCACCATAGTTTCTTAAGAAATTTAAGGTAGCTGTTCTCTGTGCTTACCAAACTCAGGAGTATTTGGACACAGAAGCTGTACATTGTAATCCCCATGCAGAATGCATGAACATAGCTAGTGACAGTGATGTTTACGCATGCACACACAGACACAGAACACTGCACGTTTGCACCTGGAATTAAGGCTTTTGAATATATGGCATCATTTCCTTGCTCACTGTCTGTATTGCTTGAGGGAAAGAGGTGAGATTGCTATAAAAACTTCAAATCCATGCCAAAACCTACTGTAACTTTCAATGGACTATTTTTTCCCCAGATACAAATGATAAATGCATAATAGCAACTGTCAGCGTTAACACGCAAATATTTATTCAGCCTGACAACATGGCTTGAGGACTACAGAGATGTAATTTGCAACAAGTGGGCTGTAATTTAGACAACCCTGGATTCTCCTGTTGAACTGTTGGCAAGAAAAGAATGCAAAATTTACAGGTTTAATTTACAGTGAGATGAGTGCTTGTATTTGTAACCTAAATAAATCATTAGATGCAGCTTACATTTAAGCCATTGGTGCATTAGAACTTCAAAGACCCTATAGATTGGAACTTTACTTATCTTAGAGTTGTCTGTATACTTTTCTGCATTGGGTAAGAGGAACATTGTCAACTTGTCGTTTGAAAGCTGATCAATACTGGTAGTGTCTGAATTTTGGGTTGCTGCTGAATAATATGCATAATGTGGACATTGCTGGCACTATTTGTAATTTGCTTTGTTCTGGAATTCTGAAAAGAAAAGACAAGCAGATGACTCCATCAAACTAAGAGTATCAGAAGCATTTGCAAAAGTGGGCTTGGATGAGGACAAGCGATCTAATAATAAGGAACTGACAGCCCTTAGAATGGAACTTGGGTGGAAAAAAAAGAATTACTGGTATTACTGAATTTGCAAAGAAAACACTAGCATAGGATGTACCTTCAGCAGAAGTCACTGTCCAGTGTGTAATGTATAAAGTAACTATTTTTTTTTTGCTTTCATACCATTATTCCTTTACAACTTAAAGTTTCACATATTGAAGAAAAAAAATTAAAGCAGAAGGTTTAGCTTCTGGTGTAGAGAAATCCTATACAACTCAACCTATTAGGAACAGCCACTTGTAGGAGATAAATATGAGATGAGGAAAACTTATAAATGCCTCTTCTCTAATTCTGAATAATTAACTTGTTTTTCTTTTATTTTTCTGTTCTTTGTAATAAAGGATTCCAAGACTGTTCAGATCTGTTCTTCTGAGATGCTAATAGAATTTCTGATATCTTTGTGTCCTGCATGAGAGAGCAGTGATAGATGTTCTGTGTGAAACTTTAAAAATGTCTATTCTTATAAAACCACAATGGATCTGTGCTCTGAATCAGACCTGTACATGCCAACAAAACAGTCACTTTGGTGTACAAAAGAACAAACTTTTAGAATTAGCAAGGCTGATTTTATTACAAATCTTTAGCCTAAGAACATGGTGGCCCAGTTACACTACATCCAGAGCAGATTTTTGGGTTTCTTTGTGTATTGGTACACTGGGATGGCAGCATGTTCTGGCAAGGAGCCTTCAGGTATTTCCAGCTCCAGGTCATTTCTTTCATGGACACTAGAGACCAAGGTATTGAGAGCAGGTGTTGGGGAATGCACCACACTTCCAGGTTTGGCACACACTAGTGGGAGTGGGCAGGTTGGGTTCTTGTTCAGGAGTATTCCTTTCGTGACATGCAGCAGCCCACATGTAGACATACCCTTTGCTTCCTATGCGCAGTCCCTAGCTGCATCTGTTAGGTTTGTCAGAGCCCAGTTAGCCAGTTAGTTTGGAATTCATATTGGCCCTTCTTCATTATGTGGCAGACTTACCTTTTGAGCTCTGGATGAGTCCTGGGCTCAAAATTCTGCAATTTTGATTGGTGGAGCCCATCCACCCATCAGAAGCAAGCCAGGGTATGCAAGGCCTTGCCCTTTCCCCAAAGTAGGGGGAGGCAAGGAGCAGTCCAGACCTGGTTTGAGACTGCACACTGCCAGGTCTGGAGAACTTTGGGGGTGGAGCCCTTGAAGTGTATCAAAGGAGCAGCGTGCTGGGGAGAAACAACAGGGAAGCACTTTACATTTTATAAATAATATTATTCATATTATTTTAGTGTTGTTAATGAGGATGTTAATGAGCTTGAGAGCTTGAAGAAATCTTTGGGTCAGTTGTGTACATATTTTTAAGTACTGGGTTTTACCCACTGAGATGAATATTGTTGGATTCATTGGGTTGGGTAACTCAGTTCGTAACTTGGAGATTATGAAAATTATTTTGTAATAATGTAGCTCTGAGGTGAAGAAACCATTGTGGGGTCTGTGGCTCCCCACCTCCCAGCAAGCAGGACCACAGCCAGAATAGAGAGTGGAGGGGAGAAATCTAGAAAAACTGCTTGAAGTGAGGTAAGGGGGGAGTAGAGAGAAAGGAATGAAAAAAAGATTTAAAAAAATAAAAGGATTAAAATTTTGCATATATTTCACTGAATTGAGATTGGGTTAGGTGCAACAGGGGTCTAGTATTGCCAACCCCACCATGTCAAAAATCAAGAGACAAACTCTTAAAAATCAAGAGATTTGATATGTAAATCATGAGATGCTATTTTTGAAGTATAAACCAATATAGATATACTGACTGCTGGTTTATAAATCCCGTTAGTCACTTATTTAACTTCTAATAGGGCAGAGATTTAGACAAAAACTAAATTACTACAACTCATAATGCTTTAGAAAAAAAATTAAAAATACCTACCTGTTGTTATGATTGGGATGACATCTGCTGGACTGTTGTGTGTTTAGCACTTTCCAGACACAGACACAGACAGCACCCAGCAGGTACATTTGTGGAGGGGAAGGGGTAGGAAGCGGTGGAAGGGGCAGTGGGGAGTGGGGCAAATTGAGGCCCCCCATAGTAAGGGAAGGAGGGGGCAGGGGCTGGGGTGAATGGGACCCTGGGGCCGGGGGCGTGGGCAGAGCCACAGATGTCTCGTCCAGAGGTGTGGGGGGTGGGGCATGGGTCCCTGCCACTGTGTGCACCCCTGGAGGAAGCATGGGAGGCATGTGCCCCTTGGATCTGTGCATGGGGCAGAGGCAGGCTGCCCACTGCAGGCTGGGGCTCTGCACCCTGCTGACACCCAGCCTGCAGTGGGCAGCCCACCTCTGCCCCATGCACAAGTATGGGGCCAATCTGGGGGGCACAAGCCTCCCCTGGGGGTGTGCACAGTGGCAGGGAGCTGTGTCACCGCCCCTCTGTGTAGCCCTGGATGACCCACCTACAGTGCTGTCGTACAACGTGCCCCTGGGGTCCCATTCACCTGAGCCCCTGCCTCCCTCCCTCCCTCAATGTGGGGGCCTCAATCAGCACCTCCCTTCCCCTCTGCAGACTTACGGCTGGGTGCTGCTCTACCTGCACCAGAAGAAAAAATCCCAAGATTTGAGAGTTCTATCATGAGACCATGAGCCAGACTTAATTTTACTTAGACATTGTGACTCTCGCGATAATTTTCTGAGAGTTGGCACTACTGGGGGTCATGCTGGCTGGGATAGGGGAGCTGTCCTGGCCTGGGGGGCTGGGGGAGGGGTGGAATAGCCAGAGCACAAGGCTGAGAGCCAACATGCTTGCTACATGGCACAGAACATGCATCAGGGCAGAACTGAGAACTGGCAAGTCCACTGCATGTACAAAGCATAGCCCAAGGCAGAGCTGAGAAACAGAGGGTTTGTGGGGTAAAGGGAACAGAAGCACAAGGAAGCTTCCCCTGCTGTGTAGCTTCTGGTTAACTGAGCCCTCACAGCCACCTGTGAAGCACAGAACCCTGGACAGGAAGACCTGATGGCAGGGAGAAGCAAACTTCACCCCCTGCTGCACTATTTCCCTTCAGTAGAGTCTCAGTTGCTTTGTACTGAGCATGGATCCCAGGCAGTGAGACCACACAACTGGGCTACATGATTGCTTTGTAATTAAATGCTGAGAAGGCTGTTCTCAATATGAAGGCGGTGTGGGGGGAAGGCCACTAGAGATTTTGTGGGTGGGAAGGGGTAGAGTGGTTGGGACCTGTGCATCCGGAAATGCTGGAGGAATGAAAGTAAGATGTTTTATTTTCTCAGAGTATCCATACAACATCCTGGAACACCATAGGCATAATGAATCAAAGATAAACCTTATCTGGAGTGGCATATCTCTGAAATAGTTTTGAGGGTATTTATGGTGATTTAACACCCCTTAAATCACTTCTCCCATTTTAAATGCCTTCCCGATCTTTTTAAAGGTAGCCCTCAGCTCCAGGCAGATGTGTACAGCCTTAGGCTATTATGATTTCGCTACTGTTGTTACTTGAGCTGGCTAGATTAAAGCTAGGGCAGGGATATTTACATATGCTACAATCTAACTGCAGCAGAAACATATGCTAAACCTGTTTCACTGAAGGGATGTGTGATCAGGAATCTGCTACTTCCCCACTGAGGCAACTAGGAATAAGGGTCCCCCTTTCAAAAGTAAATGGGTGCCTATGTTTAAATTTGCCTATAAAGGCTATATTGGGACAATAAAAGGCTGCAGGTCCATAAGCAAATCCTAAACTCTGTTAGGTTTAATGCTCTTGGGTTTTTTCTTGCTTTTAAAAACACCTTATATGACTGCTTGTCAAGATCAGAATATCATGTATTTATCCACATTATAGTAATCATGAAACCAACATACTGGGTGTGGTTAACACAATTTAAACATTTATAATCGGCTACTAAAGCATGTCTGACCGTGTGTTCTTGTTGCAAAAAGCCAACAGCATACTGGTTTGTATTAACAGGAGTGTCACCTGCAAATCAAGGGAAGTGACTCTTCCTCTTTATTCAGCACTGGAGAGACCTCATCTGAAGTACTGTGTCTAGTGTTGGGCCCCATACTTCAAGAAGGATTTGCTCAGTTTGGAACAAGTCTAGCACTGAGCAACAAAAATGATCAGAGGTCTGGAAGATGAGACTTCTGAGGACAGGCTGACAGATAGTATTATTTAGTCTGGAAAAGAGAAAACAGTGAGGGATTTGATAATAGCCTTCACATACCTGAACATGATTACAGAGAAAATAGAGATGGTCTTTTCTCTCTGGCCATAGGGAGTATGACTAGGAACAACAACTTCAAGCCACAGCAGAGGAAATTTAATTTGGAAATTAGGAAGAATTTTCTGGCTATTAGGATGGTCAAGCATTGGAATAGGTTACCTAAAAAATTTATGGACTCTCCATCCTTGGAAACTTTCAAGAACAGGTTAGACACTTATGTGGGATGGTTTTGTCAGGGATGAGTCTGCCTTGAGCAGGGCAGTAGACTAGATGATCTTTTGAGGTCACTTCCAGCCGTATTGTCCATGCTGGTGATTCTGATCAGCAAAACAATTCCCTGGAAACTTGAGCTTAATCAATGTGCAGTAATAATTCAGTACTTTCTGTGGTGCAAAACACCCTGTAAAAGGGAACCCTTTTACTAGGAGCAGGAGGCATAGCTGGAGAAGACTGCAGGCAGCTGGACAGCAAAGGACAACAGGTATGAGCCATTTGTGTAAACTGAACCACTGAGATTAACAGCATAGGCTGCTGGTGAGGGGGATCAACAACACCTAGGCCCTGGGAGCAGAGAACCAGACCAGATGACTGGAAGGGGGCCAGGCATGGGGGCATATAAGCTCAGCCTCTGGACATGGAGGGGACAGCCTGACTCTGGCTGCTTCAGGGAAAGGAACTCTGAATAGAACTGAGAGCAGTTTGGGGTATGGCCAGCCCAGGTGAAGTACCTGTTGGGCTGGGGAAAACAAGCCTGGCTAGGTAGGAGGAAATAGAAACTGAGGAGGGGTTTATATCTGAGTTGTTTGAGTTGGTGCTTTATGTTCAAGTTCAGCTGGAGACTTGGGTACTTGCTGCAGGGGTGACTTGGAGGCTGCACAGTAGTTTGACAGGTGCGCTCTGTAGGATAAGACCTGGTCTGGGCAGGGATGGAAAGGCCTGGGAGCCAAGGGCCAAGGTAGTGAACCTGGGCTGAGGGCTCAGTCAGAGGAAAAGGGGCCAAGGATGGGATGGCAAAAACCCTAACAAGTGCTTTGAGGTCTGACAGGGCTCTCTTAAAGGGGAAGCATAGAGACCCTGGGACCAAGTTTGGGCAGAGATGGTCAAGGATGCAGCCAAAAGGGAGGAGCACCACAGAAACTACTCCTAAGTTCCACGGACCATCTCCTCAGTATAATGAGAATAGCATCAGAGGCATGGCAAATGAGACAGGAGGGGCAGTGTTGGGCAGAGAGTGCAGTAGATGGGTTGGACCTTATGGCAGGCCAGTAGGGGGTGCTCCTGCTCACCCTGCTCCTGAGCCACCCACCTCACTGTACCTGACCACCTTCCAGTCTCCGAATGCCTGCCTGGGGGTGCCTCATGTCTAGCCGACCCCCTTCCTGGAGCACACCCGCTAGCCTGGGGGTAGTGCTGCCATCACCCAGGGTGTGGCCAGATCCTGGCTCTGTGCCCCCTGGGAAACAGAGGCCTAGTGGCCCTCGATTGTACTCAACCCACTTCAAGAACTTGGAGGGCTTCCTTCAGACTGAAGCACAAACAGTGGTGTCCCTTAGTCAGCCAAACCAAGGGGACCCCAAGGCATAATCTAGACACACTCCCAATAAGTCTCCCACACTAGATCTGAAGGAGAAATGTATTGGTTACAAGGAGTAGGTTTGGAATAGGGTACAGGGTAGAGCAATATCAGAGAAATCCCATAGAGCAAACTGTCATGGCTGGGTAGCCTTTGATCACGCATCTGAGTTCCTGCAAGCTGTATATCTAGTTATATGTCAGGTAGCTTACAAGTATCATCCAGAGGCAGGTGGAGATTTCCTCTGGAGGCAGGCAGTTCATTGATCATAAGTTTCAAGAGAGAGAGCAAGTTTCAGCTGGTCCAGCTGTTCTCTCTGAGTTTTCATCATGGCTATTGCTTCTCCTCCTGGGCAGTCCTTAACTTGTATAGCCCTTAGGACCTCATTTACCTAGTCCAATGGAGACCAGCACCTGTTGGCTGCCAGCCAACCAATTTGAAATACATCACTGGTTGCTGGGTAGTCTGGCATTGCTCAGAACAATAAGGAGCCCAAGCCTCTCTCCCAGGTATGTGATGCCAGTCACATAGGCAGAGGGAGCAGATTTCCCCCTTCCCTCAGAAATGTATCTAACTCAGGTTACCTAAAGGGATGGGATGTCAGCCCTCTGCAGGGCCCATATTAACCAAATTGTCACAAAGCAGAGTTTTTGGGGAAAAACAGAGGTGGCCTTCTTTCACAGACCCCACGGGGCCTCAGGTATTGGGACAGACCCATAAGCCTTGCTACACACCTGCATGGCTTTCATCACTGCAAACATGACAGGCTTTTGTTCAGGGAAATCTCATGCTGTTTGCTGGGACTTGAAAAAAGAAAACCTTTCTAAATTTCCTTAACAATGTAAATAACAATGCAACCTCCAGTTACTCACAGAGATAATCTTTAACTGCTTCAAAAGAGGAGCAGAAGCTGACTCTTGGGAGCCTGTATTAGCTGTCGGGCTGTACCTGTTACTTTTACTTAGAGCTACAGGGGTAGCAATGCAAATACGCTAAATCACTGCAAACTTAATCCTGAATGAAAGGGGATTAAAATTATAAAGTTTTGCTACACTCTGTCTTGACAGGAGCCTATACAGGGCAGTTACCAACCAACTACATGTTTTGACAACTACTCCACAGGAGTCAGTCCCGGTTAGTGCAATTCAGCATTCTAGTATCATAGTCAGATAGTAGAGGGCAGGTGCCCTCTGTCCCCAGTTCTGCACCAGTGAGGGACAGAGTGCACCTGGGGTCAGTTTGCTCGTTGAAGTGGGTTAGGATGGCTCTGGACTTTTCTCCCATTCCACCTCCCCAGTGCAATGACCAGCCACCTGTGAGTGGTCAGAGTGCCTTCCACCCACCCTGACCTGCTGGAGCTTCATGCATTGGTAGGAGCCACTCAGCTTAAGCTTTCTGCCTGCCCACCCAGAGCGATGTGGCAAGGCAGGGGCAGAAACAAGAGTAGCCGCTGCAGTTGGAGGCAAGAGGAGCAGAACAGCCTTTCTGGCCTCGGCCAGTGCACAGCTTCTGCTGGGGCTGTTCTTGGTGTAGTTGCAGCTACCCGGGTGCTGTTCTGCTCCTCTTGCCTCCAGCAGCTGCTCCTGTCCCTGCTGCACTGCTCTGGGTGAGCAGAGAAGCATCAGCCCAGTGGCTCCTATCAGAGGTGAGGGCAGCAAAGGACCATCCGGCAAACTGTAGCTGTGCTGAGAACAGCCTCGCCAGAAGCTGCATGCTGACTGGGGCCAGTGCTGGTAGGAGCGCAGCATGGGCTTCCCCAGCAGGAGATTGTGGGGCTCAGCCCTATGGGGTATGTCCAGATGAGCGCGCCCATACCCCCTTTGAGGCAGGGCAACAAGTACATGAGGGAACGAAAAAAACGTTTCCTGCACTGCAAACTTGCTGCACAGGGAGAAAATTGGTCCCCTGATCCCTGCCCTCCCCCAGCTTAAAAAAACCAACCCCCCAGCACTTACTTGCAGTTAAAGCCACAGTCTGGCTGCCTGGGACCCTGCCCACACAGTGCTGGGCAGGCTGACAGCCCCAGCGGCCACATCCTGGGCCCTGCTGCACCCCTCAGTGCCCTGTGCTGCCCGGGGGGCTCTGCCAGAAGGCCCCGGAGCCCCCCACCCCTGCTTCTAAGGTAAGCAGAGGATTTTTTTTCTGGTGTTTTTTTCTGGGTTTTGTGATGGTGCCTGAGGTTGTGAGGTTAGCCATGGGGGCCTGGGATGCAAGTTGGGGGGTGAGGCTGGGTGGGTAAGCCATTGGGGGGAGGGTCTGGGGGAGTGGGGGCGGGCCAGCCAGGTCAGGGGTTGGGGTTTGCAGTGGGGGTTGCAGAGGGGTTGCAGGGGCAGCAACTGGTGTGGGATGGAGCCAGGAGGTTGCAGTTGAGGGGCATGTGGGCCTTGCAGGGGGGGTGGTAGCCTCTGCAGGGGCCATTTGGCCCCCATTAGGGGGGCGTATCCCTTGTGTGGGGGCTGAAGCCCCTGTTAGGGGGACAAACCCCTTGTTTGGGACCAAAACCTCTGTTGGAGGGCCAAACCCCTTGTTTAGGGGCTGTGCGATTTGTTTGGTAGTTGAAACACTGTTGAGGGGGCAAACCCCTTGTTTGATCTAATGCAGCCCCCTTGTTTGGGGGCTGTACCCTTTGTAGGGGGGCTGGAACCCCTGTTGGGGGGCAAACCACCTCTTTGGGAGCTGAACCCCCTGTTGAGGGGCTGAACCCCTTGTTTGGGGGCTATATCCCTTGTTTGGGGGGTTGAACCACATGTTGGGGGCCAGACCCACTGTTGGGGGCCTGTACCCCTTCTTTGCCAGCTGAACCCCTTGTGTGGGGGCTGAATCCCCTGTTGGGGGGCTGTACCCCTTGTTTGGGGGCCAGATCCCCTGTTGGGAGGTCAATCCCTTTGTGTGGGGGTCATCTTCTTGTGGGGGTGCAGCAAAATATATTCATGAATTCATGAAACATATTTAAAGTTCACTTTATTATTATAAAAGACTTGCTTTAACACTGTATATATATCAATTAAACATTGTCCAACTGATCATTGCCTCTGTCTCACTCTCTCTCTCGTTACAGTGGTCTTTTTTTTTTTTACTTGTGGAGGAACATGGATTTAGGGGTATTTTAGAGAGTGACTTTGGGATTTTTTTTTATCAGGTATTTTGCATGTTTCCAATAGGAAACAATAGAATTCCTGCTAGGGAGGGCAGTGGCAGGACTCTGCCTGCTCAGAGCTGGCACCTTGGACCCAGCTGGCTGTGGCTGACCTTCTGGCCAAATGGGGCCAGGAAGACATGCTTTGACAGTTCAAAGCAGGCACCTGGAACATTTTCTGGATGATAGCTGCCCAGATGGCCAGGCAAGGGGCACACATGGCAGTAGTGCTGTACAGAGGCCAACCCTGCAACCACAGTTCACTGGCAGTTGGCCGAGAGGGCAAATGCTTCTATTGGCTATGGAGTCTGGCAGGTGCGCAGCAGGTCACATCCAGGCAGCAGCCCCCTCTGCCAGACCCCTGCAGTGGGTAAAGGGTGCTGGGAACTCTCAGGGCTGCTTCAGCAGTCCAGCTGGCACAAGGGGTAGTGTTCCCAGGTACCAGCTGGCAGGGACCCAGAAGCTCCTGAGAGCTAGTAGCCCTGAGCTACTTGCCAGGGCAGCTTTTTATACTGCTGGGGCCAGGACAGGGCAGCTTTTTATATTTCTGGGGATAGCACAGGTGTTGGCCCCGGGCTCTAGCTCCCCCTGGCTGCAGATCCAGGAGGAGCCAGGTGGGGTTATTTTCCTCCAAGTGGTACAATTTGCTCCTCACCAAAGTGCATGTCCAAGTATGTGCGCTGAAGCAAAAAGCTTCAGCTCAAATTTGCTCTGCTTCTATTTGAGCTGCTGCAAGCACACATGCTTGCATGTGTGAACATGCCCACACTACAGGGGCAGCCATGGGCAGGATCCAGACAGTTGACAGCCTGGATCTGGCCCATGAGCCATATTTTGCCCTCCTGTGCTATGGACACCACAGAGCTTACAGTCGCAGTCTGACCAGAGACAACAGGAATATACAGGAAACAGCCGCAGGAGTATAAGGGTAACAGTGCAGTGATATGATAAGCAGCAGTCCCACTGCACTAACAGCATACTTGTGGTTTGTCAGCATCGTGACAGAGGCAATTACTAGAGTGTTTCGATGGAGAATGTTTGATAGCTTTGCAGATCAAAAAGGAGCCAAAACCCTTTATAGAACTTTAAGTGAAGGAAAGAAACTGCACTGTAGAAAGAGCAAGTGGCAACATGCAATTGATTGGAGCATAGCTGTTCTGCATCATCATATTGTGATGGAACTGCAGGTTAAGATTTTAAGATACCTGGTCACCAGTCTATTCCCTAACACTATGGTTCACCCTTCTCTCTCTTCCTCATTCCTTTGCCTCTCTGCACGTATCTTGTTTGTCTTAGCAGGTCTCCTGAATCCTTGGCCAGCCAGTTGTTGAAACAGTTGACTGCCCTGATAATTACAAAAGCTTGTTCTAAAGTGGGAGAGTAGGTATTGTATATTCCAGGCATTGTGAAGGGAAGCAACATTTCATACAGCTGTGGAGGGGAATCAAAATGAGTCTACATCCAAGCAATGAGACTTCAGTCATAAAGAATCAATCCTTGCTCCTCCCCTTGATGCTGCAAAATGCCTTGGGCCATCTACCCTGGAACACAGTTTATAAACACATCTGAAGAAACATCAGGCTGGTTCAGGCAAACATAATTCTCCTAAACCACCACTGACAGGAGCTCGTACATCATCCAACCTTCAATGATCCTGCTGTAGCAGCTTGAGCCTCCAACACAGTATGTCTTTTATCCATCCCTCTGTTCTCTCCTGTGCTTTCCACACATCCCTGTGGTCTTGACTGTATGCTGCTTGACCTTTCATTTACATTTCTCTCATACTTTAATCTGCTTTTTAAAAGTAAGCCTTGAATTTGAATATTTTTGTTTCTTGATTCTGTAGCTGATGCATTTTATAGATGCTTTCTCCCTGTGCATGTGTGAGTGAATCCATGTGCACTGTGTGCAAGCATATAGGGATGTGTGTTAAACTACCACCTTAGAAATCAAAGACACGTTTTTTTACTGTTTTGAAAGTTTCTGTTGGGAAAACATTTATCTTCCACTGCAGTTTGATATTAAATGTGGCTTTTTTGCTACCCTGAGGCTTTATATTAATTTTGGTTTGGAAGGAAGATCTAGGTGAAGATCTAATGCAGTTGAACAATTAGCTACTATAAATAGACTCTTGAGGATCTGGAAGATGCATGGCTCTCTGTAATCATCAGATGTGTAGGTAATGTGAAATTTAATCTCAATAGTTTCTTAAATCCTTTCTACTGTGCTAAATCATTTGCTGGGACAGTCTTATTTTTTTTACAAAGTCTTCTAAACTAAATAAATTGCCCCTTAGCAGCAGTCTGCAGACTTGTAAGTACAATTGCCCCAGAAGAATTCCAGAGAAACTGCTTTTGCCATTTATTTTTGCTGTGTAACAATTCTGTTTTGACACAATTTATTTCCAGGTCCAGTTCTACCATTAAGTAATTGATGTTGGAGTCCTTTTGTCTTGAAACAGGGCATGTGGGGATATGACCCAGAAGGTGTTTGATGCCAATCAGCCTATTAGAATTTGTGGCCTAGGTAACCCAATTGTGTCTCTCTGGTTCAGGATGTTGCATTTTTATTTTGAAAACAATGCTGGCTTAGTTTATCTAGTGCTCTCCTGTGAGCATTCAGTGTCAGATTCCAGCACTCTTACTCAGCTTTTACTCCTTCCCTCCTCAAAACGCCCCTTGTTTTCAGCCTGTGAAACACTGAATTAAAACTGAGAAAAAACTTCCACGTTTTGGTCCACAGTGGCTCAGTTAGAAGTTTTTTCATTTTAGGTGAAATACAGACGGTAAGATCTGCAGGGTTCAGGCATCATTAATAGGAACATATTAATAGGAACATACCTGTTCCTCATGTCCTGTCTTTCTCAGGTTGGTGCTCTAACAGGGAATGATGGTTTGTCAGAAAGTTGCATTTTTACTACAGCACACAAACCGGGAAAAACAAACAAGCCCTTTTTACCTTTGTAGCAGGGCAGCAAGGTGCCTGCTCCTTTAAGAGCAGAAACTGCCTAGGGAGAAGAGCCAGACAAAAACCCTACAGGTGTAGGTTACTATGGCAGCAGGCTAACAAGGGAATTAGCCCTCACCTGCACCTGGTCAGCTGACCAGAAGGAGGCAGGGCCCTGGGCACCCACAAACCCCAGGGCTGAGACCCACAGGAGTTAGTTTTCTGGCAGCTGCCAAGGGAAAGAGCCATAGCAAGTGAAGCAGCTGGCATTGCTCAGAGACTCTGGTGGCTGCCTGATATGCTGCATATAGGCCTAATGGGGCTCCAGGAGCTCGCTAGGTACCCTGGCCTACAAGGCACTTAGTGCTGGGGGGAAGTTTGACTCTTTTAAAGGGACAAAGCAAACCCTAAACTGCTTGTATTATGTCATAGCCCAGGGGCTTATATTCTGGTTACTGTTTGTAAATGGGTGGACTGGGCTGAGGCTATTGGGAAAGGAGGCCTCATTGTGGAGACCCCCCACAAAGGGGGTAAGCAGACCTCAGTTCCAGTGTGGGCACAGAGGCAGGGCTGCAGAGAGCCCAGTGATGACAGGAGGACAAACTAGACTAAGGCCTCAGAGGGACAATGTTTAAATACCATCTTGGGCTTGGGGCATGGTAAAGGTGTAGTTTTGGAGCCATGCATCTAGGCCATAAGGCTGAGGGTATCCCATGAGGCATTAATTTTGAGTGGGGCTCAGAAGGGGTCCAGGAACCCACAGGGTTCAGTGGGGTCCATCAGGACTGTGTTCAAACAAAAACTCAAGGGCAGTGTCCCTATTTATTATAATTACCAGCAAGATGTGGCAGGTGAGAAAAAGGGCAGGATTGGCACAGACAGTGAGACCTAGGGGCATCACAGCCACCACGGGGGCTCTGACACCATGACAACACTAAAAATCACTGACTAAAGTCAGTTTTATTGATTTAAATTGTTGTACTTGTATCTGGATCAAGGATGCTATATCATTCTTAATTAGGACATTCACTACTGGATCATGGAGCACCATTTCTGGTTCACTTGCTATGGCCTCTCAGCTATGGATTCTCTTTTTGATGTAAAGAGAGAACCATCAGGCTCCCTGTTCTGTTCTTACATGTTTATAATTTAGCTTGCTGTCTCTGCTGTGGTTTTTTTAAAGGTGATTCATTAGAGAATAGAGTAACAGGTAATGCATATGAGGTGCACGTGGTTGTGTACCCCTTACAAAAAAGGTGCTGCCAACACTAGCGGCATCTGCAGGCAGTCGACAATCCCTGCTGGCTGCCCCACTGCTGCTGAGAGCAGCTGTGGATGGTGACTGAGCCTTGTTTGGTGCTCGCCACCCTGTTCTCCTGCCTGCAGTTGCTGCAGGGGCTCTCCTGCTTACCACTGCCAGGCTCCTGCCACACCTGCTGCAATCGTGCCCCCGCCAGCTGCTGAGGGCACGAGTCGTTCAAGTAGAGTAATGTTACAGTTAAACAAACTACATTGCAGGGCTTTTGTATTCCTTTAAACCTAAGAGGGCTCTTGCAGTTGAAAACTCTTCACCTGAAGTGTTTCCATGTGGCTTAGCAGATTTATTTCTCAGGTTAGTCGAGAACGCTTTTCAATTGCTGGTTTGAAAGTAACCTTGAAGAGTTTTGATGTTTTTCGGATTAGCATAGGGGATGTTGTTTGGGGGAAGAGATGGTAAAGAAATAAGAGAGAGAACTTTGTTGTAGAATTTTAATTGTGTAGAGACTAGGCAATGTTCCTTTAAAGCAGGCTTTGAAAACGTTCTGAATTACAAACACAACAATGAGGCATACAAGCTAATACTAGGGATGTTCTGGGCTATAATCTTGATAACATTTGAGTATTGAAGAATTAGTGAAAGGTATAATTAAAGCAAATTGTTAGTTGCATTCAAAATTATTGGCTTTGACATTTTAAAATCATTAACTGTTTAGCATAAAAGCATACAACCAAGTAGTTCAACAGAGCTTTTCAAAATATTGCATTAAAGGCTATTACAGTATAATTAAAGTATGAATACAAATAGCAAATATTCTAAGCTCTAATTTTAATTTAGCCCACTCTAAAGTGTTGGCAAAATGCCATGACTATGCATTACTCTAAAAACTAGAATACAAGTACTTCCTGATGCAAGGGCATGGAGAAAATTTTCATTTTTAGCAAATAGTCACTGTAGTAACAAACAACTGAGTTTGGGCTGACAAAGTGTTACCTCACTGACTCTCTGCACTGTTGAGTTCATAGGCTCAGCAGTTGCCCTTGCACTATCAGACTTTGAAGCAGTAATTCACCATTAGTACAATTCCAACAGTAGTATCAAAAACAAATTGCAATGCAGGCAAAAACTAAGGCAAAGCTCTTAGTTTGTTATCTTGATAGTAAATCTTGCTCAAAGCAGATCTAGGGATCCCAGCAGCAAGGGACTTGATAGCAGTCTTCAAATACTTAAAGGGTGCTATGCTAAAAGACAGAGATGAGTTTTTCTTGGTGGCTGTAGGGGATAGTACTAGAAACAATTTAGGTTGGAGATTAGGACAAACTTTCTGGATAGGAGGGTGTTCAAGCATTGGAATAAACTGCCTAGAGAAATGATGTAATCTCCATGCCTGGTAACTGTCAAGAGCAGGTTAAACAGACTCTTGGCTGGGATGGTTTAGTCGGGGATGATCCACGGGGGCTGGACTAGATGATCTTGTGAGGTCCCTTCCAGCCTACTTTTCTATGATCCTCTGAACTTGGGAAGATGTTCCTGAAGCTCTGTCTAGTATATGAATAAAAACAGGGATTTTTTTGGTGGGGGGTGAGGGTGAGTGGTTAATGTTATGGCTAACATGATTTTTAGATGCTGTTCAGCACCTATTGAAGATGAGGTTTATTTATTTATTTTTATTTTTTAAATGTGTATTATCTGGTTGCAACTGATCTTAGAACAGAGACTAGAATTGAGCATTATACCATTCATTGTTTATATACCTCTACCATAAATCTTTTGAACACCAATTTATTTTCCGCAAGGTTTTTCTATCTGAACCTGATCCTTCACTCCTTACTCTGGCAAAAATTCCCAGACAACTTAGTGGATCAATGGGAGCTTTTCCTTAAGTGAGATGCATAAATATGCCCTATTAAGGCAAGACTTTTAAATACCTACCTGCAATGTAGTTTTGGTAATGAAAACCTTCCTTGCGTTCCTTAGGATAAAAGCATGTGGTTTTGAAACCCACATCAAGGGATACATATTTTGCCCTTAGACAACATCCATTGGAAATCCAGAGCACTAGTACTGGAGTACCAGATGGTAGAGTTTAAAGTCTTTTTTTCCTAGATGCCCTCTTATTAGGGTAAGTTTCTTTCTTTTCAATTGTGACTCAAAAACAGAGGTTTGAGTCATAAATATATAGGTGGGAAAAAATCACTCAAAAGAAAAAAAGAACAACTCGGGAACAAAAAATAAATGTTTTGAATGGTATGTTATGCTGGACTCCTTGGGTGCATCCAGATGCATGTGGATGTTTGGTTCCCCGTGGACAAGTAGCAGTGGCACACCTGCAAGCACCCTGACTCCACTTTTCAGTAGTGCATGCTGCCCTGGCATATGTTGCTCCATTTTGGGTTTTTTTTTCCCCTTTCTCATGTGTGTGTGATGGGGGGTTAGGGGGAGAGTGTTTGTTTGTTTTACCCCTGGATATCCACAGGAAAAAAAAATGGAGCAGCAGAGATGGGGAATCCTGGATTCTTCTCCCTGCTCCCAGAATGCTTATGCCTTTTACATTAAATAGTCATTGAATTAAATACATAAACAGAAATTGGAAACAAGTGCTAGAAACCAGGACTCCCCCTCCCCCCGCTCACAAAAGAATACCCTTCTCTGTGGGATAGTCAGGCTGTTCCCCATGACTCTCTTGGATTTGCTTTTAATCGGTGCTCCAGATTCTGCAGGAGAGATGGAAGATGCCAGCAGCCCTGTGGGAGAGGGACCCATACTCAGCCTTAAATCTGATGTTATCATACAACAGGCTGATAAGGGGGATGCCACTGTTATTGTGGACAAAACAGTGTACATACAGAAAGCTGAGAAACAACTTTCCAACATGGAGTTTTACAAATTCCTAACATAGGACTGACCCCACAACACAATGCTAGGAGGAACCATTATATTTACCCAAATCCAAAAATGACTTTGAATGTAAGATGATCCCCAATAGTTAGATTCTATACATGGACAATGCTAAATTTATTATAATTTTCCATGTACATAATCTAATTATAGGGGAGTTATCTTCATCCCCTTCTTTCCACACCACCATGCCAGTGAAAGCAGTGGCAAGAGGGCAGGTGGTGGAGAGGCAAGCCATGAGGGAAGGGCTTGCTCCCCCACCTCCACTTGCAGTTCCCTGCCATCTCCATTCTGGGGCCTGCACTGCCCTGTGCATCACCAAGTTCATTCCTGGTGCCTCTTCTGAACTCATTTCCACTTGATTCTAAGATGACGCATTGTGCTGAATCGGGAGTGGGGAACCTCATGTTGGAATTGACTAAACATGGTAGATAGATTCTTAAAGAATCTACTTTGTGAGACATGTGAGGATTACTGCTTCCACTTCCCAGGAACCCAGGCTGGGCAGCTTTTACTTACTATTCAAGATCCACAAACCTAGCAGCTCAAGATTTCCCACTCCCACTGTCTCTGGTATTGGCACCATCATGAGAGAGCTTAGCCTACAATGATTCCATCCTATTTCCTTGTGCTACTGGGGCTGATAGTTATTTGAATGACATCAAAGATTTCCTAAAGAAACTAGCCTCCATTGACAAAGTTCCAGCTGACACTGTATGAGCTATTATGGATGTCCGAACATCTCCCATAAGGATGGATTATAAGCTAGAAAGCACATTATCCCTGACAAGGCCACTGCTTTGTTTCCATTATACTCTTCCATTTTGTCCTTCCATACAAGTATTTCAGCTTAGGAGATTCCCTATATCTATAAATGAATGGAACTGCCATAGACACACATATTGCCTTCCAGTGTGCCAACATATTTATGAAAGTTCTTAAAGTCCATTTCCTCCATAGCTGCCCTCTCATTCCCTTACCATCATAGTATCATGGAATCTAGGATCAAAAGGGCCCAGGAGCAGGCCATCTAGGCTGACCCCCCCGCCAATAGCAGGAATGAGTGCCAGGGTCACAGGACCCCAGCCAAGTACCTATCCAATCTATTCTTGAAGTTGCCCAAGGTAGGAGCAAGAACAACTTCCCTAGGAAGCTGGTTCCACATCCTAGCCACCCTAACTGTGAAATAGTGTTTCTTAATGTCCAACCTAAACC
>JAGPOW010000304.1:30540700-30555204 GCA_030014935.1 Caiman crocodilus
ATAAAAACTTTTTTTCTTTCAAACTTCCAACTGGCATTCATATATTGGCGCTCATGCATGCCGGGCAACGAATTCAGACTTGGGCTGAAGCATAACAGCAAGTGGGAACTACCCAGTGAGTGACACTGTTGGCGGCACCTTTTTGCAGGGGGCGCACCTCCATGCACAGGGGGTGCATGTGCACCTGTGTGTATCCCCTACACGTCATCCCTGATAACTTGTATTCTTAAAAGAAGAAATATAAAAAGTGCAAGGTGCACAATGAATCTGATTCAACACAGAATAAAAGACCTCTATTAAACAATTCAGAAAATAGTTGACTAGGCCAAAGATCATATGAAGTTTAGCTAAGCCCGTGATATAATTAACAAAGCATTGTGGAAGTGTGGTTAACTATTTACCACACTATATAAGGCCTCCTCTGAATAAGCATACAAGCTAAAATAGATATCTAAATAATAGCATATGCTATCACAGAGAGTCTACAAGGGTTAGATTAGGTTATGCTTACAGAGGGCAGTGAAGATACAAAATGATAATTACTGTTATATCTTGTAAAAGCTGCAGTGATGCAGAACTAAGGAGCCAAGATATTCGTGGAAATGGACTTACCTTCAAAATGCACATTTATTAGAAACAGAATAGCTGCAGCAGAATATGCTCTCATTGAAGTCAGCTTCAACAATCTAATTAGTTTCTGGGGGAAGGATCAGACCCTTCTTCTGATATACATTATAGGGTGGAAACCATATGCTGGAGAAATTAAAATGTGCTTCTCAGAACATTTTTACTGACTTTTACAGAACAAGAAATTCCAGGAACCCTCAGGCAAGTAACCCCCACAAGCAAGCAGCAAGGCATTGTACTGAGTACAGTAAGATGAATAGATGTATATGACTCGTATAGCCAACTGGAAGAATCTAAATACAAATTCAGCAGTCTTTCTCCTATTATCTTATGTAGGCAAGTGGCAGATACCTAAACCTCTTTCCATCTCAATGTGAATGTTTCTGACACTCCACAGTTTAAGCCACAGAAAAGAATATTTCTGTGAAACCAAGCTCAATTCATTTAGAAGAGAACTCCTGGGGTGTGTTTTATAGCTAGTTTCATGTAGTGATAATGAATAGCCATGTGGCATAGCAGCCTACTCTTTATTTACAGCATAAAGCTCCTTTATTCCTTCAAAGGCAGAGCCAAATGTTTTACAAGCAAGCAGCCTACACATTGGAAATTAGCAGGTTTTATAATTCTAGTACATGGTAGAAAGAACTGAATATAATTATTAGAGTTAAGAAATCAGTGGCGTTGGAAAGAGGTGGTAGTAAGCTGCTTTCAGCAGACAGGCAGGGACTGAAGCTGTTGACCTAGGAACCCTACTGCCATTGATATTCCCTAGAAATCTCATAAGTAAATCTAGCAAAATATATTAAATAGGAAAATACAGAAAGCTGATCATAAACACAAACATGTAGAATAAAATGGAATTCAAGTGTGCACAGCCTATAATTAACTTAGAAGGAATTTGGAGGAGTCTTGCAAGCTGAACTCAGAGCAGCCAAATGACTGTAGCCATATGACTAGCTCTGAATATATCATTTTCTAAATTGAAATGTAGATCAGCAAGTGGTCAAGGAGCAGTTGTTGGGGTTTTTTTTCTCATTTGCTGCAATAACTTCTGCTTTAACAAGTTAAATCCTTTACGTAAGAGAGGCTAAAGGAAAGCTACTCTTTACGCTAAGGTTTAAGTTTGGGACTTCAGATAAGTCATCTCTATTCCTGGCCCTCTCACAAAGTTTCATGACAGTGCAGTCAATCTTTTTTGTTTACATACCCCTCCTGAAAATGGGCATTTTAATAATACTTACTGTGGGTATTTAAATTATTTCTCATACTTGCACTGTATGATTACAAGCCATTAAATTCTAGATGTGTTCAGAGATACTCAGATAGAAAGCATAGTGTGTATTTTCAACCTACTACATGTACAAACTGCAGCGGAGTCTTTTATATGGCCACTACATTTTTTTTTCTCTTTTTGGTAATACCTAAAGCTTGATTTTTACCTTCTTATATGCTACCATCACCTCTCCTGTAGCTTCAGAAACCATGATTCTAATAAGCAGAAAAGGCTTTTCATTGGCTTGATTCAATAACTTAGAATTAATATTGCATCAAGAATTTAGCTATTTGTTCTGAATGGAGTTGTCATTTCTAATGTATATTTTCATGATTAGAAACGTATTTGAAATATTCAATTGCATACCCATTTCTTACATTTAACCATGGCTTTCCCTTATTTTCTCTTCCTACCATACCTCCTTCATACCTACCATTGTGTACTCCTGTGTTTTCTGTTCTATTTGAAAAGTTCTTTCCACATTGTAGATACTACCAGCAGTAATAATGAATAATGTCAGTAATAATGCTGAAATATTATGTTAAGTAAGCCAGGTTAAACTGACGTATCATTGTGATATTTCAGAAGGTCCTTGGACAAAGAGTGGTGAGTAAAAATATAGCTTCTCTATTAGTAGGTAGTACATCTAATAACATCTCACACAAAAGGCTGGCAAATACAGTTAAGAATCAATATTCCTCTCCCGTCAACTTGGTAGATCTTTTAGTGATGATGCACCTCTGTTATATTCTCATTTATTCATGTTTAGGCCTTTTTGGTCTTATTTCTAGGTTTATACTGTGTTCAAATAATATGCAAATGATTAACTATTATAAGTGTCATTGATGTACCCAGCAAGTACAATGCCAGAAGCCCCTCAATATAAAGATGACAGTCTCCCAGTAAATAGGATAGTAAAACTATAGATCCATATCCATAGATGACTGAGGAAGCTGATCCGAGATCCACATGTTTAACTGCAGCCATGGTAAATAGTTCTTGGAGGAAGGAATAGATCCTGGTGATGTCCGACTATAGCTCTTTCCACTTGTCCCTCTCATCTATCTGCCTCCATAGTGAGGCAAGTTTGCTCAAAATGTTCTACGCCATGTTGTACATAACAGTGCCATTGAGCATGATTAAGTACTTGAGTCTCTCAGAGAATTACATTAATATTGCATTTCTTTAGATTGGTCTTCAAGGTGTCATTAAATCTCTTCTGTTGCCCATCTCGAGAGTGGTGACCGTAGATGAGTTGGGAGCATAGAACCTGCTTTGGGAGTCAGTTGACAAGCATTCTTAGGGCATGTCCTGTCCAACATAGGTGGCACCATATTTTCAATGCTGGTGGTATTCGCTTGAACTAAAACACTGGCATTCATTCTTCTGTTCTGCCATTTGATATCGTAGAATCTTGAAAGACATCACTGATGGTAATGTTCCTTAGCTTTCAGGTATTTCCAGTATGTCATCTAAGTTTAATACCTACAAACAGGGTAGGGATGACAACAGCCTGGAAGATAAGAAGATTGGTTTACGTAGTGATGTCATAATCACCAAAGATGATTTTGGAGGCATCTGAAGGCAGAACTGGCAGATTTTATCTGGTGTGAATGTTATCTGTATTTATTCTTGGGGAAAGGGGGCTATAGAGGGAGGGAAAATGTTCAGTGTTCACCAAGGATTTCCCTCTAATTGTAATGTGTGGAGGAACAGCTGTTTTTTGGGGGTGGGCTGGTAAAGTATTTTGGTTTTCAGGAAATTGACAGTGAGCCCAAGCATTTCATATGCCTCTCAGAAGCAATCAAGAATGACCTGGAGTTCTTCAATCAATGTGCATACATGACACAGTCATCAGCATATTGAAGATTAGTAATGGGGGTATTGGTTATCTTGGATTTGGAATATAACTTACTGATATTAAAGAGACTTCCATTCATGTAATACTGGATTCTGACTCCAGATGGAAGTCTGTCAACAAAGAGGTGTGAAATAGGTGTGATGTAGATGGGGGAAAAGTGTTGATGCAATCACACATTTTTGCTTGATTCAAGTTCTAATAGTGAAGGGGTCCATTTCTAACTGCTTAGGCTGGTTGCTGTCATGGAGTCTGATGGTTAAATTTTAAGAGGCATCCAAATCTCACCAGGATCTTCCATAGGGCTTCTCTGTTGACTTAATCAAAAGGCTTAGTCATGTCTATGAATGCCATCTAAAGAACTCAATGTTCCCGGCGGCACAGCTCCTGCAGCTGTCTTGCAGCAAAGATCATATTTATTGTACCTCTGAGTGGTGTGAAACCACACTGGGAATTGGGGAAATTTCAGTGAGGAAAGTGAGTCTATTGAGGAAAATGTTGGTGAGCATCTTCTCAGCTATGTACAGCAGTGCAATACCACAATAATGACTGCAATCCAATCTATCTCCTTTCTTAAATAAGACAATGATTCTGGCATTGCTTAAATTGCTAGGAATCTGTTCATGTTTACAGATTTCTAAAATGTGTAGTTGGTGAGAGATCTTTTTGCTACCTTGCTTACAAATTTCAGCTTGTATTCCATCAGGACCACACGCTGTGTTGTCCTTCATCTTCTTAATGGCTTCCAAGGCTGCTTGATCAGTTGGTAGATCTACAATGTAGTTCACGTGGCAGGCCAACAGGGGGTGCTCCTGCACTGAACCAACCACCTCACTGCACCAGACCACTTTCCAGGCTCCAAGTGCCTGCCTGGGGGTGCCTTATATCTGGCCGACCCCCCTTCCTGGAGCACACCTGCTAGCCTGGGGGTAACACTGCCACCACCCAGAGTCTGGACTGATCCTGGCTCTGTGCCCCCTGGGAAACACAGGCCTAGTGGCCCTTGAGTGTACTCAATCCACTTCAAGAACTTGGGGGGCTTCCTTCAGACTGAAGCACAAATAGTGGTCTCCCTTAGTCAGCCAAACAAAGGAGACCCCAAGGCATAATCTAGACCCACTCCCAATAAGTCTCCCACACTAGGTCCATAGGAGAACTTTATTGGTTACAAGAAGTAGGTTTGGAATAGGGTAGAGCAATATCAGAGAAATCCCATAGAGAAAACAGGGTGGCTGGTAGGCTTTGATCACTCATCTGAGTTACTGAAAGCTATATATCTAGTTAGATCTTGGGTAGCTTACTCATGGGTATCATCCAGAGGCAGGTGGAGATTTCCTCTGGAGGCAGGCAGTTCACTGATCATGAGTTTCAAGAGAGAGAGCAAGTTTCAGAGTGTCCAGCTTTTCTCTCTCTGAGTTTTCATCGTGGCTATTGCCCCTCCTCCTGGGCAGTCCTGAATGTATATAACCCTTATAACCTCATTTACTTGGTCCAATGGAGACCAGCACCTGTTGGCTGCCAGCCAACCAATTTGAAATGCATCAATGGTTTCTGGATAGACTAGCAGGGTCTCTAGCCCCCTCCCAGTCAGCTTGGCATTGCTTAGAACAATAGGGAGTGTAAGCTTCTCACCTGGGTATGTGATGCCAGTCACCTAGGCAGAGGGAGTAGGTTTCCCCCCACCCTCAGGAATGTATCTGCCTCAGGTTATCACCTGAGAAAGGGTGCAGAGGAGTCTGCCCTTTGCAGTGACCATGTTGACCAAATTGTTACATAACAGAGTTTTTGGGGAGAGACAGAGGTGGCATTCTGCCACAGTCCTTAACTGGGTGTTGTAGAATAGCTTTGACGATATTGTGAAAAAAATCCTCTTTCTCTGTCTCCTGGTCTTTCTTTCTATCTCCAGCCCCCTCCACTTGTTTACTCTAGCTGCATGACTTAAGTCCATCTGGTCCCTTGGGCAGTGGGCCTGGACATCTACCTGACCCAGGCTGGAGAAATCCCTGAGGGAGGGGGGAGTTCACTCTTCTTTTTGTCCTATGAAAGGCATGTTGAGAAGAGGACAGTCATTTAGTTTGGAACTCGTTCGCACAGAAAGATGTGTCTCCACAGCTCTCCTACCCTCTGGATGTGTAAGTGAGTAACTTACTTGAAATTTAGCTAATATATTAGGGATATGTATTTTAGTTGCATATTCGAAGGGTCCTTGAGCCCCTTCTGTTTTGCTTAGTGTGGTTTTCTCTAAAATCTCTTTGTTTTATATCTACTCCATTCTCTCTCTCTCTCGCTAAAAAATAAAAGGCTACTTGCATGCTGTGGATTCCTGTGGGGCAAGGGATAAGACAGCTGTTACAGCTCCCTTGGCTCAGCTAGCACAGGTGGGCATGGCTTTTTACTGTCTGAAGAGGAAGCTACTTTTGAATGTTTTAAGCTAACAGAAGCATCCCAAGATACCACGGTGGGCTAAGCACCTGAAAGGCTTGCATGGTCAGAGTCCTAACAAAGACCAGGGCCCAGGTGGTGGTGCTGGAAGTGGTTACCACAAGCTTGCAGGTTTGCTCCAGGAAGGGGATTGGCTGGATGTAGGAGACCCAGGGGACACACCCAAAGTGTGGTTTTGGGTTGGGCAGAGTGAGGCGAGTGGCTCAGTGCAGGAGCACTCCACTGTGGCTGGCCACAGATATTGTCTTTGATATTAGAATCTCGGTTCAGGACGTCTTGAAAGTGCTCCTTTACTATCCAGTGGTGGTGGAAATGTCTTTAAAGAGTGTTGTTCTATCCTCAGGTCTCAGAGGGATGCCTCCTTATGAGCTTGGCCCATAGATAACTTTGGTTGTACTGAAGAAACTATGCATGTTGTATCTGTCAGAGGTCTTTTTAATCTCTTTTCTTTTGTCCTCCTACCACTTGTTCTTTTTCTGTCATAACTTTCTCTAGGTCTTGGCATTAATATGGTAATAACTGTCTTGCTTTTGTTTGGGGCTGATATAATTCTGTTAAGCTTTGAAGGCTCTCCTTTTTCTGTCAATGAGAGAAGTGATTTTTCCTATCATTCTCATCAAACTAATCCTGATGTTTCTTTGTGGAGAAACCTAAAGTTTCTCCATACACCTCATGGATGCCTTTCCTGAGTCTCTCTCAGTGATCAGTGATGTCAATATCATCAGGGACGTGAGAGCATTTCAAACTGAGATGATCATTTTTAGCAGGGTCTTTTAAGCAATCAATATTGAACCTTTTTCTTGGTTGCTTTTTGGTTTATGTTATTTTGTGGTGGATACGAATGGATTTGATGGACTGTATCAAATAATGATCTGTCTGACAGTCATCTGTACTGGTTCTGGCTTTGGAAATATGGACATTGTGACAGTCCTGGACATGCATCATGACTAGGGGCCTACTGAATTCGTGATTGCTCAAATTTTGGGGGGTGCCAGAGACACTGGTGCAGCATCCCAGTTGCCTGTCACAGCCAGCCCAGCACCCTGGTGCAGCTTCCCTGCTTGGGGTGGCCTAAAACCACAGCTTAATTACCCTGAATAAACCTGGGGGAGCCATTAATCCACACTTAATAATGCGTTGATTAATGGCTTCTCTGGGCTTCTCTTAAGTGGCAGTTTTAGGCCATCTGGCAATTTAAGGACTGCTGGGGTCCCTCAGCCACTCAGAATTGTGTGTGTTGGGGGAACCCACCAAACTCAGCCCATGTAATGAAGGCCAGCCCCAGAATCTGCCCATGAAATTGACCATCTGCCTTCTTGAGTTCAGTAAGCCCCTGATCATGACGTAGTCAATCAGGTGCCAATGTTTTGAATCCATGATACATGCATGACATCTTCCAGTTTGTGCTTTGGTGGAATAAAGAGTTTGTGATGATGAGATTTTGTTTCATTCTGTTTGAATTGACTTTCTGCATCCCTTTGTCTCTAAGTGTTCTATTCCAGAGCACAGAGGCTGTGCCCTTTGTAGCACTGAAACAGCCAAGACGAATGATCTTATCTTCTTTGGGGACAGATTATAGACTTCAACAAGTTTAAAATAGAATTTTTCTTTTGTTTTGTCATCTGCATCAAGGGGCAAGGTGTATGCACTGTTTCATGTTGTCTGTTGGTCAGTTGAAGACCAAGGGTCATGAGATACTTGTTGATGCCCACTGGACATTCCAGCATCTGAGTTACAATCTTAGTCTTCATAGAAAAACAAATGCCATGGATGTGTCTGTTGTTCTATTTGCTGAAAAACTATTGTACAGTGAAAAAATATGCAAGTAAGTTTTATTATTTATTTTATATTGCTCACTTTAAGTTGCCCGCGAGTGAGTGAGAACTGGGTCATCAAAGTTGAAGCATTTTTTTTTTTTTTATTTTGAGAAAAACAGTTAAAAGAAAGTGCTGATAGCAAGCCCAAAAGTCAGTTAAGACTCCCTGAGAGTGACTTGGGTTTTGCATATGCTGCATCAACTAGCTACCTCAAAAACTATCATATATTTTGAACACTTTTACTATTACTGATTGTACATCATACAGGGGTTGAAATTATTGTACAAATACAATAATTATTGTACACCTGCCAACTATGGTCTGTTCTCATTAAGTGCAGCAACATTAGTATCAGATCATGCAAGTTATCTAGCTATGAGTACCATCCTGTGCCCCTGTCAGTCCCTGTTAGTGTTGTCCATCAGGATGCGGATGTTCCAGGTTAAAAATGTTATTACTTGATTTGGACTACTGATAAGAGTGACCTTACTGGATGCATTTTTCCAGCCAGGTTAAATGAGACAGACTATGTTTAGGGCAACTTTTCTAGCCCCCTCCCAATGTGGGGTGAACCAAACAGATCCCAGTTAGGTCTCTTCAGTCATGATTGTGGCTGCCAAGTTGCACACATTTCTCAGTTCTAAGTACAAAATGACCATTGTACAATTATCGCCTCCACATAGGTCCATGACTGGGGCCTTCTAGTAATAACCAGTACCTGCCTCCATTGTCACTTGTCCATCACTGTAGGACATGCTATTGGAGGAAAATGCCTGCATGACGTCTTCTCTTACTGTGGGGATGATGTTGTGCATCAGACCACACAATACTTGAGGGAAGGAAACCTTAATCTAATGGCAAAGAACACCTAGGTGAGCAGATATTTCTATTCTACTGCAACCTTTGTTTGCCTTTGCAGCCACTGAATATCCTGCCTGGTCTGATGTTGAAGATTTCTATTTCTATTTGTACTTTTGAATTGCTATTAATCTGGAAATCTCACTCCTGATCTGGCTGCTATGGAGATAACCTTACCAGGTGTGCAAAATTCTAGATGGCATTGTTCTCAAGGTCAATGGTAGCACACAAACCTCTCCACTGTGTGTAGAGCGTGATGCTTGGTAGCAGCAACATACATCTCATAAGTAAATAGGACTGTCTGAAAAACTTATTTTTCAGTTTGATGCTGAACTGAAAAATATGGTTTGTATTGAACTGAAATGAAATACCAAGAAATTTTATTACATTGAAAATAAAATGCTCCATTTACTCTGAAATGAAAATTTAATTTGGGGGCATTTTTTTAAAAACCAACGGAAATGAATGGCTGCTTTTACACACAAATTGTAGGAGAAGCTGCTATTTTCTTTTATTCAATAGCCTAGTGTTTATGGGCTCCTATACATGTGCTATGATGTGTTTTGATTAGAACATGTCAGTGCAGACTCAGTCAAGTTTCCTGGAGTAGTTCCTCATGTATTCCACGTTTCAAAATGGTAGCAGGGGTGCTTTAACTAAAGCTCATCAAATGAGGCATGCTCATACACAAGGCACTGTGGTGTATTAATTAGAGCAGCTTCTGACACCTGCTCTATTTAAAACGCCCCTGCCCCACCCCAAAGCACATGTATAGACACCCTATGATACTCACCCTGAAAGTCATCCTAAATTCAGCCCAATTCTTTCTTTTGCCCGAGTAGAATTTGAATGCCCATTTTCTACCTTTCAGGATCCTGCCACCAAACTATAGATTCTGTGATAGGAGGATCTCATTCTCCTAGCCTATAGCTTCCTCTCCCATCCCGCCAGTTCCCTGCCCACCCACTCCTTGCCTTCTGGGGTGGCTCAGCTTTGGTTCTGGGAAATTTGGTATCAGCAGCTACCCTGATCTGGGCCCAGCCCAGCCAGGAAGAAGTTCAGGGCTGGAGCAGAGGGACTGGAGCCAGAGCAAGGGAGGAAGGGACAGCTGCGAGGGAGAAAGATGGGGGCAACTGAGACAGGAGCAGGCTACAGGGGGAAGCAAGAGGCCAGGGAGACAATGGGTGAGGGGGCAGGCAAAGGAGTGGGAGGTGAGGGGCAGGCTGCTGTTTCTGCCATCCCCCTGTGGTCTCCCCTGCACTCCCTGAGGTTGCATGCCCCTTCCCTTGTCAAATGAGCCATTCCAATCTAGGTCAGGAGGTAGCTCAGCTACAGCTTTAGCCCTCAGCCTAGGGCCACAACCAGATCTAGGCTAGCACCTGCACCAGACCAGTACTTAAATCTTAAGATGAGGCTTTCTTTTCCCTATGCTGCTCAGGGGGAAAAAAAAACCTCATTGTGAATTCAAGTAAATACAGTAAGAGAATGAAATTCTGTAGAAACAAGTGCAAATACTACACTTAGAAAGGAACAATTGAATGCACAAACACAAAATGGGGAATGAATGTCAAGGCTGCAGAATTGCCAAAAAGACCTGGGGGTTATAGTGAATCACAAAGTGTACCCTGCATCATACCAGGGTGTGTGGGGACCCTACCTACCCAGGCTCCAACCCCGCCTCATCCCCCAATGCCTTCTACAAATAACGCTCCCCCTCCCACACACGCACACTAAGAATAGCATCTCATGATTTACTTGCCAATCTCTTGATTTTTTTTTTTTGGTTTATTTTTTAAGAGTTCGTCTCATTATTTTTGTCATGGTGGGGTTGGCAATACTGCACTCTGGACCTCTTTATGATGTATATTCTGCCTTATTGCTTGCCTTGGCAGAGCAGAAGCACATAGACAGGATTTGTCTTGGGCTTCCTAGTGAGGCTTAAAGCAACATCAGATTACTAATGCCCACTAGATGGCTCTCAGATTACATAAAGGGATTTTACCCAATCTCATACAGTACAGAGCCAAAGGGGGCAAAACAGCTGCAGGGTGCCTTTCGCCTCCAGTGTGCTGCTTTAACTCTACCCTGGGGACTTGTTGTCAGTGTTGTTAGGACACAATTGCAGTTTGGGACCCATCTGACCTGAGCTGGATGGATTCAGTTGGCTTTCCAGTGGGCAGGCATCTGCAAAACAAGTACAACTATCGCACTTGACTTGGCACTAATTGTTCTTGGTCGTGTCTCAGAAGTGGAGCCATGGACTGAATGAGCATCAAGGGCCCTTGTCCCTAAAAATGGTGTGTCTGCGCACACGGGTGTGTGTCCATGTCAGTGATGAGGAGCAGTGTGAGGAAGAATCCATTCTAACCGCACGTGGTATTTTTTTCTGGGGACTGCACTGCCATTTTGTCATGATCATTTTGTCATGTTGTTTTATTGCCCAAGAAACATGCTAGGAAACCAGCTGAAATTGCAATCTGCCTGCTAGTTTCTACCTACACTGACGTATGAGTGCTATACATGGTGCAGTGAGCACAGTCTGATCGCACCTAGGGACAGGGCTCTTCCTACCTGCTTACTATCCACACAGCAGGGAGTAGCAGCTCTGAGAAAGCTGCTTTTCCTCTCCCCAGGCATGCATTTGTCAAACCCAGTATACATGCAAGCAGCCAGGACAAAGGGGAAAAGGGCATGGTGCTTCATTATAGGCATGCAGGAAGGGACCTGCAGGAAAGGACTTAGGGCCCTTTATTAACAGGATGTTTCATACTCCAGCACCTTTCATGAGCAATTAAATACTTGTCCTCACCAGAAGTCCAAGAATTGAAATCTGGAACTGTTGGCTCTGATTAGCTGTCATATTGGTTTTATCCTCTAAGGTAGTATGTATGTGAGATGTAAAAATTCCTGCTCCCATCAAGTAGCCCTCAGGCTGATGTTCTGCACCTGCTTATGTTGCAGCAGTTAGTGGCATAAATATAGGGTGACCATACAGCCTGGATTTCATAGGCCATCCCATGCTGGTGCCCACAGTACCCAGCCCACCTCCTGCTGAGCAGTGGCTAGAGGTATGGGAACAGTCTGGGCTGGGTACTGCTCCTCCTGCCTGGCTGGAGTGGGAAATAGGCCAGGTTGGAGTGAAACAGGTCAGGGGCAGGGGCAGGGGCCAGGGCTAAGGCTCAGGCACCCGCATAGGGTAATCCAGGATGGCCACCTGTTACCAGCTGTCTCACCCTGCCACTGCCTGGGCTGTGTGGCAGCCTGCAGTGGCTGCTGGCAGTTTGGAGGAGGTGCTGTGTAGCCACACAGTGCAGGTTGGTGGAGCCCAGGGACCACTGCACAGGGGCCGCTCCCAGCTGGGTCCAACCTCTGGGTGCGGGGAATGGAGTCTGGCAATGGGCCTCCATGCTGTCCTGCCCTGCTTTGCTCCACCATTAGGGGTCCTGGGAGCCGCAGGGTCAGGTGTGTGTGCCTGGGTGTGTTTGCGCATGGGACTTCATGCAGGTTTGGGGGGCATTCTTGCAGAGCCAGGTGTGTGTGTGTGTACATGTATGTGGAGTCAGGGTATATATGTGTATGTGCTTGCATGCACAGAGTTAGGCAGGGGTGTATGTGTGTGCATGTGCATGAGATTGGGGTGGGGGTGCATGCATGTGCACACACTTGTGCCTCCCGTTCTGGATTCCTTTACCCTGTCCTGGATTCCCCTTAACAACAATATGGTCACCCTACATAAATACCATAAAAGAAGGAACAGGAAGTAGGATACCTGATTTGGGGGAACCTGCTGTGCATGTACCAGCAGACTTACCAGTGCCAGGCAGAGGGACTGCACTGGATAGACCAATCTGCAAGTATGTGTGTAGAAAACAATGGGCTCATTAGCTGCTTAAAGCTGCTCAGATGATTTCCATTCTTGACAAGCAGCCTAGTAGGACACACCCAATATTACTCCACAGGGCAATTCAGGGTTGGGGGAGTATCTATAAATATAAGGAGTAGGGGTGAAAAGAAAGAGCTCAGTCAAGGAACTGTGTGAGAACTGGAGGGGAGGACTGTGAAGAGGAAAGAAGAGAAGTAGAACTTGCTGCAGACTGATGCAGCAAAGGACTTGAAGGAGTGCTGTGAGGAGAATACAAAATCATTTATTTCCTAATTTGAAAGCTCTGGTAGGGCCTATGGAGGGTTTGGCTATTGCTCCATAGGGACTCAGAAGAATAAGCATACCAGAGAAGAGCCTTGGGTTCAGGTATATGTGTGAATGTGCATAGTTATGGTTGATTTGAACTTGTGTTAAATAACAGTTGCCAAAATTGGGGAGGAACCCATGAAAAGTTTTCCTTAAGAAAATGCTGGCGCTGATGCTGTTTATAGTTGTTTCTCTAGCTAAGTCAATAACTATATGCTCATATATGCTTTCTAAAGATGGAGTCTTATAATTATGCACTTATAATATTGGAATTGTTACAATGCCTATGTGCACAGTTCTAGTAAGCCTCTTTTTCTTTAGCATTCATGCCATTTCCTTTCTCTCAGAGACTTGACCCTGTGAAACATGTGTGTATGTATTTCAAAGTTGTAGGGTCTGTTCCAGATGCATGCTAATCTGCATTTAGGGGTTGTGGCACTAGGATATGTGAGAGTAAAGACACTTCAATCTCTTTTCTGGGGTGTATTTTATCTGTAGCTTTTTCAGCTAGAATCGACCCTTTCAACTTGTTTTATTTTCTCAGACGATGCCTTGTTTGTATTTTGCTTTGCAGTTCTTGGGCCAGACTGTAATTTTCACATTGGTATAATTCAAGAGTGAATCTTGAACCCTTAGAATCATAAACAATTAGGGTTGGACGGTACTTCAGGAGGTCATCTAGTCCAGTGATTCTCAACATTTTTTGGACCAGGACCCATTTGTAAACATTGAGCTCTAGTCATGACCCAGTGCCCCTCACTTCCAACCCACTGCCCCTGGCCCCCAGGTCCTAGTCCCCCATTGTGAGCGGCGTGGGAGGTGCCAAGCATCCCCTTGCACGCTGGAACTTTTACAGCCTGCAAGGTAAAAGCCCCGTTTGCCTATATTTTTCTCATTTAAGAGAGTCTGTTTTTAAAGTTTGTTTACAAACCTTTCATATATTCTTGTGATCCACTTTTGGACTGTGACCTATGGGTTGAGAAATGCTGATCTAGTCCAACTCCCTGCTCAAAAAAGGACACCTCCCAGCTATCTCAACCCAGCCCAGGCTTTGTCTACCCAGGTATTAAAAACCTCCAAGAATGGAGATGCCACAATCTCTCTTGAGTAGCTTGTTCCAGTGCTTTACTACCATCCTAGTGAGAGAGTTTTCCTTACATAATCTCAGTTTCCTTTGCAACAACTTGAGACTGTTGCTCCTTGTTCTGTCATCTGCTATCACTGAGAACAGTCTAGCTCTAACCACCCTCCAGGTAGGTGAAGGCTGCTATTAAATCCCTTCTCAGTCTTCTCTTCTCTAGACCAAATAAGCCCAATTCCCTCAGCCTCTCCTCATAAATCACATTCCCCACCCCCTAACCATTTTCATTGACCTCTGCTAGAGTCTCTCCAATTTGTTGACATCCTTTCTGTTGTTGGGGGCCTAAAACTGAACACAGT
>JAGPOW010000304.1:30563422-30590942 GCA_030014935.1 Caiman crocodilus
CCATCCTGTTTCTGTCCGCCCACTCCTGCAGCCGGCCCAGATCCCGCTGCAGCTTCTCCCTCTCTTCTGGTGTCCCCACCTCAGCCCACAGTTTGGTGCTGGAGTAAAGTGTGGATTTATCATTTATTAGAGAAACACACAGATTTTGCACTTTTGCAAGGAACTTTGTGCAGGCTGGCAGAGTTCCAGCCTGCAAGAGGTTGGGAGGGAGCAGGAGAAGGGCGGTCAGGCCGGGGGTGCTTACATGCATATACATGCACATGGCTCAGGCTGCCAGGCGAACAGCTCCTGCAGGTAAGTGGGGGGTGAATTGAGGCCTCCATAGGGAGGGAGCTGGGCAGAGTTGGGCTGGGGATGCTACCCTACGGGCAGTGTAGCACTTGTGGCCTGGGGCTACAATGCGCAACCTCAGGGCCCTGGTGGGGAGTGGGACAGGGTTGCAGGTGGCTTGTCAGTGTGGGGGGGAGGGGGGTGCCTCCTTGCCACAATGTGCACTCCTGAGGGATAGGGAGGACCTGCACCCCCCACATCTGTGCACGGGGCAGGGGTGGATGCACTCTGTGGGCTCAGGCTCCCACCCTGCTGCCCTTCCCTAGGGCCCAGTGCTGACCCAGTGCTGCAGAGCAAAGCAGCACCAATCAGGAAAGCTGCTTGCTGCTGCGAGCTCCACACTGCCCTGGCGATGTGTCCCATGTGCATGCAAGGGCAGTGCGGACAGTGGCACAGGGTTGTGCTCCTCAGTGCAGCCACATGCAGTGAATGTGTCACCAAGGCAGCATGAAGCTCCCAGCTGCAAGCAGCTGTCCTGCATGATAGTGTTCTGCCCTGCAGTGCCAGGTCACACCTGCTGGGCTGCAGAAGCCCTGGGGGAGGGTGGCAGAGTGGGAGCTGAAGCTCACAGTGCACACTTGCCCTCACCCCTGCCATGCACACAGATCTGGAGCCACAGGTGCCCCCTGGCCTCCAGGAGTGTATGCTGTGGTGGGGAGCTGGCCCCACCTGCCAAAGCCCGCAACAGGTTGCTTGGGGCAGCCAGGCTCTGTGATTTGCTTTGCTGCAGCACCCACTGCTTTCTGTCAGTTGGGGGCTGGAGACCCAGGTTCCTGGCCTCATAGTCCTGGCAGCTGGGGGATGCTCTGGCAGGGCTGGGGGGGCAGAGGCTGTGGGTAGGGGGCAAGGGGTACTAGCAGGGCCACAGGTTTGTGGTGGGTTGTGAAGGGCACCAGCAGAGCTGGTGGGGACTGTGAGGGGGGAGTGAGGGTCACCAGCAGGGCTGGGGTGGCCTTTAATTTTAATCGCAGATTTGGGGGGGGTTATCAGAGAATTTGCTATTTTTACCAAGGATCTTCATTTTCCTTGGTAAATAACAAAGGAGCGTTCTGGGGTGTGACACAATCAATTTGCTGTTTTCCCAAATTAATCATTAATTAGTTGCTGAATAATTTGTGTGGAGAATTTAATATGTGTGTGTGAAAAGGGGATCTTTGCAAGATCAGTTGTTTTCCAGAGTAACACAAGGCAATCAAGAACCAGCAGGGGTTTTGTGCCGTCACGATTCCTGGCTTCTGTTACTAGTTTTGCTGCTGACTTCATGTTTGACTGTAAACTGTTTATTTCCTTGCTTAGTGCCAGATGCTAATCCAGAGGCATAGCAGGGCAGCTCCACACTTTGGACAGCAGCAACATGCTGGGCAGAGGCAGTTGCTGCACTGCCAGTGGTGGAGTATGGGGGAGTTTTTTGTGGCCTGAGACTGCTAGCCCAGTCACCCTCCTACACCCCACCAGTTGCGCTACTCTCCTAATCAACCTTTTTAAGGTGCCTTCACTTAATCTTTGAAATGCCTAAGAGATAGATACAGGGGTATATGTTGTAGCCATGTTGGCCTAAGGACATAGGCAGACAAGGTTCTTTGGGTAAATCCAGTATCTTTTATTAGATCAACTCAAATAATTAGAAAAATTCTTCTTTGCAAGCTTTCAGGTATAAAAATCATACGTCAGGCTGAGGAAGCGTCTGCAGTTAGTGTGTGCTTTTCCTGGATGGAGTAAATAGCAAAGAAACCAGAGGCTGGCATGCATACAAGAAAGCCAGTCAGTGAAGATATAAATTGAGGCGTCGTCATTGGGTGAGAGACAGGCTGGGGTGGGGGGAGAAGGGGAATGAAGATAGCTGGTATGCAAGTACAGTGTACTCTTGAACAAGTGTAGTCTGAAATAGTGGAGAGGTACTTGGGGTGTCAGATGTTAGGCAAGAGATAGATAGGGATTTGGACATCTCTTGCTTCCCAGTGAGCAAGACTGTAGACAAGGAGAAGGACCCTCGCTTGGGAGAAAAGTCCTGGGTTTTGGCTTTCTGCTGGTATGACTTATATACTTTTACAGTTGTTGGTTAAAAATCAACTATAACTCTGGCCAGAGGTGCCAGAACTTTGCCCTCACCCATCCAGGGAATGCCCTTCACTAGAGTCATATGCTTGCTTGTTGTGGAAGCTATGGGTTTGAATTTGGTCAGGCTAAGGTGTACCCAAAACCTGGGTCTTGTGTTGCCTGGGTGATTGCTCTTGCCATACAGCATTGAGCAAAAAGCAGGTTGTGGCACTACCACCACCATTTATGGAGTTGCATGCATGCTGCAGCAGCACTTGTTTGGTGTGGTTTTCCCTTGCTTAAGGAATTTGGGACTTGGATGAAGTTCATGCCTCTCCCATTACTGATTTAGGTGAAGTGAGTCTCTGAAGTGCTGGTCTGACTTGCTTCTTAAATTTGGGCTGCAGGACACACTAAATGCTTAGGAACCTTTTTCAGGCCCAGATAGATGCAGTCTATGTCTAAGCAGTTTTTGCCGTTTCTGAGTGTAATAACTCTTTAGGTTTCTAAGTTCTGCTTATGTCATTTTTTGACACCTAAGAGATGACTTGGGATCTGGCCCTTACTTCTTCACTTCACTCATAATAAGAGAACTAAATTTTATACATGTAAAGAATATGGTTTAGTCTTTTCTTAGCAATGACTAAATGAATCTGGAGAGCCTTAATCTTGCAAAACTCCCAGGCTACAGGCAGGCATTCAAAAAGCCTGAGTTTGAATTGATTCAGTTTTTTGCAGGTTAGTCTAAGCTACCTAGGCTGAACCTGTTTCCAACTGAACAGACATTCTCTCTGGACTGAGGAAAAGCAGGCACATGCTTGTAGTGGGTTAGGTTAAAAGCTGGGGGGTGCTAGAGCAGCCCTCCCTTCCCTTCTCTTCCCATCCTAAACTGAGGTTTGATTAAGGAGGGGTCTTTCCCACCCCTCCCAGCACCCCATTAGGGAATTGTAACAGTATTTATCACCCCCTTAAGAAAACAAAGGGACATTACTAGCTACCTGTTGATTCTACTTTTGTCCTGCCACAGCAGGGACCATAGCCAGCATGTGGGCTGCTTTCTAATGCTGAGGTGTTTGTAAGGCAGAAGGGGTGGGGAGGGGAGGAGCAGGCAGATGCCTGCAGTCTGTGCAGGAGCTGTGGCCAGCGAGCAGAGGTGAGGGGCCAGCCCTTCTGTGGAGCAGAGAGCTCTGCCTAGCCCAGTGAGCATGCCAGGATGCTGGGGTATGTGGTTTATCTTAAATGAGCAAGGGGTTTGGGACAGACATTGCATAAACTGGTTTGACCCAAATCAGTTAAGTCTGATACTACATTCAACCAAGTTTATCTCAAACCAGTTTCAGCCATTTTCAAACTGGTTTATGTGCACTGAATATCTGTTCTGCTATAGGTTTAAACCAGTTTCTGATCATTTAAACCAGTTGATGTGTAATGTCTGTCCCTAGCCCCACTGACATCACCCACTAGCTTGTGCATTAAAATGGTCTTTAAACTCTACTCTTATGTGCAACATTCTAGTTCCCCCTTAAAGTAATGAACATTCATTTTGAAACCATGCATCTTAGACCACATTTTCTCCAGCTGTAAGCAGTAATTACTTCCCCTCCCCATAGCCCCCCAACCAACTTTCAGAGGCAACATTCATTCTCCTGGTCATTTGTTTCAAGACTACACTGTAGCTTAGGGGGCTGGCTAGATAGGAGAGAGGTCAGTAGGCCAGGAAAGGTTAGCAGCAAGAACTATCCACTGGCCCCTCCCTGCAGAAAACGTGTAAATTTCACCATGGAAATTGAGTTGCCACTCCTGTTCCTATTCCAGGACTTGAAATTGCTGCTAATCTTACATTTATGGCACACATTCGTAAGAGGAAGAAATCTATGTAATAAGTACACAGAGGAAATGTACCCATAAAGCAGTGCTTGTACCTTTTAAACCTCTTCAGAGCCCTGTCAAGTAGAGGAAGCCTGCGTTTATCTGTGAGCTCAGTTCCTTCAAACTGCAGATTTTTGGAATGAATTGTAATTGCCGCTTCCTGTTACAAGTACAGATATTCTGATTGCCAGATGGCTTGGAATGAACTAGTAACTAATTCTGGCTCAAAAGAGAAGATATTTTTGACAAATGCATCTACGGTCTCTACAGGTCACGGTTAAAGTTTTAAAGACTTAAAATTAAGATGAGCTGGGCTGAATGTTGGCCTTAGAAGGCTATGAAACATTCAAACCATGACTTCTCCCCCCCCCCGCTTGGGACCATTGTGCTTAAACAGAAAAGCACCATATCTAAAGTATAGGTGGGGATAGGCAATGATTTTTGGGTGGAGTGCCAAAAAAACTGCAATATCTACCTTGTAAAGTGCACAAGTGCTGGCATGCCAGAAAAAAAAGAACAGGGCAGGGGGTACATGGCAGAATACACTGCATAATAATATAGTTAATAATCATAAATGTTGCTTTTTTATTACAGTAAATATCAGGTTTTCTCAAAATTCTAAAACTGGTGACAGTAAATAATTTCCTATACAGTGTAACTTCATAAATCTGGATATCAAAAATCCAGAATTCTTGAAAATCCGGCATATTGAGGAGTAGCAGTGGCCAGTCCCAGAGCAGCGGAGAGGGAAGACTGCACGTAGTGGCTGCCACCAGCATCCACCACCCTATGCTGTCACCATCCATCACCCCACGTGGCCACTCCGCATGCGTCCGCTGCTCTGGGACTGGCTGCCACTGTCCTGCCCCCTCCTCCCCCAACTCTGTGACCGGTCGCCGCTTCAGTTTCAAAAACACAGGATTTTCAAATTTCCGGCAGGTGCTCAGTCCCAAGAATGCCAGATTTATGACGTTATACTGTACTACCTTTGTTGTTTGTTGTGTATTCTCTTTTTGTTAAGCATGTTGTGATGATAAAGGAAAAACAGGAGGAAGAGTGAAAGAAAGAGGGAAAGCAAAGAAAAAAGGGAAAAGAGAGGAGAGAGAACCAGATGCATACAGCCACAAATACACATCTAGGACCAGACACATGTGTATATGTGCACAAACAGACGCACACAGAACTAGACACACATGCAGACGCACAGACTCATACAACCAAAGACACACACACAGACGCACACAAAACCAGACATGCACATGCGCACACACATGCACATGGCTGGGCTTTTGGGCGTCAGGACAAAGACCAACCTGACAATGCCTCGGGCCCGCTGCAGCCCCTGTGCTTCCCCAGGGAGCCTGCCCCTGGGCTGCAACATGGCCTGCTGCGAGCCCACCCATCAGCCAGCTGCCACCTCCTGGGGCAGGGGGATGCCGCACTGAGCCTGGTGAGGCCCCCTGCCCCAGGACTGTGGCCATGCTGCAATGGGAAGGCGTTTATTGCAATAGCTTGTCCCCTGATGGTTAAATATAGTAACACCATATAAACATTTTACAAACCACAGCCTAAATCTTGCATTTATTACTCAAGGGGAACAACTATTGTCTTTTGAAGGGAATTTTGTCTGAGTTAAGACACGGACCCATTTTACTATCTTAGGGTAGGCCTGATCCTCACTCTAGTATGGGCTCTGTGGACACTGATCAACAAATCTATGGGCTCATAGAGCATGTTTCTAGTCTCTGTTGTAATGCAGCTAGCTCTGATATTAAGACAGGAAGTGAAGAGAAATACCATTTCCACTTGAGGAGAACTGGAGGTGGATTTAATTAGACAATGTAATTGCTCCCGTTGAAATTGGGTGAGAGATCCAAGACTAACCTTCTCTTCGAAGAATATTATGAGTTTTTAGGGTCTTATCCAAAATGCCAAAAGAATGGTACAACAAACAGCTTGAAGATTTTATTCAGAAATTTGGAGAATTCCCAGCCAAGATTTATGGGTTTTTGGCTCCCATATCCTGTAGGCAGCTTTGAAAATCTCCATCTGCCTGAGCCCTCTCTCAGTGCCTTAACCCTTCTTTCTTCCACAACTTTCTATACCAATGGTGCCTAACCTTTTCATCTTGTACACTGGATAAGCAGTGCCAGGCTGGGGGCAGAACCTTTTCACCCTGTGGACTGGATAAGCAGTACCAGGTTGGTCTGTGGACCGCATTCAGTCCATGGGCCCAATCCAGTGCAATATGCTGACACAGCCTGGACCTGAAATTTGATGGCAGAATGGTGGCAGAGTTAATTGCCACCAGTCCCCTTCCTCCAAATTTCTGGACGTGTGGGGAGCCCTGCAAGCCAGATCACATAACTCCTGGCTTGCAGGGCTCCCCACAGAGCCTTCACCTCTGGTCAACACCAGTGGAGATCAGCCCACTGCTCTAAAAGGTTGGGTACTGGTGACCCTGCTGCACCATGGGCTACTACTCTTCTCTAATAGGGGAGGGAGGTGCCTGCCAACCTTGGAGGGAGAGAGGAATAGCTTACCTCCTGGTAAACAGCACCTGCCTCCCTAGGGAAGGGAGAAAGGGAGGAAGAGAGTGAAAGCAGGCAGGGTTATGGAGGAGATCAGTGGTATGGCATTGGGCAGGGAAGGAAGGGCACACGGAGTTGCTTGCTGCCAATTTTACTGTATATCATGAACTGGATCCAGTCACTGGGGGCAGGGAGGAGGGCCCTGGATCTGGCCTATGGGCCATACATTGCACATCACTCATGTATATCAACAGATCAATAACAAATAATTTACCATGTGAAAGAACTTCCTCTTCATATGGTATCCTTCCAAGAAAGCCAATGGGGATTTTATTAGTAACTTCAAATATAGCAAGCCAGATGCTGAATGAAAGCTGCTACTTTTCAGAAGCAGGAGCAATTATCTTCTGCTGTGCTATGTAATTATGTTGACTGCAGCCTCCATTGGTTTCTCTATTTATTTTTATTGCAAAAGCTTTGGAGATTTCCAGTCCCAAAACCAGGACCCCATTGTGCAAGATGCTGCAAAACATGGAACAAATGTTGATCCAAAGATCTTGCAGTCAGAGTCTAAAAAAATAATAAAAGAAAAGAAAAAATGCTTCCTGTCTCCTCTGTGGCTCTTGGCCTCTATCTTCTAATTCATTTTCATTTCTAGCCAGCTGGATGGCCAGTTGGTTGTCTCTGACAGCATTCTGCAATATGTTGTGTGCTCCTGTTTCCTGGTGCTAAATCTGGTGGGAATCCTCTAAAGCCTTTTCCCCTGGCAGCCACAGAATCCTGGGTAAATTCATGTGGCTCAAATCTGTTTTAACATATTTGCAGGAACTATATCAACCCCAAGACTATCTACAATAACCAGGCAACTGGCAGCCTACGGGTAGGATCTGGTCTGTGATATAGTTGGATCAGGTCCACATACTACTCTGTAGATGCCCTATCTTACCTCAGCACACATTCACTTTAAAACCAGGAGTAATGCAGCTGTGTTTCAGTGCTGCACCTTAGGGTGTTTAGCTCTGCACAAATGCAGCTGTGCTGTCTTTACTTCTAGAGCTAGCTTCCATGTCTGCAGCCTACCAGCTGCAAATCACGATGCACAGGACCATCTGTGGGGAAGGAGGTTGTGCAGCTGTCTAGAGTTATGCAGGAGGTGGTTTGTGGGGACTACACATGGATTTTGGTATGGGGAGCTGTATATAAACATAGCCATAGAAAAGCTTTAGGCAGAAGCAAGGGTTCACAGCCTATCTCCAACTATGCCCTACTCCTGATGGCATGCATAGCCTGAATGGTACAGGCAGGCAGCTCCTGCATGGTGGAGTGAGTGGAAAGGCACAGTGTGGATGCTGATTCTCAGGAAAATGAGCAGGGCCCTTGGGGAAGAGTAGGTAACGTGTTAGCCATAATCCTGAATGGGGTCAGTCATGCAAAACAGGAAAGGAAACATCTTTTCTGTGGTTGCTTCTTTGGCCTGGTATGTCCCTACATGTTAAGAGCATCCTGACCAGGAACAATCCAGGTCCTAGCAAATGGCTATAATTATCTGGCTCCTGACTACCTAGAAGTTGGATGGCCCTGACTGAAGACATGAGAGAATTAAGGGGAGATTGCACTTTGGAAGCCTCCCAATTTTATTATTAGTTTTTGTTAAGTGCCACTGAGAGCACTTCAGGTCCCTCCAGCTGCACATTTCACAAGGTAGTACATTACAGTATTTAGAAAGTAAGACAACTGAATGCACTCTCTTTAGGAAGATTTAAATACCAGTGGTCTTTTACCAAGAGTGAGAGGGAATATACTCCTCTCCAAGGTGTTGGCCCTTTTGGATATCTTGTAGGTAAGATTGTAGTATTGAAGCTTTTTTTAGCTAAGGATTTTGTCACATGCTTCTCTCAGCAGCAGTTCCTTTTAAGCCCCTGGCTATGATCTGCAGCAGTGTGATACAGTACCAGTCATTTCCATATCTGAGCTAAGCATTCCTCCTGTCTTGTACAAATCTCCAGCTTCTTAATACTGTCCCCTCTGCAGGGAAAATAAGTTTTGGGTTTTTTTCCACTTCTGGAATCCTCTTGAGTGAATGAAAAATTGCCTATCTTCTCAGTCTCTCATGATCAACTGCAAAGGCTAAAGTTTCAGGTTGCCTGTGCTTCTCCATGTTGAAAACCTGCCTATTACATAGGAAGAACAAAGGGGCATGGACACTCCAGCACCACTGGGTATATTTTTAGCTTCTCTGTTTCAAATTGTCAGGTAATGAGAGGACACAGGGAGGGAAGGACGGTCTCTGAACAGATTACAATTGAAAACATTTTTGCTGTTGCATACGGACAATATACTGAATGGGGGGAGGCAGGCTAGTGCAACTGAGGCCTAAGTTTGCCCTCTGTGAATCACTAGCTCTTGGATTTCCTGCACTTCAAAAAAAAAAAAAAAAAAAGGTGTAATTATCTCGATTGTCACAGTAGTCCATCAAACAAATCCTAGTAATAATTAAGCTTAAAACTTCCACCCTTAAGCAATAGAAGCAGAAATGCCATTGAAGCTAGAGTTGGGCAAAACAAAAAATACTCTTTTAACCATTTTCTATTAGAAAATTAAGTTTTATTGAAGTTGGAATGCTCTATAAAATCACGGGTTTTTTGTTTGTTTCTTTTGGGGGGAAGGGGAGGTTGCTTAGACTTCACTGAGGAGAGTCCAACAAAATCAAGACAATCACATCAATTTCAATATTTTTGGAATGAAACATTCTGATTTTTCTTTTTGAATTGATTTTTTTCTAGTTTTGTATTTTTTACATTGTACCCAAATTATGGAATTACAAAAAAAAAAAAAGAGAGGTAAAAATGGAATGCTTTTGTTGAAATAACTTTTTTTTTTTTTACTGCTCAAAAGCAACTTTTTTAAATATACTTTTGTAGAGAATGTTTTACAATTGTTCATTTTCGTTCCAATTTCAAATGTTGGCTTTGTTTTGAATTACAATTTTTTCATAAAATGAATTTTTGCCCACTGCACAGTTGTAATTGTAATACCTTGTATGTGAAGTATAAGATGAAAAAATACCTTAGTGATGAGCATACTGTTAAAATTAATAAATGGATATTTAGTAATGTTTTCAATTAATCATATTCTATGAGGATCCTAGAAGAAGCTGTAAGTAATCATATAAAAAGAAATATATTGTCAAAATATCAAGAAGGATCTCTGATCTTTGTGAAGATTAAATTTTCTTCTTTAATGTTTACAACATGTTATCAGAGTGGGCAAATAGTCCCATTTTACAGATGTGGAAATTGAGGAACAAGGGGCACAGACAGAAGTGACAATTTTAACTCGATCTGTCCACAAAAAGTAGTCTACAGACATTACCAAATGCCAGAGCACAGCTGCAGACTGATTCAAAAATGGCCGATCTGAACCCTCATTTTATGACAGATCAGATCAGGACATTTTAAAGCATAGCATCTTCTGTAAGTTCTGTCTGCCTGCCAGCCTGTTGCTGTTTTCAGAATGGGAGGGAGGAAAAGGAATGGAGGGATTTCGGTCTGGGGTTTTTTAGCTTCCTCTGGAGGGTGCAGCGGGGGCCCATCCTCCCACCACACGGGCTTCCAGTTCACCTACCGAACCCTCCAGCGCTGGCTGGAGAACCCCTGAAAGGAGCTTCCTCTGCTCCCTTCCTCCCCTCCCATTCTAAAAACAACACAAGCTCCCAGGGAGGACGGGGCCATTGCTGCTGGAAACCAGCTGCATGCTGGCAGCCAGCAGCTAGATTCCCCACCAGAACCAACAGTGAACTTCTGTTTGTTCCCAGGCATCGTTGCAACTTGGAACACTTCCTGCAAAGTGTTCTCAGTTACAGCAGGGAGCTGCACGTCTGTCTGCACCCAACGAGACTGCACAGCTTGCTCAATTGTCAGGCCAACAAAGTGAAGCCAGAAAATAAACCCCAGTCCTTTGTCTGACAGTCCTGTTTCTTGACCACAGTACTGACCTACTCTTTACAAGAATTAGTATTAAATATGTCCAAGTAACGTTAAGGTTTTGACCCGACCTACCAAATTCAGGAAATTCCAAGACAGAGCTTGGAAATTCATCTACTTGTCCTATTGATGGATGGAAACCTACAATGCAGCTGGCAAGGTTCAGGTGTCTGGGTCAGATCCCAAGATGCAGATGATCTGGACAAGTCACAGTGTACAATGCAGCCTCTGTAGGGCTTGGTTGTATGTTCCATGTTAGAGAAGATAAGGATCTGCTTTGGCTTCTGCTGAATACGTGCAGCCTCACAGGGCTGCCAGGGGGAAGACTAGGCATACCCTTCTGCTTAAATCATAATGTCTTTTTTCCTGAAATACTGGCAGTTGTGAAGGTAAGCAGCTTTCTAACTAGAGATGACTATCCATTTAAATAGGGCGATCCTAATCCATGCTCATGCTTAATTTAGTCCAGAAGACTCTCTGGATTATGTATGGCAGGGAGATGAATATTCCAATCATGTTGGGTCCAAATCTTTGCTTTAGTAATGTATGATCCAACTGCTATTTTAAACAGGAATGTCCCCAAATATGCATTAAGCAAAGCTAAGGGTAAGGCACAAAGGGCTCAATCTGGATCCTCCATACTTCCCAACAAAGTCAACTGGACAGTCGAGTGATTTAGCCCCTCTTGAATCAGGTCCTAAACCTGATGGATATGTATTCAGTTGGTTGTTCATCATTTGTGTATTTCAGCCTATATGTATGAAGGGTACATTTGGAAAACCTCATCAGCTTGTTTCTTAAAAGCATTCCAGAACAGTTAAACACATTTATATATATTTGCTGCCTCTGGAGGTTGATAAATTGTTTATAATTGTAAGGGTACATGCTGATCCAGCATGTCTGAAATTTAGAATCCCTCTGTAAAAATCAGTAGTACAGATGAATGATTTCCCCCACTGAGTATATGTGTATATTACTGTAAGGTTGGCATTGCCAAATGTAGCAATGCAGAGTATCTATGGAATATGTTTTTCTTTCAGATCATTGGAAATTAGAGCAGATTGTAGAGCTTGAATATATTTGTTTATATTATAACATTTGGGCCTACAATCAGTGGGTCAAATACTTACCTCACTTGCACCAGTGTAAATAAGACTTGTTCCTTATTCCTATATATAAAATTATCCTGTTAAAAGCAACTAAACCAACAAAGCTGAAGAAGGGAAACAGAAGCAAATGAGGACTGGAGCAGAAAACAAATTTGGGTGGATGATGTGAGTACCAGCACACCATGTAGACCTGTAACAGATTGTTTGGTTCTACTCAAAAAAAAAAAAAAAAAAAAAAAAAGGTGGAACTCAAAAAGAGAAGAAATCAAATTCAGGAGCCACTGGCAACAAACACTGAAAATACAAAAACAAGAAAAATAAAGAAATCTGTGAAATGTCTGCATGCCTTCAACTACTTGCTAAATTTGTAAAAGCCCTACCTTCCACCCTAATTTTTAAAACACATTTTTATTACAGGGTGTAGAAGAAAGTCTAATTCTGATAACTGTTTTACTCCTCTTTGTTTAATATAAACAGGAAGTATTTAGGGAGAACTTTTCATGACATGTTTCTTCTCATTCATAAATTTCTATTCTATCCAAGAACTTTCCCTCTTCCTTTGTATTCCTGCTTCTTTATCTATTAATTGCCAAGTGAATTTTTAACTGTCATGGATTAACAAAAAAGAGCATTTCAGATGAACCTTTACACTGAATTTATTGCTAACATCTAAGCAGGTCAGCACATAACCATTTGGGACAGCCTCAAAATATTGCAGAACCCTGGAGATGAAAATGAGGTTTGTTTGTTTTTTTCCCTGAAGAAGATAAAATAGGGAACACAAGTTCTAGTTTTGAGGCAGTCTTATGAACTGAATCTGAGTAGGAATATAGGCTCAGTGAATACATTCATAGAAGGTTAGGGTTGGAAGGTACCTCAGAAGTTCATCTAAAACAACTGCTCTACCATAACCCACCTCTTATCTGAAGTTTCAGGCCACGTAGCATATGCTATCCTTAGCAAGTCATGTTCAAGAAAAATTGGGTTCAGGAACCCAGGTATAAACCTGTTCTATCCAGGTTATATTTCAACTGAATTTTCATTTAAAGTCAATTTTGAACTAAAGGACTGCTTGTGGCTTGATAGAAGGAAGCAGAAAAGCTAGATCTAGCCTAGTCATCATGATTTACTGGTGAATCCTAAAAACAATATTACAAAGTCAATATAGTTTCACCAGGAGGTGGTTGGGGGAGGATTTCTTTTACAATATGCACAGCAGAAGGGATCAGCATGGAGCTGGGTTGTAGCCTCATCCTTTTTTCTTACCATCCCCCTTCAAAGCGTGGCTGTTCAGATAGGTGTGGATAAGTGATCAAATTATAACAAGGGAGCAGGCACGTGCCACATGTAAGCTGCTCTATTGTAACTGTCCATATGCCTGCTCTTTCCCTGCAGTAAGTACAAGCTAAGTCGCAATAGCTTCACCCTGTTTTACTGATGACTGCAATTACTTTTCTCTTACTGCAGGGTATGACTGTACGCATAGGCAGAGTGTGACAGGGCATTGCTCAGGGCCACCCTCAATGTGGCCCCCACACCTGTCTCTGGGCCATTGCCCGCCTTGTCTCACCTACCATGTCTTTGATGTTAAGACATTGATTAATTAATTAGCAGGAGGCTGCCCATTTCCTTGTACTGCCCCCTCCACTAGGGGATGCTATCTGCAGCTCCTTCCTCCCCAGTACTGCAGCCCAAGCCTTGCAGATGTCAACTTGGTTCCTGTGCCCCACTTAGGTCTCTCTATAACATGGTGCCCTTCCTGGGGCTTGCAGTGCCCAACTTGGGCTCCTCAATGCTGCCCCCTTCCTGGGGCCTGCTGTGCCCAACCTGGGCTCCCCAACAAATGTGCCCCCTGGTAGGGGCCCCCCAACACCCACACCTGGGTTTCCCAGTGTTGCCCCTCTCAGGCTTCCCATCGTTCACTGTACCCAACTGGGGCTTCCAACCAAATGCCCCCTCGGGGGGGGGGGGAGAGGGGGGAGTCTACACACCCCCACACTGCTGCACCCTCCCTGGCGCTAGACTGCACCTCCCTGGCACTAGGGTCCCACACCCGGTGGGCCCCTATGGAGATATCACACCTTCTGTCACCTATGAAAATACTGCACAGGCACCAGGATCCCTCTATGAGGCCTCCTCCAACCCCTAATAGCCTCACCCAAACCACCGATCTTATAACAACAAGAACACAAACACAAGCCTCCGGTTATCACTGAAACATAAGGCTTCTGACCATAATAACACAAATGGCCCATCTATAACTTGGCACCATTGCTCCAGCCTCCAGAGCCCTCATCCTACCCTTTACTCAAGCAGCTGCTGCAGTGCTCACATTACAACTCCCAGGAGCACCCACCTCTCCAGCTACTAGCAGGGAACTGCCTCTGGTCCCAGCTCATGGGCTTTGTAAGGGCCAGGCCCTGCCCTCCTGGCCAGCTGGCTCTCATTAGTTGCCCCGGCAACCCTCCAGCTGTGCTGCTTAATGGCTGCTATGGCTCCTGCACTGGCAGTTTTTCTCCTTTCTGGCACAGCGAATAGCTGAGAGGTGATAAGTCCTTGGCCCCTTTTAAGTCACTATGTTTTTTATCATTTATTCATACTCATAGTCAAGCCTTTTCAAAAAGAAGCAAGAAAAACACTGGGGCTTGTTTGAATGACCAGTCACAACTGTTGGTAGTACAGAAAAATAGTTTGCAATTGGCCAGTCTATTTGAGGAAAGAGTCCTGGATAACACCCAGGATAATGAACCAATGCTTTCACAATGTAAAACCTAATCTTAGACTCCTTCAAGACTACCTGACTATATCCTTTTTTAATTTAACTTAGAAATGGATACCACCTCAGGTGGATATACTATACCTTGACTTTACCAAGGCTTTTGATACTATCTCCCACAACATTCTCACAAACTAGCTAAGGAAGTATGGGTTGGATGATTGGACTGTAAGGTTACAGAAAATAGGCTGGGTCACTGTGCTCAGAGGATAGTAATCAATGGCTCAATGCCAAGCTGGCAGCTGGTATCAAGTGAAGTGCCCCGGGATTTGGTCCTGGGGCCAGTTGTATTCAGTATCTTCCTTAATGATCTGGAAGATGGGGTGGAGTACACCCTGAGCAATACGCAGATGACACCAAGCTTGGAGGGTGTAGTAGATATGCTGGAGGGTAGGGCTAGGATTCAGAGAGACCTCAACAAATTGGAGGATTGGACTAAAAGAAATCTTGTGCGGTTCAATAAGGACAAGTGCAAAGTCCTGCGTTTACGACAGAACAATCCTCTGCACTGTACAGACTGGGGACCAACTGGCTAAGCAACAGCTTTGCAGAAAAGGCTGGGGGTTACAGTGGACAAGAAGCTGAATAGGAGCTAACCTTTTCCCCCTGTTGTGAAAGGTAATGTGAAAGGCTGCATCCGTAGGAGCCTTGCCAGCGGATCAAGGGAAATCATTTTTCTCCTGTGTTCAGCGCTGGAGTACTGAAGAGTACATTTGGAGTACTGTGTCTTTTTTTGGGCCCCCCACTTCAGAAAAGATATAGATAAGTTGGAAAGAGTCCAGTGGAGGGCAACAAAAATGGTGAGGGGACTAGGGCTCATGACTTATGAGGAGAAGGGAACTGGTCTTATTTAGTCTAGAGAAGGGGGGGCATTAAATAGCAGCCTTCACTTGAAGGGTATTTCCAAAGAGGATGCAGCTGGACTGTTCTCAGTGGTGGCAGATGATAGAACAAGGAGCAAGTTGCAGCAAGGAAAGTTTAAGTTACATATTAAGAAAAACTCTTATGGAGTAGGTAAGAAAGCACTGAAACAGGCTACCCAGAAAGGTTGTGGAGTCTCCATCCTTGGAGATTTTTAAGACCTGGATAGACAAAGCCTTGGCCAGGATGATCTAGTTGGGGATGGTCAGGTTTGAGCAGGGGGTTAGACTAGATCAGGTATAGGCAATGTTTTTTGGCCAGGGTGCCAAAAAAACCCACAATGCCTACCTTTGAAAGTTGCCGGAGTATTGGCATGCCAGAAAAACAAAACAAGGGCTGGGGGGGTACATGGCAGGATGCCCTGCTTGTGCCCCTTGCCCCCCCTGCAAAGCCCCTGCCTGCTGTCTCTTGCCCCCCAGCCCAGGCTCCATGGCTATCAGCAACTACCCAGAACCTGAACCAGCTGCAGCAGGGAGGCTGCAAACAGCTGCAGCCTCCTTGCCCTGGCCCCAGCCCTAGCTGCCTCCCATCCCCAGACCTGGCCCCAGGCTCCAGGGAGGCAGCAGATACCAGCCATGCTCCCCACTGTGCTGCCCTCACATGCTGTGCTCCCAGCCCTGCTGCCCTCCCCTGGGCTCTCCCAAGCACAGGGAAGCTGCCTACTGCTGCAACCTCTGCGCTGCATGAGTCACATTTCCCCTGTGTGCATGAGCAGCGTGGGCAGCACACAGGGTTGAGCCCCTCACTGCTGCCCCCGCCTGCAGGGTAAGTGTGGCCAGAGCAGCGGGGAGCTTAGAGCGGCAGGCAGATTTCTGTGCCCCACACCGTGCCCTGCCATGCTGGGTTTCACACGCTGCTTGGCAGAAGTGGCAGTAAGGGTAGCACAGTGGGGAGCATCGCCAGTATCTGCTGCCTTCCCAGAGCCCAGGGCTGGATGTGGGGCTAGGAGGCAGCAGCTGTTTGTAGCCTCCTAGCTGTAGTCATCTCAGGTTCTGGGTAGCTGCTGATAGCCATGGAGCCTGGGCTACTTGGAGCATGGCTTCCATCCTCCCAGCTGGCTGCTGGGAGCAGCCCAGGCTTCACGGCTATCAGCAGCTACCTTGAACCTGGGCCGGCTGCAGCTGGGAGGCTGCAAACAGCTGTTGCCTCCCCACCCCAGCCCTTAGCGCCAGGCTCTGGGAAGACAGCAGGTGCTGGCACTGCTTCCGTTGGGGCTGGGGCCCACTGGCAGCGTGGGGTTGTGGGCCACATGGAGCTGAGGCCAGGGCCCATGAGCAGCTGGGGCTGGAGCCTCGCTGTGGGCAGTGCGGGGCTGAGGCTGGGGCTGGAGCTGAGGCCAGGGCCCACCGGCAGTATAGGGCTGAGCTCCACAGCAGCACGAAGCTGGGGCTGCAGCCAGGCCGTTGCCAGTTTGAGTGGCAGCACTGGGCTGAGGCCGGGGCTGCTCAGGGCTGGGGCGGGCGGAGGCAGTGAAGCCAGCTGGTGCTTGGCCTGTGCAGGGCTGGGGCTCACCGGCAGCACGTGGCCAGGGCCTTTGGGAGCACTGGGATGGGGCCAGGTTCCATGTGGGTCCCAGCCCCGGCCTCATCCCAACACTGCATATGGGCCTGGCCTGGCCTGGCTGTAGTGGTGGTGAGGGCTGGGGCTAGGCTCACCAGCAGCTGGCACCACTGCTGCAGCTGAGGCCTGGGCCTGGCCCATATGCACTGGGACGATTGGCAGCACTGGGATGGGGCCAGGCCTGACCTGGTCCATGGCCCCAGCCCCATTCTGGTGCTACTGATAGCCCCTGCCTGGCAGTGGCACTGGGCTGGGGTGGGCGGCAGTGGTGGTGCTGGCCAGAGCTGGGTTCACCGGCAGCACGTGGCCAAAGCCCATGCAGGTCCACGGCTCTGGCCTCATCCCAGCACTGCCGGCGGGCCAAACCCCAGTCCTCACCACCACTGCCGCTGGCCCCAGCCCAGTGCTGCTGCCCTGGCAGCCATCTTGAGCCAGGCTAGGCTGGGCCTAGGCCTCAGCCGGGGCTGTGGTGCCTGCTGCTGGCGGGCCTGGCCCCAGGCCTCACCACTGCCAGCTCCAGCTCTGTGCTGCTGCTCAGCCAGGGCTGTGGGCAGGGTTGGGATGGAGCTGGGGCCCACATGGGACCTAGCCCCATCCTGGTGTTGCTGAAGGCCCTGGCCCCGTGCTGCCAGCAGTAGCATGTGGCTGAGGCCAGGGCCAGGGTGGTTGGCAGCACTGGGATGGGGCCAGGGCCTGCGCAGGTCCATGGCCCCAGCCCCAGCCCAGCAGCAGCACTGGGCTGGGGTTGGGCCCGGGGCTGTCAGCAGCGCTAGGATGGCCCTGGCCCGGCAGCAGCACTGGGCTGGGGCCAGCCACGGCAGTGATGCCAGCTGGAGCTGGGCTCAGGTAGGGCCAGGGGGTTGGAGCCAGGGCCGTTGGGGCACTGACAGCCCCTGGCCTGGGGGCGGCACAGGGATAGGGCTGGACCTGGGGCTGGTCGTGGTGCCAGGTTGGGTCTGGGGCCCAAGGGGCTCTTACCTGGCTGGGGGCAGCAGCAGTGCAAGGCTGTTCTTGGGCAGCCATGTGCTGCTTCATCTGGGCATGGCTGTTCCCGCTCCGAGGGGCAGGAAGCAATCTGCGTGCCAATCAAAAGCATGCCACATGCCACCTTTGGCACACGTGCCATAGGTTGCCGACCCCCTGTTCTAGGAGATGCTACCTGCTGTGTGCAGGAGCCAGATAACTGGTATTACACTTTGGACCAGTGTTATATTTTTCAGTCCAGGGGTGGTCAACCTATGGCACAGGTGCCACAGGTAACAATCATCTTCTGTGTGGGATGGGAACAGGCAGCACAGTGACAGGCAGGTCAGGGAGCAGGAAGCAGAGCATCAGCTCAGACAGGGAGCACGAAAAAGGAGCAGCAGCATCTTGACCAAGGGGAATAGCTTTCTGCTTCTTGCCCTAAGCTGCAGATAAGGAAAGGGATTGGAGTGGTCTCTGGGGGCACTAAGTAATTTTGTGACATCCCCACTGTTTTAGTCAGTAGGTGATATACCCATAAGGGAATTTGCTGTTTTCAGGATCTAAATCCCTAATTGAACATCCCAAACACTGCTTAGCTGCCACCTGATCTGAGAGGTTCCTGAGTTCCTTAAATACTCAAGATGTCACCAGTAAAACTCACTGGGCATCTAACTTTGCACAGTTCTCCAGGTCTGATTCTGTCAAGCACCATAGAATCTATACAGGCTTCCTAAACATTTTTTGCTTGCTCCTTGCCTGTAGGTCCTGATTTAGTACAATGCTCTAAGAACATCTGTGATCACTCCCTTGGGATAATAATGGTTCTCCCATATATCCAGTAGTCCAGTGGTTAGAGTATTTTCACCTGGAGCACAAGAGGCCCAGGTTTAAATGCTGCTTCAGCATGATTTGGATCAGGAATCTAACTGTGGGTTTCCTAGAGAATTCCCTAACCAGTGGGATACAGCAGAAATAGTAAACCTTTACCAGCTGCTGGCCAGAACAACCCACCTGAGGTTGGAATAAGCAGATGCTAGGACCCTGCTGCTTCTTGAGTTTGACCCTGTGGTGGCCTGGGAAGAGTATCTGCAGCACATAGATTACTGACCTCTAGAATATAGAGCTCCTGAGTTGGGTCCTTCTATGTCTCAAGTTTAAATTTTTCCATGTGGCAAAACACCTAACCATGCATTGGCACATGAAGCCAAGTGCCTAGCCTAATTGATTGACTATACAGTCAGTCTCATGGTCTCTGGCCCAATAGGTGCTTGTGTAGCATGAAGCCACTTCAACAGGGGAGAGCCCTAACAACCACCCAGGATACCATTTTGGCTGGTGGTTAGGAGACTTGCTTGCAGAGGTGTAATGATCTCATTGAGTAACTGTGGGGGTGGGGGTGGGATTCTGGCACCGCCTTATAGCAAGGCACCCAGGGCAGGTGCCCTGTTTGCCCTACATGAATTGCAGTACAGCTCACATGGAGAACTGAGGACTGGATTCCACTGGTAGCAGGTCTAGTGTTGCTGTGTTTCATCCTTCTTGAGGAAATGAATACACATGAAGAGAAGGTAATTTGGGTATTTCCCTGCACAACATTCATTTTTCCACATTATAAGCAGTAAAAAAGGAAACAAAAAAAAAAGGGATAATTTTGTTTCATAAACAGGAGTGAGCTCTCAGCTGTTTAGGGTAGACTACAGCATTATTTGGAAATGCTTGTCCTCACAATCAGAACTGATGAACCTTGAGAATCAAGTTTCCTGCTGCTTGTCATGCAGCGATGTCTTGGAAAGAAGCTGTGTTTAAAAACAAATGGATACTGAACAGTAGGGGTGAAATTATGGCAAACTGGTCTTTTTAGGTTAATCCTTTCTTCAGCAGAAATGGCTCTAATTTAAGTCTTCAGTATCTGGGCCATCACATCTATGAGAGAGTCCCCATTTTTCCACTCATCAACTTGTCCCATCACAGCCCACCTTGCTTGGAAATGTTTCAGTTTCATTTATTGCCTGCCATAAGAATACATTGTCCTCATTTTCTAGTTAGCTCTTGTATTCTGTTTTCCTTTCTGAAACCAGTGTCAACTGACATTATGGATTCATAATACAATGAACTTAAGTCAGTTCCTCTGGCAAAAAACTTGACTTTCCAAGGCAAGCAGGAGTAATCATAGATGATTATGCTAAAAATATGTAGAGTGCCTAGGAACACCACTGTAAGCCCATGTAAAAGTCCATGTGGACCCATGGGGTGCCTTGAAGATAAGAATAGAAACCTTTAATTTGATTCAGTAACATACAGTTCAAAGGACTGCAGCTTGTGTTGCCTGAGGACACAACAGCATTTTCTACAAGCTGGAATTTTTGAAGCACTGAAGACTTTGCAGCCCATGATGTTGTTTGCTTCAATCCAGCTGAGAGATGATGAAGGCATGAATAAATTAGGTCAGGTCATCATATGCACCGGGATGGGATGGAATCTTTTAACCAACCAAAACAAGGATCCAGTGTCTTGCTCCTAAATTTTGAAGATTGCACACCCTCTACAGTATGTCTTTTATGTCCTTACACTACTCTGCCCACCATATTATCTGAGCTGAGTGCCCACACTGAGTTTAGCAAAGTGACCAACATGGATGTTCTTCCTCCTACTTCCTAAGGGGAGACATCTGTGCAGAGGAGTTTTTACATTTAGGACCATGGGCCTGGGAACATTTTTGGATCCTAAAATCTAGCTGTCCTATCCCAGGTAACCAACCATGTCATGTAAGCTTTTTCTAGCAGATGTGTTGTTATGTTGGAGAAATGAAGGTCAAACAAGTGCTCCAATGCACATAGAAGAAGATGCTAGGGTCTACAATGGCCCTTACTTTCTGACAGTAGTCATTCTGTAATTGCAGAGTGGCCAGTACCATAGCCAGAAAGTTTGGTGCCCAGGGCAAGCCTGCAGTGGCAGCCCACCCTCACTCTGTACACAAATCTGGGGGGCACATGCCCCCCTACCCCCCAGCATGCCTGGGGGATGCATGCAGTGGTGGGAACTGCTCCCCTCCCTCCTTTTCCCCCCAGGTGAGCTGCCCATGGCTCTGTCCCGTGCCCTGTCCCTGCTGGGCAGTGCCTGCTCCAGTCCCAGCTCTCCCTACCTCACCAGGGGGCCTCGATCTGCTGCCCCCACATCCCTCCCTCTCCCCCTCCCACAACACATCAGCGGGACACTGCTCCCCAAGCTGCTGGGCTGGCTGCATGTATGCTGTGGCTGCGCATGGGCACACAGCATTTATCAGTGATATTATTGGCCATATCAGCCAAAGTTTTTCAAAATATTTATAACAACATTTTGACTGCAGCTCTTCTGTTGCCTTCACTTAGGCACCTGGTGCAGTTACCTCTCTTGCCTCTCTACGGTGCTGAGAGTAGCCACTGGAACAAAACTGTCTTCTCTACAGATGAGCTTTGCCATTATTGTGGAGAGCTTCAACAGTCAGAGGAGAAAAGTTGCTAACCACCACTTTCCTCCCAGACCCTTTTTTTTTGTCATGATGCCCCATAGAAAAATTTATGTAAGGATGATGGACCCCAAATTCCTCAGTACTAGTTTTAGAGGGCATGTTCAGGTCCAGTCTGCTGCAGTTGAAACAAGGAAGGAAGACTGACTTGGATGCATTTGGCCTTACTTATCTTTCTGCCCTCTTGTTGCTTAACAGTTAGGCCAAGAGTAACTGCTGCTCTCCCTTTTTTTTTGCAGGCAGGTCAGGGGTATGAAGGGTTCATCAAGCAAAGAAAATAACATTTCTGCTATCTCATTCCCTGTCCAGGGGTCTTTTCTGGGACCACTGATGGAGTGTGATACTGCTTAGTCTAAGTAAGAGTATAAACAGATGTAAGCATTATATTGGTATCCTTTGATACTAATAAAAGTTGTAGTTGATACATGGACCCCTGCAGAAACGTAAGTTCAGCAAAATCATTGCAACTTCAACACTGAATGAAATGGAGTTAAAGTTACAGTGATTTAGATATGCTTTTTATTTCCACAGGATGGTGCAGATAGAACAATTACATCATGATGGCTGTCCCTCACGTCTTTTAAAGAAGTTAAATCATGCATTTGTTCATAGCAAAAGGGAATCAGAATACTCCATTTCTAAAACCATTTGTTCTCTTTGTGCAGTTCAGTACTTAATACCTCTGTCTGTCTCTCTGCAGTGGAAGAGCTGGATAGTTGATGTCAAAGATATAATTAAATAACTGTACTTGCCCTTTCATTGTCTTGTGACAAAACTGAAGCTCTGCTTCTATTAGCAGTTTGGACCTGGATGGATGTAAAAGGCCATACCATGGGAATGACCTATACCTTAAATAGAGGCACCCCAGTAACTGATTTTTTATCTGTGAATCTTAAGATACTGTTGCAGAGGTTCCTGAGGTCCTTCTAGCAGAGTTAAAGTAACAACACTTATTGATAATGCCACCAAAATAATTAAGGCACTTCAGAGAAGTAGACAGCTTATTCATGATACCAGCAGAGATCTTAAGTCTTGTTGGTTAAATGGGGAGAAAAAGTTTTATGCAGATTACTCCTACTAATAAGTAGTAAATGTCACTTGACTAGCATGAAAGGAACTTGGGACTGGAAAAGGCCCCATATGCATTACTAGCACCCATGATATCAGAGCAATGGATTTAGGCACTGTTCTATTTCTGATAGTTCTTTAGAGTTCCTTTTCTGCAGAATACTCAAAGACCTTGAGTTATTGCTAATCAGATGCATCCATGTGAGATATTGGCCTGCTTTCTACTGGAAGATAATGTAGCTATGTTGGTGCTGACTTTATGTGGGATCTGCTGAGTCTGTGAACTGCTAAGCATGTCTTGTTAGTTGAGGATAACTCCTTGAGTTATTGTGCTGCACGCAGTGGCTTTGTCACTTCAGTGGATTTGATTAGGCAGCCTTAGGCAGATTAATGTTGTGCCATGCAGCAGAGGCCTAGGATTTGTTTTTCTGCCTTACAAATCCTTTTTTGGATGATGATGATGATAATAATAATAAAAACAGTGGCAGACCACTGGGATCTCCTGATAGGCTGCACTTAGTCATTAGTCACATGTTGGACACTTCTGGCCTAGAAGTAAGACAAAGATGCTTCTCTAGAGCCCCAGACACCTGGCATGGTGGGCATCACTCCAGCATACTTTGACATGTTCCAACAGAAAGGCAGGGTGGCAAAGTGGATGACACTAGGGCTGGTTATATGCAATAAGTGGATTATTTTTGCCCTATGTACAGAGACCTTGTAATGCTGCTCACCCACTTTAACTCAAACAGATGAATGCCTGAGGTTGGCAGATACAGCTTCTGTTAATTCAGGTTATAAATAGGGCCTGTTTTTAATCGCCATTTTGTATTTTTAATGAAAAATCATGAAATTAAGTGATTTTTATAACATGATTTATAATGAAATGTCACAAGATGGCTGCTTGCTGCAGAGTTCCCCAGCAAGTGGCCAGATCCATAGTATTTTGTGGAAACAGCAGAAGCAGCAACAGTGCATCGCCAGGCAGGGCCAGGTGGGCAGTGGGAGGGAAGTGCTCAGTGCTGCCCCAGCAAGGCTCCTACATGCAGAGCAGAGCTGGGGGCAGGGGCAGGGGCAATGGCATGTGAGGATGAGGGGCAGCAGCCCTCCACACGTGAGCAATGCCACCTACACTTCAGCCTGCCCCCACCTACCTTGCAACCTTTTATTCTTCCCCTCTCCTGGGCACTGCTGATCCCTGCCCCAAGCCTGACCCTGGGAGCTGTGCTCAGCCAGCCAGATGGCCCTAAATTTGCCCCTCCAGCCAATCAGGAGGGATGAGAGGGAGCACTGTGCAAATGGCAGCCTGCGCCATGATTGGGCCGCAATATTTACAAGCTGGGCCTGTGGTTTCAACCAGATCCTAGTTATAAAGTACACAGAAAGCTTAGTAGTAGTGGTAGAAGGCAGGGATCACAATTCATGGTCTCTTAGTTTATAGTTCAGTACATCTTTCCATAAAGGTATGGACAAACAAACACTTAAACCAGTTTAAATGCAGTTTAAACCTGAAGTGAAGAGACAAACAAGTCTGTTAAACTGGTTTAAAACTCCCTGGAATGGTTCAAATATGTACCTAGAAAATCAAGTACTCTTTTTTGAATGGGTTTAGTGTAAACCAGGTCAATATTACATGTGGACACTAAGTATTACATGACCTGGGTGACCTCAGGTGTCACATACCCCATCACTCCTCGTCCCCACTCTACCCTACTACAGTAGCTGACCACTTTGGTACATGATCATGACTCCACTACCTCTTCTTTTTTTTTCTGCTGAGCCTCTTCAATTCTGACTGGCAACTCCTCTGTTATCCCACCCTTGACTTCCCATCCAGCATTGCTGATACCTGTCAACCTTGACCCATAAATTTGCTGCTATCCCTAAGCTTTCATTGCAGTTTTGTCAATTTCACAAGGTTTTATTAGCAGTATTTAAAACCAGTGCTGTCCAGCCTAGCTCATCCAGTGGAGTGCATGGCCCTCTTGGATCTTTCAAACATCTTTTAACAATCCTTGCTGCAGCAGGACACTAGTTATCATTGTCTCTCAGGTTAGGTTGCTGTTCCTTGTAGCTATATGACAGGAATGACTGTGTAGTTTTACTAATGGATTAGGGAAGCCTTTATATGGGGTGTTTTGGATAGGGATGATCCTGCTTCAAGTAGGAGGTTGGGCTAGATGACCTCCAGAAGTCCCTTTCAACCCTACTTTTCTATGATTTTATAGGATTAAGCCAGACGATTTGGACCTGGATTCAGATTTTTTAGCACCTCTAAAGGCAAAGACATTTGGTTATGGTCTTATCTGCAATATTTATTTTGATAACATTCACGTTTTGAATATGGTTCCTAAGTGGTTAATATCTCGCTTAGAACCACCTGTCGTAGTAATTACAGTGTGGTGGTAGGGTTGCTGTTAATGAATTGGAGAAGCATGCATTTAATCATTGCTATATATGTTGCCAAGTTACTATAGTAATGTGGAGCAAAGAGGGTAAAATGATTCATTTTGGAGAGGTTCTAGGTACATGGAGCTGAAACTATAGCTGTGATGGTGACTTACAAAACCGAGAGAAGCGCTGGTGTCACATCTCCTGTAAAGCTAAGTTTATTGTAGAGTGTTTGCACTATTCATGTGTGAACACTACTTGACCCCCTCATACCTGCCTTTTTTTCCAAGGGCAAACTCATTCCATTCTGCAACCTGGCCTTGATAAATGCATAGAGGATTCAGTTTCAGAAGTGTGGTCCTAACAGGTACTTTAACAGCAAAATGTATCAGTTACAGTACTGGTGGGGAAATAGGATGAAAAAGTAACAGATGCAGTAATTGTATATGCTGGGAGATTTATCATACATCAGTATTAGAGAGATAGGGTTGGGGCTGAAGAAATTTGAGAGTGCTACAGTTAGGCCATGGAGTTGACTGTCCCTTCCACCCTACTTTCTGTTTTCTGGCTGATGACTTTCTTGTGGTCATGCAGTGAAGTGAACTGCCATTACAAACCCAGTACAAGGCTCTGGTCCAGATTGGAGATTAAGTTTAGGCAATTTTCATGTATGAATGTCATGTCAATATTTACCTGTTTTTCTGTGTTCTAAATTAAGCATGTAGGACCATATAAAATATATATATATAGGCTTTTATTTGGTCATAAAGGCCTTCCTAGTGTCAATGTAATAATAGAATTGCACTTAAGAAAGTATCTACAGGGGTTGAAACTGTTCACCTGTTCCGTTCTGTTTTAAAGAAAAAAACATTATCTGTTTATTTAGTAATTTAGTATAGATTTTATATCCAGTAGCATTAGGTTACATCCAGGGCTGGATTAACCCTTTAGTGGACCCTAGACCAGTCAAGACCCCCTCCCCTCCCCCCCAGTGCTGCTGCCTGCGGGGAGTAGGGCTTGAAGATGCCACAAGGAAGCAGACACTGCAGCAGTGAGGCCAGTTAGTGAAAGGAAGGGGAGGGAGGCAGATGGGACCATTTGCGCCACCACTGCAGAGGGAAAGGTTGAGGCCCCCTGCAGCTCAGGGCCCTAGGCATATACCTAGTTTGCATATGTGTTAATCTGGCCCTGGCCATGCTGGTACGTGTCATGAATGACTGGTGCCACCCGAGATTTGGGAGGCTGGCACAATTTGTGGGTGGCAGCATTGGCAGTGGGGTGGTGAGTGGCGACTGCCTGCAGAAGCCAGCAGCAGTGGCAGTGACAGGGAGGAGGGAGGGGTTGTGAGCAGTGAGCAGTGACCACCAGCAAAAGCCGGTGGTGGTGTCAGCGGCAGCAAGTGGTGTGTGGCAACCGCACACAGAAGCTGGCAGTGGCAAGCAGCAATTGCTTGCAGAGCCCGGCGGTGGTGGGGGGTAGCGAGCGGTGACCACTTGCAGAAGCTGGCAGCAGCCAATCTCAGGGGCCATGTGCCCCCCCCATATCCCTGTATGTGTCACTGGTGGTATGTGTGTTATGACCTAATGTGATGTAATTTAAGAGAAACTGGCATAATGTCACTTCTCTGCTCTGGAGAGGTGTGTTAGCTAAGTCAAAATTGCTAGTTACTAAATACCTATGTTACCTGAGGTTAGGCAAGTAGTTCACATTCTTTCTAAACATGCATGTGTAACAAAATTGTTCCATTTTCCCCTGCCAGGGGGAAAACAGGAGAAGAACAGAGGGTTTTTTTGTTCTAGGGCATCTTTACAATCATTTCATTGAAAGGCTTTGTTATTTTATCTGTTTGTGGCTAATGCACGAAGGGTATGATTTGCTGATTAAGAAGGGCTGCCTCATGCAATGTGAGAAGTATGAGCAAATTATAGTGTGTGCCAAACCCTCCCCTCACTGAATTAGTTACCTTCCTCCATTGTAATATAATATTGTGAAGCTCAAAGCGGACACTTACTTCTGTGATTATTCCTAAGTACTTACTGCATAACTCAGCAGATGTAAAACCATTGGAAAGTTCATGATGATGATAAATAATGAATGGTAGCAGACTCAAGACCTAATGCAGTACTCCTTGAAGTCAGTGCCAACATTCCCTGTGACTTAAGTGGTGCAAGTGTTGAGCCATGAGTACTTCAAACCCAAAGGTTTGGAATGCACAATGACTTGCATGATTTATCATTATGTATTATTCCTATTTGGTAGTGACCAGGCATCACCAAGATCAGAACCCATTGTGGCAAGTATTGTACAAAGAAGTAGTAAAGACAGCAGTTCCTGCCCCCGTGAAGTTCTCATTGGGTGCATCTATATGTGCGCAATTTCATAGTATCATAGTATCTAGGGTCAGAAGGGGCTAGAGCAGGCCATCTAGTCTGACCCCCCGCCAATGGCAGGAACGAGTGCCAGGGTCACAGGAC
>JAGPOW010000304.1:30592320-30605550 GCA_030014935.1 Caiman crocodilus
CCAATCGGAAGGCTTCTCTCGCAGATGGTTCTAGAAGCAAGGGCATTTGGACCTGCCAGTCATGCCCTTGAGTAGGCCAAGAATGGTTTAACCCATCACGATCACGCGCTGCCTGTATGATCAGCTAACCTGGGGGGTGCACTCTGCTACTGCATTACTCATTGCCGTGCACAAACAGTCATGTCACTTATCATACCAATGCAACAATCTGGTGGGGGTCATTTTGCTTACTGACACATAGTAGCATATTAGCACTGTATATGCTGTGACATGCTACTACACAGTATTATTTGGCTAATGTGCAGTTAACGTCTTGTGTAGATGCACCCACTGTGGAGTAAATTAACTTACTTCACAGTAAGCGCATGTGTAAATGCATCCATTATGAAGCTATTTCTAAAATGAACAGAATACGTTGATCTCAGTGTCAGACTGATATGGACATTTTTTTTAAGAGGGGTTTTTGGAACAGTATCTAAATATTTAATTAGGCTTTGAGTCAGAACCCCATTTTAAATGCCCAGCATATAGCATCAAACCAAAAATGTGGCAAGAGTAATGAGCACTAAGTATTATGAGTCTTATCTCATCAGGACTTGGGGCTTGCAACCTCCCCAAACCTGCCACTCATTGTTTTCCTTAAGACATTTTCATGACTTCTTATTTTCAGAAAATTTAATGATGGAATATGAACTGAAATGGTGCCTGCTCAATGTGTAGCTGCCTGACAACTTCAACTGTGTTTTTCTATCTGTGCTATATGGAAGTATATCTGAGAGAAAACTATATGGATGCTCACTGCTAGGACCTGCATGATCTTAGGACAATAGGAAAGTAGGGCTGGAAAGGGTAACATGGGGGCGTTTACTCCAGCCACTTTCTCAAAACAGAACCATTCCTAAACATAGGAGACAGGTGGCTGTCCAACCTGCTCTTGAAAATTTCCAGAAATGAAGAGTTCACAACTTCTCTAGGTAGCCAGTTCCAATGCATGGCTACGTTTCATAGTAAAAAGTTTCTCCTAATCTCCAACCTAAATTTCCTCTTCTGCAGCTTGAGGCCAATGTTCCTTGTCCTATCCCCTATAGCCACAGAGAAAAGCTCATGTCCATCCTCTCTCTAATTGCTAGGGACCTATCAAAATTGGAATTGTGTGATTTTCGTGGAAACTATGATTTCAGGCAGGCTTCTCTGTTGGGCTTTTACAAATGGTTGAATCATTTGGCTTCCTGAAGGTTAAATAAGAAGGAGAAAATATTCAAATTGCTAGAATTCATTTAACAACTCATGTAAGGAAAGCATAGGGAGTCGTGCTGACTGACTGTGAATTTAAAGTATGCTAATATTGCAGTCTCCATGACAGCATCTCAAAAAATCGCACAGTAATATTTTGAAGTGTAATATAAATTCTGAATTTTATAATCTTAACCCATCAAATCTGTTCTACTATAAATAGTAACATACCTACTCTTTCAAAGCAGTAAGCTTGGCAGTTGTTTTTTTTAAACTGTCCAACCGAAAGCTTATAAATTTAATTTATATTCCATATGAACCTCTCTACCCCTCTGCTTTTGGAGAATATCAAGGCTTCACAGTTAGGCAAGCAAAAACCAGGAAATGTCATGATTGCTAGTGCAACCTGGCACCTAGGAAAGGGGAGGGTGTATAAGACACTGGCAATGAATTGTGGTATATTTTCCAGTGATAAATTGTCTTGTTGATTTTTTTTACCAAGAGGGAGGTGGTTAGTGCACGTAAGTACATTTGTGAGAGCAAATTTGGAGAAAATCATCCCATTCCTCACCTCCCCACCCCCACATTGTAACTACTTTCGTATGACTATGCCGAGGTCCACGGGTCACTGCTGGCCTGTAAGTGTACCTCTCCGCCTTCACAAGTTTTGTCATGTTTTTCCACCTGCTGAATTACTCTCTTGGAAAGTCTCACCTGCATTTTGTTTTTCCGTTTTACTGCTATAAAGAAAATCCAACCCTCTTGTCCAACCACCCCACAATACACAGGAAGTCATGGATCATGATTCTTTCTTTCTTTCTTTCTTGAATGTGATACTTGACAATACTGAAGCAGTCTATAAAGCTTCCCATTTTTAGAGTCTCTCAAGCTCTTAATTGTCAAGGCTCCTCACAGATAACCACATTGCATCCTTACCAACTCCACCCCCCTGCAATTAGAAGTATCAAGACAGTTTGAATCTAGGGGATAAATCCACAAGTTACTGACAGGTGATCAGGTTTTCAGAGCCTCTTTTCTTGTTCAGATCACCTGAATACCTGAAAACTGCAACATCATCCGTTAATTGGATACTTTGTTGTATATGAGCAAAATTCTGGGTAAAGATTAAAAGCCTGGTCTTAATGGGGCCTCCATTTTATCTCTTCCTATAATATTCATTGATCCACTGAAATCTGTCAACCATACCCATTATAATCTGTCCTAGGAATTATTATGACAGGTATTTACATATTTTGATGGGTTTGGTACTGTCATTTGTAGTAGCAAATTCTTCAACAGCATGTCTTTAAGAAACAAGAGTATATCTTTCTATCACCAGCTGCAGAAATGTTCCAGGTATCTTTTTAGCAGCTTTGCTGCTTAGTGGCTAATTATACTTACAACCTAAGTGAAATGAAGGAAATAATTTGCTGCAGCATGAGATAATTATGAAGTGCTTAGGTTGTTAAATAAATAACAGGGTACCAGGTAAACAAATAATTCTAACAAATGTTTCCATGGTATGAAGCTTGTGATTTTGATTTACATCAAGCTGCAAAGTAAGTGATTCAGATTCTGGGTGTGATCCAAAGGCCTGCTGAATGACTGCCTGCCTCCCACTGGGAGCAGTGATCAGTGCCTCTGTGGATTAAGGGTAATCTTTAGGAATAATACGTTAACAATGCTGTTTTATTCTATATTTTTGTCATGGCAGCACAAAGACAAATAGTAGAACAGCTGGCAAACTTATACAAACTCTACATGGAGATCACTTCATCCAACACCACCAAGAAACCTGCCTTCCTTACTGTTGGGGGAAAAAATTGAAATAAGCAACAAAGTAAAAAAGGTGGATTTATTACCAAACTTGCAATGGAGTGGGTTAGTTTGAAAACAAGTTTGATTATCTAAGCAGTTGGATTTTACAGTGGGTTTTGGTCTCAGTGGGTGCATCTACATGAGATGCTTTACAGTAGACTAATTTACTGCACAGCCAAGCACCACTGTCTACATGCAGTGTTCCCTCTAAGCTGTGCAGTGTATGCAGCAGCACAGGCGCACTTATGCTGTGCTGTCAGGCGTGTCTGTGCAGCTGTGCACACCATACAGCTTAGAGGGAGAGCTGTCTAAATGGACAGGCACTTACTACACAGTAAATTAGTCTACTGTGCAGTTCGTTTACTACCTGCAAATGTAGCTAGCAATTAACCGTGCAGTAGTTATTGCACAGTAGCACATGTGAAGATTTGTGTAGCACACAAATTTGCTCCTGGTTAGCCCCATCACCAAAGGGCCCCAGAGGCATGGGGTTCGTAGCTTCTCCCACCCTGGGGCTGGGGTGGCTCTTTGCCTGCTCCAGCCTTGCCTTTAAAAATCTGTGGTGACTCCATGGCCTGTGCCACCAACTGCCTTCCTCTGGCCACTGGGTCCTGCAGCAGTGGCCCCATGCCAGCTGCAGCAGCTTGCATGAACTCTGGTGCTGGCCCCTGGCCCAACCCCACCACCTGCCTGTCTGCTACATGATGTGCCTGTGAGCTGCAGGCATCTGCCCAGGCCTGGCAGCACCTGGGCTTTTGCCCACAGCCCCTGAGGGCCATTGAGGAAGCCAGTGGTCCCAGGAGAAGACCGTGGACCATGGGTGACTGGTGCCTCTCAGGGCACATGCCCCCCTCATCCCCCACCCCGACACCAGTCAGCAACCAGGGAGGGGTCCCTCCATGGCCGATCTCAGTGACCGGGGGGTGATCCCCAAGGGCTGATCTCATTCACAAAAAGATGGCTGTGCCACTTCTGGAAGTCCTCAGCCACTGGCTGCCCCACTCCACAGCTGGTGCTCGCAGGGGGGCCACCGGTGCTCCTGCCTACCCCCTGCCTGTCACCTAAATAGGGAGTGTGGACTGATAGAGGGTGCACCAGTGCTGTCAGGTGGTGCACATGCAGTCCCACGCACCCCCTATGCATCACCACTGCCACAAACCTTATGACACTATTAAGTTTCAGAGCCAGTTTGTCTGGGGCAGCACACCAACACTTGCATCTATGAGGTTCTGGCAGACCACATGTGGAAGTGCAAGCATGACTAGTCAGCACAGCAGTGCCACATAAATGTCAAGGCCCAGTGGGCACAGTGGATTCACATCACTAACCACAACTGCCAGTCCGGGGCTGCCCACTTATGGCTGCCTTTATGTAGTAGCCAGACCACATCTTTGCTCCTGGGAACTCTGGGCAGAGCTATGATGTGTTCTCCAACATGGATGGCCTGTTGGGGCCTCTGCCATGGCCTGGCAGTGGTGACAAGTCCTCAGTGGAGGAGGGACCCTTGGGGCACCAGGGATATGTCCTGCCATTAGGGACATGTCCTAACATGCCAGCTCTGGATGCGCATCCCCACCCAGGAGTCTAGCCTGGAGATGGCAGTACCTGCCCTGACAAGTTCCAGCTCTTCCCTGGAGAGGGCTCCTGCCCAGGCAGCCAGGCACTGCACCTCTGCATTCTAAGATGCGGGAGCTGCACACTGTTGCTGCCAATGGGGACAGACTTGGGCTGCTGGAGCCTCCTGCCATGCCTATATGGTAAGCTGCACAGTGGGAGGAAGGTCTTCCTTTTCCTCCCCTCCCTGCTTTTGCCTCTGTCCCTCCTCCCTGTCTAACCTGGCCAAGCTCAGCCCGGCTCCTGGAATTTCCCGCACAGCATGCAGGAAAGCAGGAGGCAGGGAAAAACTTTATTGAGCAGCTAGTGCCCCCTCTGCTAGGCATCCACAGTCCTCTTGCATGCAGAGAAATGCATTGATGCCTGTGACGATGTCCTTAGCTTTGGAGATCAGGGACATGTATTGCAGGCACAGGTACCCTACCAGGCACTGGTAAATGTTGTGAGAAAGTGTGAGCTTGCCTGCCTCACTGTCAAAGCTCAGGGTCCCAGGCCAGGTTCTCAGGTGCACCTGGGGCACCACTGCAATCAGCAGCAGCAAGGTGTAGTAGGTTGGGCACCCATTGGTGCACAGCCCCCTAGTACAGTGCATGTTATCTCAGAAATGTTGCAAACTCTTACAAACAGCCTCTTTCTCCTGGCTCTGCAGGTCCAGCAGCTGCACATGGGGGAGAGGCACCAGCTCCCAGTGGGGGTACACCTTCAGGGTCAGAAAATGGGCGGATGAGAACCTGATGGTGTTTAATGCTGAAAAATGTGAGGTTCTCCACCTTGGGAGGAAAAGCTTGCAGCGTGCTTACAGGCTTGTCAGTGCTACTCTCGCTAGCACTACAGTTGAAAGGGACTTGGGGGTCATGATTGACCACAAGATGAACATGATCCTTTAATGTGATGCGGCTGCTAGAAAAGCAAGCAGAATGCTGGCTTGCATCCATAGATGCTTCTCAAGCAAATCCCAGGATGTCATTCTCCCATTGTATTCAGTCTTGGTGAGGCCTCAGCTGGAGTACTGCGTCCAGTTTTGGGCTACACAAATCAAAAAGGCTGTGGAGAAGCTTGAGAGGAGAGCCACATGCATGATCAGAGGCCAGGAAAATGGGGCTTATGAAGGGAGGCTGAGAGCCATGGGACAGTTCAGCCTGGAGAGTACACGGGTGACCTTATGGCCACCTATAAGTTTATCAAGGGTGCTCACCAGGATCCGGGGGAATGTCTGTTCACCAGACCACCGCAAGGAATGACAAGGTGGAACGGTCATAAATTCCTCTGTGACCGTTTCAGGCTGGGCATAAGGAAGAACTTCTTTACTGTCCAAGTCCCCATGGTTTGGAATAGACTGCCACCGGAGGTAGTTCAAGTGCCTACCTTGAACACCTTCAAGAAACATTTGGATATTTATCTCTCTGGGATTCTGCTGACTTCCTGCCTCTGGGGCAGGGGGCTGGACTTGATGATCTTCCAGAACAGGGCTACTTGTTGATTCTGCCTGTTGATTCAGCATGGATGGTAGCCAGCATGTGGTCTGCTAGCTAATACACAGACACCTCCTAAGGAAAGCACAGGGGAAGGGGAATTCCTGCTTAGCAGGGAGTAGTGAGGGGCGGGGGGGAAAGCAGCCTGCAGTCTCTGGAGCTGCAGCCAGGGAGCAGAGGGGAGTGGCTAGCCCTGCTATGGAGCAGAGAGTCCTGCCCAGCCCAGAGAACATGCTGGGATGCTGGTGGTGTCTGGTTTATCTTAAACAAGCAAGGGGTCTGGGACAGACATTGCATAAACCAGTTTGACCCAAATCAGTTAAGTCTGATACTACATTCAACCAGGTTTATCTCAAACCAGTTTCAGCCATTCTCAAACTGTTTTATGTACACCAAATATCTGTTCTGTTACAGGTTTAAATCATTTTCTGATCACTTAAACTGGTTTATATGTAATGTCTGCCCCTAGCCCCTATGTCTAGCAAAGCTGAACACAAGCAGTCTTAGGCATGGGTAGTCATACCTTTCATCCAGGACCCATCATAGTACTTCCTTTCAGCCTTTCCTTTTAAAAAAAAAATCTTTTCCCAGTGTTTAAGGTGTTAATGACACAATCAAGGTTGAAACAGAGGCCTAGATCATGTCCAGGTACACTTGCACCTCTTTTTGATTGGTGCTCCACTCAAAGTTTAAACCAACTGCCTGGCAGTGGCAGCAGCATTTCAAGTCAGTCAGTGTGGAAGGAGTCTATTGACTTCATGGCTCATTTGAATCCACCTGATCCCTTCTAAACTTGTTATTTCACAGGTATTAACAACTCTCTCTTCTCTTTAATGGTGTTGGTATTCTACCAACCAGGCTATCCTTTCTTCTGCAGTTCTGCTGTCTCTTTGCTGCTCCTGGTAATGAGTCTCCTATTCCACAGCCCTGCAGGATGTTTTTAATTCATTCTAATGAAGTTATATGTATTTGTTACTTCAATTGTAAACTGAACAATACAGCCCTAGGTCTCTAGCATATTAGTAAAGTTTAGAGTGTATTTTTAACTGGAGCAAAATATGTGTTGTGTTATATGTGCTGATGTACCTCATTACCTGCCCCCCACTCTTTTCAAAATTCTAGATCTGCCTGTGCCTCCAAGCATTATTGCTAGGGACTGAATTCCAAGAACATTTTGGGAGGTCACAGGAAAAACAAAATCCTATCCCAAGTTGCATGTAAGAATGAGATACGACAAGAATTTTGTAAGCAATAGGATAGACTCAAGAAAGCATCTGCATGCTCGGAGCTGATTGTTTAGCCATACCAGTATACCCTATTCAAATATGATTGTCCTGAAGAGCTGTGACTTATATTTTAAGTGCAATGCACATTTCAAAGCTCTACTCCTCTAGAAACGTTTCCAGTGAGAATGATTTCTCTGCCCAACTGCAGCAACACTTAACACACATTCACTATTCCCTTTCTCTTGAATCAAATTTAAAGCTGAAATCAGTTTTTCTGTATGTTAGTGATTCAGGCTGTAGTGTGGCTGGCATGAGTCAAGGATTTCTCCTGGACTTTGGAAACAGACAGTACTACCTCCTTTGATTGACAGGTGAGAATGTAGGAGGTAAAAAATCAGTTAATGAAGAAAAGTAAAGAACTTGCATGTCTCTGGTTGACATATGGGCAATAAAGATGATAACCAGCAGGTATCAGCTGATACCCACGTGAGGAGGAGGAGGAAGATTTGTCATGTCGTTATATTTAGATGCAAGCCGAAAGGTTGATAATTTGTCAGGAGAAAAATTATGTGTCCTCCCGCCATCTCTATTTACAACATATGTGGTGTTTATACCACCAGCAATGTGAGGCTAACCTTATAGAAGGGGAGGGGATATTCTCTCTCTCTCTCTCTCCTTCACACACACATGCACACCCCCCATGTGGTACATAACGTCTAACTTGGCAGAGATTTCCAAGCAAGGTTTTTATCTTAGATAAATGACTAAGTAGGAAGGTGCAGGGTTAATCATAATAGTGACATGCTGCTGAAGAGTGATTAAAGTACAATTTTGTGCAGTGCCTCTTTCTTTTCCACCTTTCAGACTTTTCGTGTTCTTTCAGTCTGCACTCTTCTCCAGAACTGATCATACTTTTTGCAGACCCTTCAGCACTACAGTCTAACTTTGGAATCCTGAGTATTACCATGGTATAAATAATTGAGCAGAAATAGGATATTTCTCTCTCTGCTTCACTATCACAATATGTACATAAAAATGCATAATTACATAAAATATTTTGTATTGCTGAAATGTAGACCATCTTATATAGTTATGGAAATAATTACACTAAGATAACTTCTAGAGCCTTCAAGCCAATCAATAGTTGCATCATTTCTATATTCTATTAACATTCAAAGCCTTTTGTAAAAGGCAAACCTGAGCTCCCAGCTTTGTGTTATACAAGAATACAGTATAGTGATCTAAAATAAACAGGCACCATGCCCTCAAGTGAAATACAAAATGTCATGGTTTCCTACTGCACTGAACTTGGTACAGCAATAACATGAAATACGATGAAAAATATATAAAGCATGTCCAAATCCTCTATTAGAAAATGCTTATGAGAGTCTGGAGAGAAGGATTTTCTGTTTGCAAAAATGAAAGCTACGAAAACTATAGACAAGCATTTAGCTGTTAAAGTTACTCAGAAGAATTCAAGGGAGACAAAATAGTGCTTGGGGGTTATTTTGCATTTTCAGATGTGTGATGAAGTTCCCTGGAGAACTGCTTATTTTAGGACAAGTCAAGGATAGTAGCATGAGAAACCACTTAAACACAAAATTATTTTTTTCTTGAATGGGTGCCAAGAGCTGCAGGACTTTAGTTCTTGCAAGCCTGTTCTGCTAACTGATTATTTCCTCTTGTTGCATAATCACATCCCATTCCCAAAGAATAAGGAGTTGTACATCATTACAGCCAGAGGAGGGAGGCATGGTTAATTGTACCTTTTCAATAATTCCTGCTGCTTAAATGCCTTGAATGTTTATTTCTAGCCTCACACCATTTAGAATGGCTCCTTTCTTGATTGTGCTGTATGTATTGTATACTGCCTGCAACCCTGTCCATCATCTGTTCTGAGAATGTACCCTAGGATTGCACGGGAAGATACCAGTGTCAAAAACAAACAAATAAAAGCAGTGTGGTGCATGTGGCAGCAGCGTGTGTTGCCAGAAACAGAGGCTGGCTATCCAGAGCCATGCTCTGGCAGCCAGCCTGACTGTGTGTGACTGGATTGGTGCCACTGCTGGCCTGAGAGGCCCCAGGGGCCCTGGTAAGGCTGATGGAGCCAGTGCAGGTGCTGGCCTCAGTCTCCCTTACCCCACCAGGCATAATTTGGCATGCGCCAGAGCATATGTACAGAGGTATGCCCTGAGGCATAAAGTAGCAGCACAAATATGTGCCGTTTCTATTTGTGTCATAGCAAACATACGCCTGTGCACATGTGTGCTCATCTGGCCCTGCCTACGAGTGTAATGCTGCCTGAGGCAGCATAAGCTTTTTCTGGACACTGAATCACCTCTGCAGAGCACAGGTTGCACCTCCACAGCTTATGGCAACATGGCCACTGGGCCTTGGAAATGAGGAGTGCATGAAGGACTGTATCTCCATTTGAGTTTTCTGGGCTCCTATACACATGCTGGGAGGCTGCTATGATGCGCTGTAATTACAATGCATGAAAGCAGACACAATTAATTGAGTCTGCTGAAGTGTGGTAATTCTCATGCTCCAGCAGACTCTGGTGTCGCATGTGTCAGCATGCCCATGCTGAAAAATGGCAGCAGAGGTCTTTAAAGCTTGTTTCATGAGCTTTAGTTTAAAGCACCCTACCACTATTTTTCAGCGTGGAGACCTGATACATACGACACTCCAGGTGCTTTTAATTAGCCTAGCTTTGGAAGCTGTGCTAATTAAAGTGCTCCCTTCCCCCATCTCCCAGAGTGTGTCTATAAATGCCCTCAGTACCCATGCAACTATGATCTTGGTTGAACAATGCTTCAGTGCCATTCAAATTCTGCCCTGTGCTACCTTCCATACACTGCTTGGTCTTGCAGAACTGCCGGGAGGTGGCAGCAATATGCTGTATAACCTACTCTAGGTGAGGTGGGCTTTTGCCCTCTGTTGGAGCATTCATATAAGAAGCTGCTTCTACATCTAGCTAATGAGTTGGGGGCTTTTCATGCCTAATTCATTGTTTGCAGGGTAACTTTTAAGATCTGAGTTGAAGTTCTTTAGCTCAGATGAGACCTGTAATATTAGTTCTGAAAGTCTTGGATTTTGGTTTCAAACCTGGCAAATAGCCTAGAGTTGGTTATATTTGGATCCTCGTGTCTCTAGTGGAGCTACAGTGTGTAGGCATTAATTTGTTCTGCATGGTTTTGCACAGGAGGGAAGTGTAGCAGTCATATTCTGTAACACTAAATCACAAGGCACACTTAATTTTGCCTGCCTGCCTTCCTGCCTATCAAGGTTAACAAGAGTTGGCAAGCTCCAAAGAGCCAAGCAGCACAAAGACAGTTTTAAAATCTTTAAAGGGCCAGAATTGCCACCTGAATAAGTGGGACCAACTTTACTAGCTTCATGGGAATTAAGCCTGCTGATATCCATGGTGAATTTTTCTATTAATTTGCTGCTGATCAATAGCAAATCAATGTTTAATAGAGTTGGAACTGGAAGCAGTGGAATAATTAGACTGATGGGTTAGTTCCTTGCTTTGTAGTTCTTTTATGCTTTGTGTCCTCTATGCCAGTTTCTTTCTGCTTCTGCGTTTGAATTTCATTCAGTCTTATACTCTTCTGTGGCTCTTGCCACATAACCCAGTGATTCCTAAAATGATAAAGACACTGGTGGGAGTGAAGCAGCTATTTTTCTTGTTAGCAACGAACGTATCAGGGTGTCACAAAGGTCTCTTGTAAAACAGAATTCTTGGCATGGGCATCTCCTCTCATGGTAGAGACTTAATTACATTAAATCTGCAGTGCAGTCCAAGTTTGGTTTAGATAAGCAACCAAGCATTTGGGATCTGACCTGTTCTTTGTTCTACAGAGCAGAGCTCAAATCTAATCTACAACAGCACTTGAAACCTTAAAGTGAGACTTTGGGCAGAATTCAGATGTGCAAAGTGTGGAACCAATTTTCACCAATTAAGTTCCCTTCCAGCTGGCTGTTCTGTCACTGCACATGCCCAAATCTGCTGCCATGTTAGTAGAGTTGAACAGTTCTCTTACTACCATATTTACTAGCATACCACTTTTAGCTTTCTCCTAAAAATCAGCCCTCTGAAATCCGGGTGTGTATCTTAAGCAGGAAAGCTGAATTTTCTTTGCTGGAATAGAAGCAGGGGAGTACAGAAACAAGGCAATGCTGTGAATCACAGCTGCCAAGATGGCTGGTACTTCTTCCTGGGGCTGCAAAAAGCAGGGAAAGAGTCCAGTGTTAACCTTCTCACAGCTACTGGTAAAGCAATAGATCTTTGGCTGAAGACCCACCCAGCCCCATTCTTGAGCACTCAACAGCATCTCTGCCCAGGGTGCTAAAACTGGTAGTTACACTTTTGGGTAGAGGCATCAATCCTTGTATAGGGATGGAGGGTTCACTGCTGTGCTACATAGACTATGGAGTATTGTTTCTGCACTCAGAGCAAGCACCAGTGGCAGGGTAGTTGCCAAGCTATACTGATCTTGAGAAGAATAGAGTCCTCCCTATTTGTACTGTCCAGCACTTAAATCAGCTACTCAGCTTAGGGGGCTGGGCTAAGGTTTTGGTCTTAAATATTCTTTTCAGAAAGAAGCAATATTTAGTTCAAACTACATTATGTCTAGACATATAAGATAGTATGTTAATATCAAAAGCTTTGTGCAAATATAATATTAACTAGAGCAGGGGCATGTGTCGGGTTTTTTCACTATTTTGTATTCTGGGCTAATGCTCTTGGTTAAGAATAATCCATCCAAAGGTCTTTTCAGTACAGCAGTTCAGCAAAGGACTAGCTCAGTGAGCTGGTTCAGAGGGCACTAATGCAATTGTGTGATTAATTTATGTCTGAACATTTTGTTTGCTTGGAGTTTTGCTTTCAGTGGAGATGGGCAGTATTGCATACTAAGTCATCCCTAAAGTGCTATCAATCTAACAGAGATGACTGCTGGACCCTAAGTGCTGACTCCTTTAAAGCAAGCACAAGTCATGGCCCCTGCTGAATAGTGGGCGTTATGATTTTCACAGTTGAAAGACAGGGAGGTGGAACAAACAAGGTAATTTCTTAATAAGTATTTATTTCAGGCAAGCAGACTGGGCCTAATCCTTCTACCTCTGAAGTCCACGGAAGGATTTATTTGACAAAAGATGTCCTTTGACTTTGATAGCTATTGTGTAGAACTCTTTCTTTATAGTTGAGCATTATTAATTAATTATTTTTCTATGGGAACAGAAGCAAGCCCAAAACACTTTTATATTAATTTTTTAAAAATATAAACCTTTCATCTCGTATTTAAGTATATAGTTAATACAATTAAGTATCTGGCTATTTTTATTTGATTAAATAGTTTAAAGCTGAAAGCAGCTGAGATATTTGCTGAAAGTCTTGCAAGTGTGCAATTTTAATTTCACAACATGAGAAAGCTAAATGTTTTTTCTCCATGTTTCATAGGTGGAGAAATGGAAGCACAGAAAATGTCAGTGAGGTTGAATATGTTTTTTAGAGCATACAAACTATACAAGATACACAGTTAGTTTCTATGAAAGCATACAAAGTGGTATTTAGGACTTTTATCATGCACAAGTAGAAATGGTGTTAAAGAACTGAAAGATGTTTTCCACTGGTGTTAATAAGTAGAAAGTAGATGTGGGTGTATGTGTTAAGTAATTTGGTAATATACAGGAAAGATAACCATAACCCAAGTATGCAACCTGGTTCACATCATAGTCCATCCTAATGTCTACATTAATCTGTAAATGGTCTCAAGGGATGACAGCTAGGAATCTGAGGAGTACAACACTGAACAAAGTACAGTTTATGGAAACTGGGAGGAAATGTGCCAGATCTTTTAGTC
>JAGPOW010000304.1:30610641-30631192 GCA_030014935.1 Caiman crocodilus
ACCTCTGATCATGCGCGTGGCTCTTCTCTGGACTCTCTCAAGCTTCTCCACATCCTTTTTGAATTGTGGAGCCCAAAACTGGACACAATACTCCAGCTGCGGCCTCACCAAGGCCAAGTACAAGGGGAGAATGACGTCCCGGGATTTGCTTGAGAAGCATCTATAGATGCAAGCCAGCATTTTGATCGCTTTACTAGCCGCAGCATCGCATTGCAGGCTCATGTTCATCTTGTGGTCAATGATGACCCCCAAGTCTCTTTCTTCCATAGTGCTAGCCAGGATAGCATTGCCAATATCAAGGGGCAATGAAAAAACATACTTTGATTTAGTGGAAAACTAAACCCAATTCTTTTTCTCTTAGTACCAGAATATGGTAGACTCTTTAAGTACTCCAGTGCTTCCTTCAGTTCTCTTATTACGTTTTATCTATAATTTTTTTTTACACTGTTCTTCTTTAGGGAGCTTACTTCCAAACACTTTGAAAGATGAGGAGCCCTGGAAGGTTATTCTAACCTTAAATCAAAGTATTTTTGTAGCTCTAACACTTCCCACAATCTTGTCCTTTGTGGTGTAGGGACCTGCTCCGCAGTTCCAGCCACCTGGCTGTATTTCTGTGCTTCATCCATTTCCCGTATCTCAGCAACAAACACAAATTTTCAGCCTTGGCTGTGGTCCATGATTTCAGTCTCCTTTGTCTACTACTTTTCCCTTCTGTTATTCAAGTTGTAAATTATTTTAGGATACATGTTTGGAAGAATAACAAGAAAAATTATATACAAAAGGATGTTGTACCATATTGTGTGATACACTGGCAGCACACAAAGGCTGATTTTGTGCAGAAATCTAGAGGGTAAGAAACCTAGAATAAGACTTGCCAATTAAGATGATGTATTTTTTTTTTATAACTGGACCTGCTAGGAAGCTTTATTAGGAGAGAGTCTTTTCTGGGTTTGATTTTTAGAAGAAAGTAAACCCTACAACCTTGAAGTACCTGGTATATCTTTAAGATATTATTGACTTGAATAGCCTCATGTTTTTTACTGTGCTCCTTTTACAGCCCCATTCCTACTAGTTAACTGTGATTCTTGTCAATAGACAACCAACTGTCTACAGACAAAAGGGCCAGGTGTTACTGTGTGTGTTTCTCTAGTACTTAATACAGTACAATCCTAACCAGGACCATTGTCATCACTGGCAATCCCTCCATTCGAGGGTGATCTTTACCATGGCTCATTGATGGGTCTTGAGGTGACTTAAAAGTCCAATCCTTGAACCATAGATCCAGGAACCACAGCTACTACTGAAAAACAAACAACAGATAATAAAATAGTTTGTCAGTATAAGCTTTATTTCCTACCTCTTATCACTACAGTTAACAATACTTGAATGAATCTAGAGAAGTAGGCAGCCCTGTTAGTCTGAAGCCAGTCCTAAGATGCTGAAGTGAACACGACTCACAAAAGTTTATGATATACAGCTCTGATTTAGTTAGTCTATAAGGTGCAAATCTACTCTGCTTTTTGTTTGAATGAGTCACTCAAAATAAAAAGGTTATCATCGAGGAAGGATATTTGCATTTTTAACAGCGTCCAGAATGTGGTCCAAAAAGGTTAATGAATTCAGGTACTATCATGCTAGATACAATGTATCAGTGTTGCCAGTTATATTTTATTTCTTAAGGCTGTTGGAATTGGGCAACTACAACACAATTTCACTTGTTGTTTGAAAACAACGTATCTGCAGAAATGCACAAAAGGCTCCAGGAACCGTCAGAATAAACTGGTTGTTTATTTTTCTCCAAATTTATCTTTTACAATGGTTCTTGACTGGTAGGGGAGGGAAAGCTGACTCATAGCTTTTTGGGTGTTTTGCATTGGCAATGCCTGTTCCAGTTCCGTGCATGTGTGTATGTGTGCGCGCGCACGTTGCTTTATGCATCTTCCTTTTGAGAGTTTGTCTCCTTTTACTCCAGAATACGTGTCTGATACAAAAAGTATAGTTCAATATTTTTAAACTGAGTACACAGCCTTGGCAAGCCTGGTCTCTCTGGCTGTTAATTCTTCAGACAACTAAATATACACAGTTGTTAAATATTTAATTAAAGGAACTTTCACTTTTCATTTGTTGAGAGCATTGTGACTTAGAAATGAATTTGTTACATCAACTCCTGTCCTACTTAATGTAAATTTGCCTTTGTAGGTTTAAAAATGGGACAGAATGCCACAAATCGGCAAATTGGAATCTCTTCTCTTGATAGCCAGTGAAGCTTTGTTCCTGAAAGAGAACAATGAATGGTAAGTTGAAAATGGAGCAGGGAACTGTAATAAAGTTTAGAAACATAACTAGGAATTACCAAAGATGATTTTAATTAAATCATTGATTAGATTTTTATTAGTCATGCTTTGTATCCCAGCTCCTTTCATGTAAGGAGATCAAAGTCACTTATTTTCCCAACCTCTTGTAAACTAGGTAATCATATTATTGTTACGGATGAGGAAATCAAATCACCAAAATGCTGAATGATATGTTTACCCTGTGACTAGCATTGGCCTCTTTAAGGTGTCACCAATTTTCCCTGTATCTTTAAGAGGTTCACTAAGTTATAAGGATCACTTGAGACTAAGAAAAGTTTTCTTGCCCTCCTAGATGTGGGAGCAAAGCACTGATCTCAGGGCTGAAATTTATAGCCTTCATGAACCAGACTTGCTCAGCCACATACTTTAGAAGTTTTTGCTAAATTTATTTAGTTGATCTGTACAAGAATAGATTATGGCCCTGATCCTGAAAATACTTTTGGCCTTGGGATGAAACTCTTTGCTCAAACCAATGAGTTTTGACATTGACTATATTCATGCTTAACTTTATGCATATACTGGTCATATTGAATTCAGTGCCAATGGCGGGACTTGAATACAAATTAAGCACCTGTATAAGTATTTGCAGAATGGGTGAAGTTGGCTTTGAACTCTTATCAAGGCAAAAATAACTCTGTAAAAAAGAATAATAGAAAAATAGGGCTATCAGGAGCCTTAGGAGATCTTCTAGTCCAGCTCCTAGCTCAAGGGAGAGCCAACACTGTCTAAATGTTTCTAGACAAACTTTTGTCCAACGACCATATAGAAACTTCCAGTGATATGGATTGTGCAATTTACCTATGCTTTAGGCTTGTTCTTGTAGCTGTGTTGGTCTAGGGACATAGGTAGACAAGGTTTTTTGGGTAAATGTGATATCTTTTACAGGTTTCCCTAGCTTTATGCTGTACATGCATTCCAGGAAAATGGTGCGTAACTTGAATTTGAATAAAGGGAACACACTTTACAATGTAGAAAATAGGGATATGTTCCAAGACCTTGACTGTACCGACCCCCAGACCCACTTCTACTGCTTTTACAAGACAATTTTGGTATTCACCAACAGCAGACAGTACACACAAGCACAGGGCACTATCATAATGCGGATAGCAACTACAGAAATGTGTCACAGACAACAAGCAAGGAGAACAGATCCACACAGGACACTACATTATGGTGCACATTGCTCCCACAGTGCACTGCACAGAAGCTGACTGCGGGCTTCCACCACATCGATTGCATAAGAGTGAATTTACCTTGCCTATAATGAATTTTTGGTATAAAAAGGATCATAAGAGAGAATTCACACATACAGAACCTGCATTAAGCAAGGGAAACCTGTATTAGACTTCTCTTCCACCATGGAGAACACACAACACTAGCAGATTCTCCTATGCCTGAAGAAGGGTGTTTGTGTCTGAAAGCTTGCAAAGAACACTTTTTCCAACTATTTAGTTGATCTAAGAAAAAATTTCACATTTACTTAAAAAAACTTTCTCTGAAATTTACCCAAGGAATCTGTCGTAGTGGTTAAGTGCCATCAGTTTAAAGTTCTTCCTAATATAAAACTTTGCTGCAGATGAGATGACTTCTTATCTTGTCCCCTGTAGGCACAGAGAAAAAATCATCACCATCCATTTTAGTATCATGGAGTGGAATAGAATAGAATCGTAATGTATTGAATGTACATTTCAAACCACAGTCTGAGCCATAGAAGAGGATGCTAACAGTTTGAATTAATGACATACAATTGTGTGGTCCAATATCTCAGCAATACAGAAATAGGTGAATTTTTTTATTCACACTATTTCACTGTTTCAAATAGGCTGTAGCTGAAACAAGCTTATGCCTTTCTGAATGAGTTGTGTTTTAAGGTGCCACCCTGCCCTGCCTTCTGCCTGACTTCAGACTAATATGGCTACCTACTTCTTATGTAGTGTTTTATGTTGCTATGACTGATACTTTGAATAGCTATTTGGCAGGGAAAACAGAAAGAAATTGGGAAGCACTAACATAAAGATTACCACTATATAAATCACTTGCTTATTTGATACTTGGACTACTGCCAGATTGATATTGTCACATTGTCTCTTCACATCCTCTCCACACATCTGTTGTTCCTTGTCTTACTTGATGATAAACTCTTTGGAGCAGGGACTGTCTGTTTCTAGGTGTTTACACAGAGCCTAGCAGAATGGGGTCCTGACCCATGACAAGGATGCCTAGGTACTATGGTTAAATAAATAATAATAGTATTCTTAAGTAATCCTGCATGTCTTAGGTTTTTAAACATGAAATCTGGAATCCATCATAAGATGTATGATCTCTCTGGACGGTGTTTGACACTGTAGTTTTGATGATCTCATGATCCTTTGTTTTTAGGCACCAGCAAAAAAAAATGGTTCTGATTTCACACTGGTGGAAGAATTGTTGTGTGCACACCACTCACTGAGTTCCCAGTGAACACTGGGCAAAGTATTTGTCCACTTTGTTCTAGTGAATCGCACAGAGCAAATCAACTAATGCTGAGCTGAGCAAATAGATATGTACTAGCCTGATGTATTGCCCAATTTGGTATGTTCCATAAAACACTATGACATTTACTGGCACATTGACAATAATATCAGTGCTGTACATGACAACCAAGAGTATCTTATTAGACCTGAAAGCAAGTATGTGCTCTGAATTGTTTCTGCTTATATGAGCTGAGTTGTAGAAACTGCTTCATAATAAAATATAATAAAATAATAAATAATAAAAAAATATTTCAAGAAATAGTCTAAGCTGTTATAACCTAGGTGAACATGGCTTGTCTTGCTTTCAACAGGGCTAACTATTTTTGCAGTTTCCACCCAACTTTCATCAATCCATTACTATTTAGAAAAATGTAATTGCATATATAATATTTTATTGGTATGTGATTGGAGTGGAGTTGTTGTGAACATGCAATCTTTCACGAATAACTGAAAACAAAATTTAAAGTTTTTAAAATATTTTCAAGTCTGCATTGTCAATATTTATCTTAAGAAATTTGCAAAAATCAGGTAGGAATATTGTGTTCTAAGTCCTGTAGTTTCTGTTGTGGGTGTTTGTACATGTGAAGGAGGTTTAATCCTTAGGGTTGCATTCTGTGCCCCCTAAATTGAAATGGGGTGTCCCGGGGCGACACAAATGGAGGTCCCGAAACACTCTCCCATGGTGGGACCCAAGGCTGGGGTGAGCTGCAAGAAAGAACCCAAAATTGTTAAGAAGGGGTGTCACTTACCTCCCTAAGGAAAAGCCGCGCCATGCCGAGAAGAGCTGCTGGTGCAGTTCATCAGCTGCTTTTAACTGCAGGTGACATCATCAGAAACTGCCACCCAGCTGATTTGAAAGCTGGAAGCGTGGAAATAGGGCAGGGAGCAGCAAAGCCAGAGACAGGAGGCAAGGCTGCCCCCTGGGCCTCACAACGACAGGATCACCAGCTCCATGGGGGAGCAGATGAGGACCCACAGGAAGGGTCCTGGCTCCCTTAAAGAGGTATACACCTGGCCTGTCGGGACAGCAGGGCCAAGGAGGATGGTGTCGAGGGATCCTGATGACCACAGGCGCCGAATCCACGAGTGGGGTGGGCTGAGGCCCAAACCCCTACTGTTCTCTTCCTTTTTCTCTTTTTCTTCTTCTGTTTTGTTATCACCTTGAGGGGCACCCAAGGCCCAAACTGGTGGAAGGCATCCCCAATAGACCCGCAGGGTCAAGGAGAGGAGCGGAGTCAGCTCCATGGAACGTGACATCCTGAGGGCAAGGTCAGAAGGGACACTAAGGCAGGACCGATCCTACACCCTGTAGACACCTGGCACAAAGAGAGGCACTGAGGGACACGCAAGAGGGGACTAGAGGAGGAGAGAACATCAAAGAGGCAGACCGGTGAGCCATCACCTGGTCATCCTGAGGGCTGGCGTATTGCTGGTATGTAGGGGAGGTGGACCCCCAAGAATGCCCACAAAGGGCAGCACCCAATTTGCGAGATCCCACCAGGGAGAGTCCTGCTATTGAAAGGAAGACCAAGTCATGGCTGGTGAGTGTTGGGGCCTCCCTTGGAGACACGTGCAGCCCAACCAACATCCAAGTCATGGGGACAAGCCTCATGGTCTGAACCAGGTGTGTGCTTTAAGGCCACTAGAGAGCACCTATACCAAACCAGGCAGGGTGCAGTGGGTTTTTAACTGAAAACCACAATTTCAGTTCAGGGATTTTATCTTTTGTCACTGTTGTAATGAGGGGCCTGATTCCTTTTTATTTTCCCCACCGGTAGAGTCTGTCCATAGATGGGGGGCAAGCTGTTGGTGGGCCAAGTGGTCCCTGAGTTGTGGGGCATCCCAGTCATTCCCTCTGTGGTGGTGATGCCCCCTGGGGCCACCTGGCCAGGCTGGTAGTGGAGCGGGTGCTGCCATAGCTCAGAGGCAGCATCCTACCTGATCCACCTCTTCCTTGACCCTAAGCTGTGGCAGCAGCCGGCCCACTAGCAGCCTGCCTGGGCAGCCCAAGGGGATGCTGCCACTGGGGAGGGAAGGACGTGAGCCCCCTGAAGCTCATGGGCTATTCAGCCCGCGGGCAGCTTTCCACCTGGCTGAGGAAGAGGTGGGCAGGCTCTGCTGTGGGGGAAAAAAAAGGATAGGCCACTCACCACTTCTACCTTCAGCAGCCACCTGCTGAAGGCAGAAGTGGCAAGGGACCTTGGTTTTTTTTCTGCAGAGCCTTACTGCCTCTCACATTGCCAGGGTTGCAACAATGCCAACTCACTTAAACCCCCAAAACTCCTGCTTGTGCATAGCATGGCGCTATTAAGCCACACAAAGTGACGACTTCATCATGTGTACATGGGAATAGCATCATGTGTACATGCAGCCCATACATGGTCCTTACTATGCTATGAAGAATTAGGCTGCAAGTAGGGCATAGACTCTGTAGGCAGGAGAAATGGTTTCTATCTCTTGCCTTACCATTGAGTTATTTTCTAAGGTTCCCTAAATAACTTGCCTCTCTTTCCCCATCTCTAACACAATTGCACTTGTTTTTACTTTAATAGTTTTTTTAAAAACATGATATCCAGTGAAGGGTGAGGACAGTCTGCCCAATTTTAGATAAAAAGCCAAGTCTCTGGTAATTTGTACTCTTCTCTTTTCATTTCATCATTAAAGTTTTGATGGCTTTAACATAAGTTCTTCTATTGATTCATTATGGGTTTGTTTAGTAAGGGAGACATTAAGGTTGCCACCAGGGAAAGGACTTACAAGACCTGCCCTTGTTGTAAAAAACATGTGAATTTGGCCTTATCCAAAGCAAAGGGTGATCATATTATCTGTGACCCTCCTACTATTATTGATCCTGGGGGCTCACTCTAGAATTTTGGTAGTTGACAACCAAGTCACTCTAATGAGGTTGGAGGGGGAATTAGCTATTGAGTGCATTTGTAGTTCCATCACTGCCCTGCAGCCTTACTCCACCGTTAGGGAGTGAAAGAGAAGACAGTGAACAGTGATAGGAATTGATCTTATTGTTATCATTATTATTATTACTATTATAATTTTGCATTCAGTGATGCTACTAGAATGCTGGATCCTGGAATAGGAAAAATGTGTGGGAGGGGCTTCTTTCCTGTTATTCTGCTTTTGTAGCACTGTGTAGACAACATCCCTATCCCACAGCAAAGCACAATCCTTCCTGCAGGAGAGCTCTTGTCAGCTATTGTTCTGCAACAACTTAACATTTTGCAGGACAAGATGTGTGACAAAGGCTGTCTAATAAAATGGACAATATGAAAATTTTGAGGAAACTGAAGTTTTCTTAATAAGGCAGTGAACAATAGACAGTTCCTGAGCATGTAAAAGACCATCTAAGTTGATGACTAATGTTCATGTGAATAATTCATAATAACTGTTTTGTATCTTAGCAAAAATCTTGTATCATTACAAAGACACCAGTTCCTAAAGTACCAGTAATGGCCTCTCAGCAAGTATTTTGTACATTTTTCCTTTATTTTAATTTCCCCTTTTTATAGTAGAATCGGTCATATTTATTTCAAGATGACACAATAAGTCATTATTAACATCTAATGATGACTTTTATACCTCTGGCTTCACCAGTAATTACTTTTCCATTGCACATTACATATTTGCATAGAGTATAATAAAATGTTCTTTTGAAAAATAAACACCTCCAAAAATGAACTTAGTTAATAAATAAAATGAACCTAACCTTTAAAACTATAATGATAGGCTGGTCTGAGACTTCTACTTTTATTTCATATTTTAATATGCATTTTATACTTTTTATATTGTAAATTAAGTATAGCTTGGGGAACAATTTTAGGAAAAGGAAAAGGTTACTTCAATGTTCCTTTAGTTACTATACACTATTGAAAGGAAATTCATGGCTCTGTTCTCACTGGGGGGCCATTCAGAATTTATGCAACCTTGACATTTATCTTATGCCTGGTCTATTTGTGTCTGGTGTATAACAAAGTGTTTCCTTTCTAGCTTGCTATCTGCAAATATACTTTATTAAGTAAACCCGAACATTTTATTTAGGCCCTGTAAGTCATTAGAACTAAGAGCAACTTTCTACAAGGAAAAAAGGCATGTTTAGTCTAAATCCAGACATGTGTTGATTGCATTTTCTTAAAAACGTACAGAGACATCACACCTTCCTCTTCATCCAAATAGTAATTACAGTAAATAAATATCAACTTAGAGGTAATACCAGATTTAAAAGGAAACTGGGCTTTTCCTGAGAAAAAAGAGTGAAGCCCAGTGAAGAGAGGAGGCCAGTAGTGCTTTGTACTTCTATACAGCTTTTATTCAAGTACTTATTTTATAGGCATTAGCAAGGTACGCTTTAGACATATATTTATTCATGCCACTAGTTAAACAGGGGTATTTACAGGAGAAAGCACTACTTGGTGGTATTATGCACTGCCTAATATTGCCATCAGACATATAATTGTTACCCTCAGTTTACACATTATTTTTACTTTACACATAGAGAAACTGAGGCATGAAAAAGTTAAATGACTTTCTTATGAAAGGGGAAAAAAGTCAGTGGAATAGCTGGGGACTGAACCCAGGTTTATTTCTGCTCTGATTTGTATACCACAGAATTTGCACTGAGCATAATAAACTTTATACCATTGAATTTTAGGAAAAATAAAAGGTGACTAGCTGAAACTCAGGATTAATAATGGAGATGCTGTACCTTATTTCCATGTTTACTGCTACTATTGACTATTTACTCCTATTCACATTAAAGAATTAGCATCCCGCTAAAATCTATAACACTTCTTGAGAAGCAAGATACTTATTTAGGCCACCTGGTAATTTCAGCAGTCACTCTTGTCTTTGCGTCCAGCATAGAATGATGCCCTTCTATACAATGCCTTTCCACTCACTACCTTCAGAGGAGACCTGTGCTTCTAACAGTACCTCTGCACTCCACTCTACAGGTGTAATTGCAGCTTGTAGTAGACATACCTGAGCTAGCTTAAAGCCAGGTGGCTTAGCTGCTGATACCAGTGTGGACTTTGCAACATGGAGCTCAATGTGGGCTAGCTGCCTGAATGCTTTCCAAGGTCCCTGATGAGGTTTGCAGGCTGCTGCAGATTATTTTGTACAGCTGTAGCCATAAACCCACCCTCCTTGTACCTGAGGCCTCCTGCAAACCTGTGGCTTAAAGTTCACCAAAGGTTCGGTGTCAGTCAGCTGTTTGGCACTGCTAATTTTGAGAGCGCACTGGGGCCCTTTGCTTGGTTGCATTTCCATGGCTAGGAGTGCCAGTCAGTTGACTTATGTTCCCAGCCACATGTGCCACTAGGCACCCAGCATCCTACTTGCCAGTTCAGGGGGAACCTGGGCTTCCCCTGTATCAGAAACAGAACACGATTGGGAGCCTATTCCCTATTGCCACAATCACCTCTTGGCATGCATGTACATCAGATCCCATCATGCCTTCAGTTGAACCTCTGTCAGTCCCCTAATAGTAATGCCGGTGTCCCCTTGGGCTGTCTTAACCTGTGTTCCTCCTCTTCTTCCTCTTCTATCAGCTACCCTAAGAGCATGTCTTTGCATTCCCAGCTCCTTCACACATTTAATTCCTCACAGACCTCTTTTACTTCTCCTTCCCACTGACTGCCCAATCTTCTGCCTCTTCGCCTTTCCACTGACTCACATTGATAAGCTACCCCAGCACTTGAACTCATTATCTTAGATCACTTATTCCCTCCATGGGAAAGTAAGTGTGTGGGTGAGTGAGTGGGAGAGAAAGATGGTATACAGAGAGGGAGCAGGAGTTTGATGCAAGTAGCTTGAGCAGATTAAATGAATGCCTCTGACACTACTTAACACAGCAGCATCAGTCTGGACTGCAGACTTAAGTTTGATACATTGGCTAATTTGAGTTATTTCTACTGTCTTCTTACACACCCCACATACCCACAGCAGCTATAACCTTGACAAACAGACAAAGCCATGGCTTTACCTTTTAATACTCTCCCAATCCCTGTTTATCCGCTCATGGAAATGATACCTAATGTGGTTATCATGCATAGTATCTGTGAACCTTGCAGTTCCTACATGAGGCTGATCCGATTAAACCCAGTTTTCTGCTATTTTTTTTCCTTAATTTCTTCCTCAGCCTTTTCTGATACTGTTTATCAGTCTTACTCTCCAGCACCTGTATGTCACAGAGCCCTACATTGCATTTGCTGCCTTGTGCTTCTGTCTGCATGATTCATACAGGAGTATTAATGCATATAAATATATCAGAGTGTGATATATATCTATCTGAATCACTTGCATCTTTATGTATCTTATTGCCTAAAATTATTGTGGGCTCACAGTGTTGGGATTCATTGAGGGTCTGGTTATGAGAGAGTAATTCTAATCCTTACCTGCATATTAGAAGCTATTGATACATTCTAGGGGGTCAGTATAGCAAAATGAGCAGTGAACCATAGACTTGCATCCAGTTTTGTAAAATCCTCTTCAAATCTCCAGATTGGGGAATCTGAGCAACATGAAAGAAGAGGTCATGTTAACAGACTGTGGTTGCTTGGTATGAAATTTCTGTTATTCCTATTATAGCCAGTCAGATTGATGAAATAGAAGTTTTATTTTCTTATCCAAATCCATGCACAGGACAGGATCTAAAATTTCTACCCAGTGAGACCAATCAAAAAAGGCTTGTTCTGCTTTCTTTGGATGTCATCAACAGTTTTGGGCCAGGCTGATCAGTTGGCAGCCTATGACCATAATTATTAGGAGTTGATAGAAATGAATCTTGTCTCAAGAATGTATTTCCATAGAAATAGCTTAGAGAGGTAAAAGACTGTCATAGGACAACACTTCAGGTTTCATACATTAAATACATCTTGGAAACAGAACCTAAAGTGACTGAGATGACAAGGATGGCAAAACTGGAGCCTAAGGACTAAGAAAAGATTTGAGGTAAAAAGGGAAATAAACTGTTTATGTGCTGCTTATTCACATTCTTGTAACGGTGGTTTGCTTACAGCTGTGTTGGGGAAGCTGTATTCTTAGACATTTCATAAGTAAAACATTGCGCCAAACGCATTCCTGCTTTGAGCCTGCATTTAAGAAAAAAATTATTCTCACTTGGCTAGGCATTACTTTGAGGGCTGAAGGAATTGTTTTCAGTTCAATTGACACGAGTTATCATGCTCCTATTACAGCACATTGTCCCCTGAGTTCTTGAGCAAGGGGCCACGGCTAAGTTTTATGATCTCTCCTGTAGCACTGGAGCATCTGAGCCTTCCAGGTGTTTGTCATAAATGAAAGAGTAGCCTCCTTTGGTTTCATCTCAGCTGAATAGCAAACCTCCTGTCAGGCAGACCATGGTAAGGTAAAACTCTTCAAGTGACTTCCTTAGGTTCTTCTGAACTATGCTGATTCCATCAAATATACCTTAAACTGAACAAAAATACATCAGAAATGGCATATTCAAACTTAAGGGCACTGGTAAGAAATTTTATTGGAATGATGCGATCTGTTTTGTGACCTGGTTTGGTTGTACAGCCATGTGACAGCTCTGAGTTTGAAGTTGTGCACTATCCACCAAGGTAGGACTGGGAGTAATGCACGGGCAGCATCCAGGGTGCTATGATGAGCTCCTTTATTGATTCAGAAATGCTGAGAAGGCATCCTGCAGAACCTGTCTAGGACTCTTTTTCTGAAGGTTTATTTATCATCAGGCTGGAACTTCAAACCTGGGGGGGATAACAATACTACCTTGCTTGGCCTTAGTCAATTCTCCTCCCTTTTAAAACTCTCTTTTTACTGTATTTTTTTTTAAAAGAGATCTAACATGGTTCTAGATGTGGGAATCAGCTAGGTCTGGTTCACAAATGAATGCACAAGGAAGAAGGATACACAAAGGTTTCTTACTTCTTTTACCTGCTGTGCAAGAAGCAAACACCTTTGCAGTCCATCTTGCTTTTCTAAGCACTGTACTGCTATGGCTCATGATTGTACACCATCAAGGTGCGTCCAAACAAGTGCAGCCCTGTGGCTTGTGTCACTACAAACACATCTGCAGCGCCACATACCACACAGTCAGGTGTTCTCTGTGCTGCCAGGCATGCTGCCCATGCACGCACTGCTCCGCTTTTTTCTCTGTGGGTTTTTTTGACTCCTGGATATCCGCAGAAAAAAAAACAACAGAGCAATGCACGTGCAGGCAGCACATGCTACTGAAAAGTGGAGCCAGGCCACCTGGAGCTGTACTGTGCCTGCCAGCCAGGCTGCCCGGCAGGATTGCTGCTACTGCAGCCCCAGGAGGCCCCCAGGACCCCAAGTAAGGCTGCTGGGGCCAGCCCAGTGCTGGCCTCAGCCTCCCCTACCACCCCCAGGGTAGCTTGCATGCACCAGAGCACGTGTGGCACAGACATGTGCCCCTGCTACTTGTCCCCCAGGAACCAAACATCCATGCTGGTCTGTATGAGGCCTCAGGGGCCAAACCTTTTGGCCAATGTGTCACAAATTAGCCCCACATCCTCCTTAAGTAACACTCAGGTTCCCTTCCCCTGGCTGATCTGCTACTCTGATTTCTAATCCCTGTCCTGTGCCACCTGCCTGATCTGCTGTTCTGCTTCCAGCTTCCTGACTCACTGTGCTTCTTGCCCTGTCTCTGATCTGCCACGTGCCACAGACAGAAGAGCAGCTCCCCTCTAACTGTGAATGCTTTGCAGGATGCGTTCTGAGTTACAACCGTCCCCCGGACCAAACAAGCTCACTCTTGGTTCCAGGGCAGAGGAGAATCTAGTTGCTGGTGGTCCCTCCTCTCTCTCAGCCTGTCTCTGGTTTCAAAATGGGAGGGGTGAAAGGGAGCAGAGGGAGCTCATTCTAGGGGTTCCCCAGCTGGTGCTAGAGGGTGGCGTGGGTGAATTAGAGTCCTCCCACCTCAGGCAGAGCTCCAATACACCCTCCTCATCCTCCAGTAGGGTTGAAAAAGCCCCAGACTGAATTCCTTTCACTTCTGTTCCGCCCTCCCAGCTCAAGGCTGGGTTGCAGCACAAACAGAAGTTGCAGAAGATGCTATGTTTTGAAGCATCTTCATCTGAACCCTTGTGCAATGATCAGACATTTTTTAAATGGTCTGCTGCCATATGCTTCTTTGGTCACAGCTGTAGACTGCCTTCTGTGGCCAGATTGGGTTAAAACTCTCACGTCTGTCCCTACCCACAGAGGCTATACATACCCAGATGTAAATCCCTTGAAAGGGAGCAAAGAGATAGAGCTGTGCCCTGGCATTGGTGTGCAGACATGTGTAACTACTAAAGAATGGACGAGGATGCATTCTCTCTGGATGTGTTCCCTGAAGGTCTGAATGGGATTGTATCTGTGGGCTTCATAGATTTAGGTACGGGGTGAATGATAAAATGCATCTCCTACATGCTACTGAGCTGAATTGCAGTGTTAGGATCTTATTAATATCTGTGATACTTAGTTTTAAAAAAACCTTGCTTTGCTGACACTGCGATTTGTATATTATCTTGTAATTGAAATGTAATCTGCTACCACAATGTCTTGACTAGGTTAGATCACAAATAAGAAAGGTCCTGAAAGGTCCTGAAAGGAGCACTTTCTTGATGTCATTTGCACCAAGGGTATTTGAATTCCCTGGGGATGCTTTAATACACTGAAATTTTTTAAAAATTGTCTGCATGTAGTAAAGTATACAGGATTGCATTGCATTAAAAGTTGATCCTGGGAAAGTTTTAAATTCTTCTGGGTAAAATCATCTTCAGTAGAAACCAGTACCTGTCTCTAGCTGATGTGAGAGAGTATTTTAAATCTGTAAGACACTGCAATTTTTTTTATCTGTTACTACTAGCTGGTTGACTAACACCACTTGCTGACAAAACAGGTACTGATGAATTTGCTTACAATGTCTGTCACTGTATATTGTCATTTGGGGTTATGCTGCAGCACAGTAGCAAGTGGTAAAATGATGCAATGTGATTTGGAGTTACGCATGTGAATATGATTTGAGACATTGAACATTTACCACAAAAAAAGTCAAATATTTGTATTTGCCAGGATTTAGTCCACGTTTAAGTCAGAGTTTAGAGGGAAGAGTATCCAGTTATGAGTGGCGGTTCACTAAGCTGTTGAAAACAGGCAGATTTTTAATCTCTATATGAAATAGGATTGCTGAGTAAGTCTATTTACCTTTTAAAATGATAAAGTCATGTACACCGATTAGAATGTCATGATTGCTTTTACTTATTTTATATGTATAGACCTAGTTGAAAAACTTGGTACTATGATGCTAATAAATGTCCTCCTAGAGACTGCGACAGAATAGCTAGCTGTTAATATGTGTAGAAATTGTGGTTGTCTTCTGTAAGCACTTCCTTGAACTAACAGAAACATGATACATCCTTTGTTATCTACATTGTTGTAACATGCACAGATTCCACTCAAGATGTAACCACTATACAGTTCCTAGTGTAAAGAGCTTATAGTCAGAGGTCTGGTCTGGCAGTGAGTTCCACATGCTAGGCCTCTACACCCCTGCAATATTCAGTGCAGAATTGTGGCTAAAAATCAGTCCCTCATTGCTAAATCCGTAAGCAGTCTGACTCAACAATCCTGGGTATTTGTGGGTACTTCACAAGTCTGAAAACCAAGCCATAAATGTACGCTCAACATTAGTAGAAGTGATATCCTTGTGATAAGCTGCAGAGCCACATAGAACACTGATTGATATTATTTTGTTCACTTTACCCTCTGCCTACTTGCCTATCTTCCTGGGATTTATCTTAAATATCAAGCTAGATAAATTGTTCAATTAGCTGCCATTTAAAATATTTATTTAGATAAATTGTCCTCCAGAGGTGAATTTGCCCTCAAATGCAAGGAGGGACTGGCTGTAGTCCTGCACCACTATTCTCTTTATGCTAAAAGATGCACAATAGTCATGTCTTATGAGCCTGTAGGACTAGAAATGAGCCTTGTATTATTACTAAGTTTTGAGCCAGTCTCTGAAATGACCTATTGTAATAGACCTGTAAGCTGGTTCTGACTTGTTAAAAATTTTATAAAAATAATCACTGAAGTTATTTTTAGAATATCATGGCTCCCGTTGAGCCCAGCACATTTGATTCATGATAATTAAGGCAACCAAGGCATAGTCACTAAAAACAAAATGTTGTGATATGTTCCTAAAATAGTTTAATGGTAACATGTAGCATGGTAATGTGCAAGGAATAAAGGTTTTGTTAGTACTTGAAAGGAATGACCAACATCCACAGTGAGCAAGGATTAATTAGTTAACATTTGTAATATGTTATAAAGGTGTTTGGCTTTATGTGTTTGGCCCGAAACACCATGAGCTTGGTAATAAGTAAACCTCTGGAGAAGTTAAAATTAGAACCTTAGTAATTACTTCATGGTATGGGTATCTTTAGTTGAAGATGCTGAATATGAGAGGAAACTGTTTCCAGCTAGTAAACCACCCCAGCTGAGTTTCTGGATCTTTTACTGAGCTTGCCCTTCCTAGTTTTTACAGTGTCTGCATCCTGTTGTTGATTACAACTGTAGCTTGGAGATGTAGCATTATAATTGGTTTTATTGACACACCTGTCAAAAAAACCTCAAACAGAATATGGGGACCTCTGAATGAGCTGGTAAAAACACTCATTCATAATTAATTAATTCAATGATTCTAAGCTCTCTTTTATTATTAATATGGTTGGCACATGTTTAAGAAGCCTTTGCAAACTCAATGCCTTTGCTATTTTAATGCACCCCTTTCCTTTCTTTTGAACACTTCCATCATTAGCTAACAGCATGACATGCTAGATGCAGTTAATGATTCAGCACTGATCATAGTGCATTTGCCTGATATTTCTTGCTGTGAAAACTGAGCTGTTGTCATGTTTCCATATTCCCTTAATTTTAACCCATTTTTAAGTGGTTCTCAGGCCTGATTCCACGCAAGCTGTGTGCACCAGGCAGGGGAGAGAATAGGACAGCTACCAACACAACCAATTACCATCCTTGGAAAGCAAAAAGCTACTGGATGGTGAGTGTGGCCATGAATGAAGTTCAGAGCTTCTCAGCCTTCATTCCAAGCCCTTTGTGAAGTGGTACATCAGCATTTCCCATGCTGCATCAGCCACCTACTCAGCTTTCTTCACTAATGACCAGACTTATAAGGAAAAAAAGTATTCAAGGGCCAAAGGACTTTGTTCTGTGGATTTTCATACTTTTCTTTAGCGAATCCTAAGGATACAGGACTGAAGGATAGAAGTTACACACAAACTGGTTTATGTGATCAGAAACTGGTTTAGACCTGTAACAGAATGTAAGTTCAGTGCACATAAACTAGTTTCAAAATAGCCAAAACCAATTTGAGATGAACCTGGTTGAAAAATGTGGGCCTGGGTAGCTCAGATATTAGAGCATCAGACTTAATTGATTGAGCTCAAACAGTTTATGGAACTTCTGTCCCAGACACCTTCCTGATTTAAGCTAAACCAGAGCCCCCCCCTGCATCCTGGTATACGCTGCGTGGGGTGAGCAGCAGCACTGAAGCTTAGAGAGGTGACCTTGCCTCCGCCCACAAGCCCCTCTAGCACCGCTGCCACTCACCCCATACAGTCTGTGGCAGCTCTGAATGCCCACCCTGCCCTGCTTCTGCCTGCAGTGCAGCATCCCTGCTAGGGAAAGGCTCACGGTTCTGGGAAATCATAAGAGGGGCTGCTTTCCCCCATCACAGTCCCTGTCTCCTCACCACTCCAGGGTCAGGGACATGAGCAGAGGCTGGCCAGCATGGCCCCCATAGGTGAGAGGGCAAGGTAAGGAGTTACTTCTCCACTCTCTCTGGCATCTGCTGAAGGGGGCTGAGGATGAGAGGGGAAGGAGGCGGTATCCCACCACTGGCCCTGTGCAGGGAGCGATCAGTGGCAGCAGGAGTCTGGCCATGCCCCCACTCCTGCAGCGACAGGGGAGCACCAGGTGGATCCTGGCTCTGGTCCATACTGGTGCAATAGGGAGAGGAGTTATTAAACCCCCTCCCCAGCCAGTGCAGTTGAGGATAGTGTCAGGCTGGCCCTGTTCCTGCTCTTCCCTCATCCCCCACAGCTTCCCTACAGCTGAGGGCTTGTTCTAGTGACCCCTTGGCTTCTGGCCTTAGCTATTGTAGGCATGTGCCTGCATTTCCTGAGTCAAGAGGGAATGTCTGTTTACCTGCAAATTAGTTCAATCTAGGCAGGTTAGATTAACCTATAAAGATTAAACTAATTCAGGCTCTGGCTTTTTGAATGTCTGTCCCTAGCCCCACAGTTTAATAAATGTCAAGTAGTTTAGCAAACAGTGTTGTTTTCCTGTTGACTGGACTCCATGCTGAAAGCTTAGACTTTCTTTGAACTTTCACTTCAGTGGTTCTCCTGATGTAGTTCAAGTTTAATGTGGTGTTCTGTGTAGTCTCATTTTTAAAAGACTGTAGCATGTAGACTGTCCACTTTCCATAGCCTAATGCTTGTCAGAGCAGAACAGTTAAGAGATGCCTCGGCACAGCTGCGTGTTAAGCACATTGTGAGTCCCTGATGCAGGGATTTCCCCGTAAGGCGGGAAAGAGTCCTTGGTGCAGAATCAGAGCCCGCCAAAAGCTTGCAGCTGCACCATTGAGTGCATGCTCACGATTGGCTTGGAGTAAATTATGCACACGTGGCGGTCAGCAATTGGCCTGCTGGCTGTATAAAAGGCTTGGGTGGTACCTGCCCAAATTGGAGGAGAGCATGAATATGCATAGGGAGAGATCCTTATGTGTACTTTGGAGCTACAGAGGGGCCTGATCAACCACCAATGACTCCCTGTTGCGGTTGCCACGACGTACACCATACCCCCACATGAGTGTGTGAGCATCCATGTGCCTGTCTACAGTTTTCATTTGTGTCTGTCTACGGATTGTGCCTACACTGCATACCTCGTGTATACAGCTTGTAAATAAAGTATTTTTTGTTTCAACCACTGCTGCCTCTCGTCCAACTAATTCCACTCTATCAGAGGCCCCATTCTGCCGGCGCTTCTCGGCCCCCACAATGCTCAGCATACTTTTCCTGACATCTGGCTGCTATTTCCCTCCTTGTCTACTTGTTTTTAAATCGTTTCCAACTTGCATTTTTGACCTCCCGATTCTGCCCTTGCTCAAGGGATATCTTTGGTACCTGTGGTTTCATTGTTAGTAAGTTTATCTGCAGCCTAGAGTTTCGTCTTGCTGCTAGGAGCCAATGAGCAATGCCTCCCTCATTCAGGCACCTGAGCTTGTGTGAGCGAATGATCTTCTAAGCTCTGACACATTCCTGTGACTGGACATCTGGCTCAGCAGTGACAAATGTCATAGCTGCTGTGTTATAGATGCTGTCATAGGTATCATACCATAGATATGTTGGCATTAGATATGGAACATGACTTTGTTTAAAACTTTACTAGGGTGTGGAACCTGACATATACTCCTGAATGGGACACTTCCCAGTCAAAAGGTACTTTTGAGAGCCTCTCATTCTTACCTTAAGATTAAAAAAACAAAAACAAAACTAAAATGAGAATGTGTTGTTGGAATGAGCAGGGGAAATGAAACCACTGGGATATAAAGATAGGATGTGTCTAAAAGAAAAATGGATGGAAGAGAAGTCAAGCATCTGTTTGCTCTCTTTATAAAGAGATCTAAGTTTATATGATTCCAAGAAGATTTCAGTGCATGGGTAATATAATATAATTCTTGGCAGGAGTAAGAAACTAATGGATCTTGTGGGCATATGGAAGAGGGTATTGACAAGATACATAAGCAGTACCAGAGAAAAAAAATACTTTAGTAGCCAGTGGCTAAATGCTGAAGCCTGGTGAACTCAAATTAGAAGGCACAAATCTTCAACAGTGAGGATGACTAACAAATGACCAAGGGAAAATAATAGGTTCTTTTCCCTTGACATTGAAAATGGATGCCTCTCTGGAAGATCTGCTGTATTCGAATGCATTGGCCTTATTAAAGGTGGGACTGAATGACATTCTGAGGCCTGTGCTATGCAGGCAGTGTAAAAGTTCTGTTTCTGGGTTAAAGATTTAGGAATCTATGGATAAAGGAAATGGGATCAGTATCTGGGCTCTTGCTCTATACCAAAATAGTAAATCACTCCTGCAGTGCCTTGTGACTGCTGAAACCTCTTGCGTAGTCAAATTACATCATAAAAGAACAGCTGTAGACTTTGACTTTAGCTACCATTATGGTTTGCACCATAGTTAAAATTTCAACACTTCCATCATCCCAAACACAGCCAGCTTTTAAATAGCATCTCGCCTTTAAATTCTCCAATAATTCAGTATAAGGTTATTTTAGAGGCTGACTGGAATTTGAGGTATCATAGTATCTAGGGTCAGAAGGGGCCTAGAGCAGGCCATCTAGTCTGACCCCCCGCCAATGGCAGGAATGAGTGCCAGGGTCACAGGTACTTGGCTGGGGTCCTATCTAATCTACGCTTAAAGACCTCCAAGGTAGGAGCAAGAACCACTTCCCTAGGAAGCCGGTTCCACATCCTAGCCACCCTGTGAAGTAGTGTTTCCTAATGTCCAACCCAAACCTGCTCTCCAGTAACTTGTGACCATTGGTCCTAGTTACCCCTGGTGGTGCCCGGGAAAAAAGAG
>JAGPOW010000304.1:30631292-30655801 GCA_030014935.1 Caiman crocodilus
CAGTAACTTGTGACCATTGGTCCTAGTTACCCCTGGTGGTGCCCGGGAAAAAAGAGCCTGCCCTATTTCCTGCTGATCCCCCCTCAGCAGTTTATAGGCTGCCATCAGGTCCCCCCTCAGCCTCCATTTACTGAGGCTGAACAGGTTCAGCTCCCTCAGATGCTCCTGGTAAGGCCTATCCTGCTGCCTGCGTATCAGTCTAGTGGCCCTCCTCTGGACCCTCTCGAGGCCGTCCACATCCCTCTTGAAGTGCGGCGCCCAGAACTAGACACAGTACTCCATCTGTGGCCTGACCAATGCCGCATAAAGGGGGAGAATCACCGCCTTGGACCGGCTCAAAGTGCATCGCTAGATGCACGATAGGGTTTGGTTGGCCTTCCCAATCACCGTCTGACATTGTTCATGTTCATCTTGCCATCAGCAATGACGCCAAGATCCCGTTCCATCTCCGTGCTAGTAAGAGGGGAGCTTCCCAGCCAGTGTGCGTGCTGGGGGTTGCTTCTCCCCAGATGCATCACCCTGCACTTGTCCACACTGAATCCCATCCTGTTCTTGTCTGCCCACTCTTGCAGTTGGCCCAGATCCCGCTGCAGCCTCTCCCTCTCCTCTGGTGTGCCCACCTCAGTCCACAGTTTGGTATCATCAGCAAATTTGGATAGCTTGCTTTCCACCCCCTCGTCCAAGTTAGTGATGAAGATGTTGAACAATGCAGGCCTAAGGACTGAGCCCTGGGGAACCCCGCTGCTGACATCTCTCCAGGTTGAGTACGGTATAATCATGGGCTGAGCAGCTCTGACCTGGGCACATGTCTAAAGCCTCAGAGAACTAATCAAATGGCAGAGCTGACATGAGTGGGGACTTACTGTGGAGCAGCAGATGTAAAATAACTATCCAGGTGACACCTCTTACCCCATGGTAAGCAGAAGCTAAAGCTGAAGCTGAACAATTTTAGCCTCATTTTGTTTTGGGGCTGGCTAAGCTGCTGTGGTTTAACCTTCATTTACCAAGCAGAGAAATAGAACGTTTATTGTGTCAGTTAGTCCCTGCACTCTGTTAACTTGATGAAATATGATTGATTGTGTATTCCTTGCCTGTAAAAGCATTTGAGACCTCCTGGTGATCTGATGTTTTAGTCTGCATAGCATTAGTAATGATGCCTCAGGCATCCTTCTAGGAAGCATCATCTTGAAAAGCAGCACCTTCTGGGATGCCATCTTCCCACTGGACAAACAATAACTATACTTTATTCCTTCTCAAAAAGCTTGTAGGTACTGTACTGGCTGGAGCCATGCTACAGGTGAAAGGATAAACAACTGTGATGTTATGGAACTGCTGCTTTCAGTACTAAGATCACACCATCCTAACATGATTCTCCCACAGAGATGGATAGTTTCTGATGCATTAAGTTATGCTATGTCATACTAAATTAATTGAAGGCAGTTTGCCCTGGAGCCTGCTGATTTGCCTGCTCGTTGGAACTCACACCAAATTAACATAAACCAAAATCTGAACATTCTTCCACAACTAACAGAATGCTAAATCAGCTGCTGTTTTAATTGTGGCTTTGTTTTCATTACACTCTAATTAAATCTAACATGGTATGCTAGTCAGGAGCATACACTCTAAGTGTATTAGGATACACTTTTTGGGAAGCATGAAAGGTCATCAAGGCAAATAGTTATTGCCTTTTGAGCAAGCAAAATCTGAATGCAGCCTGCAAGATAAATGTGGAGTGGCTTCTAGCTGCTGCACATTAAGGATTAAAACCTTTTAAGTGCCCGAGTCAGAACTATATAGCCATATTTTAATTAAATGATACCTCCTAAAATAACTGAGGAGTGTGTGTGTGTAGCACACTTATACATGTACACACATACATACATACTTAAGTCAAACTATAAGACCCCCATCTACCCATGCAGGTACAGGATCATGTGCAGAGCACACATAATGGGTACTAATGTGCAATGTATACAATTGTGTACCTCCTGCCATGCCGCACATGTAAGGCAGGAGGCATGATGGTGGGATCACACATTAGATCCCATAATGCCTTACTGCTATGTAGGAGGAGCCTGATCCTGGGCTCTCCTTGTATTGGCAAGAAGCAGGCTCCCTTCTGAGGCTCCCTGCTGAGAACCCTTCTGAGGAGGCTCCCACCCACAGGGACCACAAAGAGTCTCGCTGATGACCTGTGGGGCATGGCCGGGATTGAGAGTCCTATCAACTGTGGCACTCTTGGCTCCGACAGCCATAGGGCGCTGCTGCAATCTTCCAGCCCCAAGGCTGCATGTAGTACCCTGTGTCTGGGAAACTGCAATGGTTGTGAGATTGTATTCGCTACTGTCTTCCAGCCACTGCCTGAAGTACACCGATAGGTGGGAGATCATAGCAACGGAGATCTCCCAGCCTTGGGGATGCGTTATGCTTCCCAGTGGCTGGGAGACTGCAGCAACTGCAGTCTCCTGGCTGCAGACTGCCTACACATGCAAATCAAAGCAGGATAGAAACCAGCTACTAACTCTTTTGAGACTGCCTGAGGGCTCTACTATGCCATCAGTTCTTAAGCAGAATTCCACGCTAAAGTGCTGGACGTAGAACTCAGCTTAAAGTGAAGTCATGACATGGCCCTGCGAAGAGATAAAGTAAGCTTCAGCAATAACAGTTAGAATTATTTAAGTTATGTACTAACAGTTATTACTTTTAGTAAACTTGTATCAATACAGGTTCATGCAGGTGTGATAGTTAGATTGTTACAGCTGCTGTATACTCCCAAACAGAAGCCCCACATTGCCTTTGAAGTGGCTAAAGTGCACATTTTATACATACCCATACAGGCTTGCTCTGTGTATGTACAATCACAAATTCCCTTCTGCAGTTGGTGGGGTTTCTTTAACACAAAAAGCTAAGGCTTTGTTAACTAATTTAGTTTTCCACATTTTCCCAAGAGATTTGATATAGGACAGACTCTGCCTCTAAAATCAAAACTCGCAGTTGGGCTATATGGGAAAATTAATTCATAAGAAATTATAGAAGTGGAATACCATAGGAATCAGTCATTACTGTCAGAAGTAGACTTGGATAAAAGAGAAAACAAAGGAGGAAAAAATTGCAAGCTATCAAATTGTTTCCTGGAGTTTTCAATAATTGTCCCCTTTCAAAAACCTAAATGGAAAGGGAGACCCTTCAGCTTTAGATGTGACAAAAGTAAAATTGCCGGCAGCCAGATGGAGATCAGCAAGATTTATTTAAAGATGCAGCAAGAAGAGGTAGCATATTATATGGGTACTTAGTATTCTTCTCATTAAAAGATGCTGCCACTAAAATGTTCTACCCATCTTGCTTATGGGGGCACTGCTAAACACTCAAGCTTCTGTTCCCTTCATGGTATATTACAATATTACTGTAGACCCTATTCAATTTGTACTAAGCATTTTCACTCTCATTGAAGTGAACAGTATAGCAAGAATATTAAAATGTGTATATTTAAGACACCCAGTATGGTTGGTATTGATATTCTTTGTTTCTCCGAAAATACAGATCAGAACATGCAAAGCCATCTTCATAATGCTAGAGACAATATTATTGTACAGATTTGAATTTATTTTACACCAAATGTACATCAAGGAAAATATATGTTTGGGGTTTTTTTGCTTCAAGTGTGCATTTTATATATAAATTACATTAATAACTTAATTTGTATATTTTAATATTAAACAACATATGAACATATGGTATCAAAAACCAAGCTTGCAAGGCAATTATGAAACTTTTTTGCTTCATGTTGGTTGATGGACTGTCAGCCAGGAATATTAAAAACCTGGTTTACTTGCAAAACAGTCAGGAAAAAATTATTTTAAAATGCTTTCTTAATATTAAAGGGTCAATTCATTACTATGCAATAGCTCTTTCTATGCAAGATCTTATTCTTTACTCTCATTTTACAAAGTGTGTCTGAGCCATATTAAAAAATTAAGTAATTTAAAATCCATACAAGTCAGTTCACGATTCCCTAAACCTCTTCTGCTACCTGTGCTATATTTCTATGGCTCCTGGATTAAAAAGATGCCCATGTATAATTCTTAGATATCATGTTGTAAACATGTTTGGTGCCAGTTCTAGTGGAAATCATTTGAGCTTTTAACTTGATAAAAACACTGAGTCAAAGCAAGGCAAAATGCTGTTCTAACTGTTTGATGAGCAGTTGTGTATCTACATGATCTGGAAATGCTTCTTTTGACTTCTGAGCAGCTATGTAACTCCTCTGGAGATCCCCAACCTGCAAAAAACACATACGTGAACTGTCTAGACACAACCATTGCAGTATTTATTGCATAGTCTCTGAGCACTATATATTTTGGTCACGATGCTTCTCCCACAAATGTATATGAATGGGATCCTAAGGCTGAAAAAATAAAATAAAATAGAGGCCCACACACTAATGCAAGTGAGGGTTATTGGATGAAAAGGGACACAGTGCAACAGGAGACTTCCATGTCATTTCCATACCACACAACACAGCACCATGACAATTTCTTCAGAAAGGTTTCTGGAGGCAGAATTTGAGATCAGATGACCAGGGTCCTGGTTAGAGAGCCTGGGACTACTTGTAAACCATTGTTTTAAATTGGTTATTTGGGATTAGCAATCCGATTTCACCTAATTCAGGTGCAACTTCCATAGGTACCAACTATGTAAAAAGGCCATGTGCATGGAGCAGGTTTTGGTCCTTTGTGGGCAAGTCTACACGTGCATTAATGCGCTGTTGTCACTGCACATTAAGTTTAGTACCTCTAATATGAGGTACTAACTAAATGCACAGTAACCAGAATGTGGTATTTTCATGATGCTGAATGTGCAGTAGACTAATTCTACTGCGCATTAGCATGGCTTTTGCTGTGATGCACTAATGCACAGTAGAATTAGTCTACTGAACATTGTCTCGTGTAGATGTGCCAACTAAGTATGGAGAATCATTGGCTGCCTATACACGTGCTCAGAGGTGGGGAGGTAAGCACTCCTGTGGCCATTTTGAAACACAGCGGCCTAATACATGTGATGCTGGAGTGTTCTAATTAAAATGCTAACGAGCATGTCTGTAGGCACCCATTTTTACATATCACCTTGTGCTTCACACTGGGAGGGTAAGATAGATTACAGCAGGACCTGGACAGGTTACAGGGGTAGGCTAACAAAAATAGGATAGGTTTCAATACTGACAAGTGCTACACTTGGGCAGTGGGAAACAGAGGAGGCTTGAAGTCTACCTGGCTGGTAGGGGGTTATTTTTACTTTGATACTTATACATAAGCCTCTAACACTGGGCAGCCTAGCACTTACTAAAGAGTATAGCCTTGTATCTAAATTTACAAGGAGGTAGCCAAGGCAAAGAAATACCTTACAAAACTCGAGGACCTACACAAGCTGCTATTTTTAATGCTACTAAGGATGTCATAGATTTTGGACTTGAGTTTGACAGAAGTCTGAGTTCTCAGGCTAAGTTCATGCTGTTGTCTGTCTCTTAAACTTAACCCATAACATAAATGTTGTATCTGGAAACTTTTCCATAGAGAACAGTTCTCTGGCTGTGGACAGACATAATATTTAAAATGTTTTAAATGGCTATCATACAGACACATGTGCCCAATAGGCTGTGAAGCACGGCAAAAATGTACCTGCTGCCTCCAGGTACTACTTTCTACTATTTCATTTTGGAACGTGTGTAGCTTCATAGAAGTAAGGTTGGAAGGGACCTTGTAGATCATCAAGTCCAACCCCCTGCCCTAGGCAGGAGAGAAAACCGGGCTCAAATGACCCCAGCCAGGTAGACTTCAAGCCTCCTCTGTTTCCCACTGCCCAAGTGTAGCACTTGTCAGTATTGAAACCTACCCTATTTTTGTTAGCCTACCCCTGTAACCTGTCCAGGTCCTGCTGTAATCTATCTTTTCCTCCTAGCATGCCCACCTCACCCAAATCTTGGTATCATCAGCAAATTTAAACAGGTTGCTTTTTACTCTATTGTCCAAGTCACTAATATAGAAATTGAACAGTGTGGGCCCAAGGACTGAACCCTGGGGGACTCCACTGCCCACTTCCCTCCAGGTCAAAAAAGACCCATCTACCACCACCCTCTGAGTAAGACCGTTCAGCCAGTTTCCAGTCCATCTGACTGTGTAGGCATCAGTGCCACAGTCACTTAGTTTTCTGATGAGAATGGGGGGGGAGACAGTGTCAAAGGCCTTGCTGAAGTCCAGAAAAACTACATCCACCACAACACCTGTGTGTCCTTTAGGCTGGTCCTCTAGACATTCCCCACTGCCCCTAGTTTCACAGCAGTCTGGCTGTAATAGTGCCAGGAGTACTGATTGATGAGTAGGGAAGCAGAGCCATAGGCCCAGCCATCCACCTACTGCAGTCCCTGGCTGGAGAGCACCATTGCTACTCACTGGCACAATGGTTTTCAAGTGCGCTGGGAGGGTTACAGCAAGGGCTGTATGTCTGTCCACAGCTGAAATGTTCTATTTCTGAAAATTTTAAAGCCCCATCACACCGAAATCTTTCAAATATTATGAGTGTCTGTGCCCGTAGTCTTGCAATTCTGTTCTAACAAGAGATCCTATGTAGAGGCTGTGCCCCCCACTACAGAGAAAGGCAAAAACCCCCACAGTCCATACCAGTCTGTCCAGAAGGTAAAATTCCTTCCAGACCCCAAATATGGTAATTGATCTGACCCTGAGCAGAGACTACTGGCAAGACTTGCTAGCCAGTAACCTAAATAATTAACATTACTTAATATATTAAATTATTTTAAAAACTGAAATATTTGTGTTTCACTAAGCTTATGCAACATTAACGGAATTATTAAAGTATCTGTAAAACAAACATGCTCAAAAGAAAGCTTTGAATGACACTCTCAGTTCAAAGTCCCTCTCTGTTACAGTATAGACATACCAGTATTATCAAATGATTAGACATTTTGTGTTTCTTTCTCTACCTCTTTGGAATCTTGTTGCATGAAAACCAAGATTTGTTCAGCTTTTAGATAACAGAAGAATAAAATAGCATGTTACCTTATCAGAGAGTGTTGCAAAATTAAAATGGGGCTCATACATATGAGGTGCTAAAGATGAAGCAGTCTGTAGCAAAGCTCTTGCCTATGTGGAAAAAAAGCAAAAATATAGTGAAACACATGGATGGGGAGGGCAGGGGGGAAGGGAGGGACATGAAGAAACAGCAGAAGGATAAAATGAGAATAATATGTTTTGTAAGCACACTGTACTTTGTTTTCCCATAAGCTTTTACTAATAATGCAATCTTCAAATATACATGAGCAACACTGACAAATACATGCAGCATAATAGAGTTTAATAAGATTGAAATTAATGGAAGCCTTGCTTGAGTTAGCAAGACAGGAGTGGATCCTTAATTATATAGGCAGTGCAGTACTAAATATGAAATAAAATAAATTACATATTCCTCCAGGAATATTAATTTTAATTCCTACTGGACCTGGAAGTTACTCTGTCTTAAACACTGCATAAAGTAATAAGAGTTCCTTAAAACCTAAACTCTTATCCTTTGAAAAGGATGATTTCAGATGTTTTAGTAAATATATTCCCATTGGGTTTAAGAGATTTTCTCCATTTATTTTGCTATTACTTCCCTCCAAAACAGGGTGTTATAAGTCAGAGGCCTGACCCAAGTAAAATAGAAATGAACAGTTTTCAGATATGCCATTCCTCCTCCATTCTCCCAGCAGCTTTGTTCCTCTGTATTGGTAGGGGATTCAAACTGATGAGAATTCTACTGTCTACAATGCTTGGAGAGTGTATTTCTCATCACTTTGTCTGCTGGGGGCTCACAAGAATGATTCAGCAGGAGAGCTGAAGGATGGCAAGATGTGTATGTAAGCATCCACACTGCCAAAAGACCCAGCCATTCTGGTTTGTTCAGCCTAAATAGCTAGGATATTAAGACTTTTGGAAAGCTGACAGCAAAACTGTTCTATGGTGGGGGAAGCCTTTGGGGAACAGATTTTTAAAATAAATTGTTAAAAGGATTTTTTTGAAGTTGTCAGACTTGACAGCATGCTATTAAATATTGAACAGTCTGCTCAGTAGCCATCAGGCTTCATCCTTCTCACTGAGAAGTGAGTTAGTATTAAATCTAATGAAAACATTAAAGCAGTGTAACGACTATGCCTTTATAAGTATACAGGGTGCTGCAAATAATGCCACAATTATAGCACAACAGAAAGGTCAACTTGTGATTCATCTAAGTTTTCTCATAAAAAAGTTTGTTGGCATGTGAAATAAAAGGCACTCCCATCAGAGAGGCTTCTAAGCAATAGATGGCTATTTTTGGGGTGGTATGGGGAGAGGCCATGAATTTATTAAACCGTAACAGTATGATTTGGTACCTAATTTTACACCTTTGCAAGCATCTCCCAACAGTCAAGTTGTTCCATACTTCAAACAATTCTGTAACTTACTGTTTGTCAAATATAGCCAACTTTGGCCACCGTCCTAGAAAAATGTAATAGCATCAAATGTTTAATTATTTTAACTTGAATTTTATCATCATTAGATAGCCCTACACATTAGCCAATTATTTCTTTGCTATTCAATATAATAATGTCAGCAAACACATTTTCTATTTTCTTTTCTATCAGATCTGTTTCCTTGAGATGTTTTAAGGAAACAATTAGCTACAAAACTAACAGCTGCAAAATTTCATGGATTACATAGGTCAAGCAAATTTTTCACCACTGCTGTTGAACAACATACTAAGTAACTAGAAAAGGTTTGGTCTATACATACAGTAATGAAATACATTTATATAGGTAGAACAACAACAAAAATTGGTCATCCCTTGTTTTCAAGTTGAAATTTAACCTTATTGACACTCGCTACACCTCTCCCACTGTGGCTACATTTGGGATTCTAATGTATGAATGTTATCTGAATATAAAACAAATTAAAACTGAACTTCATCTGTCACAGTATTTATCAGTTTGAGGATATTCTTAAATGTTATCTTGGTGATTGCTAGAATACTTGCTGCTTAGGAGGCAATTTACATACGTACTGTACATCATACTGTAGTTCATGTATGCATCATAAATCCATCAGAGCAGTTTTGCAGCTAATGCAAAAAGATTAATAGACCCTACTGAGGGCCTAACCAGGGTGCTGCCACGGAATACTTAAGGCACTTTGCTCCAGAATCAGGAGGCAAATTTAAGCCTGGTTTTGGGCTCATTGAAGGCTGTTTTCCCTCCACTTCTCTGAGCCCCATCCCTTCACTGCCCTACCCATCAACCCACACCTGGAGGTGCTGGGGCAACCAATTCAGCCAGATATGCTAGTTACATTGCTTCTTTGGAATGCTGCTTATTACACTAACTGGCATGTAGGTCCATTGGGGGCTATTCTGATTACTTTTGCATGTAAACTGCATAAAAGTCAAATGGCATGTGTATCACTACATACAGATACATGCAACATGCTATATAGATTGGGCAAGTTGAGTAAACCAAGCTCTCACTGACTTTAGAGATGCTAGAAAGAGCCTTGCCAGAAAGCATAGAGTTTCTGTAAAACCTGCCATTTTTTTTTGGATTACCACACATTCTCACATGAAAACATGCTATTTTCTAGTTAAGTTCAGGGTCCCAATGGTACAAAGGTACCCGTAAAATGGTGACTGTCACTGTATATGAATTTCTATATATATATTTCCAGTGTAATAGCACAGGCTGTTATTAGTGTTGGGACTTCCATGGAACTCCATATAAAAAAAAAACCCAAACAATTTATTTAAGATAGTGATACCCAAGTTCAGGTTTCTGGCTGTTAGTGACTTTCCTCCTCTCAGCGTACTGAAAGCCTTGCCACTCAGTTCACAGAGATGCTCACTTTCCATCTCCTGTATTCTATTGGGGTGCCTGCTCCATTAAATTATCCATGGGATAATCTGGATGCTCTGATTATTCAGACCACACAATTTTCATCTTTTTTTTTTTTTCCCCTTTCTGAGCTACCATTTTTATTTATTTATTTATTTTACAAAAAAAACCCCCTAGTTTCCCATCATTGTCAACTCTGTGTTCCTGTTGGTTAAAAATCTTGCTAACGCAAATAAAGAGATGGGACACCAAACTTAGAAACAGGGTTTACCCCGCCAACCCAGGAACCAAATTCCTTTGACAGCTTGGTCATTTGAGCGGTTCTAAGCACTCAAACTTAAGAAAAATTTCAAGAATCAGTGTGAGGGGCAAGCCCATTTACAAATTCATGGCAGCCATGCCAGCCTAGAATGCTGGCCAGGTAACTTGCAGCATGATCATCCCGAGTCACCAGATTGGGAGCATGGTTGCCCAGATATCCTGATCTGAACCTAGCATAGTTTCCTGAAAGTGCTGTCTGATTAAATGCTAGTGCATTTACTACTAGGCAGTCAGCCTCACTTGTATGTTCTTCTGTGAACCAATCAAGTCCCTGTCACTAAGCCTCATTTCCCCCTACCCCAGGGGCTTAACCTGCTGCAAGTTCTCCCATGTGGAGTAGCAGGCTAAAACTGAACATTAAAGATAAAAATTCCCTGAATTATAGTTCTTAGGACACCACTAGCACTGTTTGTCTTTAGCTAGCACCTGGTCTATCAGAACAGGGAAGGCTAGTGTGGCCTGCTATGAAGATCCAGAGGCTCTCTCAAATGTGTGGCTGAGCTAGATTTCACCTCCAAGCAAACTATATTTAACTGATTTTTCACTCACCACAAACTAAATTTCCCTGACAGCAAGACATCACACAGGGTTTAGAACAAGCATAGATTTAATTTTGACACCAACCTGCTCAATGTGACCTTTTCGCATCTCCAGCACAGCCAAGTTGTTGTAAGCTTCTGCATGGTCATTGTTACTGGCTAGGGTAAGCTTGAAGCACTGGTAAGCCAAGTTCAGGTCCCCTATTCCCTAAAAACAAGTTTTATTTGTTTACTCATCAAAAAGTTGAATGTTATATACATTTTAGGTTGTTTAGAAGATCGTTTAATCAGATTTGTTGTTGTAGAACAAAATATTAACTTCAGTACAAACAAGAACTTTCTTACTTGTTGTTCTCATGCATCTGTTCTTTCCTCCCTGTATAGGAGAAAGTGGTCTAGGACTGCTGCTTACACTCCGGTTAGCGCAAACATCAATACCTCCTGTTCACTAATGTTTCTCTATATCATTAATCCAAGTAATAAAAATGTTAGGTCACCTTGAAACTGACACTGGCAAATACCTACATCATGGTATGTTTTAAATTCTAGGTATGTCAGACTCTGTATTTAAGGGTCTCCGCCTAATCCAACTGACTTTAGTCAGAGCATGGTCAGGGCCTAAATAGTGAACACATAATACTACAACAACAGCATTATTTAGACGCATTCCAAGGCATTGTGTAACCCAGTTTGGTGTTCTCTTTCAAAACAGAAGGATTTTACCAAGAAAGCTGCGAAAGCTGCAGTCAATGAACACAGACCAGTAAGTGGCATAAACAATTCTGTTTTATATTTAGAAATGTATATTTAAACTGTAAATTTTTTAAGAAAGTAAACAGTAACAAATCAGATGTACACATGCCTTTTCATTGAGGCAGCATTGGGTGGTTCAGAGAGGCACAAGCTTTTGGAGGCAACAACCTACTTTGTCAAATGCTATGAATGGACTCTTCACTTTGGAAAGGAGAAAGCTGAGAGGGGATATGATAAAGGTCTATAAAATCATGAAGGGTTGTGGACCTAGTGAACAAGGAACTGTTGTTCACCAAGTCCCAGCATACTAGAAGTAGGTAGTAGTATACTGAAATGAGTAGGTGGCATGTTTAAAACTAACAAGAGAAAGTACTATTTTATACAATGTGTAAACTTGTGGAATTCATTGCTACAGGAAGTGGTAGAAGCAGACAGCATTGCCAGGTTCAGAAAGAGACTGGAAAAATTCATGACTGAATGGATATTGAACAAAATGGTTGAATATGTTTCCTTTGGCATCTCTAACCCAATAAATGGTGGCTGCCAGGGAAGATACTGAAATAGGGGATAGACTGCTTTAGAGATGTCCGGCTTAATGCTTCCCCCTGCATCATCCACACCTGCCACTGTCAGAGATGGGGTACTGGACTACATGAGCTGTTGGTCTGACCTAGTATAGCACTTCTTATGTTATGATTTGCAGAAAGTAAGTGTTCTGGGGTTTTGCTTTCTTAAGTCCATTCATGGCACTTGATGAAGTAGGCTGTTGCCTGTGAAAGCATCTGCCTCTGAACATTTGTCTCAGGTGCCACCATCCCTTGCCTTCTGCCTGACTGCAGACTAACACAGTTAACTCTCTCTCCTGCCTTTTCATACATTACTCTGAGTTCTCATTATAGTTCCATAAAAAAAATATATCCTATAGCATATGGCATTATAAAACTCTCATCTCTTAAGAAGTAGCTGCATTTGAATTTTCTGTTTCTCAAGTGGGATGGCACTGGAACAAGTTCTATCAAATGCAGTTTTGTTTGAATAAGAGGTGTTTATTTCAGCAAGATGTATGCCAGGCTCTGAAAGAATGAAAAATTATCCTCTCTTTGGTGTTTTTCTGTGTTTTGAATTCATGGTAAACCTATTACTACTACGTGATATTATTTATTCTATATTATAGTAGACTTTAAATTGTATTTTCTTTATATTAACACATTCTGTCTATCATACCAATTCCTGCTATAGCATTGTTATAGTTTTAGAGAATGAAAAAACACTTAGAAGATATTTCAGATATTCATACCACAGCCACGTGTCCCAAATTGTACCAAACGTCTGCTGCCTCCTCCTCATTTTCAGCTAAAGAAAGTGCACGTTCAAATGAGGTCAGAGTCATGTCATATTGCTGGGCATAGAAGCAACAAAGGCCCAAATTGTTGAAAAGTTGGCAGTTATAAACACCCATCTGCAGGAGTCGCCTAGTTTGAGAGAACATATTTGTTGTTTTATTTATTTTCTTAAGATTAATTGCATGAATTCCATTCAAAATAGAAAGACTCCTCCCTGCTCCTGCCCTCACCATGTCTCACTCTACCCCAACAGGATTAGGAAAGACTAAGTATATTACCTAAAAATACTTGGAACTAAACCAAAAAACCTAATTTAAAGCACATATGAATTTAAAGAAAAAAATCTGCAGTTAGTCTTTTGCTTGGTAAAGATGTATCATTTCTGTTTTGTCCCTTCAGTGGACTTATTTTCCGTGAATAGAATCAGATTATGTGAATTTTTCTGTGCATATTATAAAGTAGAACACTTTGGCTTTTCAAATATGCTGGATCATTTGATTTTACTTTAAGTCACGAGGTTTGGCTATATCCTTGCCCTGATCCACCTTTTCTTTTGGCAGCTTTACCAGCTGAGCTTTATGAAGTTTTAATTGGCTGCAGTCACTTCGTTTTACACTCCAGGGTGCTGGACCATGGTATTTTTCAAAAGACCTTGCAACTCTTAATACAAGCTGTTATGTGCCTCCTGAATATGAATGGAGGTAACAGTTGGATCCTATGGCTGCTTACAGAGGCTAATACCCACTCCTGCCCCCCCCAGCAAACCCCAGTACTTTAAAATTGGCATGCTCTCATGCTGACCCCAGCACGAACCCAGAAGAGGTATCATATTAGCTGGCCTGGCTCACCCAACGTTTGTATAAATTAGGCAATTTTCTAGGGCTTTTTTGGCACTTCTATTTAATAGATGATTGAATCAACTTCAGATAAAAGCATCAAAAAGGCCCACTGAAGCACCTGACTGATACAGGCAGTGGGCAAGCTGAGTCCAAGTAACACAATGCCTCTTCCCGCAACACCGGGGGGGTTTTTTGGGGGGGTCGGGGGAAGGTGGGTGTTGAAATCTGTAAGCAGTCTATGTTTCCAGATCACACCATACTTTTTTAGTCCCTTCTCCCTTTTTTTTTTAAAATCAGTCAGATAATCAACAATTGTGATACTTTTGTGTTTTATTTAATATGTATAAAATACTTAAATATAACTACCATATTATTAATATAAAAGATGTTTTAGAGTAGGCATGCTGGTGATTATTTTCTCTAGCTCTTCCACCCCTTTCTATTAACGCATTCAAGTATTGTTTCTTGGTCATAGCAGTATTAAAAATATCATTCTTAACGTTTATCTAATAGACGCACCTGTAAAACCGCAGTGCTATCTCAGGTTGGTCTGAATAAAAGTGGTTACTGCCAATGCATGCAATGGCTTCCACATGAGTGTTGTCTTGTTTTAAGACATCTTTGTAGTACTCTGCAGCTGAGGAGATATTGTTCATTTCCTGAAAATAAAAAATTGAATTTATAGGAAACTTATTTTTAAGCCACTAGTAATTCTTATTTGTACCACTTACGATAATCTTTATACAGTTTAAATCTGCTGAGTTCATTAGAGCTCATAGATAAAAATGCTAAAAAACTAGCACCCTTTAAGGCTGATTTGTGTGTCCTGTTCTCTGAATAAAGTATAACCTACATTTTGACTTCACAGTAAAATATACACTGACTTAAATGAGTTTAATGCCAGAAAACATTTTACTGATTCTAAATCATGGATTAATAGCACCCAATTGTGACAAGTACACTTAAAGGTACATCTGGTGTTTTCCAAAGTCTGTTTACAATAGTTACTGTGTGCAAATGCTGTTTATACATGCCATGGCAACTCCAGCATTGTATGATAGTTTCAGGCTGCAGGACTCATACTCTGAATTGTTTAGCCAGGTATACCCTCTAAAATTGTAATGTTTTGTGGAATGGTTACCTTCAAAGTACCATCCTTTCTTACATATAACCCACAGTTTCCCCCTACCCGCTGTACCTAGCTGGCGGAAATTGGGGTGTCCACTATGTATGAAAAATGCTGTTTACTATGTGTTCAGAAATTTGGCAGCAGGAAAGCAGTGGCACCATTAATTGCTGCACCTGTAGGAGGTTTGCATTGCCAAATTTCCAGACTCATGAGGAACCCCTCAGGTCAGATGACATGACCCTGAACACCAGACTGGGCTGGTGCACAAGGTCGGTCCATGGCTTGACCCAGCACACTGCATCTGGGGCTGCATACTGTGTCAGGCTGGACTCAGAACGTTTAAAAATTCAGATAACATGGCCACAAAGACAATGGTACAACTGTTATCTCAATTTCTCTCTCTCTCTCTAAAGAACTCAAAGCACTTTAAAATGGAATTAGATTTGTGCTTGGACAACACAGGTGATTTGGAAGATACCAGATGTGGCTCTTGGACAAAGAATGCATGATTTCCTTCTGCACATTTGTGTTTGATATAGCATCACTACCATCTGTCACCATTTAAGGTAAACTATATACATCAGAATTCCTGCTGTTAATGACTGCTTTCTGTTTATGCAAAATGAGATCTTATTATATCTACCTACAATGAAATAATTCTTAAAATTAGTTCTATTTAAAAACCCCCTACTATTTAAGCAATAAAACATTTATACTTTAGTGATTTTTCTTAACTTAATTAATTCAAAGCAATTATGGTACTAATAAATGTAGTACAGCTCTGCAGACTATCCTGCAATTTAATCCTACCAACAGGCTACTGGTGACTCAAACACGTGTCTCTTCTGTTTTAGACCAATGAACTTTATGAACCATACACAAACTTGTCTGGAAATAAACCCACATTAAATCAGGTGATTTTTTTTTTTTCTGTACATCAGAAAAGGAAATACATGATCCATCTGGTATATCTAACTACTGGAACAAAAAAACCTGCAAAGAAATCTTGATTATCATAGACACTTTTTTTTTTTTGTATAACATAACTTGTGCTGTTAGCAACACAGCATTTTGCTAGTAATAAGCAGAGTGACTTTCTGATGAACATGCAAATATACTGAAGTCCTACTTCTTTTTTTTATTTAGGAAGCTAACCTTCTCTATATTAGAGGCCACATAATACGTACATACCTCATGGATTCTGGCAATCCCACAGAGGAGGGTCACTTCGCCAGGAAATCGATCTAATCCTTGCTTGAAAAGATTTAAAGCTGTCAAAGGTTGATCCAAGCGCAAATACACCTAAGAAAATAAAGGTGTGTAAAAACATGCCGTCTAAATAACATGACTTGTATGATTTTACAGCTCTCTGACAAAAATAAGAATTATGTACTGGGAGGCAGACAAGCAGTTTTATTTGTGTGTACATGTGCTAAAAGAATAGACTGAATACATGTGTGTATTAATTTTGCGTGGTAACCATATGTTCAAATGAAGTTCATATAAGCGTTAAGGGAAAAATATTGGCAAATTTCACTACATCTTTTACTACAAAAATTACATTTGAGCTGCACAAGAGAATTCTCTTCTATAATTTAAAAAACTATCTACATTGTACACTGGTGCCACTTTAGAGATAATAAATATTTACTTTAATACTAAAGCATTATGTGATAGGATTTTTTGCCTTTTGAAAAAAACTGGTCTCCAGGAGTGATATGAGTGGAAAAACCCCAGGAGGTTCCATTTTAAATTAAGTGCATTTAAAGTTCATAAAATGGGAGATCAACACAAATAGTTACATTTCTTTAGTCGACTAGAGCACAGCACAGAAAAGCAATATTTGCAGGCTTTCTTCATTTTGTGCCTATAAGCCTTGGTCAGATTTAGACAAGATACTCTCTAGTAGTTCAGTCTCCCTGGCCCTCTCCATCAGCAACAGAAAGCAAAGACAATGCTTTCTAGACACATGCTAACTGTGATGAGTCCTGTAAATACCAGACTGAGGGCACTGACTGTTACTGCACAGACCATTTATGTAGCAGTCAGATAGTGCAAATTTCAGATACTACTGCCCTTGAACCCATTTTTAAGTTGGGGGAAAAAAAACATTTTGTACATGAATCACTCAAGCTATCCAAATCACCAGTGGCACAACCAGTACATATAGCTATACCAATGATTCTTAACCAGGGTGCCATGAGTTCCTTATAAGGGTGCCATTCAAAGCTGCACAATATTAGCACTGTTGGGTATAAAAACCACCTACACATGATTTACAAAATCAACCTGTAAGACTACAAATAATGTCAAAAACATTCTGCCCTGTTCTGGTCTTTCTGAGTTCTTTGCAACAGAAGAACAGCTCTAGTACTTTTCTGCAGCCAAGAAATGACTGGAAGCTAGGTGATGGCATTTTCTAAGGGGTGCCTTCAATCTAACACAGTTGCGAACCACTGGGCTACACAAATTTCAGAATGAAGCAAAATCTCTTGAGAAAGCTTCTTCTAGTGGAATGACATTTTAATATAATGCTTGATCCATCAACAATGGAAAATGAACTGGCATTGCTGCTCTCATTTAACATAACGGTAAAGCAGCAGAACAAAGCACCAATAGTGCATCATAAATTAAAGCACCACCACAACTAGCAACAACTCTACTTAAACAACTATACTTTTGGATATCCTGTACAAAATTTTGAGTGGAATTAGTTATTGTCACAATTTCTAATTAACTGTATACAAGATATGCTATTTAACACATACACAAAACAATCTTCTTTGAACAATGATAGTGAGGCGATATTAATGATGGCATACGTTTCTTCAGTAAGGGTCTGCATTTTTAAGCTGATCACTACAAAAGCAGTGGTAACTGTAATACTAGAATCAGTGCAGTAAAGCTGGTATTTGCCTAGCATAGTGGTTCTCAACTTCTTTAGACTCAAAGCACCACTCAACAGATTTGAAGAACTCCTTGATAGATTTCAGCAACCCCTGAAAAAATGCTAGGTCTTTGTTTTCACTCTTTTTGACTAAAGAATTTAGCAATTCTTTTGTAATGAACTCGGATTACAACAAGTAAGATTTTTTTTAACATTATGAATTCCCAGGTGAAGTCTCTGGGCATTTCCAGGTGAGCGCACATGTGTGGTATGTAACAGCGCAGACCCGTCTGTGGCACTGAAAACTGCACATGCTGCTCATGCAGGCATTCACCATGCTGCTAACGTGCAGTGCAGCAGGGTTTTTTGGACACTGGGACATCCCAGTGTCCAAAAAACCCCCTGCATCTGAAAAAAGCAGGGTAGTGCATGTGGTGACAGCCTGGTCAGCTGGAGCCATGCTCCGTGCGCTGGATCGCTGCTGCTGGAGTCCTGGAAAGCCCCCAGAATGCCAGGTAAGGCTGCTGGAGCCAGCCCCAAAGCTGGCCCCAGCCTCCCCTACCACACCTGGGGCACTTGCCACATGTCAGAGCACACGTACATGAGCATTTCTTGGGGGCAAGTAGCAGCAGCACAACTATGTCTTACTGCTGTTTGTCCCTGGGGAAACGCACATGCACACTTGTCGGATGCATCCTCTGGGTTTACCTTGTGAATCATGTTTGTGCACCCAACAGTGCTCACTTTGTATGGTGCCTTTGAAAGGATTTTGCGGCATCCCAGGATCAGCATTCCCTCTAAGCTGCGCAGTGTGCGTGGCTGAGCATTTTTCTTTGGATGCTTGTCTAGACCCTGACAGTTGATAGTGTCACTTGGTAAAAAAGTACACATTTTAAGCAGTGGGACACCAAGGGTGCCTATACATGAGCAGGGAGGCTGCTCCAACTTGTTGTAATTACTGATTAATCAAGTCTGCAAGAGCATGGTTAATTACCATGCTCCAGCAGCCTCCAGAGTCTCACGTATCAGCATCCACACTTTGCAAAATGTTGGTGGGGTCACTTTATATAAACCTTGTTGAATGAAGTGCCCCCATCGTTTTGAAGTATGTGGACACCAATACACAAGATTCTGGAGGCTGCTAGAGTGTGGTAATTTACTGTGCCCCCACAGTAATTTAAAGTGGTGAACGAGCTTTAGATAAAGCACACCCACGGCCATTTTGAAGTGCAGGGATGCTGATATACAAGATGCTCCACAAGATGCTTTTAAATACAGCAGCTCTCAGAGCCACTCTAATTATACTTCCCCTAATCCCCCCTCCCAGAGTACATGTATAAATGCCCCAACAGTCTACTGCTAGCACCCTCCATCTGTGGATGTCACTATTGTATCTAAAGCAATCTTGAAAACATTCATCATAAAAGTTGTCAGTTTCAGCAATTTCTGATGAACATCTGCATTGTCTCAAACTATAAAAAAAGCTCCGTTTTGTTTGTCACACTCATTTTGCTTTCTTTAATTAACATTTAAAATTATTTTATTACTTCTCTTACCAACTGTTTCTTACAAATCAAATCTCCACAAAATGCTGCAGAAAAGAGACTACATGGCAGCAAAGAATAACTCTTTAAACAGCAAGGGTATAGGGTATGGGTTGGTTGTTTTACTCCAGCATCTGAGAAATGAGTAATTTATATAAGTCTTCCCCAATAAGTTCAACATATCATACCATATCTTCATATATCCCTTAACTTACCATATGATGATGATTTTAAACTGGATTTTTAAGAATCAATTATGTACTAGGCTAGCTGTGAAGTTTAGCTTTCTTCTATAGCATGAGAAAGACTGTATACCTGAGGGATTGATATTTCCTGACACATTTAGCTTTTCTCTACATAATGACTTTGAAGTCTGACAAACTGGGTTCTTTTATGACTGACAAGGAGCATTTAGTTGTCCCCACTGCCTCCCCTTTCTCCCTCCTGAGGTCTGAGAATGCCTGTGTTTTGATGCATTTTCTTTAATCTCTGCTAAACTACCTTGTCTGTCCTTTAAACAATAATTCTTTAAACAATAGAGTCTTCGCTTTCACCTTTTTTTTTTTTTTTAAGTTAATAGCTGTTGTGACTTACAGAACCACTGAAATGTAACCGATAATGTTGCATGTGCCAGAGTTTGGAGAAAATCTGATGCAAAACTTTGGTAAACTGCCTCACCCTTTTCCATAGCTATTAGGTCTGTGTGAAGTTTCAGTCTCTGATTCAATGCAGTGGAGATTCAGTCCGATTCAGCGGCTGAATCTCTGACTCCAGCTGGAATCAGGAGACCCTTTAAGCTCTCCAAATCAAATCAGAACCCTCCTAATTGATTTGGAAAGATTTGATGATTCAGTCATAGACACAGATTTAAATATTTTTTCTACATACTTCAAGGTACCAGGTGGTTCATGAACACTGAGATGGTGGGGCAGATGGAGTGCCCCAGAGGAGTGCGGGGGGTCCCCAGCACATTCAGCAGTGGACCCAGAACTGGACCAGAAGCACTTTCAGTCCTCTTCTGGGTTCACCATGGAGTCTCCGGTGGAATCCGCCCACAACCCGGCAACTGGTGCTTTCTGGGTATGGGTGGGCACCCAGGGTCTCCCTGTGGCCAATCGCTGAACTGGGGGTGGAGTGGGGGGGTGTCGGGTGTCCATTACCGAACACACGGGCGGCCCCTCCGCACTCATGTGGGATGCTCCATCCTCTCCACCATCTCAGCATTCACGAGCTGTGCCTGGTACCTCGAGGTATGTAGAAAAAACATTTAAAGCTGTGTCTATGGTCAAATAGTAGATTCTCCAAATGAGCATTGAATCTTCAGATTTGGCCAAATTGAATTGGGACAGTGATCTGAATCAACTAATTGAACTACTGTCCCTGATTCAGGCCAAATTCTAATCCAAATCGAATACGGCCTGTTTTGTACACCCCTAATAGCTATGTATTCAGGGCTTGTTTTCTCTGCTTGGAAAGAGTGAACTGTAATTTAAGTTTTACCTCAATCCAATACGTATCCAGATACAATCATAGGTCAGCTATGTTGAAGAAGGTGGGCGTCAAGTGCTGATGCTAAGCTAATGCACTGGGGATGCAGTAACTTGAGTTACGACAGCTTGTCAGCTGCTAATCTAATCACTCCCCCAATCTACTCATCCAGAGTAGCTCACGTATTTTGTAGTGCATCTGAACTCTCTTGAACTCTAGTGATCATGCTGTATAAGTATGGTAAACATCACTTTATGAAGAACAAAGCAATCCCTCTCAGAGTGCTTCTTTTGCATACATCATCAATGGCTTGAATAGAAACCAGACATCTAATTTCACTCTTCTGAAGTTGAGCGGGGAAATCAACTTTCAGATAATAATTCTTGTGTTTAGATTGTGGCCACTTGTTCTGCTAATATATGACTACCTTACCTTTAACAGAACTTTCAGTTTTAAGGGTTTTGACTGCTACCAGTAAGTGAGCATATCCAGTCTCTGAACAGTATGCAAGGGCTTAAGACAGGTATTGAAGGAAAGAATAATCAAGCATACAGAAAATGAAGAAAACACAATATGAGTTTATCCAAGGAAGAGTTTGAATAACTTAATAATCTTCTATGATAAAATAACTGACTTAATCGATAAGGACAAATGTTGTGGACTTAATTTATCTAGATCTGAGTAAAGCTTTTACTGCCATGCTTCAGGGGGAAAAAAGGGCTAAACTGGAGAGGACAGGGATCAACACTACAAGGATGTTAGCTTAAAGGTGGAGGAGTTGGCTCAAAAGCAGTCTACAATGGGTTGTACAGAAAGATGATCCATGTGAAAGTAGAGTGGTTCCTAGTGGCATTTCTCAGGGATCAGTCTTAGTAATTCTCTGGTTTTAACATGGTCATCAGTGACCGTGGTACTGGAACTTGATGTTCTCATAAAAAGTGTAGATAATAGTAAATTGAGGGGTACTGCCAATACAGAAGAGGACCAGTTTATTACATAGGAGGATTGTGGAATCTTGTGGAATAAAACATTAGGCCTGGCAGATGTTAATCAAGTGATGGGATCTGAGGAATTTTATTCTGGATGCCCAAAATTGCATGTCTTGACATGCCACATTTGCAAGGAAGCATGATTTTTGAGATCTAGGATAAATTCTTCAGATCTCATCACACATCTGCCACGACTTGGGTAAGTAGCTCCCTGTTGCAAAATTGCCACATGCTGGGACCTTTAAAGGAATATGTGCAGCCCAAAACCTTGGCTACATATATGCCTTTTAAACATGGCCATGGGCAGGGAGCTCCCCAATCCCAAACTCCCTATGCATTCGAACTTTTAAAAAATATATGGGTAGCCATGTTGCATGTGTTCCTTTTTAAACATGCTAGTCTTAAAACTTTAGAGCCAACTCAGGAAGCAGATATCTGGGTTCTTGACTGACTACAGGATGACCATAAACCAACAGTGTGATACAGCTGTGAAAAAGGAAAATGCAATTGTTGGATTAAGCAAGCTATATTCAGGAGAGACAAAGAAGTACTAGTACAAGGCACTGGCAAGACCCTCTATTCAGGGTACCGTGTGCTACTCTGATCAGCAGTGATCAAAAAGATTAACTTTAACTGGAATGGTTATAAAGAAGGGACACTAATATAGTTAAGACAATGGAGACTTTTTCTTATGAACGCTAAAGTAACTTGGCATGTTTAACTTTACAATGGGGTTAGGGTTGTGCAGGTGCTAAGATGCATGGTTGACAGCCCAGAGGTCACAAGTTCCAGGCCACAGCAGAAATGCTTATGGTGCAGCCCTGTCAGATTTCAATGACTCTGGAAATTCTGCTAAATACCTTGTCACGAGGACATGAGGAAAGAAATTTAACAACAATGGAGATTGAGAAGGAAATATGATTTAATTTTTTTTTTACATTCATGGAATGAATAATAGGAAGGAAAAAGAGCTTTTAGGGATAAAAAAAATACAAAACAACTCAAGATCAAATAGCTAAAAATTGGCTGTGTATGCATTTTAGATTGGAAATTAAAAGATTTCTAATGGTCAGAGAAGTGAAGATTTGGAATGGTCTTCTGAGCAAAGTTGTGTAGGGCCGTGACTACATTAAGAGTGATCTCAATACGTTTATGGAAGGAGTAGTTTGGCAGTACAGGGAATTCTTGGTTCAACAATCAATATGCATGATAAGTGGAATCAAGTAATTGCAATCCCCATATTGGAAATAATTTTTTCTTCATTGGGTGTGTCTGCATATGTATTTAAACATAACTAAATTTAAATGCGCATCAAGCTAATGCTCATTAAATGATTTTTGGCAGGTGTCTACATGAGCAGGGACTTGGCAATGAAGTTAGTGCTAAGTCCCTGCAGCCCCGCTATGTGCGCCTAGTAGCTGGGCAGACCCAGCACTAAAGTTAGTGCTGGGTTGCATCTACACGTGCATTAATGTGCTTTAACGAATCATGTCTAAATTTGATACCTATATTTGCAGATATAAAATTTAGATGCCATTAGCCCAATTTCATTATTTTAAATGCACATTAAGGGTCCTTATGTGCATGTGTGTACCTGTAATGCACATTAAATTAGGCTAACGTGCATTAACATGTCTTGTGTAGACACACCCCTATGGAAAGGATCTGGGAATCCCATGCTTCAGAACTCTTGCTGGTTTCCAGTAAGCCATTTTTTTCCACCCCATTAATGTCACTGGATTTTATGTTGTTGTCCACGGCATGTGGGATAGGGACAAGGACCCCATCAACCTTCCTCCTGGCGGGTCTGTGCTGTGAGGGGAAAAGCCTTGTTATTGCCGCAGAATCAGCCAGCAGTAATTGCCCAGTTCTTGCCTGCTATATCTTGATGTAATTTGTAGATATTGAGAGGTGTTCTCCTATTTGATGGGTCGTACTCAACCTGGAGAGATGTTAGCAGCAGGGTCCCCCAGGGCTCAGTCCTTGGGCCCGCGCTGTTCAACATCTTCGTCGCGGACTTGGACGAGGGGGTGGAAAGCAAGCTATCCAAGTTTGCTGATGACAACAAACTATGGGCTGAAGTGGGGACACCTGAGGAGAGGAAGAGATTGCAGCGGGATCTGGGCTGACTGCATGAGTGGGCAGACAAGAACAGGATGGGAGTCAATGTGGACAAGTGCAGGGTGGTGCATCTGGGGAGAAGCAACCCCCAGCGCACACACTGGCTGGGAAGCTCCCCTCTTGCTAGCACGGAGGTACAATGGGATCTTGGCGTCATTGTTGATGGCAAGATGAACATGAGCCACCAATGTCAGACGGTGGTTGGGAAGGCCAACCAAACCCTATCATGCATCCAGCGATGCCTTTTGAGCCGGTCCAAGGTGGTGATTCTCCCCCTTTATGTGGCGTTGGTCAGGCCACAGATGGAGTACTGTGTCCAGTTCTGGGCGCTGCACTTCAAGAGGGATGTGGACAGCCTCGAGAGGGTTTGATATACGGGCAGCAGGACAGGCCTTACGAGGAGTGTCTGAGGGACCTGAACCTGTTCAGCCTCAGTAAACGGAGGTTGAGGGGGTACCTGGCGGCAGCCTATAAACTGCTGAGGGGAGATCAGCAGGAAATAGGGCAGGTCTTTTTTCCTGGGCACCACCAGGGGTAACTAGAACCAACAGTCACAAGTTACTGGAGAGCAGGTTTAGGTTGGACATTAGGAAACACTACTTCACAGTTAGGGTGGCTAGGAAGTGGAACCAGCTTCCTAGGGAAGTTG
>JAGPOW010000304.1:30655901-30674939 GCA_030014935.1 Caiman crocodilus
AGCAGGTTTAGGTTGGACATTAGGAAACACTACTTCACAGTTAGGGTGGCTAGGAAGTGGAACCAGCTTCCTAGGGAAGTTGTTCTTGCTCCTACCTTGCGTACCTTCAAGAATAGATTGGATAGGTACTTGGCTGGGGTTCTGTGACCCTGGCACTCGTTCCTGCCATTGGCGGGGGGGGTCAGACTAGATGGCCTGCTCTAGGTTCCTTCTGACCCTAGACACTATGATACTGAAAGTATGCTACAAAGACATTAGGCCTGTCCCTCCTAGGGCTCCAACCTCCCCTTATCCCAGCCAAATGCCAACCAGCTGTTATGATATTGTGGGAGACTACCAGTTGTTAACAGATGTTCTACGATTTTTCTCTTCCTTTTTTCCTAGGCTCAGGATCTCTTTCCATGTTTCTTCTGGATGGAGAGGTCAGGATTGATCCAGGAGAATATCAGGAAAATATCACCACTGGAGCAAAAAAAGGGAACTGCAACCACCATTGGGCAGGACAGCCCAGGTCATTCACAGCATTCAGAATGCTATGCACTTTCTGTTCTTTTTCTTTCTTTTTTTTTAAAAGGTACAGATCTGTTTCCCCTGGGCTGAAGAACACTCCTTGTCCAGACACAACCCACAGATAAGAACAAATTTAATTGAAGAAAAAAACAAAATAAAACTAATGGCAGATATGGGGGTTCTTTGCTCCTACAGCGATTCAGTAGCACTTACATGGTTCAAGGTATATTCCCCTTTCACAATCAGGCCCAAAATCAATCAGTTCTCACCTGCTATATTATATAATCATAACTAAAATGCAAGTGAAAAAAGAAAAAACCCCAAAACAACTTTCTGTCAGTAGGAGAGGCCTCTAGCTGCTCCAACGTTTCCTGGTTCTCTGGTCTCCCTGTTCAAAGGACACTGCAGAGTTCAGCTCCTGTAGTTAGAGCTCCTCCCAGTTCCAAGACCGGAATCTGGTCTTCTCCCCATCCCTTGGGTTCGCACTACTGGAGTTCATGTGGAGTAGACAGAACTTGCCTGATTTCCCCATGCAGCTCCTCTCCCTTCCAGTGCAGCTCCTCTACCAGAAGTAGGGCATTGGGTGCAAGGAACACCAATTTGGAAGGACCAGTGACGATGGCATTCTGGCAGCTGTGGCGTTCCCTGCATAAGCAATGCTTCCTGCTGGTCTGGTAAGTTTTCCCAGTTTTCCTCCCTTTTCTATGAAAAGGTGGAGGAAGCCTCTTCACAGTTGTACATTTTTTTTTTTGTTTGTTTCCAGTCTTCCTTTGAATCATAGGGACACAGGTCTAGTTAAGGCTATGGGGGTTTGATGGGGAAATGCTGAAGGTCTTGCAGGTACTTTGAAAACCCAGAGGTTCCTGGTCAGAAATTCTTGCTCTTCTGCTAGTTATACCAATTAACAAATTTGGTGTCGCAAAGGATTTCCCCCCTAGGCCACGTTCTTGCCTCCTCTGATTTTAGCTATGGCACATAGCATGTTCTTGGTATTTCTGGTTTTGTGCCTTGTGGTTGAATGTGATCACAGGTTTGAGGTGACGGTTTTGGAGAATCCTTGGGTAAATGGTTACTTATGAATGCAAGGAACAGGACTTAGTGGCCCAAAATGGCCTCTTCCAGACCTGTCTTTTGATTTCATAAGTGAAATCAATTTCTAGCTTCCTTTAGTTACATTTATTGGTTTCCTAGGAGACTGCAGACAGCTACACTGTTTTTATGCATAGCAGCTCCCATCATCCTGCAGCTATAGAGTCCTGATTGTTATTTGTTGTGGAAGAGAACACAATAAGGTAGCAGAGATAGTATCCTTAGACTTGTACATTCCCCACAGAAATCCTGTTTAGCCCTCAAAACCAGTACTTTCCCCCTCCAAGCACTCTCTTAACACAAACTGTCAAATCCACATATACGTCACAATCTAAACCAGAGATTTATTTTTCCTACACCAGTACTTTATTATATTTTCATAAGGCAAACTAAAGGAAATGCATAATAAAACCAACAGTCTTTAAAAATAAGCTTCATGCTAACATAATTTTAACTATTTTCTGGAATGCATGTCTTAAAAAAAAACCCCTCTCACTCTAATTTGGGCTAATTTTGATGCTTAGCTTAAACTTGTTCTGACAGAAGACTGGTTTACTATTTTAAAAGGAAATTGTAAAGCTATTGAATCAGTGTGTGTCAAGTTAGACCTCAGCCTGCTGGCCCTTGGATTTTCAGAAATATATTAGAATTTAAATTTATTTTAAAACAAGTACATTCTGTTTGAATTGGAAAAATCTACTTACTTTTGCCAAATATAGTATTGTATCTATCATGTCTTGTTGCTTGAGAGCTGACTTAAATTGTTTTTCAGCTTCGCGATATAATCCTAACCTAAGAAATGCATAGAAAATATTTTTTTTGTTCAAAATTAATAAAATAAATTATTAAGCAATAAAGTACTATAGGTTAACACCATATATGGGGTTTAATCAAAATGCCAAAGCTCACATTCTGAATTGGTTTTTTTTTAAAAGGTCACATTATTCTCACGTACATCCACTTAAAAAAATTAAAAGGATGCCAAATCAAGTGTTCAAATGTTATGAAGCGGGCAACTAAGGGTAACTGTGAAAGCTTAATTCAATCCCCATGCTTGGGCACACCTGTTTTATAGGCAAATTATATGACCTCATACTATAATTTTCTATAGGGCTCCTGCCTCATCCAGGGCAGAATGGACTGTACTCACTTAACAAGCAGTTTATTTAATATCTTGTTTTCTGTTCGTTGTTCAGAACATGGTCCCAAGCTTTATGTATTGTAAACTGTTCAAACCCTGCTCTGAATACAGAATTACCAATTTCCTTGTGGCCTTTTCTATGGCGCGTAGCATTCTAGTCTCCAAGTTCTTTACAAATATTCATTTATTTTTCTCCCCAGCGTGGTAAAATATAGGGGTATTATCTTCTTCTCTGCAGATGGAGGAACTGACAAATTTTGTTTGTCTAATTTGAAAAACCCAGGACTTGACATTTCATTATACAGCACCTCAGTTGTTCACTGTACATTTCCTGTTTAACATTAGTTGCAGCTGAGTTTTCAGCACTTTTTCAAATGCTAGAGAGTCTCAGATTAGTTACCCAGGAACACAGGGTTAGCAATCGGCTCTGAAAAGTTTGTTGTAGCACATGGGAATTCTGTAGTACAGGGAATTCAGTTGTGCAGGGCAGGATTTACCTAAAAGGAGATCATTATTTATCTCCTGCAATCTTCTGGCTTATTTATTTTTCACATTCCAATCATTTTAGCAAACAAATCAGGGATCTTACACACAGGTCTTCTTCACTACATAGATCTAACTCATCCCAGAGCAAGTCTATCTTTTGTGCTAAATGAGACAAGTCTTGAGGCAAAAAACAGTATGCGACCATGTAATACCATGTTATAGAATACACATAGTAACATATGATGGCCAAATTCAAGAGATACAGTCAGCAAGATTTTACAATCTTAACGTAATTTGTGTGTGGGTATGGGTGTTGTGGGGGGGGGGGGGGTTTGGGGGAAGGGAGAAGAAGAGGAATGTGTGGGGTTTTTTTTAGTTTTTATTAAAAAGCAGACCAAAGAAGGATGTCTTGCATTTGAGAACTTGTCTAACTTTATCTGCGCTATACAGTTGGTCCAACAAAAGATATCACTTTAAGAAATCCTTGCCTCTAACTGAAAAAACAAACAAATTCTGTCATGTCATCATGTTGACAACCAGATGGCTCATCATCCTTTAGATCGGGGTGGGCAAAATGTAGCCTGAGGGCCAGGTGTCGCCCTCTAGACCATTTTATCTGACCCGTAGGGCCCCTAAAAAATTTAGAAAATTAATATTAATTTGATGGCTTGACAACTCTCAGTAAGTGGCCCGCTACCCAAAATAATTGCCTGCCCCTGATTTAGATCCTTAAGCCCATTGCTCAGACCACTGCCACTTGAACTGCATGAATAACAGGCAGCAATAGTAGCCTGTTATCCTCTGTGTAAACCTACAGTGTACACAGATGGGGCAATCTGCTGGTACATTTCACAGATGTCATCTAACTGCAGAGGAACAGTGAGGCTCAGGAATTTCTTATTCCATTCCAGGGGACTCTAGTGATCACTGACTTTCCTAGGTTCCCCACCATCTCCTTTCCCTCCAACTTGTCCCAAGTTCTATCTCTATTTGTTTCCCCTCGTTGGTTCCTTATCCCAATCCTATTCCTTCATTTCAGTCTCTGGTGTTCTCACTTAACCTGTCCCAGTTCCCCTACTCCTAGCCCCTCCTCTGATCTTTTTCTCTTTCTCCCATGCCCATGTCACCTGGTCTTCCTTTCCAAGCTTCTTATTCAATCAGTGTCTTTCCCCTGACCAACTTGGCTGCTTGTTCCAATTTATTTGCCTTGCCAGTTCCAATTCTGTTCCAGCTGTTGCCCTTAGGCTCCCTGCTTGATCTAATTTTTCACTGCTCCCTCTCTTTCCTTGCTTAGCTAAGGTGCAATGTACCCAGTCCCAGTTCCATATTTCCACCTATCAGATTTCACTTACAAACTTGTTCTTCATCCCTTCATGCCTTACTCCAAGCTACCCCTCTACCCCAGGTCCGGCTCTTATACCATCAGCATTTGAATCTGGCAGTTTCTTCTTCCCTGCTGCCAGCAGAGAAGCAATCAAAAGGACTACAGAGACAGTATCTCTGCTCTCAGTTCCAATTCCCTTTCCTAACAAATCTCAAAGCATCCCAGAGCTGAACTATAGGGAAAATCCTGCTTGGACTCTTGCAATGTTGTTAGAATCCTGGACACAAATCACACTCCCATCAAATGTCAAGTCAAGTCCCAGCCCCAAAGCATGCTGAAGCCTCTCAAAGAGAAGCATTCAAGAATGTTCTCGCCTTAAAGGTAAACTCGTCTTGCTCTCAGAAATTGCTGAATAGTTTGTTTTGTTTGTTGTTGGGTTTTTTGATTATTTTTTGGGGGGGAGGGGGAGAATCCATCTGAGGTTAATATCCAGTGTGAAATAATAAAGCCCAATTTAATTGTTTGACAAGGCAAGATTATCTCCTACTCTCTTAGTCCCCTACCAAGTATAACAAATTAGAGGAGGAAACAAACATAAATTTGACAGTTAACTTTTCCACCATATATAAGTAGTATAGCAAGGATTTCCCCAAATCCTTAAAGGCTGGCAATATAATCTCATGTCTTTTTACATTTCCTAAACTTCTAATGATGTGCCAAAAAACCAAAATTTTAAAGCTGAGTTTTCAAACATGGCTCCCAATTTGGGGATACATACTGAGGCTGTCTTGCCCTATTTATCTCTCAGCCTCTGGGGTACATATGACATATAAGCCTGGAACAATTTTTCACCTGACGAGCTTTAGCTTATCTGCCTTCACAACTATGATATTTTATTACTATATAGTAAGATATTTCACAGTGATCCTTAAGTGGCATAACAACTATAAAGCATCACAAATTAAAAGAACTGTATCACTTCTACTGTTGTTAAAGTAACTTTATCACTTCCAAATTATCCTCTTTCCTCCCACCAGCCAAACAGTGTGTACATTTAGGGAGCAAAGAAATATGGCAGATAGCTATCGTTATTATTCTTTATGCTGCAAGCATATAAATTGTTTGGATGATTTACCCTCCCCAGCCCACTTGATAAATATAATGGAAGTGACAAATGATCCCCCCTAAGCCCAATTAAAACAACAACTAACCTGCTCTCCCCAAAATTTCAAGCAACATTTAATGATAATGAAAATTTGTATTAGTTTGGGCAGCTGAAACAAAGCAATGGGCTTGGGCATACAACATGGAATTTTAAAGGGCTTTGTTTTCCTGAATAGTGCCTATAAACTACTACTCTATCCCCTACAAGATTTATGAGATAATGCTTTGACTATGCAGCATTCAGCAAGACACCCGCATTTCTTACATGTGTGAAATATATACAGCTGCTCTGGAAGAAGTCAGTGGGGCTTCAACACCTGTTTGACTTTTGGAAGAGCTTAAAATAAACACTTCACACTGGATCTTCTCACCAGGTTAAAGCCTTCGTCAGAAGTTAATTTCTCAGCCTGAAACTGCAATACCAGTTTCAATCTATTGACTTTGTGTAGTGTTATACCAATAAATCTTTGCATTTATTTAAGTACTTTTCATTTGAGGATGTTTATGCAAGCTAATTCTCTAATTCCAATGCATAAAATGTTGGTGTTTTTGTGTCATCAGACATTTAGGTAAGGCCTTCTTGTTGATTAAAGATGATACATTTTATTTGTTGTCAACATAGTGCTTCTTAATTAAATGTATATTCTATTACTTAGCCTCCATACTGGATAGATGCATCAATTCAGTCTTAGTTGGTCTAAATTCTGAGTTATTTTGCCAGCCCATTCTATACCCCCCCACCACTGGCTGCTCTACAAATTGGCTTGAATATTAGGAAATCTTTTAAATACTGTTCAGTGCAAGCGACAACAGTTCAGGTTCAGATGGTTTAAAATCCATAATCACATAAGAATTGAAAAAATGACTTACCTGTAGTAGCACTTCCCAATCTGAACCTTCCACCACCAGTCCTTATATTGTGCATGTTCTGTGGCAAGTGCTGCCAAATCTAAAGCCTTTAAAGAAAGCCACACACCTTAAAACAGACATTTTTATCTTTGAACAAAGAAAACTAAAAAGACAAGTGTTATCAGTAAAGAGTAACAAAATTAAATAATCAAAATAAGGTGTTTTTTGGACAAATATCATTGTCAAACTGAGGGAATGTTATTATTTCTGCTATGCCATCTAGTTTAAAGCATAAACTAGGTGAAGGATTAGTTCTCCATATGGCAGCATATAATCACACATGCTTCTTAGCATTTAAATAAGGTTAAAAAAAAGATAGGGAACACTTTTAATCAGACTGCTGAACTGCTTCTTTTTAGACTAAAGTATTTCCCAAGAATGTGTTTATATATATATATATATATTTTTTAGGCTTTCTGTCATCCTTGAGCAAAATTTACTGGAACAGATTTTTTTTTTTTAAATCCCAATCTGCTTCTTTTTTGGGATAATACACAAATGACCCATTTTTCGTGATGTAGTGGGCCTTTTCCACCTGGATCATTAGAGTAGTTTAAAGTACTGCAGTAAGAAATGTTGCTTCCTTTGGACTTTTTATTGCTTGTGATTAAATCAGGAACTATCAGGAATAGTTCTCTCCACCCAAATCTCCACCATCAGATAAGCCTAAAATCAGAATCTCCACTATCAGATAGTCAATGGACTGTGCTTAAACAGGAGCCAACAGAACAATGAAATAACTGAAAAGCACAGAAGAAAGTTTTACCTTTTTTTCCTATTTTTAATCTCTTCTTTCAAGACATGATATAGTGTATTGAAAGAATCAGTATGCTCTCCACTGACAAGCTAAGAGATAAGTAAAGTACAGGTTTTTTTTAAATTCCATTTTACACCAAACACAAGGTGTCAGAGAGTATCAACTACCCTTTACTTGCTACTACTGTTATTGCAATAACATCAGAAGCAGATTAAAAAGTATTAAGCAAAATGTTATATAATGGATATATTAAGTGGTTAATCTGTAAATGTGTCTATATTTGTCTCAGAGCTGATTTGATCTTTTCATAAATGTTTCTCCAGAACCACACAAGTCTAAAAAGGAAAATAACTCATGGGTTATCTAATCTGCCACCACAGGGTCAGTCAGTACAGTTTTCCAATGTATATGAGGGCATTTGTGTTGTTGTTTTGTTTTTTTGTTTGCCATGAACAATGTATATATAGATCAGGTTAACCAGGTCATTTTAAAAATAATATAACTTGGATATTTGAAAATTAGGCTGACCTAGTGTCAAAGGCCTCTGATTATTTTTCCAGTTCTTCAGTTACCAAAACAAGACATTTGTGATGGCAATAGGTCAGTTCTACAGATGAAAATTTGACATAGCTCAATAAAGTCAATGCAGCTATGAACATTCCTCACAAATTTCTGGCCTGGCAGAAACAGTTCTTAGGAAAAACATGACTTGCTTTACCTAATAAAACATGTTCAAGCCAAATAAGTTATTACATTAATCAACTTCTGAACAATTATCAGTCATAAAAATGGTGTCAGCCATGCAACACACAGGCAGAAACCTATGTCCATGTGGAACTGATCAAAAATCACCAGACTGCCCTGAGAAGCTTAAAATTAAAGTCTTTATCCAGCACAAACAGTAGAGTTCTCCAATATTTGTTGCCATGGATGTAGTCTTTCTGGACTTCAGCGAGGCCTTTGACACTGTCGACCACCCCATCCTCATTAAAAAACTAGGTGATTGTGGCATTGATGCCTACATGGTCAGATGGATTGCGAATTGGCTGAAGGGTTGTACTCAGAGGGTGGTGGTAGATGGGTCATATTCGACCTGGGGGGAAGCAGGCAGCGGAGTCCCCCAGGGCTCGGTTCTTGGGCCCACACTGTTCAATTTCTTTATCAGCGATTTGGACAATGGAGTGAAAAGCAACCTGTTCAAATTTGCTGATGATACCAAAATTTGGGGTGAGGTGGGCACGTTAGCAGGGAGAGAAAGACTGCAGAAAGACCCGGATAGGTTGCAGGGGTGGGCTAAGAAAACAGGATGCGTTTCAATACTGACAAGTGCAGGGTGCTGCACTTGGGCAGAAGTAACTAGCAACACACTTATAAAATGGGAAACTCCCTTCTTGAGAGCACTGAGGCAGAAAGAGATCTTGGAGTCATCATTGATTCCAAGATGAACATGGGCCGACAATGCGAGGTCACGATCGGCAGGGCTAACCGGACCCTATTGTGCATCCACAGGTGCATCTCAAGTAGGGCCAAGGAGGTGATCCTCCCCCTCTATGCAACACTGGTCAGGCCACAGCTGGAGTACTGTATCCAGTTCTGGGCACCACACTTCAAGAGGGATGTGGACAACACTGAGAGGGTCCAGAGGAGGGCCACCCGCACGATCCGGGGACTGCAGGGCAGATCCTACAATGAGAGGCTACGGGACCTGAACCTGTTCATCCTTCACAAGAGAAGGCTGAGGGGGAACCTTGTGACTGCCTATAAACTCACTGGGGGGGGGACCAGAAGGGGTTGGGGGAGACCTTGTTTCCCCTAGTGCCCCCCAGGATAACAGGGAATAATGGCCACAAGTTGTTGGACAGTAGGTTTAGATTAGACGTCTGTAGGAACTACTTCACAGTTAGGGCGGAACCAACTTCCAAGGGAACCAACTTCCAAGGGAAGTGGTGCTAGCTCCTACCCTGGGGGTCTTTAAGAAGCAGCTTGATGCCTACCTGGCTGGGGTCATCTGAGCCCCGTTTTCTTCCTGCCCAGGCAGGGGATCGGACCTGAAGATGTACATGGTTCCTTCTGACCCTACTTCTTTGATTCTGTGAGTCTATGATTTGTTCATGGCCCACCGGTAGGTCACTGCAGCTATAATAATGAATATGGGGAGGGACCTTTGAGAGGAAGTGCAAAGCACACACTAAAAAGAGAAAAGCCAAGGGCCAGATGTGTTTGACACCCTTTGAAGCATGCAAACTTAACTCAGACTATTCAAAATAGGACACCACTAACAGCAAGAGAGGAATTGGTTTGGATGGGTAAGGGAAATGTTGTAACTAGAAATAAGGGATTGAACTTAAAACTGGATAAAGCACCATAGATTTTTTTTCCTGATATTTACCCTTACTGTAAAATCTACAGGTCCTGAGATGTTGCTCTTAGAGAATTTTTTTCAACCTGTCTCCCTGCTTGTTATTAATCCAAGCACTATGGCACACAAAAGCTACTCAGTTGTTTAGAGCACACGTAGAAATGCCTTATAGTGTTACTGTGCTAGTTTAGTTTCTGATAACAGAAGTATAAATATATTTTAGTATATTTGACATTATACATTTAATAAGGAGTTTCCTAAAACTACTGGTTTGCCATCCTATGAAATAAGGTAATATTAGATGCTTTGGCACAGCTGAACACCAACAGGCATGACAGTAAGATTTAGGAACAATAAAAAAACTGTATAGATTACTTACATTCTTAACGTCATTTTCATGGTGAAAAATGTATTCAAACAATGCCTGTCAGGAAAACATTTAAGCCACTGTCATAGCTGAAGAAAAAAGTTAATACCTCTATATAATCAACACCTTGGTTTTTGCAACTGTAATAATTACCAAAGAATGTTCTAAAATAGCAAACACGTTTACATATCACCACTTTTTGAAATATTAAGGTGGACTTCATAAATTAGATAAAGCCTTTGGATGTGCTGGATAGTCATTACAAAGGAGATCTTGAGTTTGTGATTCCTACTACATTATAAAATGAGTGGGATTATCAATATGTGATTGTTTTCCATCAGACATTTTTTAAAAGTTTTGGAATTTAAAAGTGAATGTAAAAATGAAATTTTGTGATTCCATAGTTGTGGTCTTTCAATATTTGGCTTAAGGGGTTGATCCTGCAGAGATTTCTATTTGTGCTTTAATTTTGCATGCTGCAAGTAGTCATGAGGCAATAGAATTTAAGCAAAGGCACAAGTCTATTAAGGACCAAAGTCCATATTTTCTCAGTTTAGAAAAGAAAAATATGACTTTTAAAACTATAAGTGCTTAATATCCAACAAATGTGGAACCTGGAAGTCAAGTGTCTCTGATTTCGGCTTGCAAATTACCTCCAGAAATAAGAATTTGAAATGGAAGTCTGGCTAACAATGGACCAAAAAGATGCATAAGCCAAAAAAGAATCTCTCAATCTCCACAGCTACATGAATGATTTTATAGTGTTAGCAGAAATGAAAATGTATTCTTGTCAGAAAAAAAAAAGAGCAAAAACTGTACATATATAAGGATGCTATTTAGCTGAGTAAAAAGAGTCTCTTTACAAAGTCGGTTTCCTAAAATTGTATCCCTTCTTTTAAACAAACCTTTCTTTAAATGTCTTACAGATCAGAAGACAAAGGAATTAAGAGTTCAGGGGAAACCTCACATACTATGGCCTCTGGAACTGTCCACTGATCTCCCATTCGCTTAGACAATTGCAAAAATAGATTTTTGTACAATAATATATCAGTATTTATATATTATTCAGTTGTAAACTGTAATGACTGACTTCTTTAGCAGATTTAAAGGGAGATACTTGTCAGATGTGCAGTGTTCACCATTCTCTCTCAAAAATGGACTGGAAATATAACTTAAGACCCGTTACCTCTGAGTCACTAGCTAATATAAAACTCAGGTGAGAAAAGAATAAATACGATGACCTTTTGGTGACTTCCACAAAATGAATTATATGGCTCAGTCTAATTCTTTACCAGCAAAAATTCCCAGAAAAAGATTGCTAACAGAAATGGTACTTGATGTAATGACTTGTCTGAAAGATCTCTCAATGATAAAGCATGAAGCACAGTTCAGGTTAGGGATGAGGGACATTACTGAGGAAGGCCCACCAATACATTTGTTCTGTTGATGCAAGATTTAAGTTTCAATGATTGTCAATCATAAGAACTTAACTGACAAATAAAAATGAACGCAAGCTCTAATTAAAACAGAAAATATTTCTACTGCAAAATTACATTAAGTAATAACTTTAAATCTAAATAGAAAATCCAAACCATTAAACATTAAATCATGAGTGAAGATATGTAGTCATACTGTAAACACACCCAAAAGCTGCCTTTCCTGGACAGTAAACAAGGCAGGGTTTTTAAAATTGCTTTTAGTCATCTTGCATGCATTGTTCAAGACTCATGTATTAATATAGTATTGCTTCTTTTAAAATAATTCAGTGTTCTAGTTCCAATGTATTATCAGTGTCCATAACCTCTTCACAAATGAATTTTTCATTTACTGACCAACTGCTAACATTTGCAGACAGAAAAAATACACCTTAAGATAAAATGAATTCTCGAAACTGAAAAAATGAACATTTTGCTTTTTAACTGCATAGAATGTATATGTGGAATCCAATTATAAATGTATTTATTTTCAAAGAAAATCTAATAGAATCAGTAGAGGACAGATCTCTCCTGGTAACAAAGTTGTTTCTAGTTCTTTTCATAGAGGCAAATTAGATGACAGACTGATGTCTACACGAGACATTTACTGCACAGTTAACTAATGAACTGTGTAGTAAGCATCTCAGTGTTTGCACATGTGCCCCTAGTAGCACACAGGAAACTAATAAATGCCACAGCAGGGTAGTACTTGTACACAGAAGTACTACCCCTACCACGGAGTTTTTCATGCACAGCACTGCATGTGTAGATGCTGCCGGGGCTGGCTGGGGCATAAGGGTGCTTCAGTGCAGGGGCTGCCTGCCAGCTAGCCCTGCGCCGAAGCACCCTTGTGCCCCAGCCAGCCTCTCCGCACCACAATGAGCCCAGCTGGAGCTGCCCAAGGCTGACAGACTGACCCCCAGACCATTTGCTAGCCGGAGCTGCTCCAATCCAGCTCAATGTGCTGGGGTCAAGGCACTTGTGTGAACGGGTGCATCCAGGACAGTCCCAGGAGCAGTAAACTGAGGAGCAATAAGCTCTACAAGTTTATTGCTGTGCATTAAAGGCACATGTAGATGCACCCCTTTTGTAGTTCACATTCCTTTTCATTATTATGGCTTCAGTCTTTTCAGTTGGTGGGAGAACTGATGAGTGCTTGATTTCCAGCTTTCCTGAAGCTGGAGAAGTATGGGTCTGTTTTGTTTTTAACCCAGAAAAGTCCTTCTTAAAAGACATTCTTCAAGTACATAAGCTGAGGAATAGCTGTTTCTGCATTAGGGTATTGGAGATTACAAATAATTCTACAGGACATTTATTTTTTCGTTTGTCTATTGCACAAGATCCAATTGACTACAATACAGGAGATATAAGCCATATGACTTTGCTATGCTATCAACCAGATACATGCTACTTTAAATCCTGTCCAACTTCCTAAGCTGCTTGGTCCTTCAAAGATCATAGCATTTCCAAAGTTCAACAGTTGTAGAGGAAATACCAGGCTGGAAAGAGTCCTGAAAGTTTAGAAGAGTGAGAACTGAAAAGAGAAATAGAAGCTGAGGTGATGTTAAATACCAGAACAAAAATCACAGTAGCCACTTACCTTTGCCAACTTTGGTTTTTGAGCATATTTTGCTAAATTCAGTCTGGACAAGTTTATGAAAGGGCCATCTGGGTTTGTGAGCATTGATGCCTGAAAAAAAGTAATGTATTTAACAGGCCAAACTCTTATGCTTTATACAGACATTTTAAGTATTACCTGAAACAGCCAATGAAGCAAAATTGAATTACCGTATTTACTTAAATACAAGATGAGCTCCCCCCAAATCAGTGTGGAGGAAAAAGCCCCTTGTCTTATATCTGCACACCACCAAATCCTGCCCCCCAAGTTAAATACAGTAAAAGCCCTGTTATCCGGCATTTTACTAACTGGAATACTCTACTAACCGGAATTTCTGGATGGCCAACCATACGCAAGGGTTGGGGGAGAGGAAGGAAAGCTCACTCACGACCGCCCCCCACTACCCTGCACTTCCACTACTCCACATCCAGCCAAAACCTCCACACTGCACTGCCACCGCTCCACATCTGGATGTCCTGACCCCCCAGCCACTACTCTGTGTCCAACTGAAAATCGCCAGCCTCAGGTAACTAGCGTTTTTAGATACCTGGCACCCTCATTCCCCACTTGTGCCAGCTAACAGGGCTTTTACTGTACATTGTCTATCATTCAGTGGTTGCTAACCATGAGCTCAGTCATGGAAACTAACTGTGAAGTTAATTAAATACAGGCCATGCTAAGCATGAGCATAATACAGTAGGTGTTAACTTTTTTGTACTAGGACCCATCTGTAAACATCAATGGCCAATCCCAACCCAGTGCCCCTCACTCCCAACCTGCTGCCTCCTGCCCCCAGGCCCTAGCCCCTCAGTGTGGGGGGCAATGGGGGTCTCAAGCAGCCCCCTGCAGGCTGGAAATCGGACAGCCTGCGAGGGAAAAGCCACCATTTCTCGCATTTTTCTCCTTTAAAAGGAGAGTCCATTTTTAAAGTTTTTTCGTGACCCTTTCATATATTTCTGCAACCCACTTTTGGGTCACAACCCATGGGTTGAGAAATGCTGGAATAAAACATCTGACCCATACTGGGCAAACACATTGATGGGAACCCATCACAAGACTAGGTTAGTGCAGCCTATCATAATAAAATATAGGACCAATTGTTCTCAGTCCCCTTCAACACCAACTCTTTTTCAAGTCATAGTGAACCATTCCCTCAAATATATTTTGACTTCCTCTTCACTCCCACAGCTCAGCAGCATCTGCCTTTCCCATTTCCAATTATTCCTGTTTCTTCATGAGTCTTAAATATCTGGCAAGCATCACCAAACTTCTATGTAGCTGAGAGGCTGTGTTCCCCTCTCTTTGTCTGTCACCTGGGATTAGGATGGCCCTATCCTCCATGGAGTGGAGATGGAGTCAGGAGCTTTGTGCCTCATCTACATATACATTTTTGGAGGGTTCTTGTAACAAAAATACCTAGCTGCAGTTGTAAGTGGGGGGAGGAGGGGAGGGCCTAATTAGCACATGGATCCTTTGAGAGGACTATCTTGGGTATACATACTGAGCAATGTTGGGCTGTGGGGTCATCATGGTTTGATATACTATTGACTCTGCTGGGGGCCAGCCCAGGAAGCCATATGATAAGTCATAGGCCTTTGGGCGCTGGATTAACAACATACACAGTTTGTACTATGTATAAGTAGGCACAAAAGTGTTGCTCAAAGGTGTGTTTATGGAGTACTCAGTTGAAATTTGCAGCAGTCTGCAACAAGTTAAAATACATCATATGACTATTTCCCCAAGTCTGAGTCAAGGTCAGAGACAGACCCACAGCAGTCTCTTGTTCCCCTCAGACTGCTCTGTGAAGCTTCTGTCTCCTCTCTGTTGCTTTGCTCTCCGTCTCCCTCCCTACCTTACTGTCACTTGCAGCTCACTTCCACACTGCTTGTGCTCTGGGAGGGAACAGAGCCTGAGAAGGTAGCCGGGGAGGGGAAGAGAGGAGAGGAGAGGAGGAGGAAGGCTACAGGTGGAAGAATATTAGGGGGGAGGGGAGAGCAGAGAGCAAGGGGGCTGACACAGCAAAAAAAGCTAATCGGACTTATTTAATTAACCGGTCATGAGAGGCTAATAACTGCTCCCTAGAAAAATAATTAAAAAATTTGCTAAGGAGAGGCTCAATTTTGCTTTTGTTGAAATCACAAACAGTTTTATTTTCATAGACTTCACTGAATGAAGAACTAGGCCTGCAGAATTTATATTGTGCAATGTTCTGAATTTGGATATACTTCATTCATTCATCAACTAGTAAATTATTTAAACTGTTTTTAAAATAGAAGTTGTTAATGTGCTGCACATTTCATATGCTGTATCCTAAGTTCTTCTAGCTCAATTTTTAGATGCAGCTTCTAAGCACAACCAAAACATCACATGATATATGCTACAGAAGGGAAAGCTATCCTTTGCAGTTGAAAAATTAAGATGTTTACCGTTCCTAGTCTGACATATCTCCCAGAAGCACTGGTGATTGGGCGAGCAGTGTGGGCTGTTCTAGGTGTTTTTATAGCCTGTTCCATAGTGCCTGGTCGTCCACCTTGTGTGCTGGGTCGCACAAACCCAGTAATAGGTCTTCCTGTCTGAGTCACTGGCCTGAAGATAATGAAAAAAGTTAAAACAAAAGATTAAACTAATGTATTTATTTTTCAAACCACCATATCAGTAAAAACGAATTACACATTTAAACTTGAAGTTGTGTAATTTATTAAATATTTTACATTAAGGAGCACTTCCAAAACACAATAAATTTACCAGTTTAATCTGACAAAGATAAGGAACTACATACCTAACAGCTGGACTAGGACCACCCCCCTGACTGGTTCCAGGGAGTTTCAAAGAAGTTCCTGGACCTACAAAATAAGAGTGTTATTACTTAGTATTATTTTACAGGTGAGAGAAGGGTCATGGCATTTAAAAATAGATAATGAAGAGATGATACCTGGGCCAGAGATCTTACAATTTGTAATAGGAAAGGAAGTGGGAAGAGTTGATGTCATAGGAGACAAGAAAGGCTACACACTATAATTATAAGGTTGCTTGTTTTGCAGTAAAAAAAAAAATCATTAATTTTGCTAAATCAGTTTATGGTCCAGGAGAATAACTCTGTCAAAATTATGTGGAAAAGGTACAATTTGAGGAGAGATATGAAGGCAGAGGGAACTTGTTTGACCTAAACAGTTAGGCACGGTATTCCAGATCTTGAATATGTAATAGTTGGTTTGTGGATTGTGCTCCTTATACATATCAAAGCCTTTACTAGCCCCTTAAGAAATTTCAGGGTTATGGGATGTGAAAATACCAAATGACCTTTATGGGGGAGGAGAGTTAAGGGACAAGATAGCTGCCAACTGTACCTTGATTTAACTGAGAGCTAGATCCGTGCTCAATGCCAGAATATAATCCAAGATGGAAGGAATGGAAGACCGACTGAAAAGAGACCTCATGCCTAACACACTACAGAAAAACATTACTATTTTACTATGTAGGCACACTTTGTGGAAACTTTTCTGCATGTGTAAGACTGTCAGACAGTCCTGCTCTAGCTGTGAGGACCATACAGCATCCAATCAGTGAGGTGAAGAGAGAAGCTCTGGATGGAGTAATTTGCCCTCGTCTTGGAACAACAGGATAAAAAAAAGCAAGAGGAAAAGAATGCAGTCCACGCTGGGTAAGTGCGAGAGGTCTTAGAAACAGGGTGATCTAGACTAGGCTGGGTTTGGCAGAAGGATCTGTGACCAGATCTGCTTACTATGACCTACGGAATTAAGGGTATAGGAGGGAAAGCATACAACAGAGTATTTCACCACAGTAGCAAAAAAGCACCAAAGAGAAGTGACAGACTGAGGCTGGAACAGAAGACGTGATACTTCCCCTTAAGCTTTGCCTGAAACAGATGTATTCACAGAGATCCCATACAGAAAACATGTCAGGGAGAGCAACATTCTTGATTTCACCCTTACAGGACTCTGATAGGACCCTGCTTATGTAGCTGCTGCCACTGGAGGCTGGGAAGAACTGCAGAGAGGTGAACTCAACAGCAAGTACACCAACTCCATTATCAGTGTACATCCTTGCTGAGAATAGAGGATCTGGGGCCTTCATGCTTCTTATATATAACATGTGGGTGGTTTTATCTATGACTACCTAATTACCAGTCTCAAATACATCAAAAAAAACTAGAGGTGCACCAGTACGTCAGTCCAGTATCAGATCGGCACTGATATAAAGAAAATTGACTGAATTGGAAATCAGCTTTTTTTTGCCTGATGTAGCCAACAAATCCCTTGTGCATGTGTACAGCTGTAGTGCAGCACATAGGCCAGGGGCAGGCAAAATACAACGTGCCAGCCGCATCTATCCAGCCCACGGGGCAGCTAAAAATTTTAGAAAATGTCTATTTATCTGCTCCTGGATCCTGTTAAAGGTGACAGGACCCAGGGGCAGTAAGACCCTGGGGAAGCCGGCAGCACTCGCCAACAATGCCAGCCCGGCTCTGTGCCATTCCCAGCCCCCTCACTGGGAAGTGTCTGCCTGCCCTGGCCTGCACTGCTTCCCTGCATGTGGCTGCCTCCAGCACCATGGGGCCCGAGCTGCATCACCGGGCCACAGGAGAACGGCCCATGCAGGTACCCCAGGGCTGGAAGCAGGAGGGAGTGGGGGCGTGTGTGTGTGCCTGCAATGAGGGAGGGGGAGAGAGACAAAGAGAACAATACAGGAGGGAAAGACTGTGTGTGGGAACAGAGGACACGTGTGTGTGTATTCATAGGGCAACTCCCACACACGCACCCCACCATATACATTCTCATTAAAAACCTGGGGACTGTGGCGTCGATACCTACACAGTCAAATGGGTCTCTAGTTTGCTGGAAGGTCGCACCCAGAGAGTGGTCGTGGATGGGTCATTTTCAACCTGGAGGGATATGGGCAGTGGGGTTCCGTAGGGTTTGGTCTTTGGGTCCACACGGTTCAATACCTTCATCAGCGACTTGGATGAGGGTGTAAAAAGCACCTTGTTCAAATCTGCAGATGACACTAAGATGTGGGGAGAAGTGGGCACACCAGAAGGGAGGAATAGACTGCAATCAGACCTAGACAGGTTACAGGGGTGGGCGGATGAGAACAGGATGGATTTCAACACTGACAAATACAAGGTGCTGCACCTGGGGAGAAAGAACCAGCAGCATATCTACAGGCTGGGGAACTCCCTTCTCATCAGTGCAGAGGCAGAAAAGGATCTTGGGAGTCATTATTGATGCCAAAATGAACGTGGGCCAACAGTGTGGGGACGCGGTCAGGAAGGCCAACCGTACCTTGAGATGTATCTGTGGATGCATGACAAGCAGATGTATTTCAAGATCTCAAGCAGGTTGAAGGAGTTCATCCTCCCCCTCTATGGACACTGGTCAGGCCACAGTTGGAGTACTGTGTCCAGTTCTGGTAGCCGCACTTCAGAAGGGATGTGGATAACATGGAGAAGGTCCAGAGGAGGGCCACCCACATGATCAGAAGAAGTCATCAGGGCAGGCCCTACAAGGAGAGTTTAAGGGACCTGAACCTGTTTAGCCTCCGTAAGAGAAGGGTGAGGGGGGAATCTAGTGGCCGTTTACAAACTGGTTAGAGGGGACCAGCAGGCATTGGAGGAGTCCCTGTTCCTCCGAGCACTAGCAGGAGTGACTAGAAATAATGGTCGCTGTGCAGACTGCATTGTAGGCGGTGATCCATGACACCACCTAACAAGCCAAACCCTCGTAGTGAAATCAAACCCCTTGTAGTAGCGCCTGAGGCCAGTTTCATACCATAAAAGGAATAGAATGAAAACAAAGAATTTCATAGGCTAGCTTTAGGT
>JAGPOW010000304.1:30675039-30686643 GCA_030014935.1 Caiman crocodilus
ATCAAACCCCTTGTAGTAGCACCTGAGGCCAGTTTCATACCATAAAAGGAATAGAATGAAAACAAAGAATTTCATAGGCTAGCTTTAGGTATAAAACCCCGCCTGTAGGTGAAGCGGGCAGAGCTCTCTGTGTCACGATCCGCGGCTTGTGATCGTTGAGAGGTCGGACACAGGGTCTCTGCCAAAAGGTTGTTTGCTAAATCCATAGTGAAGAGCCAAAGCAGAACCTGAAACCCCCGGAATCCTCCCACTTCCTTCAGTGATCAATCTCTGACTGCTGTAACACGAAGCAATAAAACAGCTACTAACGACAAACTGTGTGAGTATTCTCACCTCACCTCAGCGATCTCGCGAAATCTGATCTATCTAGCAAACTATTAAGGGGAAATCAAAGTCTAGCACGGGAAAAAGAAATAAGCTAGAGTCCGTCCGTCTTGCTCCAGGGGCCTGTCGGAATTAAGGCTCCGGTGGTGCGACAGTCGCAAGCTGGCAGAGGGTAGGTTTAGGCTGGATATCAGGAGGCGCTACTTCACTGTCCAAGAGAAGTGGAGCTGGCTCCTACCCTGGGGGTCTTTAAGAGGAGGCTGAATGAACACCTTGACGGGGTCATTTGATCCCAGTACTCTTTCCTGCCCATGGCAGGGGTTCAGACTTGACGATCTGCTCAGGTACCTTCTGACCCTACCAACTATGAAACTATGAGTGTGCTCTTGAACCCCTGTGCCCCCTTACCAGTTGCCTATGTCCACAAGCCTATACCCACGCCCCCCTCTCCCAATATACAATAGTAAGACTTCATTTTTAGCTATTGCGCAATCACCTTTGTGTACAGTACACAAACGTGTATTTGTATATACTACACAAACACAGGGCAAAAATATTTTTAAAAATCAAATTAATGAACGCTGTAGATATTTGATTTTTAGAATATAATTTTGTGTTTTTCTGGTTCTGACGTGGCAAAACTCCTTGCTGAAAGGAGTATTTCTGGCAGCAAGGGGAGGGACTTCTGGTGGCAAAGGTCAGGGGTTAGGGGGGCAAGACTTCCAGGCACAAGATGGTGACCAGGGCACAGGGCATCTGTCAAGGGGTGGGACTACCAATGAGGCCCTCAACAGCTTGCCAAAACTCGGTAAGCAATCCTCTACCCGAAATAACTGCCCACCCCTGACACAGGCGGTGAGAAGCACAGCCTGACAGTGCGGAGATCTTCATCCAGCTGATCTGTCTACTAAAGTCTACTATGGTGGAACAAAACAGATCGAGGCCCCTGCGGTGGGGGAGAGAATGGGGCTGTAGCTGGGGTAGGCACTGCTGAGCTGGGGCAGAATGGAGCACAGGACAAAGACATGGTTCATCCTGGGGACATGGGGAATGGGGGCGGAATGGTGGCTCTTGCTTCTGTGTGCACCCCATGAAAGCAGGGGGAGCACGTGCCCCCGGATCTGTGTAGTACAGGGCAGGCTGCTGATGTTGGCTGGGGCTGGAGCTGGACTGGGCTCTTCCTGGCAGGGGCTGGACCAGGTTGACACATTGGGAGGGAAGGTTGAAGGGGCTACAGAGAATTTGGGGGTGTTTGCAGCAGGGCACAAACATTAGGTGTTTTAATATATCCAGTTGTAAAGTAATGCATCTAAGAACAAAGAGGGGGACACTATTCTGGAAAGCAGTGACTCTGAAGATCTGGGAGTCCTGGTGGATAATCACCTACACATGAATTCCTAGTATAATGTAGTAAAGGAGATAATGAAATTTTGGATATATAAGCAGGGGCATATCAAGTGGAAAAACTGACAATGCTCACCAGTCTCTTGCATACTTCATGCTCCTTGTTTCTAAAAAGGCAGAATGAAGGGGAAAAAAAGGTTTTTTCCAGAGATATGGAATTTTAAGTTTGCTCTCACCTTCCCCTTCCTACTCAGGCAAAAGCTATAATTTTAACCCTTTTACAGATTAATTGTCAGCAGCTTTTGGCTATTGAGCCAAAAAACGAAACTGCAGCTGCGGCTAAAGACTGGACTTCATTGGCAATCTAGGATTTTGAAAAAAGCTAAAGAAGTCTATAGGGCTGTGAAGCTGGAGAGTGACCAAGAGTCAGTAACAAAAAGCAAAGTTGTGAATGACAGACTAGCTTGATTAGTGGAACATCAAGACCATCAAAAAGGAGAGAGATTGCCAACACTTGTGATGGAAGAACAATTTGCAAATCAAGTGGATTATAATAAGCACTGATTCCCTCAGTGATGTCTGAATAGAAATGCCATTTCTTCTGTTCTGGGCATAAAATCAACTACCCCACATAAAACACTCCTCAGTTCTGAACAGTTAATTTATTTGGAAAGGATGCATCTGGTATGTGTGTAAATGTGGTAGTTAGAGTTGTGCAATGATGCCCCTGTTACTTCACAGAAACTCTGCATAATTGTTGTGACCGAAAGTCAAAAAGAAAGTTGATAATGTTCAGAAAAGAGCTATGAGGCTGAAAGATATGCCTTATAGTGAGAAACTTTATGAGCTTGAACAATTTAGAATAAACAGAATAATGAGCAACTTGATCAAAATCTTTATGTACAATAAAAGCTTTGTTATCCAGCATCCCCCATTCCCCGGTTAATTGAGCGGCTCGAATTAAAATATACCCGTTAATTGAGCATCCTGAACAGGTGTCCTTGGCTGTCTGGGCTGCCACTTCTCCCGCTGTATCTGGGGCATCGCTGACCCTCCTGCAGCATCACCGAACCTCCTGCAGGCCCTGGAGGCCCCATGGGACAGGGAGGTGAGCCCCACATAGCCTGTCATACCCCTGGGCTGTGGGTGCTTGACAGTGCAGGCTGCTTTGCCCCAGGCCATGGGAGTTTGGCAAAACCAGAAGTGCCATGGTGGGTACTTTCGCTTTCACTTTGCCTTACAAGCTGGTACGCCGGTTAATAGAGTATGCTAGCTTGTAAGGTGCTGGTTAATGGAACTTTTACTGTATTTACATTAAGAATAGAAAATCGAAGTAGAGGGAACTTCAGTCCAGCCTACAAAAGTTTAATAAGAACTAACAGCTGGAATCTAGAGCTAGATATATTTTCAGGTACAGACATTACACTTTTACCAGTATAAGTGATCAGAAATCAGTCTATACCTATAACAGAACAGAAGTTCAGCACACAGACTAGCCTCACCCCCCTCAATAAAAGGTGAATCTCTGTTCTGTTTGTTACTGAGCTAAACTACGCTGCTTATAGAAAACTGTGCAACTTGGATCAATTCTGCCTCTGGCTTTTTTAAATGTCTGTACCTAGCCATTTTAGACTAGAAATAAGGATTGTTCTTGTAATAATGAGCTGAATTTATTATTTATTGGAACAATTTGGCAAGGACCGCTTTTGTAAAAAATATACGTACTATACAGTCTATGTTATACAGTTCAAAGTAAGACTATCATAATGGTTCCCTTTTCGCCTTGAAATCTGTCAAATACCACCCAGCAAGTCACTTTCTTCTTAGTCCCCATTTCAACTGTAGAGTGACTATATTTTTCCAGAATGTCCTATTTCTCAAGAATATCCATCTGTATCCAACTATTTTTCTTGGCAGAAAGTCTCCAACTCAGGGGGCCACACAAATCTAGTGCAGGTCTCTAAAATGTTTTTTATACTTGAGACAAATACATTTTAGACTATCATCATATATAAGCTCAATTTTGGTACTGCCTAATTTTTGGCATGTAACCAAGCATGAAACTCAAATATTTATGGGGCTCACATGTTTTGTTCTGACCTCTGTCTGCTTCTGACCTACCCTTTGATCTTGCGACTCAGAATCGGGCCCTTTGGGAAATTATAAAAAGGCAGATTTATGTCAATACTAGATAGACAGAAATATTGGAAAAGCGCTTAAGATGGATATTGACTCCTCATTGATAAAGGAACTGGTAAGGAAACAAAATGTGCTGTGCAGAAGGCATTAGGAAAAAGCCTATAACAGGATGTTCTTTCCCTGTTACTGAGGTGCTAGGGTAGCAAGAGGTAAAGGTTGTGGGGGCTCATCCATGTCTTGGTTCACCCCTCCATGACTCTATAACAGAACCAGCCATCAACTTGCCAAATGAAAGCTGAATACTGAAGGATCTAAAGCTCCTGAGTCAGAGGGGCTGCTGGAACAGAGTGCTGATGGTCTGAAGAAAATGGCACAGGCCTGAGAGCAGCAGAAAGTGGAAAAGTGATACAGTGCAATGGAGGTACTTCAGCTGTGAAGTATATTGTATGTATGGTAAGTCAGATTACTATACAGATACCACAGATTGCTGTGGGACTAGCAGGGGTAGAGGACAACTGACCAGGAAGTCCAGGCTAGACAGCCAAATAGGAGGCTTAAAAATTAACTAACAAAGAGCATTAGGGATCAGCTTATATATAAAAGAAAGCCTCCTTGGTCAGAGCACAGAGGCAGACAAAATCTGCCCAGCGAACAGAGGCAGATGAAATCCGTGCTTAGACCAACATGGCTACAGCCTAGATTCCTGAAACATGGAAGATATCAAATGTTGCCATTCAAAATGGAAACTTTACAACGTGAAGAAGAAAAAAGCCAGTATTAATAACCTCGACTAAAATTTTAAAATCAAGTTATGCCCTCCTCCTCCCTTGGCCTGTCTGACATCTGATACCTTACAGGTAAACAACCTGCCTTTGTATCCTGCATCTCCTCTACATTTACATTCCTGCAGAACAGCTTTCCAAGACTGGCTTTTTTTTTTTTTTTAAATACCTGAGAGTTTTCTGGCCATCTTTAATTTCTCTCTCCATTTTAAATTTTTTTTTCTCCTGATGAAGGACATGTGTCTGAAAGCTTGTAAATAACAAACATGTCAGCTCCAGTCCTGCCAGCAGATACAGCTTCCTGGTGGGGCTGCTCCCAATGCAGCTGCAGCTTGCTTGGGTGCTGCTCAGCTCCTCGCAACTCCAGCAGCTCTGCCCCCCTTCCTCTTGTGTCACCCCAGGCAGACAGGGAAGCTGGTGCTGGGTGGCTTTTACCCCAGCATGCTGGGCTTCAGCCTCAGCCATTTTCTACCCGCTCTGCCCACCTAACATGATGAGCAGCTACCTACAGGTCGCCGAGTGGGCAGAAAGCAGCCAAGTGGAGCCCTATGCACCCTGGAATCGCTGGCCACAGATTCCCCGAGCTTGAAGCAGTGCAGCAGGGGCAGGAGGAGGAGCTGCTGAGGTAAGAGTGGCCAAGCCCCACTAGGAAGTTCTGTATGCTGTCCAGGGCTGGCAGATATGAACAGAAGTGCAGCCCAGGCTGCCCCAGGCAGGGGCTTGGCCCTTGTACCACACTGCCCTGGCAAGTTCTGCTGCATGTGCCCCTTTGCCCCTTCTTTCCTTCCCTCCCTCCCGTGATCCTGGACCCACTCCCAAAATGTAGCACACAGGAAGCCCTCCACATACACACTCACCCACCCAACACACACTCACACCTTCCTGCCCCCACACCATACGCACCCCCATATATGCATCCCACCCCCCCCACACACAATATATAAGAATAAAACTTTGAGCTATTATACAATCATCTCAGTATATGTTATTTTTTAAAAAAAACATAAATCAGGACAAAAATTAAATTTTGAAGTTAAAATGCTTTGGTATCTGATTTTTTAGTCTATAATTTGTTAAAATGATATCTTCTAAAAGATTGTGTGTGTGCAGCCCTTAACTGCTCACCAAAACCATTTAGTGGCTCTCCAGCTGAAATAACTGTCCACCTGTGGTTTAGGGCGTATGCCCATTCCTGTATCTCACAATGATGAAATTTAGAGAAGTGGTACAATACTGACAAGAAAAGGATTAAACTTCTGGGCTGGGGGAGAGGGTTAATAAAGTACCACTTGTTTGAACTCTTGACTTGAAAATGGATTTTTGCTTTAACTAAAGAGCCCAGGTACCAAATCAGGTACATACAGTACACTTCACATCTATGGTCCCCCCCAGAGGATAAACTAAAGCACTGATTCAGAAGATTTATCGTAATGTATACTATTCTGCTTAAAATATGTGGGCTCTTTAGAACTACAGTTTAATTACTGTAACCAAGATTTTACTCTACTTGGATCTAGCATGTCTTAAGTAATGACATTTTTATTGAATGAATGAAGCTCAAATGAAGTTGTGGTGGCACCTGAAAGCTAATGCCAGGTCAGTGCATTTATGTGCAATCAGCTATTAGAGAACAGTCTTGCCTTAAGAAACTTGAGCTATTTTAATACATTTATATGAAAGCTTGTACTTACGTGCAACTTGAGCAATGGCATTTTCATCAAGTATCATCTCTGCTATCCCCTCCTGATCCACATCAATTTCATCAACATAAACCATTTCTGTTAATGCTCGTGTCTTAAGACTCCAAGCAGCCTAAATGAGATTGAAGAAGCAGTAAGCACATTTTAAAAAATGGGGGAAAGCATTCCATTTTAACAGGTTTTTAAAAATGATTTAATCCCTTAAAATATTATATTTTAATTTCATTGCTAATTCAGGGGACAGAATTTTGTGACCTATGAAAGATTAAAACTGGTCTTAGACAAAAGCAATTGCTTGAAGTTCCATGGTTTTGAAGCCCTTACAGACCCCAATTCAAAATCAGCAACTGACAAATTCCTCTTATTTACATCACACTGAGTTGTGATGAAAAACATTATCAAGTAAGACCCTTTAACATGCTAAAATGCAAACACTTACAACATTACTCAATGTGTACTTTGGACCTTCCTTTTTCAAAGCCGCCCATCACTCCTTGCTTCCGAGTATCAGCACTAATACATGTGTACATCTATAGTGATACTAAAGCTAATAAACAGCACAACACTACTGTAGTACTCGATGGCAAACTAGACTGCCAAATGACTTCAATAAAGATCTTGGCAGATTGTACGACAGGCCTGAATGTCAAGTACAATCCTGAAGTAACTATATGAAGAACTTAGTGTAGACTTGTTTCATCTATTGAATCAGAGCAGCATAAGCTTTACTGGTTATACAGCAATGCTGGAGAAGCAAGAATGCAGATACAACTGTTTTCTGGAAAAGTTAATATACAATGAATGGATTTATAAGCCTAGGGTGATAGAGGGAGGTTGTGAAATCATTCATTGAACTTCTTTCAGACACAGAACAGGCTACCATAGTGATTCATTATAAAATTAGGTGAGCCATGGCACTCTACCAGAGAAGTCTGTTTTAATGTTTGCAAAACAGATACCTCAATTAGATACAGTATGCTGAATCTTTACCTAATGGATAATAAAGGTCAAACACACAGAAATATTTATTTTTGAATCTAGAGACAGAAAAGGATCCTACAAAAAAGACTTTTTAGTTTGGACCATATTGTAAAAAGATCCCAAATAAGGGACACTTATGAACATGCAAGCATGTGCCTTCACATGTGCAACATAATATGTCTGTGACAACAGAGGCTGTCTAAATAGAAAAAAATTAGACAACTAGCCCATCTGCTTAACTAACTAGAAACTTCCTGTAGTCAGAAGAGAAGGGAAAAGACCAAGATAACTTGAATTTAGTTGTCAAATAGAATAAAAAAGTAGGGTTTTTTTAATCTTCTTGGTTCCTAACACATGGTTTTACCTGACGACCTTTAATTAGCACCCAGATTTTATATTTAAATGTTTATTTCATTCTTTAAATTTTATCATGAACCCCTAAGCCAAGTTCGTTTGCATTATCTCACAGAACTTTAAAGTTTGTGAAGCTGTATATGAGTGTGTTGTTTCCTGTCCAACAGCCCCTCATTCCCCCCAAATAAAAGGACTTCAAAATGGCTGCAAAGGTATGCAGAACTAGTGCTTTCTAGCTGGTAAGCTTGAAAATAGGAATCCTTGCATGCCTCTCAGCCTTCAGAGGCTCCTGGTACACTGCTTAAAGCAGTGGTGCTTAACCTTTTTGGCTGGTGGACTGGATGAGCAATGCCCAGGCCATCCACAGGCCAGATCTGGCTGATGGTCCCAATTCAGCATGAAGCAGTTGCAGCAAGGCTGTATCCAGCCACACAGAGGAGGGCAGGTAGCATTCCAGCTCTAACCAGATCCATGTGGGGAGGGAAAGCCGAAGGGGAGGGTCAGCCCTGACTCAGCACCATGAAGGCGGCTTGACCCAGCCTCAGAGGGAGGGAGGGGAGGGGAAGGAGGCTTAAACTGGCTCCAACCCAGCCCCAAGGTGGAAAGGGGGTGGCTCAGCTCCATTCAGCCACACAGGTGGGAGAAGGAGGTGTGACCTGGCTATAACCTGCTGCACAGGGTTCAGGGTTTGGGAATTTGGGGGGGGGGGGGAGGTGGCCATATTAATTACCACCACTTCCCCTGCCAACAAATTTCCCAGACTGTGGGAAGACTCATGTGCTGTACACTTATGGCTCCATGGGCCACATTTGGCCCAGGGGCCAAAGTTTGAGCACCCCTAGTCCCGAGCATTAAAGGTGTTTGGAGTATTTCAAATGGAATGTCTATCCATGGCCTAACTAAACACCAGATTGCAGCAGAGTCCGCAACCTTTTGCAAGCTTGGGCAGTGTTTGAAACCAGCCTTGGCTGCAGACCGGAAGTCTTTGCCCCTACCCACTCCGAGCAGCCAGCTGCCAGATTTCCATCCCCTCTGCAGTAAGGATGAGATCAGATGCTGCAAAGAGGAGTGTGCAGAGGATGGGCAGAAGGCCTGTGTGAAGTGGCTAGTAATCGCTTCGGATTTGGATTTGGCCGAGTCAAGGGATAGCGATTCGATTCAGTATTTGAATTGCTGTCCTGAATCAATTCAGCCAAATCTGATTTGGAGATTCGGCCACTGCCGAATCGGCCAAATCCCCAACTCAAACAGGTCCCATCCTCTACCCGCTCTCCCAGCCCTGCCCAGCCCCAGCATCCCTGTTCTTTAAAAAAATAAAAAACCCCGTACTCGCTGGCTGCTGCCAGATGTGGGGTGGGGAGGGAGTGATTCCCACTGCACCCTGCTGCCCCGTGCTGTGGCGGGAAGCTCTGCCACAAGGCCCCAGAAGCCCTGACAGCTGCGGTAGCAGCTGGTGAGTGCAGGGCGCATTTTTGCCTTTTTAAAAAAAAAAAAAAGAGCCAGGAGCTGGGTCCAAGCAGAGTAGTCAGGGGTGGGGGTGGGGGGTGCTCACAGGGGCCTTGGAGAGCAGGCAGAGGATGGGGCCTGGCAGGGGTCCTCCCATGGTTCCCTCCTCCAGCCCTCCCCTACCTGCCTCCTACTTACTGGCATGGAGTCTGGGTCCAGCTCCCTGCAGTGGCAAGCAGGGACTGCCTGAATCTTTGGAGAGCTTCAAATCACTTTGGACCTTTTTATTGGTCTCCCAATTCAGTTCGGATTCAGAGATTTGGCCACCAAACTGAGCAAAATCTCCTGAATCAAATCATCACCCAGAGCAGTGCACAGCCTTAACGGGCAGCACAGTACAGCACCACGGCATCAATCCTCAATGCCAGATCAGACTTCCAAAGAGGCCACACTGGACCTCTTTGTGGGCCACATCTAGCCTGTGGGTTGTGGGTTGCCTACCTGTGGAGTAGAGTGTTACCCATGGCAGTGAATGTAATTAAAGTTGCAAGAGATAGAGAAACCTCTGTATTGATTAAACAGTAATGTAATGTAAATAGTGCTGGATTTTAACAATCAATTTTGGTATGGGAATTTAAAAAAAAAAAAAACGAAAAGGGAAAACCTCCCTTTTTGGAACCTGAATGCAGCCATATATTGTAGCATAACCATTTAAAACCTAGGCTTACCTGAAAAGAATCTTCAGTTTCAGTTGGGGGAGGGCAGGAGGAGTCAATAAAAGTATTACAAAATGCTAAGGGTGCAAATAAGATTGTACCCCCAAAAATTCTTTATCCTTTACTTAGAAGGAAAGGCAGTGACCAAATGAGTTCTAAAAATCCTTCTATCATTTCACACTGGGTAAGGAAGAGGTCATTATTGAATGGACATTTCATAATTAAGGTTATAAATCTCTCAAAATAGCTCATTTTACTGATTTACTAGAGACCCATGCTTTGTTTTGGGCTGCATTTTTGTTTGTTTGTTTTTTATCCTTATTTTCATTTATCCTAATATAGATTTATAAAGATACATCAGTGGATACATATTCAAAATAGTCATAGTTACATGGCTGCTACTACAGTCCAAAAATACCCCAAAGCTAGAACTGTACACTTTGAAAAGAAGTTGTTCTTCACTGGCATTGTCAAAAATCCATACAACTCCCATTCCCACAAATGCACTCAGAGACTGCATGTATTTAGTAAGCTAAGCTATGTACCTACAAAATTATATATCTATATGGACTCTACCTATTGAATCCCACTTACTTTATCCCCTCCGTCTTTTCAATAGCAGTCTCTTTTTCTGTGTGCAAAAAAGGATGGATTTATGGCAGCCTTCAATGAATACTACAAACTAAGCTCTTTTCCTGTAGTAGGGTGGATTTTAATGGAACTTCATAGGAGCACAAAGGTCTGCCAACACAGAACTCATCGATGGATTCAAGCTTTACAACAGCCTTCTTGCAAACTTTAGTAATTCAGTCAAATCACAATAACTTTCTTCAGAACACTCAAAGGTTTGGCAATTGCCAAACCAAATGTCAGCTTTCTACCTTAAAAATATTCAAAAGAATTTAAGGAAAATTTTAAAACCCCAGAAAAACAACATAGATTATTTGGGGAAATTTAAACAAAAATAGGCTATCTGCCTAGTCCTTAAAGATTTTAGCCTGTTGAAAGATTTGCTAAATAACTGAAAATAGGGAGCTAAAGTGGAAACTGTTATGCAAATGAGTATGTAGTGGTTCCTTTTTAATGCATATTAAAAGATATTTTTGGAAGACAAGTTATATTATTGGACTATTTCAAAGGAAGCCAACAAGAAGCGCAGGCTGTTTTTTTTTAACCAATATGAGACTAGCAACTTTCAAAGTGTAGTGTTGCGTCATGCTGCAGTTCAAAATGTAAAGACAATATCCTTACTAGTTTGTATAATTAAAAAAAAAAAACAAAGCAACCCTGCCAGGGCAACTGGAAATCTCCAGTCATCATTTAAAAAAACTGTCCACACCAAGTGTTTAGCCCTTTTTATTTTCCTCCTGTCTATTTAGGCTACCAACAAAGTCATTTCCCTTTTTGAAGCACTGGTGGCTTCCCATTTTGCCATTTCCAAATCAGGCCTATTGCCCTTGCCTTCAAGACCCTACAATATGAATTTGATCTCCTTCAGTCTCCTTCTATAATTTCCTTGATGAGATGGAGGACAGTTTATAAATCAAGGAGCAGAAAAAATACAAAAAGAATATATATACGTGATTCTGACTCACATGTTCATCTGTGCACACACAGCTTTCAGCCTATATCCCCCAACTGTCATTCCCTTCTCTCGACTTTCCTTGCTTGAACCTTGTCTACTTATAATTCTCATTTCTTTCACCAGGTTAAATTTAGGTTATCTGTTCTTTATGGCGGGGGGGGGGGGGGGGGCGTTTCCTTTTCACATTGAAAATACAACCAGGAACATTTATGGGTATTTAATAAAAAATTTTT
>JAGPOW010000304.1:30686743-30700725 GCA_030014935.1 Caiman crocodilus
CCCCCCCCACCCCCCCCCCCCCCCCCCCCCCCCACCCCCCCCCCCCCCCCCCCCCCCCCGCCCCCCCCCCCGGCCCCCGCGCGCGGGTCCTGTTCTCATTGAAAATACAACCTGGAACATTTCTGGGTATTTAAGAAAAAAGTTGTCCTTCATGACACGGACCTTTATGCAGCTGCAGCTTGACCAAGACCAGTTCATTTCCCTTAAGTCACAAAAAGTTTTAACTTTTAATCTTTTGCAACTCAGAACATGTTCAAATCTCTGGCCTAGAGGGAAGAGCTTCCAGGTAGGATACAACTAACAAAATTAATGACCCATCACTACTAACCGTATATCCTTTCCCACCCATGGAGATCTAGAATTTAAACTGCTTTCTGTTATACCAAATGCAAAGTAAAGGCTTAAGCAAAGTATTTATTTTATTAATTAATTAGATTTATATCCTACTCTCCCCAATAGGAGGCACAGGGCAATTACAGGAATGGAATGTTACTTGACACTTTTCTTATATACTGTAATCTTAACAGAAAAAAAGAGAGAAGAAAACAATATTCAAAGTATATGTTCAGCATCAAAGCTCGTTTTTGATCCATTTTGTAAGATTTCCTTTACATAACCAAATTAAGTAAACCTTTTCCTTTACTTATGAAAAAATTGCAATTAAAAAGGTACATTTAGAACGGAGAGCTACGCATTCAAAATCTCTCCACATTACAACAGTTATTGCTATTATATTTTCTCTTAAGTACAATACACTATCAGACAACTATTTTTGACAATAGCTTTGTAAAAGTATAACTCTCCAAGAGAAAAAAATGAATGTGACAGTGGTCATCTGAAGCCCTGTTTATGCAGGGATTGGCAATTGGCAGGGATTTATGTTTATAAATTACTTTTATTAACTGTCTGGCATATGTGGTAAATATGTAACATCTTATTATATATTTAAGAGTGCGGGAAAAAGCCGTTCTATTGTATTTCTCAAACTCATTTTCTTGTCAAGATAGGAGTGACTGAGTTGGAAGCAAACTTAATTTGTGGCAATTTGGTAAAACTAGCTTTCATCTCAGTTGAGCAACTGAACAAGAGAGGGCTCTGAAGGAAATAGAGGTAGAAAATGGGAGGTAGGGAGGAAACTATTGATTATAACATGCAGTCAGTTTAAAATTCCCTTTATCAAATGCACTGTTGTACCAAGGTTTTAAAATATATGCTATCAAAAAACTGAACAAATGACTCAAACTTCACTATACAGCATACTAAAAAAAAAAAAAAAAAATTCTTAGGTGTTCCCCCTTCCCATTCCTGTTCCCAAGTACTTGCACTTATGAGCAGTTTTTACCTGAGATATTGTGAATCCAGAATCCGACTCCTACAAAAGATGAGACAGAATTATGAAATAAGAAATGAAACCACCCAAACAATGAAAGAACAGAAATAAAACATGCAAACCTAAATTAAAATAATCTGTGATCTCTATCACAACCACGCACCTTATTATTAGATTGTATCCCTCTGCTTTCTAGAGCCAAAGGAAGTCTTCCAAAAGAGGTAATAGATTTATGCAAATCACAAATTAAACACTACAACATTTTTAAATTTAAGAATATCCCACATACATAATTAAAAGGTATCTTTAATTTATCTTTTTGGGACAGCTACAAATATCAACCATTAGATCTGGGTGACATACTCATAATATATACCAAATTTTTGACACTGGAATCCCTGTGCATGGCATGCATGAAGAAAAAGGTTTTTCCTCAGTGTCTCATTAACAAGTAATGACTACATCATGAAAATGTCAGAGCTGAACGGTTAAGAGATGCCTCGGCACAGCAGCGTTCAGGCACATTGCGAGTCCCCGGTGCAGGGATTTCCCCCGTAAGGCAGGAAAAGTCCTTGGTGCAGAATCAGAGCCTGCAAAAGTTTGCAGCTGCACCATTGAGTGCATGCTCATGATTGGGTTAGTGTAAATTATGCACACATGGCGGTCAGCAATTGGCTCGCTGACCGTATAAAAGGCTTGGGTGATATCTGCCCAAGTTGGAGAGCTCGAACACACGTAGGAAAAGATCCCCACGTGTACTTCGGAGCCACGGAGGAAGCCTGATCACCTACCAACGACTCCCCGTTGCGGTCGCCACGACATACCCCAAACCCCGTGTGAGTGTGAGCATCGGTGTGCCAGTCTACAGTTTTGTCTTGTCTGTCTGCGGATTGTGCCTACACTGCATACCTCGTGTATACAGCTTGTAAGTAAAGTTTTTTTGTTTCAAACACTGCTACCTCTCGTCCAACTAATTCCACTCTATCAGTGGCCCCATTCCGCCGGCGCTTCTCGGCTCCCACAGAAAGTATTAAAATAACATATTTGCCTGCACATACCTTTTTATGGTGAACATAATATACTGATGCAGTTCACACACACGATCTAAGCAGTACATATTTCAAATTAATCCTGTGGTATTGCATCTATCACTTGAACAAATCTGACAAAAGGGAAAACCTGTCAAAGTAATATTTAAAGCAAATGAATTTGTGGGCCTAAAATTTCAATATTTGAAATTTCAGAGAACTGTTGAAGCCTTGTATGTTTCTAAAAGGAGCTGGACAATATTTCTATAGGTTGTATCAAGTCCTACAATTATTAGAAGCTGTATGGATTTTACACAAGAGTGTAAAATATAAAAGCTAATAGGTTTTCCAGTTTCCTAAGCAACTCAGATATAGATTAGCTTTGTGACTGTACACTGAAAAAATCTGTGTAAGATTAGCAGTGGTTCAAAATAGTTACCATCTACATTAATCTAGTTATTGAAATTATTAAAAACAAGCTGGCAGCAACCTCTATCACTTTATACTGAGGAAGAACTGAAGATTTAATTGAAAAGCTCTTACAACATCACTTGTTTAAATTGCGAATTTTGGCAGGAGGAAGGCCCGCAGGATGGAAAAAAAGCCTGTTCTTTGTCCCAAGGTGCTCCATTCAGACACGGCTGTGACACAAATTGGTAAAAATAATCATTCCCTTGTTTTGTAAAATCTCTGGTTCAATTGTCGTTAAAATATAAAACTCTATTCAGCCTGTTGTACCTGCCTTTTATAGCATATACAATCTACTATAAAATAATTTAAGAGAAGCAAGTGTTCTTACTTCCTGTATGTGCTACAAAAACTAATGAGGAAAAGGTTAGTGACACTGTGTCAGCCCTGACTCAAAAATGCTTTGATATTACCCCTGTATATCTTTAAGTATTTGCCATTCTTGAAGAAATACATTTTAAGGTCACTAAAATATTTCCTATATCACAACATGAAATGAAGCTATGAATGTTAAAACTTTTATCATTTTGAAGAGGATGAGGGTGACTAGCTATAAATTAAAAGCTTTCTCTGCCTTGCATACACTAGGACAGGGCTGTCCAAATGCTGGCCCACAGGGTAATGGAGCCTGCAAGTGGTTAAACTGTAGCCCCTGGGCTCTCACCCAGCTACCATATTCCCCCCCATCATTCTAGCTAAAACAACAGCTGGAGTCTCTGGGCTCCCCCTCCCTTCTCCAGCTGCTGCTTCCTGCCCTTTTCCCAGAGGGTGAGGCAGTGCAGTGCAGTGCAGCTCAGTGCAAGAAGCAGAGGATGTGCCCAGGCTGTGCTGAAGGGAGACAGCACCTACACTGGCCAATGTTGGGAAGGATGTCCAGTGCAGGGGTGAAAAGAGGGGTCCTGCAAGGGCATGCACTACAGTGGGAGGGAGGCAGATCCATGTGAGTACACAGAGATGCAGGTAGACTGTCTATACCGCACACACCACAATGGTTTGAGCCTTGATTGGTGTGGCCCCCACACTGGTCTGGACCCTGGGGCCTTGTGAGTAGAGTTATAGGACAAAGAATCAATGTTTTGCTTCTGTTTACACATATAAAGCCCCTTTTAAACCAGTAATGTTATATATACAAGCAAAATTGAAAGAAAGCCTTAGACACAGATTTAAAAATCCAAAGTATGTTTTAAATTTAAATATGTTTTAAAGTCAACTATTAAAAACAAAAAGATTTTATATGATATGCCTTTTTAATTCTATAGCTTGGAGGAAAAGGAGTTTCTAAACAAAACAGAGATGACAATTTTTTAGATTTAAAAAAGCCTCTGCCTGCAATTAGCTTCAAGCTGAATTTGATGTGATACAAGATAGTGAGAGACTCAGCATACAATGAAAAAGCAATTAAACCTGCTATGGCAGCATTTGAGAAAAACATCACAGAACACCAAATGACTCTGGTCATATACAAACGTTAATATCTAGCTGTGTGTGACAATAACTATTATCAATTGAAGATGATTTCAAAAGCCAAGTTCCATGTGCCTGTACAGGCGACTTATATTTTAACTGTAACCGTGTTAAAAATCATGCTGCAAGCAGCAATGTTTTAAGACGAGTTCTTGCTATGTAGATAAAATTGAGTCAATTTTTCAAACAATGTGCAAAATAACAACATAATACTAGCCAAAGATAAATATATCAGCACTGAGAAGGTGAAATAATTTAAAGAAAAAAAGCAAATTCTTACACCAAAGCATTAGACAAACTAAAAATGATACCATAACTAAGTATCTATTACACTGTTTGGACACATTTTCTTTAGATTGCTGAATCGCTGTAGCCATAGTTCACCAATGCTGGTTCTGTACCTTGAATCTGACATGTGGAACGCACAACAAGTAATCAGATTAGGTGACTAATCAGGATGATCAAAAAAGACAGCAGCAGAGTATACCCTCTAGGTCATGCTAACAAAGGTCCCTTTCTTATGGAAAAGGAAAAAAATATTTTCATGCATTTATATCTTACAGTTAGCATTTGGAGATGCTGATAGATATCACATTACCAGCAAACTTATTTTTACTATCTACTGTACATTCTTACATTTCTTAAATAATTGCAGTACATATCAAGAATGATTCTATATGGTAATCTTTAGAAGTTTACAAAATAACTGAATAGTAGTTGCTCAATATTTAAAAATATTTTTATCTAATTATGTTATAAGACATAGATTAAGACTACCGTAATTCTTTTAAGAATAAGGGTTTAAAATAGCAAAGCTGAGTACTCAATAGCAAGGTCTGAAAAAAATCCTGATATACGAACAATTGGCTGAAAGTCAATTGATTACTTAGAAAAATAAAGCTTTTTGTATTTACTTCATACGGCTGGAGAGAATTCAATGAGAGTTCCTTACCACCAGTTACAAAGATTTTAGAATCTGTTTCCTGAATGAATCACAAACTTATTTTCTGGATCATCGGATTAACTTGCTTTTAAAATACTAATTTCAGTGTAAAAGCAGCTTACACTTCAATGTGTAGCTCATCAAGATACCTGGAATACAATATGATACAGTACTTTCTTTGGAGCATATGAAGACTTATTCTCCAAGTCCATTTCTTAACTCATATTCTTTGGTAGGTTAATACTGATATTAATATTAAGTGACTATTGTATTACATGAGTATTGGGAGCTGACAAAAATACCCAATGTTAATGTGCCCAGCGCTTTATTGTAAAACCTTAATTCCAGTCACTTGAAACCTTATCAAATTTAAATAATTTATTATAACATTTTCCATGCTGGGATGACTTTTTTGAAATAGTTGAACTGTTTTTGAGACCAGTGAGCTGTTTTTCTTTATATTTATGACTTACAACTGTTTTTCTGAAAGCTTTATTGCACCTTCATTCTTTGAAGCAGCAAGCTGCATGCCAGCAGGATGATCAGTAGGACAAAAACTAGGGATGATCCTACCTTGAGCAGGGGGCTGATCTAGATGACTTTGTGAGCTCCCTTCCAGCCCTACTTTCCCAAAAAAACAAAGTTACATAAAGGGGGAAGCACAGCACAACAGCAAAAGGGAATAAGCTATGTTGTGGCGATAGAAGTAGGATAATGGGAGAAAATAAGAAGTGAAACTTGGTAAGGAAAGGAAAAAGGAACCTTTTCAATAGTACTTAGGCACCTCTAAACATTTTATTGTCTTTAACTGCTTCATCACTTAGACAATATAATGAAACAAACTATATTGGTCCAATATTTTCAATAGTTGGAAGGTCAATGAGGCAAAAAACTGCAAAAGAAAGGATGGTATTGTGACACTTGCGTCATCTGACTCATGATATTCCTCATCTCGCTCAACCACCCATGCATTCATGGATTTTTCAGGGATTCTAGCAGGGTGGTACAGGGTGCAATAGGATCATATTTAGATGCCTGACATGTGGAATAAGAGCTGACAGCTATTTTGATGTCTCAGCAAGCCCTAATCTTTATTCAAAGCAAAGAAAATACAGATTGCCGTATCTGAACGTGGTATGTTTTGTCTATTGCCTGTTTTTGATAGATTCAAAACAATATGCAAAGCTGGACACAGTTTTTAAAGTGTAGATAAGAAAATGGAGTCCTGAAGCTTATTATCCCTTTTTGTCTGACCTGAATCAAGGATGAACACATAACTGACTGTGCAGCTGAAGATGCCAAGACTTGAATCAAAGACTAGGAGGATAAAACTGCACTAATGTGGCTAGACCTTTTAAAATGTTATAAACTAGAAGTCAAAGTAGTGAAAAGAGGTATTTTTGGACAAGTAGGCAGTGGCAGTTCTTACTGGAATCAGATTTTCTGTGAGTTATAAAAAAAAAAAAAAAAAATATATAGAATCCTAATCATGCTGAATAGCTGATATACCACTTGGCTGACCACAGAGAAGACAAATCATTCTACATTAGTCTGTCTTCTAACATAATATCTATTAAAAAAATTAAGGCTAAACTGTACCTATGCATTTAGAGAATAGCCTTGTTAGATTTCACCTCAAAGACTTCCAGTGAGTGAATCTGATTCAGTTTGCTACAATGGAGAATATCCCACCTTCCAGTTCAGTTTCTCCAAATCTTAGTGTCAGTGCAGACAGAAGGTATAATTACTTCTACATCAACCGCTATTAGGAGTTATACACTGAGCCTGGGCTGTCCGATAAGAATGATGGGAAAAAAGAGTTGCATAGACATGGTATTTCTAAAATATAAATATGCCATGACATACTATACATTCTACAATCTCAAATGTATTACAACCATCCATCCAATTTTTAAAACCTTACCTTTATGAAACCTTTAAAGTTTTCATAGAGTTAAGTGAGATCCACTTATTTATATTGTGCTTGGATATATACAGATCAGTGAATAGATTTTACAAAACAAAACATTAACTGAAATAAATTTTCAATGATCAAATTAATTAAATATAATGTAATGCGCACTAAAAAATTCAAAGTATGATGCACTGTCCTCTGACTAAAATATAAATTTGGCACTCTTTTCAAAAGCCAGGTATTCCTATGACAAGGGAATTATTAAATGAGGATTTCTCAAACGACTATAAAAGGGCAAAACTGACTATATACAAAAAACTATCAGATGGACAAAGTAAATTCCAGAGATTTTATCTTTAAATCTTTAAATCTGTGGTTGCATTATCTGAGGCTATAAACAATAACTATCAGAATTAATTATAAATAGGAACACAGGACTGTAAAGGACTTCCTGCTATTGAAGGAAATTGATAAATTGCATTTATAAACTGATCAAACACTCTATGTTTAAACCTAAAAAGTTTGTGGTGTGGTTTTTCTTTTGATTTGGTTTTTTGCTTTTTGGTTTTTGGGGTTTTTTTGCGGGGGCAGAATTCTCTCTCTTTTTTTACCCCAACACTTCTCCAGTACTCTAAAATACCACCACTCCATTAGTTAGAAACTTTCTATTTTCCAGCCTAAATTCATTTATGGCCAATATACAATTTACACATCTTGTTTTGTTAACATTGTGCTTATCTTAAATAATTCTTCTCCTGCTTTTCTTTACCACATCCTACTGATGCTCATTACTGTTTCAAAAGCAACTGCATTCCCATCCACCTTTGACTGTCTCAAAGATTATAATAAGTGTTTCTACTCTCCTTTTGTACTTTTATATAATTTGAAGTACACAGTTTTGTTTTCTCCTTTTAGCAAAAAAGAAACAGATTATCATAAAAGCTGCCATAATTGTTAATTGTGAATCTATTTGACTTCTTAAGAAAGCAGCTACAAACATAGGACCCTGAACCTCCAAACAGCTTGGATGTAAATTTATTCTTAGGAGTAATTTAATTTGTATTTCAGTGTTTTCAGGATTGGGTCCATGATCAAAATTTGGATACTAGCAACTTAGTTGGCTGCTACCAACATCAAACCAATGTTGTATCCATAACTTCTTATTGTAGCTTCTCCAAGGAAGACAAATACAGAATTTGGACATCTCAAGCTGCTACTTCCCCATTTGTTCCTTTCATCCCGCCTGGTGTCCCCATATGCTATTGCTTTATACTTCCAAACATTCCTCTCCTCTGCCCTTGTCTGTCCCTGCCTTTCTCCAATCCTTTGATATAATATGCTGCTTTCCCTCTTTCTTCTGAAACTCGTTATTCTCTTCAGTCAACTTTGCAATAACTTCAGCAAAAAAATAAAACTTTTGATAAAGAATCTGGAGCTGCAAGAATGCCATGATATTTTTATACTGGTGCTCTACTGTATGCATTGAAAAAGTTCCCTACATGGGAATTCACGATGCCTTTTTTATATTTATGTACTAGTAGTAAGATTTAGAAACAAATAAAGCACACAGATCTCATACTTCAAATATTTACAAATAGGTAACATAGCTGCAGTTATAAATTTGTTTTTAGTAGCTTTAGACCTGAAGCAGACAGCCCTCACCCCTGCATTAAGCACTGTACAAACAAAATTCCTGGCAAAAAGAACTTCCAATATAAACACACACACACTGCAGACCTATTTTAATTCCATGAATAAAGTGAACTTTTTTGATGGCCCCGCAAAGACTGATGCTGGAGGTGTCTCTGTCAGCCAGAGCCGACCAGAGGAAAATGCTGGTTAATTAAGCAGACGTCAGGCGGACTGGTGGATGGAGAGGTCAGACAATGTGTTGGTTGCAAAATAACTTTTACTTAAGCTTCTCTTACACCGCTGGTGGCCGCAACGCAGGCGGCAAAGTTGCTTGCATAGTTACAGAATGAAGATATTGCAACAAGTTAGCAAGATGAACCTGTAGATGCAACAAGCATGCAGGACAAGGGATATGTCGGGAACAGACGGGGAGACGTTGGTGGGTGATCAGCCCGCCAACTTTTCTCTACCGCATGGCGAGGTCCTCTGTACCTTACCACGTGTTCAGAGCTCTCCAACTTGGGCAGAAACAACGCAAACTTTTATACCTTTAGAGTAGCCAATGAAAATTTGCCAAGGAGGAATACTTAATTAGGCGGAACATACCAAATCCAAGATGATGCCAATCATCTGGAGGGGTGGTTTATTGTGTCAGGGACACTCACTTGGTTTGGGTTGTGACATGCCCCCTTGGCCATGACACAAGAGATTAAGCACCTAGATTAGAAGTAGTTTTCATGCAAGCGCTCGTCGTCTTCACAAGGGTCAAGTGGCAAACGAGTATATACATAAGCAAATAATCAAAAACCGTTTGATAAAGTTAACTGTAGAACATAACATCCTATATAAATAACTAACGCAATTATTACAAGGTTGACTAATAAAATTAGGTTGGTTACAAAAAGTCCAACTGTACGGGCTTCGGTAGGTGTCAGGATGATGTCACACGTCAGGTTTCTGTGTCCCCGGTGACGCTTTTTCTTCTGCCTGGGTCTGTCGCCGTCGCGTGTGCCTCGGGTGTTCTAACGCCTGCTTGCTTGTCTCTGAAAAACAAAACTCATAATAATACTTAGTTATCTTTAACGTTTACTAGTGGGGTATGCTGGCTCAACCAATTATGATGGGCTATAATGAGCGGACGGTCAGGCTTATTCTCTAACAGGATGGAATAGGTATTGGGATACTGTTCCGACCGATGAATTATTTCCTTGTAGACTTGCAGATAAGATTGACAAGGGTGAGGTACCGAAACCCACACTAACTTGTCGGGATGAAATTTAGGTTCCCAAGGAGGAGGCTTCTTAGCATTAGTTTCGTCCCATAGGGGCTTTGCAGTATTCAATGAAATAAGGACGTCATGATTGTGTTTAGTCCAGTTTTTGTACGTCCCTCCTCCTCTGAGACGAAGCTGCTCCTTGTATAGGCCGATGTGTCACTCTACAACACCGCTGGATTGCGGATGATATGGTAGATGGAGATGCCATGCGACATTGCCCTCACTGACCTCCTGCGGCGACTCAAGCAACAAGGTGGCATCAAATCAGTAACTGCTAGCACCTACCTATCACCAGGATGGGGAGTCACAAAACCTGGACAACCCGACGAAGCATGACTAGTCATTGATTACAGGGAAGCCAACAAGAGGTGTCAAGTGCTTCAGCAACCTAACCTGTCCAGGTTACCCGTCCATTGACAGGCGAACTTTTCCAGAGTGTTAGAATTGAATGGGGGTCCTCCATCAGATTGAATTTCATGGGGAGTTTGCCAGGCAGCAAATGCAGCGGTTAAGGCAGAGATAATGGCAGTGGCGTTGCTCTTCCACAGAGGAATGACTTGCAACTGGCGCGTTCCTAAATCAACAATGACTAATCCCTTATTCGGTGGCTTGGGTCCCAGGAGGGGTCCAAGCAGGTCCACCTGCCAGACCCTTCCCACCTGGAATTGAGAGGGATCGAAAGCTTCAACTTGATGTTTGGTCTGATGGCACTTTTCTTTGGCACATATTTCACAGGCTTGTGCTACCTTTTCCCAATTGCGTCAAACTCCATACGAAGTAAGCTCCGTAACAGCTTGACACCAGCGTCAATGGCTAGCCTGCGGTCCCGAGGGGCCCCAATTTTCATGAAGCCATGCAAGGAATGGACTTACTTCAGGACCGGGAGTAGTGGTGACAGGCACAGCTACATCAGTCCGGAATGGATCTTCAAAGAGTTTATCAATGATCTCATGCACTGGATCGGTGTCGGGGTGGTATGACTTAGAATGCTTAACTAACAGAAGCCATGTCAATTTAGTCAAGATTTCCCAAATGTCTTCCCAATTATTCAAATTTTCAATGGGCAAAGCAGTACTGGTGAGGATTTTATAAATGTATTGCGAGTTGATTGCAATCACTGGAACTGGAAGTGTATCATTGTGAAAAGTTAGACAGTGTTGCAGGACCTTAAGAAATCCTAGCAGTTCGCATTTCTGAGCAGAGTTGTCGTCTGGGTGAGCTTGAAATATTTCCATGTCGTGACAGGCTTTACAATAATACCCATAGCCTCCACTGTCTCGAGAGGTCCCATCTGAGGCCATCCAGGCCGAGGCAGAATTTCCATACAGCGTTGGGGGTTTTTTCTCATCCTCCGGGCTGGGGTCAGGTGTTATGTCTTCAAATTTCCAGCGACACCAATTATAATGATGGGTGAGCAACAATGTGTTCCACGTCTTAGGCTCTCCTTGGAAATATGGCTCGACTTTTTCTGCATCCAGCAAAGGCAACAAAGTCACTGCAGGAGTGTGGAGCGTTCCGTGCCCCCTTGCTAATGGCTCCACTAGCTGTCCAGCTACAAGGATTTTTCCTGTGGGTACATACTGGTGTTGTGCTGCTTGAACAGTCTTATGAGCGGTATATACCAGATCATTGCGAGGGTTGTGCGCGATAGCCCACACATGGTTAGTGGTGAATCCAAGGGTCATGACCAATGGTTCACCAAGGTTGACTGCGTGGAGCCACATACTCTTGACAGAGGTCAACAGACAATGTAAATTTCATTGATTCCCTTCCGTCCAAGGTGTGGATTTTCGAGACTTGTCACGGATCTGTTGCTGCAATTTAGCAAGGAGCGGCAGATGGCTCGGATTGACATAATGTCGGTACAAATTTAAGTGACCTAAAAGCTGCTGTAAATGTCTTTTAGTTACGAACGAAGATTTCTTTAATGGGTCGATGTCGGGACCATCATGCAAGAGACCAAGACAGATGGAGCCAACAAATCGGGTGCCAAGGAATGTGATGCTGGTTACAGGATGTAGGCACGACTTTTCCTCATTAACTGTCCATCCTTCACTTTGAAGATGGGCTGCTAGTTGGTTGACTATGCTGGTAACGATGGAACTGTCATGGCCCATAATAGCGATGTCATCAACATATCTCCAGATTCTTAATTTCTCTTCTGGTGGAAGTGTACGTGAGGCACGAAAGTTCTTCAGGGAATTGTTCATGGCACCAATAGCTAAATGACGGGGCATTGCAGTACCCCTGCGGGCAGACTGTCCACTTATACATCGTGCCCACAACACACATATTCAACACTCCCTCGGGGTCAGTAATCAGAATTGAGAAAAACATGTTCTTTAAGTCTACAGTGACCCCAACCCACTCGTCTCACTGGAATTGTGTCATTTCAGACATGCATTGTGGTAGGGTGGACGGGTTAGGGTGCTGAAGCACTTGACATCTCTTGTTGGCTTCCCTATAATCAATGACTAGTCGTGCTTTGTCGGGTTGTCCAGGTTTTGTGACTCCCCATCCTGGTGATAGGTAGGTGCTAGCAGTTACTGATTTGATGCAACCTTGTTGCTTGAGTCACCGCAGGAGGTCAGTGAGGGACCCTTTGAGAGGTTCTTTGGTTGGGATTGGCTGGTATCACCAGGTGGAGATGTTGCGGAGCGTTGGTCGGTGCCAATCTGGCTCTGGGATAGCAATGGGGAGCAGTCGTAGCACCTGTTCTTTGAGGTTAAGCGCTTTGATTCCTGCGATTCCCAAGATATTGATGCCCCCTAGCACTGCTTCTAGGGCGCGTCGATGGCCTTGGATTGCAAATCTAACTTTTGTTGCGACTGCAACAGTGTTGAGTCCTTGTATCCTAATTGCTTTTGAGGTTTTCTGGTGGGGTGTCGTTGGAGTGATCACATTGACTTGGGCTCCAGTGTCAAGAAGAAAGAACACCCGTCGTTGGTCACTTGGGTTGGCTGGGTCATAAATAGCGAGTTCAGTATAGGGACGGTCAGTAGGATCAGGTTTAGATAGGCCGCCGGTGTGTCCAGCGGCTACTACTTGTTTTTTGCTTGTCACTGAATGTGAAACCCAATGCGGCTGCTAGATTTCGTTGACCCTCATCTCCCAGGACACGCAATTGATGCTTTGAGAGTGTGGAGCGGCTCAGGAAGAACCCAAACATGGCTTTTTCCACAGTTGTTCTTTGGGGTAGCGGCCCTAATTCCCGCGGAGGGCGGAATTCCTGGCATCTCGGGGGTGGGGCTTCTTCCGGCATCACTCTGAGGGGCGGGGCCATAATGCAGTCAGCCCGCCTCCCAGGGGGATTTTTGTGCCCTTTTCACTTTCCTCGGCACCATTTTCTGGTGGTGGCTGGGAGCCCCCCGCCACTTGCTCCAGTGACTCCTTGCCCCATGTGCAAATGAGCCTCTAGATTTGCATTTTCCCGCAGTAGACCCACTACCGAACACAACACCACATTCATCATCTTTCCTTTATTCCACGTCGAGCCTCCCCACCTTGCTGCAGGGCGGCCCTCGGTCTCCAGGCCTTCCCAGATTTGGCTGAGGAGTTCATGACCACGCAACCCAAACGCTAAAGCCGGACAGTTAAACCAACCCAGCGGGGTGGGTTCCTCTCCTTCCCTCATGTACCTGGTGCATTGGGCAAACTCCTGAGCGGGGGTAGAATTTTCCACCTTCTTCGCCTTCACCTCCACTAGGGACAGGGTCGATATTGAACCTGGCCTCTGGCCATTACGCAGCCAAATGCCTGAGGGGAGAGGCTTGCTTTCCACTCCTTAATGGCTGCCTCTTCCCCCTTTACCGAGAAGTGCCTCCAAGGACACGGTCTCTCACCCCATCCTGGTCAAAAGGATGGGGAGCTGTGGCATTGACCCCTACACGGTTGAGTGGGTCAGGAACTGGCTGATGGGGCGCTCC
>JAGPOW010000304.1:30700825-30716880 GCA_030014935.1 Caiman crocodilus
TCCAACTTGGGCGGAAACAATGCAAACTTTTATACCTTTAGAGTAGCCAATGAAAATTTGCCAAGTAGGAATACTTAATTAGGCGGAACATACCAAATTCAAGATGATGCCAATCATTTGGAGGGGCGGTCTAGTGTGTGAGGGACACTCACTTGTTTTGGGTTATGACATCTTGTATCTTGTACAGGAGGAAGCAATACTGGGATTATCACTTTAAACTTCCTCAGAATGTTCTGCATTAACAACACTTTTCTGCTTTATTTTCATGGCTTAAAATTGGTGATTAAGGTTTATTGCAGGGGTTGGCAACCCCCGGCACATGTGCCGAGCACGACACGTGAGGCCATTTTGCTCAGCATGCCACAGCCAGCCCCAGCTCTGGGTAGCTGCTGCCAGAAATGGAGCCCAGGCTGCTCCCAGCAAGGCTTGCAATGTCCCAGCTGCCTGCTGGGAGCAGCCCGGGCTCCCAACTGGCAGCAGCTACCCAGAGCCAAGGGAGCCAGGATGCTCCAAAAAGCTGCACTAGGCTCTGGAGCCCCAGCATCAGCTCCATACTGATGCAGTGCAGCCCCAGTCTCTCCCCCGCTCCCAGCATAGAGCTGGTGACTGGGCTCTGGAGCCCGGTGCAGCTGTTTGTAGCCAGCTTCATCTCTGGGCAGCTGCAGCAAGCAGACTGCAAACACCTATGGCGGGCTCCACAGCTCTGGCATGAGCTCCATGCTGGCGGCAACTGCACATTCACCTCAGGGCAGATAGCAGGGCAGCACAGCCTGCCACAAGGTACTCATGCAGTCGCCACCAGCATAGAGCTTATGCCAGAGCTGTGGAGCTTTGCACAGCTGTTTGCAGCCTGCCTGCTGCAGCTGCCTATAGTCCAGGCTGGCTACAAACAGCTGCACTGGGCTCCAAAGCACAATCACCAGCTCTGTGCCAGGAGTGGGGGAGAGACTGGGGTTACGCTGCCTCAGGCCCCTCCCCCACTGCCCACTCCAAGGTACACATGCACACACCGGTACAGAGCTGATGCCAGGGCTCCAGAGCACAGCTGTTTTACAGCCTCCTGGCTGCAGCCAGCCCCGGCTCTGGGTAGCTGCTGCCAGCCGGGAGTCTGGGCTGCTCCCAGCAGGCAGCTGGGATTCTGCAAGGCCTGCTGGGAGCAGCCCAGGCTCCAGCAGCTACCCAGAGCCAGGATTGCTGCTGACAGCCACAAAGCCCAGGCTGAGGGCAGAGGCAGTAGGGCTAGGGGGCAAGGGGTACACGGCAGGCATCCTGTCATGTACATCCCTGACCTCATTTTCTTTTTCTGTCATGCCAGTACCTTCCAAGGTAGGCACTGTGGTGTTTTTCGGCGCTCTGGCCAAAAACTGTTGCCTACCCCTGGTTTATTCTGTACATAAGTGATCATATATCAAGCCTAAAGTGGTGCTTATCACATCTTATACCTTGTTACTCTCCTTGTATAATTCTACCTGCTTCAAGTCCTCTGCAATATTTTTGCCACCCCTCTACTCCCCTTTTCTTTTTATTGGTAGTGTAAATTAAGGCATGCAGTGTGTTTTGTGAGGAATGAATGATAAATTCTTCTCAGTCTACATCCAAGTTCTCATCCAAGTTCTCCCAGAAACAGCAATTATAGCTTTTACATTAACATAAGCAGTAGGATCCAACCTTTTTGGCAGGCAGGCCACAAATTTGCCTTGCACAGTGGCAATGCATAGAGAGTGAACAGGGGCACATGTTCACCCCCTGACTGGCTGCACTCACCACTTAGGTGACAGGCAAGGGGGCAGGCAGAAGCACTGGTGACCCCCCTGTGAGTGCCAGCCAGGAAGTGGAGTGCCGTGGCGCTCCCAGAAGTCATCACAGCCACTTCCAGAAACAGCTGCAGCAATTGGCCACCTCATGATTGGTCATGGGAGACCCCCACCCCAGTCAGTGGGATTGGTCATGGGGAGATCTCCCCCCACCAGTTGATCACTGGTCACTGGGGGGGGCACATGCTCCCCTAACTAAGGTGGCACCAGTTGCTCATGGCCTTGCACACTCTGAGTGCCACTCTGAACCCTTTCCCTTACCTGATCTGCTGTTCTACCTTCCTCTCCCTGCACTACCTGCCACTGTGTTGCTTCTTCTCATGCTTACACCACATTTTTCCATTTTGTTACACATGCTTGTGACCACTTATTGTCCTTTGCAAAGTCTCTCATTGTATATGTGCCTTTAAGTAGGTGTTGCAGTCTGACACTCTATGCCAGTTTTTGCCACTGTGTTGCCTGTCCCTACCCAAACTACCACATGCCACACATGAAGGCTGCCCATGCCACCAGAGGCATCCATACCACAGGTTGGCCATCTCTGCCACAAAGTATTCAACCAAAATGGGAGTTTTGAACCTTTACTCCTATAATGCAGAGAAGTATGCATCTCAGGCAGTATATATTGGATACTTTATAATGAGGGCACAGGCAAAAATTACTGGGAGTGCTGATCTCCAATATCCAGTGCCCTGTTTCAATATTCTTCCCTGAAATCCCCATGACATATGGAAACTGCTCTTCAATTGCCTCAACTGACTAGTAAAATACCTTACAGTTCTCAACAGTGAATGATAGAGGGGGGAAAGGTTTATACATGCACGTGGGTATATGCGCACACATACACATGCAGAAAGATACAGTAACACCCATGGGCAGATCTACAATTTTGAAAAGGCAGGTGCAGATGGTAGGGTGCATCATCACATACAAAACAACACACATTGTTCTCCAGTGAAAAATAATCCAAAAGCTTTACAAATATGCCAGGGCCTAGGGCTGTATTATTCAATTATTCAGTTTAAAATTGAAACAAAAACAAATATAAGGTCATTGGAAGGAGTTAAAAACAATCAGCAGAGCTGTGAAATAGGAGCTACATCAGAAGGAGCAGCTAACAGACAGCTGAATGGCAGAACACAGGATAACTTGATTAGTGGAACATCAAGGCCAGGGGTGGGTAAAACAACAGATCCAACCAGTGGCTGGACTCCACTTCCCAGCAGCCCCTGCCCACAGTGGCAAGGGCTGATTTCCATAGAGACTCCAGCAGCAGCTGTGCTGTGATAGCAGGATAGAGTTTCCATGGAGACTAGCCCTAGCAGCAATGTTCCCTCTAAGGTGTAGCGATTTGTGAGCATGCCACTTTGGTCCCGCCTCCCCTTTTCACTAAGCCTGGATCTGGACTACGCTAAGCCCAATAGACTAGAATTCTCATGTAATGGATCCTTATGCAATGGATTTTGCAATAATCTGTCACAACCCAAATGAAGTGAGTGTCCCTGACACAACAAACCACCCCTATGTACGACTGGCATTGTTCTAAATTTGACATGTTCCACCTCATTAAGTATTCCTACTTGGCAAATTTTCATTGGCTACTCTAAAAGTATAAAAATCTGCGCAGTTTCCGCCCAAGTTGGAGCGGAGCACACTCTGACCACGTTGCAGGAAAGACCTCACAGAGCTCTGAGCACGCAGCAGGGTAAATTTGGCAGACTGATCACCCACCAATGGCTCCCTGTCAGCAACCTCCCGATGTACCCCTTCTGTGTGCACTTATTTCATCTGTACACTCATTGCGGTAACCCGACTGGTAACTACGTAAGTGAGCATACAGCCTGCGTTGTGGCCACCAGTGGCGTAAGTAAAATTTATTTTAAACCCAACACACCTCTCCATCTGCCAGGTCGCCTGATGTCTGCTTAGTTAACCACCGCTTCCCTCGGTCGGCTCTGACCGGTCGGCCAGCCGAGACATAATCCTCCAAGCACAAGACGGGGGGCTGGGAAGTGGAGCAGTTCCCTGGAGCCAGTAATGGAGACTCCCCATTCATGATGCAGAAATCTTAGGTCATGGTTAGACAAAGTGCTTTGGGTAAATGTGATATAATTTACCCAAAGCACCTTGTCTGCCTATGTCCTTAGACCAACACGGCTGTCACCAGCACCCCCAAACTCCATCATGGTTAGGAATGATTCCTTGCACCAGCTCCTTTTCCTCTAATGCAAACCCAGGTTCTGCACCATCCTACTCTGCCCTTTCCCTGCTGCAGGTAACCAAAGTGAATCCAGTCATGGTGCATCAGGCTGTGAACACTGTTGCTGGGAGAGCAACATGCCGTCTGAAACGGAGTGAAGTGTCAGGATGTGCTGTCGGCTGCCTCAAGCCACTGCTGCCTGCAGCATTTAATCTGAGATCTGGGAAAGCCAAGCTCCGCATGCGTCTCTGCTCGGGGAACGAGGAGGCACATGGACTCGGTGCTGGAGAGCAGAGCAGTTCCCTGGAGCCAGCAGAGCCCATGCCAGCGTCATGGTCCCGCGGCCCCCGCGCCATGCAGCCACCGCGCCCCCCGCTGCGGCACGGCGCTCCGGACAGGACCCTCACCCTGGCCAGGGGCTAGGCAGAGGAGCTGAGGCAGAGGGGCAGGAGCCGATCGCGCTGCGACACGAGAGGAGATGACAGCGAAAGCTGAGCTGCAAACTTGGGACTTTCCACTACGCTTGAACACGCAGGGCGGGGAGCGGGGGGGGGGGGGGCGCGGCAGGGGTCTCCATGGAAACTGGCTCCAGCCATGAGAGCACGGCTTGCTGGGAAATGGAGTCCATTGCCAGACAGATCCGTCCCGTGCCCCATTAAGACCATTAAAAGGAAGAGTGTCCTTAACACCTGAATGAAAAGTTGGGAAGGGACCAGCTAGACGAGGGGTGCTCAACCTGCCGCCCCGGGAGCCGGGGCATCTGGCCGGATGGACTGCCCACGGCTTCCAAATCCGCACTCAGCTAAACCAGGAACCACGACGTCGGTGAAGGGCTCTCTGCGCCGCCCGCGCAGTCCCCTCTCCCCGGCAACGCAGCTCCGCGTTTGCCGTGGCAACGCCGGCACGAGCCGCACGAAGCCCGGGCTCCACGGGCCGGCGGGGACACCGCTGCAACTGCCGCCCTATCAGACACGGCCGAGTTCGCAGCAGGACTAGCGCCCACGGGGAGCTGCACGGCCCGGCGCGGGGGGCAACCCAACACGCCCCAGCCTAGCAGCGACGGGTGTGGCCCGGACGTGATTTCTGCGACCCGCCCACGGACGAGGGGCGGCGGCGTCCCCGGCCTGCCTGCCCTCCCTCCCGCCCCAGTCAATCCGTCGCGGCGCTACCTGCACAGCCGGCGCGGAGTGGAGCAGCGCGGCGCACAGTTCGGAGCAGCGCTCGAACCTCCTGCGCCGGAAGCAGCTCCAGGCCAGCAGCAGCGGCTCCATGGCTGCCCTCACGCTTCGCTCCGCTCCTCCAGACCCTGGTGGCGGCTGCGCGGCCGCCTCAGGCCCGGCCCACCTGGGGCGGGGCGGGGTCGCTCTGAGGGAGGTGGCTGAGGGGAGGCAGTGCCGCCCTCGTCCGGCCGCTGGCCGTGCTTGGGGCCCTGGTCTGAGCCAGGCGCTTGGACTCAGGGGCGGGACCGCTGATTTCTTGGGCCGGGTGAAGCGGGAAGGGGGGGTCATATCCAGTGCCCCGTGCCGCCCAGTGAAGCCCTGCCCGTAGACGTGGGTGGGCGAGGGGCAGGCCTATTGCTCAAGCAGGTGGGGGGCAGGTGCCTGAGCCCACTAAGAACCATGAGCCTCCTTCAGGGAGGCAGCTCCATGCATCACCCCCGAGCTCTGGGGACAGCTACAGAGAAACGGGCGGCAGTGGGGTCTGGTTTAAAAGCTCTTGCAGGGGGTGGTTCACAGAGGTTGGGTTCATGAGCGCCAGACAGCATCTGCTGCTGCAATGACCCCATGGAGCCTAGGGAACTGCCCAGAAACATGCCAAGACATGAACAACTGGTGCTTCCTGAGACTGGGATAGGCAGGGACCACTCACAGCCATCCGTGACAAGCAGGAACCATCTGCAGACGCCAGTGGAAGTGTTGGGGGTGGGCAGCAAGTGGTAACTTCCTATAGAAGCCAGTGGCGGCCAATCTCAGGGGGAGCATGTGACCCCCCTACATGTCGCTTATGTGCTAGGGTGAGGGACGGGCCTGTTTGATATGCATTGGGAAAGCGGGCCAGTGTCCACCACATCAGCTAAAAGTCATCCTTGGTATGGGAGCTACTAGCTGGGGCTAACTAAAAGAGGGATGGTAGTAAAGGTTAAAAATTTAAAACAATTGCACCAAGGGGGGACACCAAGCAGCAGACTGAAAGCCAATGGGCACCATCTGAATGAGTGCAGGGAGGTAGTGGACTGCCCAGTGAAATTGCCTGGAGAGATGAACAGACAAGGAATAGAAAATGGCCCTGGAGTCACCCAGGTTTCCCCCCAATCTGAAGTTCGTCCTGGTCTGAGAGCTAGCTTACAGCCAGGGAGAGATTGATCAGGAGGTCCTGAAAATTGGTGGGGCCAATGCATAAAAGAAAACATCAGAAGCTCAATGGGAAGTTCTTGAGGAGGCAGTACAGGGGTTGCAGCCTAGTGCACTCAAGGTACCATGTTGTTACCAAGCCCTGAATGTGGTCAGCTGGGTTGGGAGCAGTTTGTAGTAAGGAGCCCAGATTCCTTAGTTTGTTTAAAAGTGTTTTCTTGTGCTTCAGTAGATGCTTAATCCTTCTGAGAAGGAGGCCACAGTGAGCTTAGCCTTTCCTGCATTCCCAGGTGTGAAAACAGCAAGGTCATTTAATTCCCAGAGACCAAGAACCCAGTTCCCTTGTCACACCAGGAAGACAACTTTTGAAACTGGGGGTCTGCTTGAGGAAGGTACAGGCTTGGGTCTAGTGTGAAGAGCTGTGCTTTCTCTGACTTTACCCCTGCACTGAATACTGTATATTTGGCATAACACTTAGAATTTGTTCAAAGTATTTTTATGACAAAAATAATTTGGAGGAGAGAAAAAATGTGGAATGACAACTGCTATGCCAGAAAGTGTTAAGGGTAGCTGTTGATCACAGATTCAGTAAAGCAGAAGGGAGGGCAGGGTGGCTTCACAGAGACTAACTGGTTCTGAGAGACATAAGTTTTCATAGGTGACAGCCTACTTCATCAGATACTATGAATGGAGTGAACAGAAAGAAAATCTCCAAGGAGAGTTACATGGGAGTAAAAAAAAACAAACAAAAAAAACCAATGTGGGCTTGGGATCTGAAAATGTCTTGAAAGAAGAATCCCATGTAAATATTTAACATTATGTGATTTGTAATATATTTAAATCACTTCCTTTTCTTCTGCCCTCAGAAAGAGCATGCAGACTGTCAGCATTCTAGATTCCATAAAGGATAATGGGTGGTAATGATTTTGGGGGAAGGAGGCCATCAGACGAAAGTGTTTTATTAATGGTGTTAATCACAAACCACTGAGGAGTCTTACACTGTGCTAAGCTAGTGCTAAAACTACATTCAGACTAAATTAAGGAAAATTTGTGCCTCTTTTGTAATAGATAAACCAAGGGTTGACAACCTATAATCTGTAGACCAGATCCAGCCCACCAAGCTACTATATATGATCCACAAAGCTGGGACATTGGTGGTAATTCAGCAGGTTAACAGCAATACAAGAGGCAGGGGAAAACAGCAGCAGCAGGTGCTGGATCAGAAGTGGTGGCTTCCACCACTTCTGACCTAGCTCTTCTAATTCAACCCTACTAAATGGTTTGCATGCTAAAAGGTTGCAAACCATTGGAGTTATAGATGCCATTGTCTAACACAGTGGCTTAGCCTGGTAGAGACTATCAGAACGTTGGCCCATAGGCTGAGCTGTGTCACTGCAGACTGACTGGAAATGCAGGTGCTGGGGTATTGATTGGCTTCAGCTGTATGTGTCACAAGGAGAAATAACAAAGCAAAATGTCAAACAGAGGACAATAACTATTGGAAAGGCTGACTTGTAAATTATGAGGAAGGTAATTGCTGCTGTTCCCGCTATGATCAGAGAAACAAAGCTTTTTTGGAAATAGAGTGGATTGCACCAAAAAAACCCACCTTGTATCATCAATGTCCCTGCTAACAGAAACAACTAAGTGCAAGGCCCTGAATATTGGCTAATCACTTGGGCCAAGGTAGTAAATAGTGGTTTATTCTGAAAGGGGAGAAATCCAACTATGTGCATAGGGAGGAAGGGAGGACAAACCTGAATATGAGAATTACTGCATGGGACACTAGCTATTCCCAGGGGAACTAAGAAGAGAAATGAGGTAACACCAGGGCCCTGTCTTCTCTTTCCAATGGCTTTCATGGAGACGAGTACATGCTGCATCTGTCTATAGCAAGGGGTAGGGAACTCCATCAGAACACTTACTGCTCTACCCAGACTCTGGTGCATTAATTACTGAGTCCCAGGCTAGCATCAAAATTTATTTAAAAGTTGTTTAAACTTTGAAATCCCACAGCGCACATTATATGGCTAGGCAAGGATATGCAAGACATGTCATTCAAAGGAATCATGAATATTTGCCAGTACCTACTGAATTATTTTAAATGATTAGCTGTAGTCCTTCCAAACATTTTTATGACTGTTCTTTTTAAAATGTTGTTTGGTAGCAATTTAATGTAATTTAGTGTACACAGAGAATGTCTACATGTGTCGGACTGCACAGCTGTAACTACACAGTCATTTAGTACTTGCTTGAGCATTACTGTGCAGTCCCAGTGCTACACAGGTCACTTTTGATGCTCTGCACAGTAGCATCAGCATCATGGTTTGCGCCCACTGATGCTACATTGCCGTAGCAATGAACTATGGCGATGTAGCATTTTGTGTAGACATGCTAGGGCATTAACAGTTTTCAGAGGTACATTTTGAGGTCAATGCACTAATTCTAGAGTTAGTGGGTTAAACAGATCAAACTGGTATGAATAGAATTACATGGGACAAGTAGTAATACCAAACATTTAGTTACAACTGAATATTCATACCCTGCTATTTTTAAAAATACTCTTTTTCCCTGTTCCTCCTTTGCATGTCACAGTACACCAGCTATATGCCATTTTTAATTGTTACAGTGATAAATATCAGCAGTTCCTTTATTTGTTCACATGCCACCATCTAAGATGTTTGGTACTTTTAAAATATCACTATAGAACATTTCTTAGATACATTGAGTCTTAATAGTTTTATCAAGTATTTTGAGGCTGTGTAGTAAGTTAAAAAACTAAGGAGGTCCAACATATCCTCTTGAAACATAGTGTGACAGCATCGGGCCGTCACTAGGGGCACGAGAGGGACCCCTGGGGTCGAGGGAAGGCGAAAGAAACTTACCAGGGAAGTTGGAGCAGGGGGAAGAGGAACCACAACCGACACCGACACAGCCACACAAGCCGTGCCTCCGCCGCTCGTTTAAGCGGTTGACGCTAACGAGCCGGGGGGAGGAACCAATCGCGGCTGCCGACATGGCCGCCGCGGGAAACTTGAAAAACCCTGGCAAGGCTGGGGGGGGGGGGAGGGGGAAGAGAGAGAGAGAGAGAGAGAGAGAGAGAGAAAAAAAAAAAAAAAGAAAGAAAGGAGGAGTGGGTTGCAGCTGGAGGATGCTGCAGCTCTGGAGAGGTCTGGCTTGCTGCTGAAATCTCTTCCAGGTTTTTTTCATTCATATTTTTTCATTCATCCTTTGATTCACACACTCTGGCCTGCTTAATCATAAGACCTTCATATTTTTGTGCATTTTATTTTAAAGCTACCATTAGCCAGCTGTATATTCATAGTGGAGGATAATAATTAAGTTCACAGATACCAAAAAAACCTTTTGAAGTCATATGCAAATTGAGTCTAGAGCAATTTAGTAAACAAGTCAAAACTGGACTAAGCCACTGAAATACATTCTTACTCTCTCTTGTTGAACCACAGCATGGCCCCTAAACCATGGTCCTGGAATGTGCATGTACACTCTTGGTTCAGGTAATGTGGCTAATGGAGATCAGTCTGGGGAAAACATGAAAGAAGGGAATTTGACTGACAGTGTCTGACAGTGCTGAAGTACATGTGGTTAGAGGATGGGGTTTCTATCTGGAAATCAGGGACCTCTGTGTGAAGTTAGGGAAACAAAGGGGAGAGGTACAGGGGTCTTAGAAATGAAGCAACTTATCTTGGCATTGGGTAGGTTTGACTTCAGCAGGCATTTTGTTTCTCAGCTGCTCCATCCTCTTGTGCAGGGTTCCTGGATTCTAGTAATGATGGATAAACTTCATAAGGGCATATTAAAAGCTCAGACTCTAGCCACATTGTCCTTAGGCTAATAAAGAGTCAGGCAGCTTTCTTAATTCCTTACTAGGTTTCTGTGCACCAGACTCGACTAAACACTTGTACCTGCCACTGTCCTTATGGAGATGGGAGGGGATTTTCCGTCTACCTTCTGCTGTCTCCCAGCTGTTAAGGAGCTAGTCTATGACCTCTGCATGGCAAAGTGTAGAAGATGTCCTGTTCTGCAGCAAGTTTGAGTGAAAGAGCTTAGCTCTTATGGCTCCAGGCAGCTCCTGGCTTTGCAGACATTTTGAGTGGATCCTATATGCATGTGTCTTTGAACAAGAGACTTTCTGGTTGCATTCAGTTTCACATTAATAGCTTGAGCTGTGTAGCCTGGCCAGGCTGAGCTCAAATGCCCAGTGGAACAACTAAAGAACCACAGGCTCTTTCATAAATGATATAAATATTGTAGAAACCTTTTTCTTAGATCTTTGTTCATGAAAGCAAAAATAAAAGTTTGTCAATTTCCTGTCTTTGAAAATGTCCTTGTCATTGCTGGGCAGTTTCTTAATTCAGCACCACAACTTCTTTGGGTCTTGTAGATACTGTGTAGGTTAGAAAATTTTAGCCACAGACAAAAGTGTCAAACAATTCTGCAGTGGTATTTGGAGAACATGGTCAGGTTGAATACATAGCTTTCAAGTGTATCTGTTCTTTAAGATTTTGTAGACAATAGACTGCTTCTATAGTCTGCTTCTGTAGTGATATGGAAGACACTATTATTTTGAACATTTGTGTATTGAATCAAACATGCCTTGAATTTATTCATTGATTCCAATCATTAGCAATACAGCTACAATCTCTGTATCTCTTGGGGCAATGATGTACATCCATGGCCATGGACAGGGGTTACATTTCTAGCAGGATAAATGCCACTCTCTTGCTAGAAACTGGATGTGTTTAGATATTCATGCAGTTTTTCACACAGGAAATATGCCAGATCCAGGAGAAAGATCTTCCTCTTTCAACCAGGGAAATAGGGAGATTTTTCCTGCACAATGATTTCTTGCACAGAAATTAACAGAAGGGACTATTGAAAAGTAGATACAAGATACCTGAAAAGATCATGAAGCAGGTCCTTAAGGAATCTTTTGTGAAGTACTTAGAGGAGAATAAGGCCATCAGAAACAACCAGCATGGATCCACCAAGAGCAAGTCATGCCTGACTACCTCAATTTCCTTCTATGAGAAGGTGATGGGCTCTGCAGTGGATACAATACACCTGGACTTTAGCTAGGTTTATGACATATCCTTGTAAAACATTCTCATTAATAAGCTAAGGAAATACAGACTAGAAGAAAGTAATGTTGGCTGGATATATAACTGGTTGAATAATTGCTCAAAGAATAGTCACCGATGGCTCAGTGTTTAGTTAGGAGGAATTATCGAGTGGGTTTCCTCAGGGATCTGTCCTAGGTCCACTATTGTTTAACATCATTGATAATATAGATCATGGGACTGAGTGAATGCTTAGCAAAATTGCAGATGATGCTAAGTTGGGCAAAATTACAGATACTCTGGAGGCTAAGATTCAGAATGACCTGGATAAACTGGAGAAATGGTCCACAACCAACAACATGAGATTCAACAAAGACAAGTGCAAAGTCCTGCACTTGGGATGGAATAATTGCATGTACAGATACTAGGGAATAACTGGGTAGGCTGCAGTAGCACAGAGAAGGACCTGGGTGTTTTAGTAGACCATAAGCTCCATATGAGCCAACAGCGTGCTCTTGTTTAAAGAGAAATCAATGGCATACTGGGTTGTATTAACAGAAGTGTCTCTTGCAAATTAAGGGATGTAATTCTTCTGCTGTATTCTGCTGATAAAGCCTCACCTGGAGCACTCTGTCCAGTTTTGGGTCCCACACTTCAAGAAATATGTGGACAGACTGGAGAAAGTCCAGTGGAGACCAATAAAAATAATTAGAGGTCTGGGGAGCATGACTTATGAGGAAAAGCTGAAGGAGCTAGAGCTATTTAGTCTGGAAAAGAAAAGGACTTGGGGTAGCAAGTGGATTTGATAATGGTCTTCAAATACCTGAAGAGCAATTATAGAGAAAATGGAGATGAGTTTCTCTGTGGCTGTAGCAGGACGTACGTCAGGGTCGCTATGCTCTCCCCTGCTGCCTCCTTTACTGTGCCAAGCTTCTGACTCATATCCTCTTATTCTTGCCCACCACAACTTTGATTGTATGTGTTTTTGTAGGGAGGCTACCTTTTTTGTACTTGGCCACAGTTCTGCTTTAGGTGTTCCATGTATCCAAGCCTTGTGGGCTAGGCATGGCCCCTTACTTCCCAATACCACATCCCAAGCCTCACAGATGGAAAAGACAGTGTTCTGTCTAGGTCTACACCCCCTTTGGCACTCAGGCCCTTCGTGGCCCTGTCTCTCTCTGCACCTCTCTCTGGGGCCCTCTCAGCAACATGGCCCTTTCAGGGCTCACCGTACCACTACCCCCTCTTCTGGGGTTTCTCAACCACCCCTCTCTGGAGCTGGGGTCTGTACACCCCAAACACTGTGCCTTCACTGGGGCTGGGGTCCTCACACTACTGTGAGCCCCCTTTGAGGCCTCCTTCATCCCTTTATAACTTTACCCAAGCCACCAGTCTATCAATAACAAACATAAACACCAGCCTCTTAGCAACAATTTAAACATAAGCCACTAGCTATAAGTATGCTCAGGCCTATGGGTTTTCTAGCCTACCACAGTGACCAACACTGTTCTGGTATCAGGCTTCTCTCCTTTCTGACAAGGCACACCTTCATCCTTAGCTGCTAGTAGAAAACTACTTCTGGCCTCCTGCCTGTGCTTTATATAAGAGCCAGGCCCTGCCCCTTTCTTCAGCTGGCTAGGCAGGTGCTGGTCATTATCCCACTAGTTGCCTCAGCAACCAGCACCTGAGGAGTCTTCCCTGCTCTCTTAGTAGCAGGCACCTTAGTGCCCTGCTACAGTGACCATAGGTGATAGAACTGGGAGAAATGGTCTCAAGCTACAGCAAAGAGAATTTAGGTTGGATATTAGAAAGAACTTTTTTGAATGAAGCAGGCTACTTAGAGAAGTTATGGATAGTTTAGTCAGGGATGGTCCTGCCATGAACAGGAGGGCTGGACTGGATGACCTTGTGAGGTCCCTTCAAGCCCTATTCTCCTATGATCCTATCATATACTGGAATTAAGGAACACAAATTATACAAAGTATTTTAAGAGAACTGAGTCTGGTCTTGTACTATGAGATGTCTGTCCTTGCTGGTGTATTTTAAGGGACTTCCTTTTACTCCTTCTGAATATAAATTAAATGCAGTAGTGCTATTAAAACTGTTAGTTACATTCCCCTAGTAAAATAGATCTCTCTCTACTGCATTCAACTTGCAACCCTACAGAACAACTCAAAGTTCAGGGATCAGAATGATTCATAAGTGAGGAGCTATTGAAACTCTCTTTTGGGTGTAATTGGGTTATTTTTATTTGGTAAAGACTGTAGTATGTCCCTGAGGCATACTACAGCAAGACCCCTAATTGTCATTAATATTAAGAATGAAAATTTCAGGGAGTAAATGTCAGGAATCTACTTATTGTCATCTTTATTCATTAGTGGCACCAGTCTCTCTCAATTTCTTTTTGTAATTCTTAGTAACATAACTTGTGTTTGCAGTGTGTAAAATCCAAATAGAAATTAAATGTTGTCTAGGTGCTATGGTATCTTTTTTTCCTTCACCTTCTTTGTATGAAGTTACCTTCCTTAATGACATGGCTGCTTTAACCTGACACTGAAAACAAACACATTTAGTGTTTTTCTTTTCCTTTTCCTTTCCCAAAACAAACCATTGCTAATCCAAAATACGTTAAGTTTTTGAAGAAGCTTAAGGGGGAGGCATGACATTACTCCCAAGTGGTAGCTAATTTTTTGTGATATTGATGGTAGTAACCAGATCCATAGCTTGAAATAAATTACTACACATTTTTGTAAAGTTAAAAGGTGCCAGAAAAAACAAAATTCTTTTTTGTAACAATAATAATATAATCTTATTTTATATCTTATAATTCTGAAGGCTGTGTTGTTTTGGAACAGAAAAATTGTGTTTTGCAAAAAGTTTTGTGACTGTTCTGTGACTGTATGACTTTTGTGCATAAAATTATGTCTTGGGTGGCTGGAGCCGTCCAGAGGATTGCTAAGATAATCGGACATCAGGCGGGCGGCGATGAAGAGGCGAGACAGCTTATCGGTTTTAAAAGATTATTTTACTTACGCCACGTGGAAGGGCAGCACAAGCCTCGAGGTTGCACTAGCTTGCTTGCGTTGTCACGGTTAAGTAAACAAGTTGTTAGTAAATGAGTTGCTAGTAAACAAGTTTTTGAACAAAAAGAAACCTGTAGGATAATGAGGGTACGTCAAAGGGACCCTGTCACAGAGCACCCTGGTGCCCTGTGCCTGCATAGGAAAAAAACTGCCAGAGGGGGAGCCCTAACAGTGATTAGGCAGCACAGCTGCAGGTTACCAGGGTAACCCATGAAGTCAGCTGACCCTAGGGGGCAGGGCCTGGCTCTTATACAGCCCAGATCCAGGGCCAGGCTGGCAGTTCTCTGCTGGCTATCAGAGATAGAGGAGCTCTCTACCTTGAGAGAGCGCGAAAGCCTGAGTCAGGGGCTGCAGTTGTGAGGTGAAGGGCAGTGGCAGGACCAAATGTTGTTTGGGCTGATGGGCTTCTGTATCATTAATGCCAAAGAGCTTGTGTTTGTTGTTGTTGCAGCCAGATGGCTTATGTCTTCAGTTGTAGCCAAGAGGCTTGAATTTGTTTTGCTGTTATAAATAACCGGTGGTTTGGGAGAGGCTGTAGGGGAAGGAGGAGGCCTCATAAAGGGACCCCAGCAGTGTGGGGATCCTGGTGCCTGTGGGGGCGCAGTGTTCTTATAGGCACTAGAGAGGGTGCATTTTCCTCAGGGGAGACCCACAGTAGCGCAGGGATCCTGGTGCCAGGGAAGGTGCAGCAGCATGGGGGTGTGTAGACCCTAGCCCCAAAGAGGGGGCACTGGGTAGCAGGCCCAAGTTGCTCACAGCACGCCCAAGAGGGGCAACACTGAGAGGCCCAAGAGGGGAAATGCTGAGGCCCAGGTGTGGGCATGTAGAGTCCAGGAAGGGGACAACATGGGTGACAGCCCAGAGAGGATAAAGGGGGGCTGCGATACGCAAGATCCACATGATAACTGCGAGGCTTGGGCTGCAGTACTGGGGAGGAAGGAGCTGCAGATAGCGCCCCCTAGTGGAGGGGGGGCAGCACAAGTAGAAGAACAGCCTCCTGCTAATTAACATCCTTTAATTAACATCAAAGGTGTGGCAGGCGAGCCGAGGTGGGTGGTTGCCCAAGGACAGGTGTGTGGGCCATATGGAGGGTGGACGTGAGTGCCGACCTGTCACAGACCTGGTGATGGGGAGATATTGGTGGGTGATCAGTCCACCAAGCTTCCTCAGTCGTGCTACAGAGTTCTCTGTGATTACTCTGTCGTGTGCTCGGAGGTCTCCGACTTGGGTAGAAGCTGCATGAACTTCTATATGTCCGGGGTGGCCAATAATGGACTGTTAGGTAAGAATAACTATTGAAGCATAATGTGACCAAATTTGGGGTAATGGCTCTGTGCGCTCTATTGTCACTTGGACACTCAACTGATTTGGTTATGACAAATTATATTTAAAATAAGATTTCAAACATATGATGTTCATATTATACAAGTGTGACAGCCAGAACCAGAGGGTTTAATAAGCAATAATGTGTGCTTCTTGGAGGCATTTGGTATTCTGCCTAAATAGATAATATTAGTTAATATTAG